>CM057004.1:581626-1781626 GCA_029891345.1 Dryococelus australis
CCACCAGCAGTAGGTGAGGTGCTAACCTCTAACAGCAGTGGGCGGTGGTGTGTGAAGCGAGCCACAGGTATTTGAGCGAGTGTCGATGTGATACTAAGCTACCCTCTCTGGACTGTTGACGGGCAGAGTGGTGGGCATTCGAAAGTTTCATTACTACTCCCCTCCCCCATCACCCTTTCACACATCTTTGCCCGAAACAGGACACTAGTTGCTATGACCTCGCTCCTTTGCCATGGCGGAATAGACAACCATGAATGACTATCTTCAAGTGGGACTGGCTTGCTCCGGACAAGGACATTATACTCCGCGCTCCTCAGTACGTCCTACCTGTAGGAAACCTGCAGGCTTCTCGCAAACCAACATCAACCACATTTGCTTTCTGAATAAACACTAAATTAGCTGATTTACACAATAAATGCAGATATAAAGTAAATGACATTTCTGGGTGGTTTAAATACCCCGTGACAACCATCTGTCTTTGTTAAAACCCATAAACAATATTTTACATATGCCTTTAAAGCCCGTATGCTATCAGTTAATTATTTATTTATTTCGCTTTGTTTTCTGTTAAGGTAGAAAATCGTTTGTTCTGTTGCGAATCTCCATACACAAAAGTCTTTACTAGGTTAAATATTAACAATTTCGCATTTATAGGTGATAATCACGCAAACTGATTTCACAGCGAGAAAGCATTGATCGCTGATATGGGATAATATTAGACAAAATAATTTGCCAGATGTTGCGAACACACTCATTAAACCGAGTGAATGTAAAATTGCGTATTGTGCTCAGACCCAAATATTTTTGCTCACTGAAAACATATATGAATTAAGAGAGTAATTTTTGTTTTGTTATTTTCATATGTTCTTTTCAAGACATACCTGTAAAAAGACCACACCTGCGGATAAATACCTGTTCTTCACACAAACAATGCGTAAAGTAATAAACCTTTATTAATAAAGTAATACATTATATTATATTTTTGCATAAACAATGACTCACTCATTGCTATAAGTAATATTTCTTATAAAATCTCAGAGCTACAATCTGTTTGAAGATAAATTCTTGCGCCCTCTATGTCCTCAGGAGCCCACAAGTGGTCGTCCAATGGCCGTAAGCAACCCTAGATTGAGTGGTGCGAAAAAAAAACAAGAGGCACCAAATTAAAGCTAGACTACAGCAAAGAAACTGAATTGTGTTTGAAACGATTCATTTAGTTTGTTTATTTTCATTTACCCACTTTAGTCTTTGATACCATTATTAGGAAGTATCCTAAAAAACACTAGGAAGAGCATACGAAAGCTTCAAAATACAAATATTGATAAGGAAAATCTCAACCTGAAATATCTAACATTATTGTTACAGGGTAGCCCAACACTCAGTTTTCGAGAAATTGTCACAGGATATTATTAAATTATTTACCCTTGGCCATAGCAAACATCTTAAAGGCCATTTTTCTCAAACATGAAAAATACTCTAATATCTCCGCAAACATTTATCAAGTAGATTGTGGAATATCGTAAATACTATCTTACATTTGGCCATAGCCACATGCTGAAGGCCATCATTCATACAATTCAATAGATTTGTCTACATATGAAAAATATACTTTAAAATGACAGCAAACCTTTATCATGTAAATTGCGGAATATTTAAAATATCATCTTACACTTGGCCACAGCCACATCCTGAAGGCCATTTTTCATACCATTAAATAAATTTTTCTGAATTAATCCACAACTGGCATTGATTACACTGCCGTAACACATTTAGGGGATGCATAATTGAATTTACCGCCACCCGAAAAACTACTCATAAAATTATCATGATCTGATGTTAATTGTGACTTTCAAGAAAAGGATTTCAAAATGTCAACTTGGCCTTTCTTTAAAAACCTGCTATACAAACATTGAAATGTTTTAATTTTTAGAGAAACTTGTTAAAATTATCTTTAGAAAAATGTGATCAATGATTTGTTTACAAAATTCCTAATTTCCCTACAACTCCTACCAGAACTTTCCCTCGGATCCGTCCTATCCTTCATGCCAAAAGGGCTTCAGTCTATTTGGTCATAGTAAAGTAACAAAAACACTTATTGGTGGAAACTGCCATCTTGAAACCACAGAGTAGCCATCTCTCCCGACTGGGTCCTCCGCGGTACTATTTATAAAAAATTTAGCACCAAATGTTTATTTCAAAATGTACAACCAATAACAGTCTCATTTATGTGCATCCAATTAGCGATGAAACCACACATTCCCATGGTGGGGTGGCCACAGAGGGTGCTTCCAATCACCCGCAAGTGCTCCCTTCGGGTCTTGGGAGCACGGCCAATAGCCGCTTGGATGTCTGCAACCTGCCAGACACAGACTAGTGTGCTACTGCAGTCAACTGTTCGACTCTGAGCAGTGAGCAGGTACCAATTCGCAGTGACCCGGAGCAGAATCCAATTCACTGTCTGGTCTTGATGGCCTCCATGACGGGGGATCCTGTGTTGCACCAGACAATGGACTCCAGCCGATCGTAATGTCTTTGTTAGCGCATTGCAGAAATCTTCTAGTTTATACCAATTCGGAAGTAGGTAAGGAATCAACTGTGAGAATTAGTGTACTTATGACCCTTGTAAAAAGTAAATCTTCTTAGGCCGTGTGAACTGTGTTCAATATGGCAGCCATTTTTCACAACTTGTTATTACATCATTACCTTTCAATTTTTGAACAGCTTTTGAAAGTCTGTAATAAGAATCTCCATCAGAAAAAGGTCTGTACATATGTGTTTTGTGCAAGTATGAAAAATTTATTATTTAAGCTAATAACTTCTTTCATGCCTGTATCTGTTCACTTTTTACTCATAACAACAGGGAAAACAAACAATAAAAATAGTACATGAGTAAAGTGATAGAAAATGGGAGGGGGAGGTTTTAAATGAAATAATTGATATGCCATGTCTCAAAATGAAACACATTCAGATTAAAATACATTTTAATATATCCAATTACAACAACCATGACATTTATTTACCTATACAAAAAACAATCAAACTACTTTTCTGGGGAACAGTGTTGAGAACATTTAGGTGACATTGCAGGGAGACAAACTCGTTACTCTGAAATCTATGAGAGGTTATTCACAGTGGATTCTAGATGAGACGTTGGCCTACTGGCTGTTGGACCTTTGGATTATAGGTTAGTTGCTGTAACTCACTAGCTGTCAGTTGATTGGCTCACTCATGAAGCAGAGCTGAACGTTAGATTGACTCATAGATGATATTATGCTCGTTAACTAGCTAATTGGAGCTATTGCAGGTGGCAGGGGCTGAATTTATTATGTTATTGAGTGTAGTGATACAAAGAAATTTAGACAGATTCTCTAGTGCTCCCAAGGTAAAGTTGATACGCCATCATACTGAATGAAGTGCTGCAATATAAGAGGTTGAAAGCTAGTGGAGGAAATTTGGTACACATGTACTGGTGATGAAAATTCATACAGGATATAGTTTGGAGAGCTTCAGAATGACACCACTGTACAAAGGCTTGTTAAACGTAACAGAGCGCTTTAATATTTCGATCATAATTCGATCTTCATCGATTATTTGCTGCTCATGGAATGCATGCCTTGCTATCGGCGATAAACTTGGACAACTTAGTGTACCTGGCACCAGTGGTAAATGGCCTATATTGTGAGATATAAACATCTATTTGTTAAATTATCTGCAAACTTCAACCAGAAACACAAGCACTAAATTCTTCAAGCCTGTTAGGTAAGGCTTAATTCACTCATCATAAATAATGCCAACATTGGATTACTGCAGAACAGGAAGGGGTTTACTTTGAAAATAGTCTCTGTACCATCTTCCTTCGCCATAATGGATATCAGGTACATACACACCACTGTTACGCAAGTCCTAGTAGGCCAGGGTGATGATGTAGTTAAATCAATCAGAGAGACTGCACCACGTGAAAAATCATTCTGTGTCAGTCTTAATCCTGTCATTACATATTCGTGCATCACTTGATCTGGCAGCGAACACACTAGCCAGTATCTCGTATATGATGCTGGCTGATAGTCTTCACTGATAAAGATGAGTCGGAAAATGAATTACTTTCCAATCCTCAATAAATATATCGATGTTTTGGAGCAGATGGATGAAATGCAGTAGGTGAAGCAGGAAATGCTTACTGTGGAGCTGCCTTAGGATGTAGTACTGCCTTAGGATGTGGTGCTGACAGTTGTGATGATGGTTGCAGGGTGTTGTTGGTGGCCTTAGGATGTGGTGCTGTTTGTCGTGCTGCCTTAGGAAGTGGTGTTATTTGTGGTGCTGTTAGAATGTGGTGCAGGTTGTGCAGCAAGTGAATGTGGAGGTGGAGAACCAGTGTTGCAAGTGTTACAATGTATCTTTAAATCATCACTCCGAGAATACTGCTTCTGGCAGAACTAACACTGAAACAGTTTTCTTGAATTTTTCAATCCACAAGTCATTCTTTCATGTTGTTGCATGCTGTGCAGAGCTGTAAATACTTTACTGCAGAAGCAACACAACAGATGCATAATTGCTTCCATAGTGTTCCAAGTCTAGAATGATAATGAAAGGTACAAACATTTTGTAGTCAACAATATGTAATCCTAGGCTTTTAAATGTGAGCAATAGGTTTAATGTTTAATTTAATCACTATCCCACATATAAACTTTTGTATGTATGTGCAAACACATAAATTTTATTGTTAAAAGCAAGTAAACTAATTATACATAACATTTTGTTGTCATAATTATTTATACATGAATAATACATTTAATTTATTTGGAAAGACAGTGAAACACAAAAAAAAAGTTTCAACAATTTATTTCCTTACATTTTTTTTGCAGAAAATATTTTATCAGCACTAGGTGTTTGCAAAATTCATTTACATCATGTATTTTCCACTCTCTCCTTGGCAATAAAAATAATGTTTTCTTCTCATATGTTTGATTGCTAACATTTTCATGTAGTTGGTTGCATGTAATATTATACATACTGGTAAATCAGGAAAAGATTCGTAAAAGTGCATATACACTTCTTTGATGCTCGCTGGTAGACTTGTATTCGAACACATATAGAATACAGGACATTTTTTTTCAGATTTGGACAAAATATTAAATCATTATATTTTTCACCCTTTAATGGAAATTGGATATTTTCAAATCAGACAGTACATTGCAAATCTCTCCAAAATGGCGCAATGTTCCGTTAGACAAATAAGAGTAATTCACACTTAGTTTCCAAGGGTGAAAGAGATGTAAATACCATTTGGGTGGAAGAAAGACTTGTTTACAGCTGTAATGCCACAAAGATAATAAAATTATTTCATTCTTAAACAACTTTTAAAGGATTAACACCATCGTGCTAATAGTGTGCTGATATTCAAGTACCATTTTGATTTCTGTAAACAAGAGCATAATATTTTGTTATCTTGATCCATCTTTACAAAATATTGGTTTAAATAAAAACAAATACTTATTATACTAAATTTCATTCGATAGGCCACAATGTTCTCTCATCCCAAATAGTGCCATATTAATTGTAAAATATCCACTAGAAACTCAGGAGGATAATCATCAACTTGACCGCAGTCAGTCAATGATGGTTTGAATTAATTTAGAGTTTTATTCTACAAAGAAGAATGTCGATTTATAACCATATGTTTTACATAATTGTTTGAATGATTGACAGTTGTATTATTTTTGAATGTCTGTTACTTTCCCATTCCACACACTTTCTAAAATGTATTTTTGATCAACTCCACCTATGAACATTTCACAGTTATTGAAGTAGTTCTTGCAAATATCTTAAATATTCTCATACTCCATACATCAACTCTCCCAAGTTAAACGATGGTGGTGTTTGGTAACCTATCTATTAGTTCTATTGTATTAAGGACTTCGATATTTCCAATTGTACAGTAATTTGGAGCTGAATACCATTGTGTGTTCATCCATACCAGTAATAGCCAATAATTTAGTGATAAATTTTTCATAGTGTTGAGACATTGCACATTGCAAAACATCTTATCGGAATTCTGGTTGATCGTCTACTGACTCAGTCATTTCCTTCACAAGCTTATATGTTACATTATAGCTAGCCAATCTATCATGAATTTTAACAGTGCACACTTGCATGTTTTCTGTAGTGGGTTTATTGGCAATTATTTAAGTTTGCAAATCAACTACATTATTGCTAATGGTGTTTTGTTTGCTTACATGAAATATAAATAAAACTCTTATATTTAAATAGTTTGGGTTATATTATCAGTTAACTGATTTTGTTATAGTATTTTTCCTGAAACTTTGAGTACATATTGTAGCAAATGAGGAATTCCCCATTACCAAAGTTTATATTAAAATCAACATAGGGATAAGCTTGGCTGTTTAGATACAGTTTAATATTTCTCATATCACAATTACCGAATAGTGATCTATCTGATTTTAAATTGTTTTGTTGGTTTGTTTGAAAACAAATGACAATGTCTAGTTTTTCAGACGAAAAACTTGATTATGCACCCCGCACTAATTTTTTGTTATATTAGTAGTGATGGAAAAGTGTCCAGACCCCATGATCTGAAGGGAATATCTAAATTCATCCATTTTTCAATATATATTAAAAACTTTACACTTTCACAAGTGTTTATATCAATATGCTTCTTCCACCATTCGACACTGTTTAATTCAAATGTTACACCTTCCTTGCTATTAGCTGTATGATATATGATAAAATGCTTATTACCTAATATAATAATTATATCTTGTTTAGCAATTAATATTTTATGTTTATACTCTTCAGCAAAGCCAAATACAATACTTAATAGTATAACATTTCATATTTTCCACCTGGGTTTATTTTTAGTTAATTATCACTTACTATTATCTACCCAGCCATATGCCTTGTGTAAAGGTTGCTTTCGATTTGCGAGAGATGGTTCTGTATGATGGAAGTAGTTCCAAAATCTCTTGTTTGATTGATTCAAACACCATTGAGCAGATATGAAATTCTGTCGATTAAATTAAGTATTACATTTCTTACTATTTTGCAGTTACAGGATTACTTGCATTGGCTGTTTCTTTAATTGATCCTCTAAACCTTAAACTTAACTTAGAAGCTAATGTGTAGATAACGTGAATTGGAAAAAAAATTCTTAGTTCTGATGTAATCTTGTAAGGACCTTCTCGGAACAGTTCATACACATGTATTTCTATATTGGTGATTGCATCTTCATAACTTATTGGTTATTCAACATTAAGTTTGTTTTCCATTTATCTTAACCATATATCCTAATTCCTTTATAAACATTTTGTTGCCTCATGTTCACTTTATAGGTAACTTATTTCAAGTGAGCATTTTACGATTTTTTTTATGTGTTTTTATAGTTCATTTCTTCGAAATGTGTTACTTATAAACATGGGTCTTAAAAGAACCACCTACTTTACTTATGTATTGACTATTATAGACAATATCCATTATGATTGCAGTGTGCATGGAATGCAAGTGTTTATATAGCCTTTTCTAGTGTAAACAAATGGTAATTTCTTCATTTCTAAAATTAATGTCTTGATCAACAATTTTAACAAATATTTCATCAACACAAGTAACTGATACTGGAAGATATATCAGAGTTTGGTTTTACAATTATTTTATATCCTGGAGCCAATACACAGATTAATTCATGTAATGTAATTGTCGGTTTTCCAGTCATTTATGAACTGCCTAAAATATTAACATTATTATGGCATACAATAACCAAGAATATACTAACTTATTTTGATCATTGATACACTTCATTTACAATTGAATTGTTTTCTGTGAACTCGATATTGGTGTTACTATACATAGCACTAGTTAAAGTGTTTGGATTTTAATGTAATCAGAAACGCACATCTTCAGGTAATGCGGCTTTAGTGAACATTTCTTAATCATATAACACATAAGATCCTACCAATATCATAATCTTGAAGCTATTTCCACCATTGCTAACTGCGAACAATCAATTGTGCATATCAATGTTTTCTATGCTGCTGTAAGTAAAAAATTCTATTAAACTTATTTGCATTCTCCATCTAACTTCTCAAGCTGGGAAATAAACTACATGCAATTGTGACAAATTACCACTTAACATAAATATAATTGTCATATTATTAATATGGTTTCCTATTGCACTTTCATTTCCTATTTATAGTCAAAAATGTAATCACAAATGACCCCAATAGATTGTATTTGGTAATTGTTCCATTTTGTTATTGTATCTAAATTGCTTTTTTTTTTAATTATGTATTTAAATTTTAGGTTGGAAATCACTGAAATGGTCGGAATACAATGACAGATTTGTTTTTAATTAATGCAACCTAATTCCTTATTTTGTTTCGAATCAAAATTAACAATAATTCATTCATGATTATATGGTTTCTTTCATAAATCATCTCTCATACACCTGCCTCAGAAATAAGGATTAGCCAGTTTATTTGCAAATACATGAGTGTCTTTGTTTGTAGGTGCACATTTTGGATTTTCTGCATTTTTTCCACATTTGGAGTTTTTTTGTCCTTACCCAGCTTTACATGGTATAAGATACATTCCTTTACCACATGGTTTAACTGCTCTACTGAATGCCAAAGATCTTACGAGTAATGATCCAGAATTTGTTATTGCTGGATAAAGGAAAGACAATATCCCACATTTCTTGGTTTTTGTTTTGTCTTGCATTTAACACCCATGCCTCTTTTCACTTTTGCTCGCATCACTTTATTCACAATCCAAGCCCCGAGCTTTTCACCAGTTGATGTGGATGGATTCTTTCTTTTAGTTGCTGCTTTATTGGGTAGAATCATATCTGCCATATGTATTTGTTTCAAATTATTTGTTCGATTGTAAACTATGTCATGCTCTTTACAAGCATTATTCAAAGAGTATGTTCCTTGATTGTTCCGTGCCAGACATTTTGCAAGCTTAGTTCCAGGTCCACAGTACTTATATTTTGGTAAATGCGATTACGATGGTTATTTCTATATCAATGTATTCAAAACACTGCATCCTTTATATGTTTAGTATGAACTATTATTTTCAAATGAATGCAAACTTATATATAAACCAAAATTTATAGTATTTACATTAGTATGTTGTAGTATGTAGAAATGAAGGTTATAAAACAAAATGTACGTCTTCTGGTAATTGTAAATATGGAAGAAAATGTAATTTAAAAGAAAAAAGAAGTTCTTTTACCTCTAAATATACATTGTAAAATAAGTGGTCCTTCTTCATAAGGAAAGACTTGTGTTATTATGCCGATGTTGAAGCATCTGATTGGATTTAAGTTTGCAAATGTATATGGATTTTCTAAAATAATATGACAAGAGAAATATCAATGATTAGCACCCATTTTGTCATTATTTGAAGGAATGCAATATTTCAATTTTCTAATAAAGAAAATATTGTGCCTCCGATTGAAGTATTACCCGATTCCAAGTTTATATTTGACAACATTTGATGCGAAACACAGGGTGAAATACAGCAAAATTTTAGTTTTTGTAGACATTCAAACGTTGATTGTTTTTATCTGCCACAAAATTATGCAGATATTCCAAAACATAATTTGCATGATAATGCAAATAAGATAATTGCATTAGGAATGGACAATATAAATCTACAACATATTTACAATGATCTTATTTTGGGCAATATGACGTTTACAAAGTTCAAATATATGTGCTTTTACTGTTGAAAAAACATGTATTGTTTTCTGGTGATTATACCAACACTTCCCCTACATAAAGGCAGATACATGTCTGTATTTGACAGTTTTTTACTTACCGACCAAGAGTAATGAGTATTTCAAAGTTTGGACATAGCAGTATAAAACATAATTATTACAATACCTATTTAAGCAAAATTCGCGATGGGAAATGTGATTTGAATGGGCGTATATTATGTAATGTGGGTATGACTGTGAAAGATAGTGATGCTGTAAATAAACATTATGTAGAAGACTTGAATACCATTACACTAAAACTATTTAAATTGCAATCGAGCAATATGTAAGAGAAATTAATAACATTCATTGATGGGGATGCTGATATTATAAAAACACAAGCATAATTGCAAGCAATTTAACCAATATTAGAAATGAATTACAGACTAATTAACTTAAAATAGAATAACATTTAGATGGGTTAGTTAAGGACTTCCAGGTATGATAAACTCAATTCTTATATCAAAACTTGCAGAAATGCAAGAAAATCTAAGAGTTTTAATTAATGAAGTGATAGCCAATGTTCTTACAAAAAAACTTGAAACATGAATCGCAGAAATTGTGCCATTTAAAAGTGTTGATTTGATTAATAAAACATTTGGTTTGAATATGCAAACATATCTAAGAAAACAAAATAATGATTTGGAAATACTAATAAATTATTTTATTTATGATTTGAGAGAAAAAACTGGAACTAAATTAGATGTTGTATTAAGTAAAGTTGATAAGATTGAAAAAGCACAAACTATTCGATCTATTGTAGAAGTTAATCGACCTACTGCATCAGAAAATTAACTACTTGATTTATATATAAATATATGAAAGTTAATGCAATGTAATTAAAACATGTCTGATTCTGTTTCAGAATTACATAATGTTATATCTGCTGTGAAGTATAAATATTTACAAACTAAATGAGCCTGAATGGAACAGGATTTTTTAAAGGAAGAAATATTTTAACATGTTATAGGTAGATGGATACATTACATTCTGTGTTGAATGTGCCTATTGAAACACCATTGCAAATTAAATTGGAAGAAACTTTAAATACCGAGCAAAACATTTTCCATTTAACACACCATTATTTTGCTTTAAAACATACTTCACCTATTTGCGATACGACATTTATTGTCTTTCGGCATAGAAACATATGGTTCCTAGGAGATTCGGTAATTAGGTTTTTTCCTGAGAATAGAATCCATGTCAGTGATTATGTAACTGATTTGAGTGAAGGATTGTTTGAATTATCATTTTTAAACATTCCAAATGGATATTCACACACCGATTTGGAGAAATATAAAGAACTTGTTCATTGTATGAATATAAATTATTGTTTAGGAAATGAAAACCACCCGAAAGTACATTTATTAAGCAATATTGCTGGAAGATAAATATATAAAGATGATGTTGGCAATAGGTTTCTCCTGTTTATTGGAACAACCATAGTGAATTGGTGAACAGTTTAAAACTCCTGATCACTTCTAGAGAGTCTGGGAATAATTCACATAAAACAATATTGTTTCTAGTATTGAAGAGCTGACAGAAGGAGGTTACATTACTAGTAAAGTTCAGTCAGATTTATCAAGAACTTCATGCCCCTGCAAGGATAATAATTCCCAGAAGAAGAGTTATCACTAACTGTTTAAATGATCTTTTTCAAGCTGATTTGTGTGAAATGGCATTGCTTTCGAAATGCAATAAGGGATACAAGTATATTTGCACCATAATAGATGATTTTGCAAAATATGGTTGGGGTGTACCTGTGAAGAGTAAGACTGGGAAACAGGTTAGCGATGCAATTAAAATCATTTCACAAGAAATAACACGAAATTGGCTCCAAACCAATAAAGGAGCCAATATTGTATCTCTACCATTCCAGAAACTAATGGTTGACTATGAAAGCAATCTCTATTTAATGTATTCCGAAGTTAAAGTGAGTATTGTATAAATATTCAACAAATTGGTCAAACAGCTAATATATTAATATTTCATATCAGAGAGCACTCACAATGGGGTAGATGTTTTGCCTGAAATACTTAAATTTTATTATTCATGATATCAGACTCTCAAGATGGCTCCTAAAAATGTTAAGAACAATATATTGTTAAAAAACATTTATAATAGTGTTAAAGTTATGGACAAGAGAAAGCAATAGTTTAAAGTTGTTCTATATGTACGGATCTCTAAGCTGAAAGTGGTCTTTGAGATCAAATATACTGTGAAATGGTCTTACAAAATATTAAAAATTATTTTAGTTAGATAGTCATTTCCTAGAGCATATTACCTCGAAACCTACAATGGGGAACTAATAAAATATAGGTCCTTGGTTCGTTAAAGTGATTACTCAAAAGCCCATGATTCATGGATGCTGAAACAGTATCTTAAAAATATTTATACAATGATATGTAAATTTATGATAATCAATAAAATATTGAAACATAATTATGTGTTTTTCATTTAATAAACATACCTATGTTTATGGGGTTTGGATATAAAATTATTGTGTATATAGTTTATTACACATATTGTGCATTCATTCTGCTTGTTTGATTGGATTACAGTTACATTGGATTAGCATTGAGTGGTAATCTGATACATTTGTTTTCTGTTATTTGTGATGCAATTTGTTGCTCAATTTGTAATTCAACTGGTAAATGTGATCATTTGTCTGATTGGTAATTCTTTTTATTTGTAATTCAATTTGTTGCATTTGATTCATTTCAATTGTAACTTAATTAATTGTTTGATCTGTTATTCAATTTGTACTTTTTTATGTGATGTAAATGAATGCTTTTAATGTTACATTTCTTGGAATTGGGGTAAATTTCATGGAATTAGAAATGTAATTCCATTTTAATGTTATTTAGACTGTATTTCAAACAAGATATGATAAATTTCTTGTAAATTGGATAATGTTTCTTGGAATTTGTTACTCTGTAGGAAGATTTTTTTTTTACATATTTTAAAATGTCGATTCAAGTTATCTGTACATGTGAATTGTCTAAAAAATAATTTTTTGCAGTTAAGAATATCATGAGATGCATTATTCAAACATTCACTCTTGTCACACCTACAAATGTTTGACGAATGCTAGTATGTTGAGTAATCCCTTTTGGAGCTGGGACTGTCTTAATGATGTTTGAAATATGTTCTGTTTTAAATGTGTGTATGTTATTTGAATTTTGTTTTGGCAGTAAGATTCCTTTGATAATTTGTTTTGTCAGCTGCATAAGCTATATTAAAGTGTTACTTTTTTTGGGTAGCTCTTTATGATGTAATAATTTGTTGTCAACCGAAATTTATTCCTTTCTTATATAGTAATCGAATCCGAAATGGCCATATTTTCCTTGAATTTTGCTTAAAATGGTGTATTTTCGAAAATTTGTTAAATTATCATTAAATTTGGCATATTATAGCTCCAATAGAACTCATTTCAGGATCGAAACATGGTATTTCATTAATATTATGTCGAAACATAGTATTTTTAAATAAAATTACCCAAGTATACAAATTTTATGATAAATATGATGGTATAACCAAAAATCTTGGATGACAGCAATTTTAAAAGTACTTTATAATATCATACTTTATTTTCACATAAATGAAACATTGGTGATAACTTAAATGCCATCTCCTAGAGAAATCCACATGAAAGATGTTCTTTCTCTACTACACACAAATATTTGTAAGTTTGAATATTTAGGCATATATCATGTTTTTCACTGTATTAGTTCAAACCTATGAGTTATGTATCATGCATATATATAAAATTGTATTAAATATAATGATATGTGATTGAAAACAATGTTCTTAGAATATTTAAAACACAAATTATATATAAAATCATTGAATCACATAAAATTTATTTAGTGAAAACATCTTCAGTAATTGTCTTGTGCGAAAATATTTGTTGTTGTAATACCTATCTAGAATTATATTTCTGGGGGATTTTGAGATTTTAAAATTATGTTTACTGGGAAACATGATATAATTTTGCGAAATAAATTTGTTGTATGTTTGCAAATTAGTCAGGTAATGCTTAATTATTAGTGATGAGGAATTTTTTTTTTCAATGGGACTTGTTAAATATATATTCGCAGGCAGCAAATGTTCAAAACAGGTAAATTTCTGGGGCTGGAGGATTTTTCCAATGGTTTTCTCATCACAAAGGCTTAGAGGTAGTTCATTCCGTTAGCATCCTAGCTCGTGACCATAGAGAGGGTAGGTAGAGTCGAATTGGACAGATGTGCTTTGGTGAATAGCAGAGGGAGGGGAGGAGTGCTTAACGGTATCTTCCAACCTGCTCTGCTCACCTGTAACTCAGAGAGACCATCTTAGTTTCAAGTAAACTCTCGCTCTGCACATATGAATATGTACCCACTGTATTTGTATAGTTACATTGGGAAGTATTTTCATAACTTTTTTGCATCGTTTGCTTCATATTTTTTAATGCATTGATAACAATTATATTGGAAAAAGTGATTTCCTTTTCTGAAATTTCATCGATGATTTTAAAAAGTGTTTCGGGTTTTTCGTAGACGATGTGGAACTTGGTAGGTTTCGATGGTAGGTGTGTTAAAATACTTTTATCCCAAAAGGGAAATGTATTCGGATCTATAAACTGTGTTTGTTGTGATTCCGTATTGACATGTAATGTACATAAATATATTTTTTATACATAACTTAATATTGATTTTTTGGTAATTTTATAGATTTCTGAGGATCTGTGTGGACTGTTTAATTCAAGTTGTTCGATAAGTATTTAACCATTTATTATTTTCGTGACAGTATTATTGACAATTTTTAATCTACCCTACGTCTGGATAGAGTGTTGTGGTTTTACTTTCGGCCCGGGATGCGAGCCTTGCTAGGCTTCAATGGAAGTTGTGTTAAAAACAATTTATTTTAATGCTTGGATAATAAGTTTTTTTTCTGTGTGATTCCATGTAAAATCTTTGCCCATGGTTAAAATTTCATTCGAAACATTTAACATTGTAGACGTGAGTGAGTGGTGATTATAGTTTGTGGAAAATAATAAGGTTTTTTAATAACTCATTAAAACTAGATCGTTCAGGAAATAGCTGTTAAAAATTTTTGGAGTCTTAATACGGGTAAGGCATTTATTTGTGACGTGTTATGTATAATGTAATGTTTAGTTATTTTAATGTCGGGGGTCTCTGTTATTTGTTATAAATTATATTCCTTCCATATGGTGCACGTTAGTAAACTGACATTGTGAATAATATTATTCAATAAAATGCTTCGTTATTTCCGAACTCCACCAATACCTCAGATGGTGATCAAAGTAGACGTTGGCTCTAGTTGCTCCTAACACCTTGCTCAGCTTATAATTTGTTGCAAGTGCTACACTGAACTCACTCCTACACTGACCTCCCAAGTGAACAGATGTTTTGCCCGTATTGTATTATAAACTAAACATTGTCAGGTACATGCCTATTGTAAATATAAACAGTTGTGTTTTGAATTCATAACTCACGTTTGTTAATTACTTCAGAATGCATCGTTTTTGTCTGTAGGACTAATTGTGTAATTTATTCTGTATTAAATTATATATTGGTAAGGAAACATTTTTTGCCTACTTTGCTTGCATTCTTAATGACACTATGATAGCTGGGCCAGTATTGACATGGAAATAGGTTCTGTAACTCGTTTGTGATTCCTTAGTATTTGATGTGTGTCATTTAGTCTGTCTTAAACTATGTATTTGTATTGAAATGTTTTTGGCTTATTTGTAGGTATAATTCTAATAACTCGTTGCTTGATTTCTTTGACACCAGGATAGCCAGTTATTGAGTTTTCTCATAGAAATAGACTCTGTTATTCGTTTGTAATTAGTTTTGGCGATTCCATAGCATTTGATTCGACGATTCCTTTGTGTACTTTAGTAAGTCATAAATTATATTGGTAGGGAAATAGTTGTTCATATTTTTTTTTAACGTTCGTTGTTTCATTCATTAATTTGGTACATGCTTCGTTATCGTCATTTTTATCTATTTGTAAAGTCTCTCAATAACTAATTTATTTACCTCATTTCCTTTTGTGCTAGTCGAGGAGTTATGTATCATGTATTTGCGTTTGTTTAAATTAGATTACTAAACTGTCATTGTGGATCTTATGCAACTTTCGGCGAAGGTGTTGGAATGGAAAACTCGTGGGATTTTAAATATTTGTAAAGATAGGTTTTTTTAATTCTTTATAATAGATTGTTTCAGATGGTTATATTTTTTTCAGTTTGCCCTGCGGGATTATAAGATCTTGTGAGGGGAAGTATTTTGAGAATGGTTTGAGTTGACGTTAATGCAGGGTCTGAACTTTTTAGTGATGGAAAGCAAAACGTTTATACGCCTAGAAAAAAGCTTAACAAAAATTGGATAGTTACAGAATCTGGTTTTCTGACATAAAACCTTGTTAGTTATATGGATACTAAAAATTATTCACCTTTATCATAGCAATGGTATTTCACATGTTAACTATGTTTGTGTTGTAGCAGAGTTTAATTTATTATAAATGTTAGTATTAAACAAGATATTCAAAAAAGATGACATTTTAAAAATGCAGCGAAGATGAAGAGCTCTTTCCTTGCCTTCTGAGATGCTTACACGAGGCAATGTGTGTTGAGTGGTGTATGAATACTGCTGTGTTTACTGCAGCGTTCCTAGTGGTGAGGGTAGAAATAATCTAGTCCCCCTACCTGTCCACCACTCTCGTGAAGTGGTCGCCCTGCCCGCATCGGTATATCACTGTGGTACGCATTCCATAGCTAAATGGAACCTTTTGTATCGACACTGAATATTTTCTAAGGACACGAGCGTGTTTTATTGTTTTAAAGTATTACTACACGTCACCATGGCTTTTATTGCAATATATTATATCAATACATCTTTAACAGAATATTAGATAAGAATTTCATTAATTTTAAACAGGTCTTGAGTGTTTAAGACAAATGGGATTAAACAACAGATGCCATTACTAATGTATACACATTTATTTACTACATCAGGGTATGAATCAAGGTATATGTTAGTATAACTGTAATTAGCTTGTAAAAATATATTCACCCCTTATGGAATTTTATAAAATGAATGTCTGCTTCGGTATAAGTAGAAAAATATTTATTTTAAATTAAAACGATAATGGAAAATGGTTTTGAAAGTATACTCGAGAATGCATATTTTGATTTAAAGTAATGGGTTTCTTATTTATTATGTAAAAAATTAGGATGAATAATAATATTGAAAATAGTCTTGTATATAGTTAATTAATGTTATGCTAGGAAATTTATTAGTTATGTCGTATGCATGGAGAACGGTGGAGTCTTGTGTAGACTTCAAAGCAAACCTGTCTCCCAGAGTGATATTCACAGCTTGCGATAACTTGATATGCGAATAATATATAAGTATCCTCAACGATTGATAAACAAATATGTAAATAGTAGCTGCATGACAAAGATAGTATGTGTAATTATTTGTGGTAATTATACAGTATGCTAACATATTTGGTAATTTTCCATTCTTTTACTACGCTATTAAAAAGAACTTTTCATCCATTCACAACACACTCCCTAGAATTTTCTTCTCTTGACCTGGTTTGTGCAGGTTTGTTTACTCAGTGTTCGACTTTAAAACTAATAAAAATTGAATAACAGTTTACATAAAATATTATTAACTCTGAGTATTGTATTTATGTCACACTGTTTCACTTCCAACTAACGTTAACAAATGTGATTTATGCGAATCTAAGTTGAGCTGCTTTAAGCTTATATTAGCAAAATTTTAAATAACAGTTACGATGAAGTATTCCATCGCGCATCATTCTTTATGCCTAAAATTTTGATGGAAAATAAAATTAAAAGTGTTAACATTACAAATCGTAGAACGAAATAATTGTACAAGTTTGCTTAAAAATAATATTTATTAGGAAATTATTATATGTTGCAAATCCAGACATTTTTAGATATCAATGTAGTTGACAAGAGAGAATGTTTAACTGGGAATCAAGGATGACGTGCACTCCTAACGCCCAGAGAAGCCGAGTGGCCAGAGAAATGTGAAAGGGACAGAGAGGAAGAGAGACAGGGAAAGTTCCTTGCTTGGCACCCCCTCACAGATACGAATACGAACCACATGCTCCCTTTCCACAGCTGACCTCACCGGTTGGTTTGTCGCATGCCCCTCTCTAGGAGACGTCGGCCGGGTAAGAACGGCATATTTATATTTCTCCCCTGTCGGTCTGGCTTTGATGGTGAGTGGTCTTGGATACGCAAAGCATTGGGGTTGTTTAGAGGCGATTGTTTCTTTCATTCCATCAGGCTAACAAGATGGATTTCTGTGAAAATTTAAACATTATATAGAAAACAAATATTAGAAACTTGTTGAAATTATTTGCAGACTGAGACGCTCTCTCCTGTTCACGGTAAGGGGGTGGGGCACGTCATGCATTAGGCCACGACTCGGATGTATTTTAGCATTTTCATATACCCCAGTTTATTCTTCCCTTTATAAGCTGAGTCAGCGTGCAATAAAAGTAGTTGTTGTGCATTTCCAACCCTAACCCATTTATTATGCATTTAAAAATTCAAACTCCAAACAAGTTGTAAATTGTGGTAAACAGTGTGTGAATAGTCGCAGCAGGAGATGTAGTTCAGTCAGCATGCACCTTGAATAGTAGCAGGAATTCAAGTCAAACACATTTCACTAAACTTTAATTTAAAATGTTCTGTTATGAGACGATGTAAAATTAACTTACACCTATTTTGGTAATTTATAACACTGAATAATACTTAAGTGAAATAGTATTAGTGTAGGATTGTATAATATGTACATAACAATTTCAGACCGGGTAGCAGATGCCATGCTGGGACCATTGCTGAGTTGGGCGGCAGGAGATGTAGCTCGGTTAGTACGTCATGCATCACTTTCAGTATAGGTAGTTATAAGAACACACTTCACAAGTCTTAAGTTGAATTTTTCCTATTTCAGCTAGATCGCAAACTCTCCTGAGACAAAGGCAAAGGGGAGTACAAAAAGGGATATGTGAAACACTTTATTTAATAAAATAATTTTAGTAATAAGATGTAAATAAATAGTCTTATAATATGGACATTCAGGAGTTTATGGCAGTTACACTAGGTGTAAAATGTTCCATTAATAATATTTTAAGAGGTGACATATACATACTGTACTGAAATGGTGGGCAAAACAAAGAAAGATGTCAAACGAACTTCACATAACCAAGTAATATTATTTGAAATAGTAATTACAATGGGTGTTGGGACCATCGGCGACCAGGGTAGCACAGGTCGTTTGGGGAATTCGCTTGTTCTGTGATGTGCAGGAGATAGCTTATAGGCATGCAGGCAACATGCAACTGGACCCTGGGCTTGTTGTGCTTGAGTGCATGGCCAGCAAGCTAGCTGGTCGGCATTTATAATTAATGACATTACAATCTCAAGTCAGTTGCGAGTGAGGAGTGGTAGGGGGCGGACATGCAATTAGGGTCTAGGTACTTGTAGGTGTGCAATTTGTAAATGAAATTATACTCTTGGTACTTGTGCAATTACTGTCTCAGTATGTGTACTTGTGCAATTTCTCTCTCAATATGTGTACTTGTGCAACTAGTATGTATAGTTGTGCAGTAAATCTAATTGTTTAACTGGTAATTATTAATTTATTTTTACAATTATTCAGTACTTAATTATAACTCATTGCTCTGTACTTCATTTGTAACTGTCTTTAAAAAAAATTCATCAAATTTCAATTTCTAAATTTGTAATAAACATTATTCAATATGTTATTATTCCATTGCTAGATTTGTAATGGCCACTATTCGATTGCTAGTTACTCTAATTTCACAATTTGCCACCCAACCTCTAATGATTGTCCGAAACAGAAGATTCAACACATATGCTGCTCCCTTCTATCAGAGGTCAATCATACTTTAGACACCAAAGAAGCAACACCACTACTGCTCCCGACACCTTCACTCATTCCCCTCACACTACATCAGAGCGCATCAATGCACCAGATCTAAAAGAGGCAACTTCTACTGTCCCCAAATGTCCCTTGTGCCTTTCTTGCTACAACAACCAACTGGCAAATCACATCACACCTTTGGGAGGACGGGAAAGGATCTGCAGGAAGGGATAGCCCCACCACCACCCTCCTGTGGTGGGGTGACGTTAGACTATTCACAGCACACCTCCAGGAGTGGAGAGGGGAGCAGAGAGTGATACACACCTGAGGGGTATAAGAGAAGGGATTGGAGGGTGTACACACTTTTGCGAAATGGCACTTCAGTAATTGTTCCGCATTACGTATCGTAATGGGAAAACCATACAAACCTTAAATGTGTACCATAAGGTATCCATCCAAATTGTTTACTTTGTAGTCTAGTGCCGTTTTGCGTATCCAGCCTAATTCCGTTTAGTGTAACCAAATTCGGCAATAATTGTTCCATATTGCGTATACAAGCAATTTTTACCGCAACTTTTCTCTCGCGAATAGCAAGGTGGTGTGCGCAGGATGTAAAATCACAATATTGAACCCCAGGCAAGTTATTCATTCCTTGCCGGACATAACCATGTTTCTCATCGACCACGACATTCTCAAATCGACGATGCGGTGCGAAAAATGCGGGGAAGGTGAAACGAAGTTGGTTGAAAACAGGGGCTTGGTTTACTGGTGCCGATGGTGACTGGAGGACGGTATTAAATGCAACTTTAAAGTGTCGGCGAGACAGGGCAATTTCGTGGGTGATTGAAACTTGTCTCTGGGCAAGATAGTCGAGCTGTGTTTACTCTGGTACCTGATCAAATACCCTCGAGAGCAGACTATAGTGAACGAACTTTTGTGCTCGGGAAAGACGGTCATCGCCTGGTCGAGTTTCTGCCGCCAAGTGTGCATAGATTGTGTGTTGATGTACAGGAAATGCATCGGCGGGCCGGGCAGAGTGGTCGAGATCGACGAGTCGAAACTGGGCAAACGTAAGAACCACAATAGACGCAAAGTTCATGGCCAGTGGGTTTTTGGCGGAGTGCAGCGGGACGATCCGACGATGATCTTCCTGGTTCCGGTGGAAAAGAGGAACGTGGTGACCTTGACCAAAATCATTCGCGAGTGGATCTCTCCGAGAACGACGATAATTTCAGACTGCTGGCACGGTTACAGCAACTTGGACATTCACGGCTACCGTCACAAGCAGATGAATCACAGGTGGGTATTCGTGCGCAGCGAAAAGAGCGAAATGGTAAACACTCGAAACACGCTAAAGATGATGAGGGGCGAAACACTGAGGATGCACACTCAAAGCCTCGAGCGAAGTTGGTGTTCTGTGCGATGCAGCATTCCCTGCTTTGGCCGACAGAAAAAAACATGGGTCGACTACTTGGCCGAGTACATCTGGAAAAAGAATTATCGGTACCGGGAACGACTGCACTCTTTGCTGATTCACGCCGCCGATATACACCATCGTAATCGGCGCAGAGGAGATGGCGGCGAAGGCTATCCCAATTTCGACAGGTATCTGTTTGTTACGGTTGTTTTTAATTTGCAGGCACGACCGAGATTAAGTTGCTGTTTCACTTGCAGCGTTAAAAAAGTTTGAGTTGCTGTTGCCATTGCAGTATGAAATTAAAGTGTGATTGAAGTGATATTTGATTCAAATTAAAATTAATGTTTAATTGAGTAGCTATTTGATTAAAGTTTAAATTAATGTTAAATTGAGTTGCTGTTGGTTTCGGTTTAAAAAGTTTGATTGACATGCCATTTGTTTTGGTTTTAAAAAAAATTGTGACTGACGCGTTGTTTGTGTAAACATTCATTCGAAATCTGGTGAAAAGCCTAAAATTGTCGAATGGGTCGTGATGGGTCCGCCCGGCGATGACGGGTGTATTTGCATCCATTGCATCAGCAAAATTTGGATCTGCCAGTTTCAATCATTGAGTTAAATTGATTATTTTTTTAAATTTCATTAATTCGCGATCCCGAAAAGGCATAGCGGGTCGTGTCTGTCATGACCGGTTCGGCCGGCGGTGGATGCAATTGCATACGTTGTTACGTTCGAGGGCGTTGGACCTGCCAGTTTCGAGTGTTGAGGTGATTTATAGAGAAAAGTGGTGGCGTATGTATAAAACTTAAAAATCTATATTATTAAATGTATATAACAAAAATAGGATTTTTAAATGTATAATGTTTTACCATACCCATTTACTGATTGCGAACATGTGAACCTTTATATAATAAATGGTTAAAATTATTAAAATATGTTAACAATTAATAAATATTATCTTTAAAGTAAATAAAACAAATAAGCACCGCGAATCGCGTGTATTTAAACAGGGACGAGAAAAGGTCGAAAAAGAAATCATTTTTTGGATACGCGATAGGAAACTTCTAGCAATAGTGACTTTTGTCACCTGGAAACGCCACGGGAAACAAATGGGGTCTTTTACTCTACATTCCGTTTTCAGATTGGATACGCTATAGGAAATAATTGGGTGTGGTTGAAATTTCTCCCTCGACTCGGCTGGATACGCAATTCGAAACAATTTCGCAACAATTTCTCCCCTTCCTGCTTGGATACGCAATGCCGTCCTTCTCGGATACGCATAGGGAAACGTTCGTAAAAACCAGCCTTTACAAGGTGCGCTGGATACACGGGGGGGGGGGGGAACTTTGTATTTTATTTGGGATTTTTCCCGGTCGTGGTTGGATACGTAATTGGTGGTTTTTTTCTCGACTTTTTTATCTTTGGATACGTAATACAGTGGTTTTTGAGCGATTTAGATAAGCAATACGGAACAATAACCGGTCTTTTGAATTTTTCACCCACAGATCCCTGGTGAATCTCTCGAGTCGCAGCCAAATGGAGGATGAAACACACTGAGGATGTGAAGGAAATGGACGAGATGCTTTCGACTACAGATAATGAGTCATCAACCTCTTTAGTCCCTGGGCCATCGACCTCTTCTTTCCCTGGACCAACAACTACTTTGAATAAATCTATGTAATTATGACTGACATTTATTATAATAATTTTTCTAATGTGATTGTAATTATTACAGTTGAGAATAATTTTTTTTTTTGCCAACAGAACTGTTCGAAGATCGCAAAGACACAGTCGTTTCCCACCAGTCGAGACATCAAACAACTTCTGATGTCCATCAACAGAGAGGCACAATACGCAAATCAGCACCCAACATCACTTATGCGTAGCAAAAACAAGCACCGAGTAAGCATTCGAGACAAATACCAACAACAGACGTCTCCCACCATCGAAGAAAGAATCCTAAACTAATAAAGACGTCTGCTATTTCTCATCGAGAATTACAGCGTGAAACAGCCCGAAAGATTCGTTATAATCTTCGAAAAACAAATCAAAGAAAGTAACAGAAATATGGTTCTGATTTTGTATTATAATTAACGTGTATATGTTTATTTACAAAATATAAAAATAAAACATAATTATTTATTTTTCATAGTTTTATTATATATATATAATATAATAAAAAATTTTACATGTTATTTAAAAATTTTGTTAACATTTGATAATATTCATTGAAAAAATATATGCATAGATACCTACTGGCATACCCATAAATAATACATGGGCTTCATTTAGTCTTTTTTAAGGTTTTGCCCCATGTTCAATTAAAATTTCTCAAATTTCATTCGTAGCATCCCACATAATTGCAGTTTCACCATTCAAATCCTCAGTATTTAGGAAATCTTCAAATTTTTCCTTGTCGTTATTCAATGCCTTTTTAATATTGTCCAAAACACACAAAACGGTCGATTTATTTTTACTACATACAGCTTCGTGTAATACTCTAATGTTATTACGTCCCATTAAAAAAACATTTGCTCTGTTTTCTAGCAGATAATCTAACACGTTCACAATGCCTTCTTGGGCCGCGAAATGCAGTAACAAATTGTTTTCTAAGAAAACCGGTTCATGCAAACTTTTTTCAATTAGGTAACGCATCATGTTTTCACGATATGCACTAGCCGCTTTCACCAACAATTTCCAGTCTTTGTGAATACTTTTCACTACCGCGTCTATTGTTTTCACCAAATGCACAAGTACGGGTCGATTTTCAAAATAATAATCGGCATACCCCATTACGGTTATACCCGCTGAATCTTCGGCTAAAACGTTGACACCTTCTTCTATTAAGAATTTAACAATTTCCAATTTCCCCGCCGCGGCTGATCGCTGAATTGGAAATTTACCACCAAAATCCTTTTATTCAAAATTAAATTTCATCTCCTCAATGCGTACAATTTCATCTAGCCAACCACGATAGGCAGCTAAACTCGCCATTAAGAGTTCCTTCTCGTCAAACAAGTCTTGTGTCTTCACTGGCTCTCGTGGTATCGTCACTTGCACTGATGGTGTCTTCATTGACTCTGATGGTATCTTCACTGGCTCTCATGGTGTCTCTGCTGGCTCTCATGGTGTCTTCACTGGCTCTCGTAGTATCTTCACTTGCTCTGATGGTGTCTTCATTGACTCTGATGGTATTTTCACTGGCTCTCATGGTGTCTCTGCTGGCTCTCATAGTGTCTTCACTCTGTAGTTTGCAGAGAGCGAGTGTGATCCTTTGGTTCAATCGTATTGTTTTTATACACGCACTGGGATATATTGGCACAATCTTGTCAATAAAATGAGCAAAGTGTTAAAAAATTTAAGCTTAGATTTATGCGAAATGTTAAAATGTAACCATGCTTGTTTTGTTCCTGCAATCAATACGCAAGTTTCATTGCAAACTCTTTTGATACTTTTTAGCTTTCAAAACCTTTTTATGTGAACGACAGATGGACTCATGAGAGAGCAGTTTGACACGCGCTCTCGACCTCTGCAGTCGGGTAATCAGAGTTAGGTTTTGTTTATCAAAGTTACCAAACAGCGCAGCGACCACTGACGAAACATGTTTCATTTTAGATTTTCGTTTATTACTTTTCGAATTTCAGAATAGTTTTGGCATTAGTGACGAAATTGACTGAAAACACTTTGAGGTTTCTGTATGCCTCGGGAGATACAATCACGATTCGTTTGTTATCGGACCAGTAAACTAATTCGATTCCCTTTTCAAAAGTCCATTCAATGTTAAATTGTTTGTAAATTAGCGGTTGGTCGAATAAAGTTTTGTAATTTATTTCATTGGCATCCAACGGATCCTTGACTTGGCCGTCTTAATTATCGGTTAGACGAACCGTGAATATAGTTTGCGAATGTTCGTCCAAAAGGTCGGGAATTGTATTAAATGGTCCGAAATTTAACCGTTTTTAATTCTTAAATATTAACTGAGCAAATACACCTCTGAGAATATTCATAGTGGATCTCTTTGCCGTTTTAAAACGAATCATACTTGCCTCTCCCAGCTTGATGATTGATGACTGCGTAGATATGCTTTTCGTCGGTTGAACTAAATTCGTTGGTATTTGTAAAATCATCGGATTCGGTATTAAATTCATTTTCCAGGGATGCGGTCGTGGTGGAAATGTAGTTTTTTCTTTCCACCCTACCACCCTCCTCGACCAATTCTATTATAGAGGTGTCATAATTGTGGTGTTTTTTTCATATATATGTATATATATATGTATATATATATACCGAATGGAATTGCAATAACTTAACTAACTATGAGAAAACCCAATCTCAAGTAGAGTTGTTTATTTCCTTTATTCATAGTTCTTATCTACATATTGGCAAACGGTAAATAAAAACTCAAAATTACTTAGAGCGATTGTCGGTTGTATATCTGTCCACCGGGCGCCATGACGACTGAGCTCGGATCGCAAATGATTGAGGGCAAACCATAAAATACTTGCCGCACCGATGTTTGAATGGCGTTTTCATCGTATTTTACCGACATGAAGGTGAGGAATAAATACATTATTTCTCAAATTTGAGAAAAACTCAAGATATCGATAAGAGGTGCCATAGATTTACGTATTTTTTGGGGATCGTTTGTCTTTGGAACGCCCTCCCATAATGTCTCTTTATCTGCCAATATGTCTTCGCGGTGATTTGAAAAGAAGTTAATTTTTTTCACGGGATTGAATATTTTTTCGTACTTGTGTCGTACAGAACCAACATTATACCTAAACTCCTCAATTTAAAATGATAGGGAATGATCTTTGTATAGTATTTTTGTCAACTGTTTAATATTTTCATTTTCTGCCTGTTGTTCGTCTCTCAAATATATTTTATAATTTTTGCGAGTGACGTGCGGGCCCAGACTATTTTGTTGGATAGTATACTGCTTAAGATATAGAAAATTTAAACGATAGGTTAATTGCAAAATTTTAAATTTTATTTCAGAACTCAGTTTATCACGTTCAGTCATTGATGAATATATATTTACACCTTTTAACCTCAATACGGAATCGTGAAATATTGTTTATTTATGATGACTGTCAGATGTAAAAAATCCAAATATAGCTGCGGATTTTGTTTTATTAATTCAACCGATTCCATAAATTCTGAATGCGTCATGTTTTTATTTAATTTTCTCCACGCGTTTAACTTTAACAACTCTCTAATCGCAAATATAAAATCACAAGGTATTGCTGTTTTTTTTCTACCAAATTGTGTATTCGCGGAGCCTTTGATTATACTTTTAAATTTCTATAAAACAAACCCTAAGATAATAATTAATAAAATAGATCATATAATTGTAAATGCGTACATTTGCTGTTATTTATTCATTGTCTTACATACAAATACAACATGTAAAAAAATGTTGCACATAGGGGTGGGAAAAGTTGAAAAAGAGGGGATAAAGACATAAAAACAAATGTTAGGAAAAAAATTTCATTCATTGATTAGTAACAAAAAAGTATTTACACCTGAATAAATTTCAATTTATTCTTGTTTATTGTTCTGGATAAAACTACGTAAATTTCTTACAGCGTACATCCCATCAGATTTGCATAAATGGCATTATCAATTGTTAAACCTATACTGCTCTGAACTGTATTTCCATACGTCATTTGAAGCGGGAAACCATATAACAAGAGTTTACTGTTCATAGTAGCTTCGCATGCATGTTGAAAGGCAAATTTATCTATCGTATAGAGATTCATTTTGAAGAAACATTTTAGTATCAGAAAGAGGTTTTTTTTTTTCCTCGTCACACATGAATATTTCGTTTCCAACATGTCCCAACTAATATAAAACTTCACCCATGCATACTCCATGACCATGTATTAAACCGCGGTAGGGAACACCAACGATTAGCGGCAAGTAGGCAGGTTTGAGGTTTTCATTCTTCTGTTATCAATGTTTTTTTATCGTTTGAAAAGAAAATCAGAGTGAAGTGGGGACGATTTTTAAAAATACTCTGTCCATCTGTCACGTCAAGCCGGCAGCTACACTCCTCTAGAATTTTTTTTTAATTTTTGCGAGAACAGCAATAGACACACTTAAATTGAAATAGTGTAATTCGATATAAGTAAAGGCAAAGAAATGAAATCCGAGAAACTTGGCCAAGTTTTCCTGAACCAAGTTCATAATCTCTTTTGCCTTGAGTACCAAACGTGAAGCCGTTTTGATTTCCGGCTCAACTACAGTCACCAAAAACTCTACCGGATACTCAGAATCCAGAGTGAAACAACTCATGTTACAATTGGGTATGCTGAAATGACGTGTAAGCAGTTTCTTACAATTCGTAGCGGTATTTAAGTTGTCAGAAATTCCTGGTATGTCGAATCCATGTTCCTAAACTGTGTGGTAAGAAAAAAATTATCACCGCATAGTTCGTAAATAAGCGATATGTCAATGGGTTTGTATCACAAACGGCTTTAGCTGATACTGATCGCCACAAAATACAATCAATAGTTTACTAAAAGTGTGCTTCACCATTTGGAAAATTTCAACTGAAAATTTTGCTAGATATGCTCTAATCAAGCTGTATTCGTCAACAAATAAAACAATAGGTGCATCGAAGGAAATTGAATAGTCGTTGTTGCATTCCAAAAAAAAAAAACGAAGTCGTGTTGTATCCCATATCGCAAAACCTGCTCAATTCTTGTACCACTGTAGATATTTTGTCAATATTAATCAGTGGCAAGAACTGCATGAATTTCAAATATTCGTAGAAACTGAATTTAATTAACCGAATTAGGATATTTATAACGTCAAACCATTTACTAGTTTCATCTGTCGACGAATATTTCACAATAGAATGTGTTGAGGGGTCGTGACTCTGTATTTTTTTCTTCGAGAAAAATATGCAATAATGTATATTTCCCACTCCCGGCAGGACCATTTAACGTTATGTATTTAAGAGTAGCCAACTCACCATCATTCTCATCGAGCCATGTAAATAAAGTTGTTTTAACAAGTTCTTATTCCATTGAAAGAGTTAACTTTGCCGAAGTGAAATCTGTCGTTGTTTCCACAGCTTTCGGTTCGGAATTCAATGAATATACAAGAGTAATTATCTTGTCCTCGGGATTTTCACGTGAAATTTGTTGCGCTCATACACACATTTCATTACTACTCAACACATCTCTAAAACATAAACTCCAGTCTGGTTCAGCCGGAAGGCCATGCTTCACTCGCAATTTATACTTGACGATTTTTCCTAAGATATTGATCTGGGAAATGGGTTTTTTTTTTGTATTTGCAGAGGATATTTTCGAGGAACAGCCAAAAAAATATAAAGGGACCATTGCGATATTTCAAACTTTTCACCATGGATGTTGCCGGCATAATAAACATAGTTATCTACGAACTGAATCTTTTATAGTATATTTATTTAATTCATAAAAAAATGCAAGCCAATATTTTCTTTAGTTCGATATAGTGTAAATAAAAATGTTATGTTTTGCAAAAAAAAAAGTAATGTATTATTTTTTTTATATATTAGACTCTTAATTTAAAAATGGGAAGTTCGCAGAGTTTTCAAAACAATAACAATTTTGGTGGTGCCATTCTAAAAAAAAAGGGCCTTTAACAATTTCAGAAAGTCTAACAAATGAATATTCGAAACATTTTTTCTTATTAACACGATAAAATTAACCGATTATAAAAACTTTATTTACAGTTTACAAACTTTACCCTCATTGAATGACTTTACTTTTTTTCTGAACATTGAGGGAAAATTTCCGGATAATTTACATCTAGAACTGGCGGGAAAAAAGGAAATGGGATTAAATGTATTAAACTAAATTTTTTAATTATATCACAATATTTACGTAATTTGAAAACAACTTATGCGACTTTTAAACGTTAGCACATTGGCCTATTGGCCTATTGGCAGATGACCCACGCCACATTATTGGCCTATTGGCAGATGACCCACGCCACATTATTTGCGCATTAAACCAAAATTGCGCTTAACCATTTGATTTTTATATAATACGGATACTGTTTTTTCGAGAATATTATCGACTTGGCGGAAATCGAATCAGAAAATAGACAAATATTTCTAAATCCACCCGAATTCAAGTTACTTTAAAGTATCTCAACATCGTTTGTGATTTAATAATTCCTGTATATTGGATAGATACAATAATTACATAATGATTGCCTAATCGGACACGATTTTGAAGAATATATAGTTTTCGTAATGAACTGCACGAACGTAAATAATTCGATCATTAATTTAAAAAGGCGGTTACTTTTCAATTATTGATGACCGCCATCAGCCAAATTGATAGTGATTTTATCTACGGGTTGTATGCTCAAACTACGGCGGCAGTCAAGGGTAAAATTCCAACACCAAATATCAAAACATTTACTAACAAAGCGATTGTTGCAGAAACGTTTGAATACACGGATAAAGAGATTCGCTTACAACCCAATACTAAATTGGGAAAATGGTCACTATCCACTCTCGACAAAGACAATGGCTGGTTGGCGGCACAAATTATTAATAATTTACAACACCTATCATACAAGCACTTGTTGTTTTTCATATGCACGTCTCAGTTTTATAATTCCGATACTAATTTGGTAAACCTTTTCGTCGAGTATTTCAAGCTACAAAATTATTTCGTTTTCGTCATATCGAATAACATAAAGAATATTGTAACGGTCACACCGAATAACGACTTGGTCAAAGTAGTGATCAATAGTTCTACATCGCTAGCACTCAGCGCTGCTCAGATTCCCGTTCTCGATAAGTTCAAAGAGGAACACCTCATTGTTTATGTTTCATCCGGTAATAATTCGTACATTTATCCCTCTCGTAGTTATACTATATATTCTTCTTTGAAATTTCAAAATTACATCCGAATATCAAATACAAATCTATCATAGTGAAAGAAGAAATTTAATATACTGATTTGAATACTAATAAATACCAGTATTTTGCACTCATTCGATCCGCTTCAGAGCTTTTAATAGGAGAGGCGATGGAATTGATCAACAGGTACAATATTACCTTTTTGTTTCAAGTCGAAAGCGATTCGGTATCTCTGATGGATAAACCCAGGATCAAAAAGTACATTTCAAATGCGCAATATCAGCACGGAATATTTGTTCTTTCAAACACACATTATTTTATGATATGCCATCCAAAAAATATGTCTGTTGATAAGCGACTAAACGACGATCAAAGATTCCAATTTTCCTACTCGTAATTCCTCTCCTCCTCTTCTTCATTCTCTCCTCCTCTTCTTCCTCTACTCCTTCCACTGATACACTCGTGACTGGTTTTTCCAAATTAATTTTAAACAAGGCAACAATTTTGGATTTGGATGTAAGTACGACTAATGTTATCCTTTCGTTCGAACCAAACAACAACGAGCAAAATAGTCAAGAGTTTGAATCCTCGGGAGAAGCTGTTTATTCACCAGTAGATTTGAATTGTCACATAGTAAACAACCATGAATTAAAGTTGGTAGATCGTAGGAAAGTTCGTCTAATAGCTATCAATAAAATGCCAAATTCGTTAAACTCGAATGATGCGTTAATCAATTACTTTGCGACAATTACGCGTTCTCTAATTTTCATATTTTTTCGTAATGTTTGCAAACAATTTGTCCGCGTATTAGTGACGAATTTGGCCACGTGCAAAAGCCAATGGACCAAATACACGCTCATTTTTGTTATGACGGCTAGGATAAACGATAATGTTCAGGAAAACCAACTGGATATACAACTTACCAGTGTTTCGTATAAAATGCGCACACACATCCATGTATCAATACGTTTGTATAGGAGATCTAAACAAATCCCTGCTCTACGAAAGAAACAAAAACGAAGCGGTAGTCCAAACGACCAGGTCAAATAAAACACTACGATTGGTCATTAGTGAAAACCCTAAAAAATATGTGAATGCCAACAACAATGATGATTTTATGGCCACGGCATCTTTATATAAACCTTCTGTGAACGAAAAATTTCCATCAAATGCTAAGTATATGTATAGTGTGACTGATGGTCGGCATTATGTCGTAAACCTCTCATTCCTTGTTGGTATTCCAGGGATTTCTGCCATTTACGAGGATAAATATCCGGGAGCAATAACCATTGACAACACATGTGACAATTATGAACATTATTTACATCGAATAGTAATTTTCAAAGCAATTTTACCTGATTTGTATTATTTGAGCAAATACTTGGAAGCCATACCTGATGGAAAATACACACTGGTGGTGAAGATTAAAGATTCATTCACGGGAGATAGCGGTATCGTTTTCAAAAAAATCTAGCCAATTTATTTAACAAAAGTAACGGTTTCCAAGTCGTTCAAAATATTCAAAGGAACCTCGTCATAATTTAAAATGCTTCCCCGAGGTTCTAAACGATTTTTGGAATTCAAGTATTGTGCAAACACCAAAATTTTATTCCACAAAAACTCTAGCATGCTCGAAGAAGGCAAATTGGTTTTAGATACCGAAAACTTGAATTTTACTGCTGAATCGTATGTAGATAATTTACAATTTATCGAAGGTTATTGCGAGTTGTTCAAGTTTAATACCTGAAATACCCATAACAATAACCGTGGGGATTTTACATATGTATATTGTGGTGATCAACAAGGTTGGGACCAGTTTAATTTACAGCTGAATACAGATTTGGACAATGAGATACTGAAGATTATGATTTACTTTATACATGATATTTCTATAGCTTCCTTCAATACCATATTGCGATTTGTGAAAAGTTATCATAGTGCTTTTTATAACAAGGTTGTAATTGCCAGCATTACAAATCTGAAGAAATATAAATTAAACGCATACTACGACGAAATCCATCATTATGATAAAATGTATAATTATTAATGCGCATCTATTCGAGTAAAATAATTAAAGATATTGAGATAGGAAATAATTCAGATAGCATTTAAACCAGTGATTTTCACGGTATATGTGATACAATTATGGTGTATGTGGATTCGGCAAGGAACTCCATACTACCTACTGGTGAAAATTTTATTTCTATTTCGCGTACGAAATTTTGTGGTACAGAGAGGCTCGCATCTTTAAAAGGATATACTATTTTAACCACGCAATATATGATCAAATATCCTTCGAATTTATACGCAGCTAGTAATATCGACACATTCAACCAAGAGATGATCATGGCTGCGAAAACAAGTCACGTGTCTGTTTGTTACAATTCCTTCTATCCCTTTTCCAATGTAAGTGTCGTAGATGATAGACCATCCACTGTGGTTATACATTGGCAGTCTGAGGAATATGAACCACCTTTAGGAATTCTTTGGGTAAATATTTGTGCAAAAAATAACAATTCTATAGTGTGTGTGTTTTCGAAATCGAAATACAACAATAAAAATATTCGCCCGAAATAATATTTCAATTTGAAAGAAACAAATCCAATTCGAATTATACAAGAGGAAACACAGATAGAAAAACTTGAAGAAAAAAAAACCCTTTTATCTATTTCTTACAATCAGGTAAAAAGAGTATTTTAGAACCCCATAGAGAATACGTAGATACTGAAAATAAATTTTATTACCAAATTTTTTATCCATCAACGTGGGGAAAAAACTTTACGCCCCCCCCCCCCCCCCCCTTCACCAGGCTGCACATAAAATGATACGTGTATGAAAACGACAAAGATTTTAAAGATATTTTACGTAATACAAATGACACATTTCACTGTGAAAACAATTTTCGGGTGAAAGAAAACCATAATTTTGAACTTTTTGATGAGGTGTTAAGTTGTGTTGAGCTCTAAGGCACTCAATAACAGTAAGGCATCGCAGCTGCCGAGATATTAACAGCTGCTGAAAAGATTTATACTTTTTTCAACAATTTCATTGAAAATGGAAATGTTTCGAAAATTAAAACTACTACTGCTACTTAAAACACTAAAGATGAACGTAAAGAAAAGCTACAATCGGGGAAAAAAAATTTACACAACACCACCTTCGATTGGCAAAAATTTTTAAATTTATATTTACGCCGACCCTCATGATTATTGTATTTATGCAAATAACACAGATAAAGGCGATTATAAAAATTATAATAATATTGATATTTTTAGCACATATTGCATTCATTTATGTAAGTCATTGCAGAAAAAATAATTATCATAAAAAAAGAATATTTTTAATTTTTCTTCTCCCTCTCACTCTGCCCCTGCCTATCCATCACCCTCTGCCTATCCCTCTGCCTATCTCTCTCCCTCTGACTATCCCTCTCCCTCTGCCTATCCCTCTGCCTCTGCCTATCCCACTGCCTATCCCTCTCCTTCTGCCTATCCCTCTGCCTATCTCTCTCCCTCTGACTATCCCTCTCCCTCTGCCTATCCCTCTGCCTCTGCCTATCCCACTGCCTATCCCTCTCCTTCTGCCTATCCCTCTCACTCTGCCTATACCTCTGCCTCGGCCTATCCCTCTGCCTCTCCCTCTGTCTCTCCCTCTGCCTATCCTTCTGCCTCTGCCTCTCCTTCTGCCTCTGCCTCTCCTTCTGCCTCTGCCTCTCCCTATGCCTACCCCTCTGCCTCGGTCTCTCCCTCTGCCTATCCCTCTGTCTCTGCCTCTGCCTCTCCCTCTGCCTCTCCCTCTCCCACTCCCTCTGTCACTCCCTCTGCCTCTGCCACTGCATCTCCCTCTGCTTATCCCTCTCTCTCTGCCTATCCCTCTGCCTCTCCCTCTGCCTCTGCCACTGCATCTCCCTCTGCTTATCCCTCTCTCTCTGCCTATCCCTCTGCCTCTGCCTATCCCTCTGCCTATCCCTCTGCCTCTGCCTCTCCCTCTGCCTCTCCCTCTGCCTCTCCCTTTGCCCCTCCCTCTGCCACTGTCTCTCCCTCTGCCTATACCTCTGCCTCTACCTCTGCCTCTCCCTCTGCCACTGCATCTCTCTCTCTCTCTGTCTATCCATCTGCCTCTGCCTATCCCTCTGCCTCTCCCTCAGCCTCTCCCTTTGCCTATCCCTCTGCCTCTCCCTGTGCCTCTGCCTAACCCTCTGCCTATCCCTCTGCCTCTCTCTCTCCCTCTGCCTCTCCCTCTGCCTCTCCCTCTGCCTTTGCCTCTGCCTCTGCCTCTCCCTCTGCCACTGCCTATATATATATATATCCATCTGCCTCTGGCTCTGCCTCTGCCTATACCTCTGCCTATTCCTCTGCCTTTGTCTATCGCTCTGCCTCTCCCTCTGCCTCTGCCTCTCCCCCTGCCTATCCCTCTGCTTCTCTCTCCCTCTGCCTCTCCCACTGCCTCTGCCTCTCCCTCTGTCCATCCCTCTGCCTCTGCCTATCCCTCTGCCTATTCCTCTGCCTATCCCTCTGCCTCTGCCTCTCGCTCTGTCCATCGTTTGAAAACCCCAAATCTTTTGTTTTAATTCCAATTCCAGCTTTTATATATCATCTAAGTAATCTTGACCTTGTAGGTTTTCAAGTTGAATGGATCTAATATGGTCAACCACACATTGGCGACTGCAGTCATGATCAATACACCATCGAGTATGGGCACCCAAGAATGATAAACTACAGCAAATGCTGTAACGGCGAATCCCGCCATTTTCAAAGCATTTGATATCACTACTCTCGTAACAAATTCTATCGTCAAGGCTATGAATAAATAAATTCCCAACTGACGATTCAATATCATTGCACCCCTTTCGATCATTGTGGGCCCGATGTGTTTGACTAGGGTCTTGAGAACCATATTCAGACCGATCACCGAATAATTGCAGTAGGAACTCGTTACTACCCAATCCTTGGATGCAAGAGATTATAATATCGGTAATTATGTCGGAAATATCTTCTGTATTGGAAAAGTCATCGGGATATTTGGTCGGAAAACCACCCATTAAGCCGAGCATTTGATATTCGTCGATTTGACGTTTACCATTATCTATATATTTCAAGTGGTATGGCACCGAATCGTCCTATTGTCCGATTCGAACCCGAGAATCTTTATCGGAAACTATGGATTCGACATCACGGGTCAGTATCAAAGGCTCCACAAGTTTACCCCCTCCTCCATACTCTGTGGTCCAAAATAAACGTCTCGGTGTTTTTTCTGTGATTCCCGGGTCGTTGAGTTTAATGTCTGGATTTATGCAGAACGCCTCGTGATTGACCAAGTTATTCCATTCTGCGACGTAATCGGGCATTTGTCCCGTTGGTGGTACTCGCAGGCTCTTTGCATCGTTCTGATCGATTCCATGAACCAATTCCATGAAACTATATTCAAGTCTGATTGGCACTAAATCGATGAAACCATCATGTGTAGCCTCGACAGACGTTGGTATTGTCCATAAAGGTCCGCCATTAGCAAAGTATTTAAACTGGTGTGGGGTATCACATTCGCAGGAAATTTTCTCAAATGAGTTCCATTATGACGGGTCGTTGGTATTTGTAGCCTTTGAATTGAACAGACAACCGGAAAATATTGTGCCATCTGCGTACAAATATGCAGAAATGAAAATTTTTCGGATATTGACAAACGCAAATCCACAAGTACCTATCGTTACCATCCGAGGTAAGCATCCGAGGTCCGCCATTCTTGGCCGTGTAAGTTATCGTCTAAATACATGCAATACCCCTTACCCGGTTCTTTAATGAGGGGTATTATTTAATAAGACTGGTTTTGTCATCTATGAAAGTGGCGTCGGTATCTAAACGATGCACATGGGTCTATGGTCTTTACAGTTTAAGCAAGCGGTGAATTATTTAGAATCGCATTCGATTAAATGATATTTTGTACATTCGTCATTACTATTTTCAAATTTCAGTGTATCGAAAACCGGTCATTGAACATTTGAACGATGTTGTTTGAACTTTGCCGAGACTAAAGGTAAAAAAAAATTTAAGTTGCAAGTACAAACAAATTATTACTAAAATTAAAACTACAATCACCAAGAGTAATTATTTACTTAAAATAAATGGAAGCTGTTGATCGAAAAAATCACGGAAAAAATACATATTATTCATTACATGTAAACTTGCTATCACACACCCCTCCGCCAACATCCCAAACTAACCAGTTTCAAAAAAAAATAATCGTGGTCTACTCAAATTGGTTGTTCGTTTCCCCCACTCCTCTATTCAACGAACCAATCATGTTGCACCATTTAATTTCCCCTCCCTTCCCCTCATTTCAGTTTGCCTATACGGCGGAGAGCTGGACAGAGAAACAACGACATTCCTTCTCTCCAGAATAGAAGATAAATAAAGTAATAACAAAAAGGTACGTTAATTACTATATAGTATACAGTGTATATATGTGTATGTATATATATATATATGTGTATATGTATATGTATGTGTATATATGTGTTTTTTTTTGCAAATAATTTTTGTTTTTTTTATAATTATTTTTGTATTTTTTTTTTAATTCTTATATATAAGATCGGGCTACTTACTTTATTCGAGTCATAAGCTCTGTAATGTTTGGTACAACAACAACAATCTTAAAACATTCTCCATTGAGCAACAATGAATAAGAAATAGTGTGCACAATTGACAAACTCATTAGTGTTTCGATATTTAACTATTTTGTTTATTTAAATAAACAACGATACTTCATCGTTATATTGTCAACGGAATACTATGTCTTTCCGATAATATTATTTTTTGGCTTTTGGGTGTTAACTGGTTTAATAGCAATACCCATTAGCCCTGAAATAATTTTTGCTATCGCCAGATCTGCAACATGATTCCCATTTCTGGTATATTGACTAGTTATTTTTATTCTTATATATAAGGAGAGACATTTCCTTTATTCAAGTCATAAGATTTGCGGTGTTTGGTACGAAATGCGAGAACGGCAACTACGACAATCGGGGAATATACTCGAATGGATTTCCACATGCCCTCGAAATGTTAATCACGAAACTGAGTTTTCAATCCAACAGCCCATCACCCTCGTAAAATGTAATCAGTTTGTCAAAAATACCTAACCTACGCTGATTTTAAACTCTATACAAATTGTCGTCATCCTCACCGAGCCACGATGAAAAAACTTGCCTGCAAAATCATTTTCAAATCCCTCAATCAGCGGAAATCCAAATCCGAAGTGTAAAAGAGTTTGGCATCATTACCTATCAACTCAAAATTTACTTTGGTTGGCGGGTCGAATTAAAGTTTTATCGGGGCGAGATCGTGCCTGTAGGTTGGAGCGAAGCAGTGGAAATTGATCTCGATGTCTGTGATTTGAAGCTCGTCAATTTGAAAGAAACATTGCGAATTGTTCGTTAGGTATATTCCAATAGCGAGACGGGGAACCGAATCACTTTTGATCGTGTACTTGACGAAACATCTCTACTCAACACGTATCGAATCACAGTCGAAAACGAAATGTGTGATTCGATTGTAACATTCATACGCCATCTTCCTGAAATGTTATTCGACGAATTGATTTACGACTATTGTGATGAATTCAAGAGATTAACCAATTTCATCAATGGAATCTGGTCCTATCACGTTGAGAAACTGCCCTTTACCGAAGGTGTAGCCGTAAGTGAACGACGGGAATATTAAGCCAATATATTAGACGGCGAGCCTAGACTCGCTTTTCTCACACCCTATTTACTTTTCGTCCCCTTTTCACCGCCGTTCAAACACATTATTTCAAATTGAGTGGATATTACGTTGGATTCGTCGAGGAATTGGAAAACAATGTTTTCGTCCTCATCGATGTATTGGGTAAAATCAACGTTTCGAGGGTAGATATAGAACGGGTAATACAAAATCATCAAAACCATATTCCCGCCATCTATGAAATTTATATTCTGGAATCAATTCGATTCATAATATTCTTCGCGGAAAAACACAGCCGTTTTGATCAATCGACCGGTTTGTACCGCTTGAATGAGAACAAATTATACGCAAACACGTTCCATCGATCGGAATGTTCCCTCTTGCCAGTTACACTTCCTACCGATCGCCTATTGTATTTACACAAAGACAAAATCGTCAAAGTATAGAGTGAAAAAATTATCGATTTGAAGTTTGACTGCAAACTTTTTTTAAGTATTTAAAGAGTAAAAAAATCCCTAAACTAAAGCTCAAGTGTCGTTGGCCAACATGACTGAAATATCTCGGTCGATATGCAGCGTATAAATACCTCTTGCCAAAGGTCTTGGAAACTGAAGATGGACATATCTTTGATGATATGATTCCCGATTATTCTATTGTAATTGACGATAGTAATTTAAACGAAATTCTTGCGGAGATGAGCAAACTTCCGAAGACATTGCGGTTGATTTGTTTTTCATTTTAAAATTCAAGGTATGTTTTGATAGTGGCGAAATTATATTTTGTAAATTTCGCGAAAAAACAAGTGCCAATCCAGCGAGTGTAATTGAAAAGATTATATTGAATAAATAAGACCTTTATTCTAACAGTACGTTATTTTTAAAATTTCACAATTATTTTAGCGGGTTTCATTATTTTTTCTACGTCATAAAAGTGATTGTCCAAATGAATAAAATAGAAACAGACGTTGTTCGTTTCGTTAAGATAATACAACATTATCACAAACAATACTTGTCAACAAATGTTAATGATAGCAACAATCTCGTAATGAAAGCGTTTGAAACTAACCATACACTTTTACATCAATACGACTGGATACATGACACTCAGCAGTTTGGTAAAATGATTGAAGTTATGGAGAAAGTAATGATTAGTACAATGAACGAACATTAAAAGTACTATAGAACAATGAATGTCTGGAATTGCTTGACATTTGCCATACAAACCATTCACAGTAAGTTACCAATGCCATCAACAGACTATACTCGTCCGTGGGGTACAAACTGCTATCAATGCCATCAACAGACTATACTCGTCCGTGGGGTACAAACTGCTATCAATGCCATCAACAGACTATACTCGTCCGTGGGGTACAAACTGCTATCAATGCCATCAACAGACTATACTCGTCCGTGGGGTACAAACTGCTATCAATGCCATCAACAGACTATACTCGTCCGTGGGGTACAAACTGCTATCAATGCCATCAACAGACTATACTCGTCCGTGGGGTACAAACTGCTATCAATGCCATCAACAGACTATACTCGTCCGTGGGGTACAAACTGCTATCAATTTTCAATTTCCTTTTCACGGTTTCTCGTATTTTCAAGTTTTATTTACGCATATTTATTCGACGAAATTGATGGAACTTTACAAAATCAACTGGTTGGCACGATTAAAAATTATTTACCCACACCTACAACAGGTATAGGTTGGCCTATATCGGGACCAAACGAAGTTATGATGGCGGTGCCATTCGTTGGCGCCCACGTTCTGATGGATAATTTAAAAAATGAAATCGACACTGAATCAATACAGCACGTATTATCGCAATTCAAATGCCAAGTGGTTACTTCGAACGAAGGTTTGTATCCTGACGGAGGGTATGTGTTTCACGAAACTCTCCGAGCCTACGGTTATATATATTCTTCGGCTCGGGATTTTGTCGCCCTGCAAAAATTTTTCAATATGGATTCAAAGGCGGTGATTGATAAAGTGAAATGGATGTTGGAGCATCCGACAATCCCATTACATTTCGGTCCCATGTTTACGAAGACGCCGAGTTTGGTCTCTCGAGATAGAGGTGATTATGGTTTCTTTGTGATTGATTCGATAAAAGCAATGACGGCCAAGACGGAAAAATTGATGTTTCAATTCAACAGCTAATGCTTCAAACTCTTGTTTTTACGCATCCGACCAAACCTATAATAAATGGGGTCAATTTTTGGCCATGGCTCGTATTTTTACGTATGCAAATTCCGATACGAAAATTTGCCAAGTGTTTTGCACATATTATCCCGGAGTCATTAGCACAAACAATAAATTGGTGTCTATGCCAACCACGACAGAAACTCCGACAACGTTGATGCCGCAAAGTGTCTTTTTGTGAATTGCCCATTTAGATTTCGTCATCGGTATGTATAATGCTTGGAGGATAAACAATTTCCAACTAAAAGTGACTGAATTAATTTTAGTGAACGAAATAGGCCACACCGTCGCCTATGAAGTACAGTCTACTTCTCGGACTAATCAAAATCACATAAAAGTTTGTCAATTTAGGTAAATGCATCACATCTTCCAATCGTTCTTTCAAATACGATGCCAAAGTAGCAATTTGATCAAAACTATTCGTTCGTGCACGTGGGTACTTCGGAATTGACCAAAGTAGTTCGAACCGAAGATAACGAATGTGCATACCAAGTATTACCGACATTGTTGTTGCATTCAGCGCGGCTCACAATCATTCTGACAACATACAAAACATCTCGGAGAATTTAATCGAAACCTATTATTACACTCTGTACTTCGAAAACGATAAATTATTTCACTCGAGGACGTGAATACAATCGATCTGTGTGAAATCCGACATTCCTCTATCAATTTTGGTATTTGATGGGTCGAAGGTTAGGCGAAAATATGGTGTTGGTGCGAAAAATATGGTGTTGGTGCGAAAATATGGTGTTGGCGCGAAAATCGTAAATGGAATTTATTCCGAGGGAAAATACTTTACTTCCGCTTCGTACATGACGCTAAATGCGAAATTTGTAAATGTCAACAATAACCCGCGGATAAAATAAGATAATGGATGCAACGGTGCTTCAGTACGAAATGGCTTGTTTATCTAGATAACGTCGACGAGTTGTACTGAGTATGAACCACCTTCAAAATTTGTAAATGTCAACAATAACCCACGGATAAAATAAGATAATGGATGCAACGATGCTTCAGTACGAAATGGCTTGTTTATCTAGATAACGTCGACGAGTTGTACTGAGTATGAACCACCTTCAAAATTTCTACTCGATATATAAATTGGCCTTTATCGCAAAGTACCTTTACCTGACCAACCAAATAGACAATGAATACGTTGATGTACAATACTAGTGGCTGAAAACCATTAAAGAGTCTACTTTATTGACCGGTATGAGTACATTCTTAATCAAATCGTTTGGTTACAATTTCAAGTAGAAAGAAAAACCCCTATACGTCGATTATTTGAATGAAAGTTTTCTTTTTTTACCCGATCAAATAAAATGATAATTTCAAACACGTTTCACTTGCCAGTCACTCGTACTTTTCAATGCTTCAATTTGTGTAAATTTATAGATTTAATTTTCCCGTCACTTTTACGAAGCATCAGTTGAACAACAATGATAATTAATTAACTATGGATTACGAAGGTAACGACAGCAGCGTGTGATTTAATACAATAATCCCGTACATAATGATATATAAGACGATGAATAATAAAAAACCAAATATATCTGTGGACGGGTATTGGCGCCATTTTAGTATTAGTGTTTCTGGCCTTTGCGATTTGGAAATTTAAAGATAAACTCAACCTCCATGACTACTCATTTGGGTACTAGGGGCACGTCGTTAATAAGAACTACCCCTGCGGGAACTGCTAAGACAACACAGAGTTAAATTGGGGAAAACAAAATGTACAATAAGAAATCAGTATGGGGTTCTTGTCATTTTGGTGTGATGCTGACTACAATACATATATATTATTGTTTTTTTATTTCGATATTCGTATTCGAATATATAATAAAAACTTTGTATATAATGTTTATATTATCGACTACACGTGAATTGTGAAAGCAAACATTAATTAATTAATAAGAGAACTAAGGAAATAGAAAAAAAAATGTGTAATCATCTTTCTAGTGCATACGATACACGAAGATGTGGACCACCTTAGGAGAGCAATAAACAACATGCATACCTTTTTACCTCGACCAAACTCACATTCGCCAAAACATTTACCAACATCTCTACCAAGCGAAACCACGCTCAAAACAGATCAATATATGTGTAATTTGGATTATATAAATTTTTATTAAAGGGGTTATATAAAATTAGTTTTTTTGTTAATAATCAAAAATATTTTATTTAAGATATTTGCTAAACACGAAATGCAATAATAGTAAACAGCTAATAATAATTACATCGGTAGGAATACTAGTCATTAATATACACTTGTTTATAGCAAGTATTAAAACTTTTGTAGAAACAATCACCGGGTTGTTGATTATTTCTAATTGTATCTTGGCAGTATATCTTACCATCGTCGCCATCAAACTTCCCAAACCTCTAACTTGCGAGTTATAACACAAATAAGTATAACCACATAACAATGTTGAAGGCGCTCGTTAAATTCGCCGGCAATATCAACAAGGCGGGTGAACGTGCAATGATTCGACATTCACTATTCCCGAATTTACCAAAACATTCAATTTTCTAAAATATTTTTAACAATCAATCTTTGTATAGCTTGAAAATGATTGCAAATGGTAAAAAAAAAAAAAAAAAATTACAAATTGGCAACACCACGTTTGGCGAATTTATGAGCAAGATCAAAAAAGTCCAGTTTGAGGCCACTTTCGGTCAAATCTATTCGAGCATCCGCCTCAACGCAAAATGTCTAAAGTTTCATTGTACGAAATAAAAAATTTACCGGGTTATGTGCTGCATAAAATTCAGCTTGGATCCAAAAAACTAAACTCGAATCCGACATTGAATAAAGTTACTACTCCTAACGATGTTGTAAATCCATTCATGACCGATCCCAAGCTCACGAAAGTAATAATAATAATAATAATCTCTCAGAGAACGAAACTTGTCGGTTATACCCTTCATTCTACTGTCGGTCTGGCGGCCGACATCGATAGGTACAGGAAGGCGATAAGCGGAACGAAAACGACTATGGAAAACTTAAAGTGTATAAAGTAAATCATCTCAGTTGTCGGACGTTTTGCAACCAAAGTTACTTGGATTTATGTGACGTTAATGTTTTATGCGACGAAGTAAAAACCATCCGGTGTTTGGGGGCGGATGGTGATGTGTGCATTCATTGTGACAGTGTTCGGAACGATCCTCCTGAGACCGACATCAACGTAGAATGTCGTTGTGTCGATGCCCCGAGGACGGATGCGATCGCCGATATATCGGGCAAAGATGTGGAGAATGTCGTTGTGTCGATGCCCCGAGGACGGATGCGATCGCCGATATATCGGGCAAAGATGTGGAGAATGTCGTTGTATCGATGCCCCGAGGACGGATGCGATCGCCGATATATCGGGCAAAGATGTGGAGAATGTTGTGTCGATGCCCCGAGGACGGATGCGATCGCCGATATATCGGGCAAAGATGTGGAGAATGTTGTGGCTTTTGGGGGTGATGTATTCGACTATACGAAAAACATATTTCGGTATTTGTACCACGGATTAATTTTCATCGGTGGGGTCATTATTTTGGGTTTTACAGCCTACCTAATGCATTTTTTTCGGTTGTGGTTAAAGGATAAAAGAAATATAAGTGGAAATGACGAGCGCGGACAATGGAAAGCCCATACACAAGCTGTTTGAGGTGTACGAAATCTTGTCGCAGATACCCTATTTAACCGATCGGCATTTTTAATTACTCGCAATTATTTTTTCAACTTATTGTGTAATTTATATCCCACTAAGTTCACTTGCCGACTTTTCACTAACCGACTATTTGTCCGTCCATTTTGCAAAACACTTTCCACGCGATTTGAAAAACAAAATATTATTTACAATCGATGCGCAGAATCAATCTCGAGCGATTGTGGCTGCCGTGGAAAAAATAAATAAATAATTCCACATTAAACAAACAGTTGGATCTTATCTCGTAAGCGTATCGCTGGTATCATAATTTTCCACTCCATTTTCTGCACCTCATCTATTCTTTCGCATTGAACTCTGAGTTGGATTCTCTGCTCGGAAGAATCGATGATTTCAACAAGCGATTTGCACGCATAATGTCAAATGGCAAACCGATACTTTCGCTCTTCACAAAGATGGATCGCGGGGTATTAAATCCCATTAATGTACATTTATTGATCTATCTCGACTTGAACACGCCAGACTTTCATCAGATTGTTGATACCTCACACTTAATTCTTGTTGACTAGTTTGCATATTCCCGTGTTTTTATCCGTGACTTCGTCCCTACGTTGTTTCATCAATGTTCCCTCGAATTTAAAAAACTCGGTGCAGTTTATAGCCAAAGTAATCATTACTAATCTCGTCGAATCTCTGAAGGTAAACACTCATCAATTTCAATTCTAATTTTGGTCCAGCAATTCACAATGTTAACATAATTGAGACATATGTATGAGATGTGTCGAATATCTGCTCGCTTGGAATAAAATTGTTTGTCGCAATGCACAACTCGTCAAGTCGCAATTTGGTATCCACGCAAGTTTTTGGAAGTTCAGCTGTCATAATCCGTATTGTATAGATTTTGTATAGTTATTGTATAGTTAGATATTGTATAGTTTATTTGAAATAATCAAGTTTACGATGAGACCCGATTGGAACAATTCCTCGACAATGACAAGAGGGAATTGTTACTCTATTTGAAAAATGTAAACCAGACGTCCGATAGATATAATACAGTCTTAAAAAAAGTCAACGAGTTGTACACTTTTAATTTAAATTCAAAGTTACTCTCGTTTTACAAACAGCTCGAAATTTACGAAACTCTTAAAGACCAATTTCTTTGGCGCTATGATTGAATGATGTTTGGTGTTCGTTGTGAATGGAGATTGTGAAAACTTTTAAACATTTTAATATTTTCCCACATTATTTTGTTTGCGAGGAAAAGGATATTCTTTACACTTTGTTGCGCTGAAAATATATATATATATATAATCTAATTACAAAAAAAATCAAACGGGTATATAAAGAGATGAGAGCGCCTATTTGTTTCGCATTAATTATTTTCCTTTCATAAGAGAACAACAATGTTGGGGCATATAGAACTGGGAAATTTGTACAATTTTGTGTCTCTAGAGGAAAAAACTCACAAGTATTCGGTGCGCAATGATCCACGCAAAACATGTATCACTGCTTCGACATGTGTTTCAAACACCTTTCCAAAATTTCAGTCAAAGAAAATGACCTCTTACATTGTGACTTCACCCAAGATTTCCATCGGGCCACACACTGATTTCTGAACCTATGACGATCCGGTAGCCGCAATCGAGGAAAAATGGAAAAAAATCAGTCGACAAGCCAATGCCTTATGCGTCGGAGCTTAGAATACTAGTTGTTGATTTTGACCGTGATGTTAGACAAGCCAATGCCTTATGCGTCGGAGCTTAGAATACTAGTTGTTGATTTTGACCGTGATGTTAGACAAGCCAATGCCTTATGCGTCGGAGCTTAGAATACTAGTTGTTGATTTTGACCGTGATGTTAGACAAGCCAATGCCTTATGCGTCGGAGCTTAGAATACTAGTTGTTGATTTCGCTCTTTGTGGAACCATCGACATGCTTTTCAAATCCAAACAGGAGGATTTGGTGATGGTAGACTGGAAACGTTCGCCAAAGAATTTCGAAGAATCCCGCGGCGATTGTGGACTGGGACCTCTATGTAATGTATTAGCATCACAATTAAACAAGTATTTGTTGCAGAAAAACATTTATCTTTATATATCCAACAAGGAAACAAATTTGTATTCGACCATGTGTGGACGGAAGATCACCGACATGTATCTATTGCAAATACATGCAAACCTGTCGAATTACAAGTTACTGTCGGTAGTTGATTTTGACAAAAATGTGATTGAGAAATGTTTAATTTATACAATTGATAATCAATAAAGTTGTTTGGTTTTTTCTTCTTATCATCTTGAAATTTGTTATATTCTTCTTCATTCATTGTTCTTGTATTATCAATTGATTTGTTGAAATGATCCAAGTTTGGCCTGAAGAAAAATCGATCGTTTGTCAGGAATCTGTTCCGGCACAGTTCGTAGATGGTTTCGAGACGCAAAATCGCGTTTGCATTTTCGAGTACTTTTAGCGCCGCTTCATAGGAAATGTGTTCGCTCGTGTAATTTTCCTTTGGTGTCTGTACGAGTAGAGATTGATTGACGATCGCGAAAGAGAATGGCTCGTCTTTGAAGTTTTCCAATCTCGCCATATCATGCATGGCCATGACGTTTCGAAAAGTGACGTATTGTAGTAGAGAAATATTATCAATCACCCTACGTTGGTATTCTTCATCCCAGTCCCTAAGATGGTGATTCTTAAACAACTGCAAGATACCAATTAATGCACCGCGACATTCTTCCTTCGAAGGCATGTTGATAAAGTATAAGGCATGGGTTCGGTCGAGGATTGTAGGTTTTATTGATTTTTTGTAATTGGTTGCAGCTACAATTAAAACATTATTTTTCATTTGAACACCTCCTTCGAGACTGGTTTGTAGGATAATTGCCACACTTCCTGAATGGGGTGGAACTGGCAATTTTCCGAAACTATCTCTTCGATTTCGTGCACAAATATCACGAACCACTGGTTCTGGTTCTCGATGGTCATCTTGAACAAGTTGACTAATTTGTGTTCGTTATCACGGATGGTGGGCGAGGATAACTAACTGCCCGATGTTGAGTTGGTATCACGGATGATGGGCGAGGATAACTAACTGCCCGATGTTTAGTTGGTATCACGGATGGTGGGCGAGGATAACTAACTGCCCGATGTTGAGTTGGTATCACGGATGGTGGGCGAGGATAACTAACTGCCCGATGTTGAGTTGGTATCACGGATGGTGGGCGAGGATAACTAACTGCCCGATGTTGAGTTGGTATCACGGATGGTGGGCGAGGATAACTAACTGCCCGATGTTGAGTTGGTATCACGGATGGTGGGCGAGGATAACTAACTACCCGATGTTGAGTTGGTATCACGGATGGTGGGCGAGGATAACTAACTACCCGATGTTGAGTTGGTATAGTTTGTCTTCCCATTCGGACCCGATTACGTGGGTCAGTGTACTCTTACACTTACCCGGAGGACCGGAAAATATTATAAATTCGAATCGTGTGTTAAATACTTGCGTATAAATTAAAAATTTGACTTCTGCTTTCAACTGGTCGTGGCCACGTACATCCTTGAAAGAAAATTGGGTTTCGATTCGCCAGGGGTCCAGCTTGGATGTAATCTCCTAATTTGTTTCTCCTCCAAATAAAACGCTCGCATTCTTGGGATTCCGAAAGTAACCCAGAAATAAATTTTCAAACTGGGCCGTTAAATATTTGACGTTATTCTTCGATAGTAGTGCGCATCTGAAAATTGCCAATTTTTGTACCAAGTACACCCACGATTTGTAAAAAGTGTATTGATTTTCAGCCAGTGTAGATTCCCGCTCCGTTAAAATTTTTGTAAATTCTTCGCCTAAACCAAAGAGCGTAGTCTCTAAATCATTTAAAAGTTTCTCGCCTTTCCGCGAAGTTATTTGTGTTTTTTTTTCTTGCGAAGATGACAAAAATTCCGCACGGTTCATCATTTGAGATAATTTCTCTACGTTTGTGTGTTCGCCATTTTCATTCATTGTTTTTTATTTATCTGGGTTTCCACAGTACTTATAAGATTCTTTTTTTTTATCTTCATGCAACACCAACAACAACAACAGCAAAGAACCTTGTTTCCATTGTTTCATCATCAATCACTCAGACCACAGAGTACCGACTCTGACATTCTCGTAACGAACCAGCAATCTTCTTCTCAGCCGCTAAACTCTATTCCTTCCCCTCCACAACAACATCCACCTATGACTGAAATGTTAATTCCTCGCATCGGCATGCGAATAGAACGAGATGATGGTCACGAAGAATTGGCGCAAAAACTTAGAAATTACATATCTCGATTCGTGGAAATTTTGATGGGAATCCATACCACAATCAAGCAATCAAAGCAGGCGGTCGGAGATTCTCCTTGTGTGTTAAATACCTCGGTAGCTATGAAAATAGTGGCTGTACATTTCGCCGAGCTTAGCTGACTAGAATCGGAAATGGTGAATGTTGTAGTGGTCAGTCATAAGTACGAGGAAATTATAAAATCCATCCTCGATTCGAAATATGAAGACGTGCCGGAAAACATAACGCGGATCGGTCGAACCATCGACCAACACAATCTCCTAACCGCATATATTCTTGTTTAAATGTGGCTGAACGGATCCATCGAATCACATCCTGTACTCAACATCCATTCGTTCATCAAACACATTAAATTAGTTTCACCTTTGCAATCTACATTCGATGCATAATGAAAGCAGCTTTGGAAAAATGCAACAACAGAAAAAAAACCGACTACGAACTTTATCGTATAATATCGGAAAATTTGGAAAAGAACAAAACTATGTGGTCAGCTAACTCAGACACGAATTTCTACCACTGAGTGAATCAACGTTCAAGAATGCATCTTTCAACACCTTAAACGAACAGTTCGATGGATTTAATATAATGTCTGTTTTTTCTCGAACTGACGGATAAAAAAAAAAACTTGCGATGTATCTAATGTATATGCAAACATTCAAGTTTCATAAAAAATTATTAATTAAAAAAATATTTTTTTACAAGTTTTTTTTATTTGTGTATTTTGTATATGTTCCCATGAGTTTGAGTTATGTGCTCTTGTCATCAGATATATTTTTTCCTCATCATATTCGTTACACTCGACAAGTTCAAATACTTCCTGTTGGGAAAACAAATGTTCGAAATTATAAGCTATCATAACACGTAATATAAGAGCAAAAATCATGTCTGGCGAAATCGTCGGTGAAAGTGTTTTTATTTATAACGACCAGATCCGTATTCACATCTTTGATGTTGATTTAGCCATTCACGACATCCTTAAAACTTTCGATTTATTCCTAACGGTTATAAAGAATAATATCCTCATAAATTTAAATAAAGCCGATATTGATAATGTGCGATGCTTGTTCAAAAATGTTTCACAAGTGTTGGATCAATCAGTCAACTATTACGACAACACGTTGGCTGGTGTTCGTCGAACAAAACTGGTGAAGCGAACACAAGATATCGACAAATACGAACACCATCTTCAATTCACGAGCAATGAGAACTTCGCATTCGACTTTCACAGCAAAGCCAACAATGTGAGTGAAGTAACAAGTCATAATACTCCAACCGCAAATGAAAGAACCCCGATAATGAACCAGCTTCAGACATCACCCGTGTATTTAAATTGACTATTGGCTAACGACACACATCACATTTTCGACGTGGACATAGTGTTTCAATCAGATGATTCAAACAACTTTTCATTCGAGAATCTCGTACAAGAACAACAGCAATTACCAGAGCAAAACCAATACACATCAAATTTCGTACTTAATAATTACATACTCAATAAACAACTAGAATTACCAAAGCAAGAACAACAAACTATTAATTACATACTTGACGAGCAACAACAACAATCACTAGTGCAAAACTAACTTAGCCCAAATTATAAACCTAACAAACAAAATATTTTAGAAAAAGTACAAGAGTGGTACACTAGAAAACCAGGCCGCCCACACGACAATACTTCGGCAAGAGTTGATGAGTGGATGCGTTTGGTAGAAACACCAAATATTTCCGAACAAGCAATGATTGGACTGTATAATGGTGGTTGTGAACTACAAGCTTTCATCGAACAGGCACTAAATTCGGAAACTTTCAAAAATAGTGGTGTTGCTGAATACATAGTTCTAAAAGAACAACCTCCAACACTGGATTTTAAACTTGACGAGATTAAACTTAATTACAACATAAGTTACTAACGCTTATATATATTAAGATTATTTTATAAAATTACTGATGAAATCGTCAGGGAAAATGATTTACTTTCCAAAAACCAAATCCAAGTTTTCAGTTTCGATCCCCAGGCAGCAATTCGAAACGTCATTAAATCATTCGATATGGGCTTGACAGTGCTGCAAAATATTTCGGAGTTTAAATTTTACTTAGCCGATAGCCACGAGGTTCAATATTTATTCAAAGTGAAAGTTCCTGTGATTGACAATTACCATTTTAAAATTTACGGGCACGTGCAAAAAGTGGGCATCAGTCGCAAATTCGTGCACAAACGATCCCACAGGCACAATAACGAATCGAGTAACTTTGATACCATAAATCCTCTTTTATCAAAATTTCATGTTTGATTTTCCAAATAGAAAAGTAACACCCGCCAACCAAACGAATAAAAGTCGCGGGTTCGATAGAATCTAATACACCACAGCATTTTAAATCGCAGATGGTAGAACAGTCCAGTTTCAATTCGACGCATATTCCGCATTTACAAGATGTCTCCTCGGTGGATCTAGACACAATACAAGTAAAACATCAAATAATTCAATTGACTATAACAAGAGTAGTGACAGATAATCCCAAATTACAACAACAACGAGAATTAACTACATTCCCAACTCTACCATTTTCCATTCGAAATATTTCTCCCGATTACAACCTATCAGATTTTTTTATCTTCCAGCCTCCTAAAAACTCGTCTGTTTGTTGTATTGAACAAACATCACTCGATGATTTAATGTTCAAAGCCTTACGATCGCACAATTTAATCACTTCGAATGAAGATGTGATGGCTGGGGGAAGCGATATATTGCAATTTCAAAATATATCGATATTCTTACCCTCGATACAATTTTCGACGATTTCTCGGACGTTGTGTTTGTCAACTGCAATTTTGCGGAACTTGAGCAACATTCGCACAGAGCGCGTTATTACTTGTGTAATTATATTGACATATCAAACTTGAAATTTTTCTCTCTCTGCACACATCTCGAACCCTGATACTAAACCAGAGTTCGTTTTACAATTTGCACAGGCGTTTCACATCCTATGACACCCACTGCCATTTCGATTCGATAGAATTAATTTCCAAGATACAAAAATCCATAATCACATTTCTTCATTTTGAGAACGACATGTACAACGTGCAACGAATTAACATCGAAATGTTAAACTTTTTTACCAACGCATCGATAAAACGGCCAATTTCCAGTTGAGGGATGATTACTCTGTTGTGCCCTAGATTTCATACTCGTGCTCAAACAGGGAATTTGAGCACTACTTTAATCTACTCTGTCGCAAAGAGGACTTGGTCCACACCCTATTTGAACGTCAACAAAGCGAAAATGCAATTTATTCACTCATCTTTACGACAAAACCTCAATTTCTTTACCCAAATATCCATCTCGTCGAAAGGATGCCGGCCGATTCCATCGAGAATTGGCTAAGTTGACGACAGATCACTATGGGATTCCCATCACCAGCACCTACAACAAATTGTACCCAAAATACAATGATAAAATTTCTTCCTTTCTTGAAGGGGCAAAAAAGGCGAAAACAAAAAAGTGGGAAAAAAAAGAATATATTATTTTCTCAATACCTACTTGTATATAAGAAATCATGAAACGACAAACTCCAAATATTAGTTATCTGTCGAAAATGGATCTCGATATCCTAGAACAGAAAGTCGTTAAAATGGACCGATGTTTGAGTAAACTACGAAACCTGTTTCTGGAAATTGTTAAGATTGCCATGTCAAAAGAGACGATGGTAACCACATCAGAGATGACTGTGCCAGCATAGCAGCCTCTGCTGCGGAGAAAATGGCTAGAGAGGTTCAAGTCCCAACCACCGTCGTTGGCAAACCTGTAAAAAATTTAAAAAAACTAATTACAAACAAAAACATCCAGTAAAAAAAGATGAGGGGTCGTCGCCATCAACAACCCAGCCATCATCGCCGGAAGATTCCACCAAGGCCCATCATAGTAGCGAGGAAAATGGTTCCTACAAACAAAAAAAAAACTTTGAAAGATGCAGTTCCATCGAGAAAAAAAATTGAGTAAAACAGAAAAGCTATAAAACCAGGATGATGATTCGACCATTCTCGCAGATGGATCTATCGTGTTGAATGCATCGGAGCGCTCAAGTAAAAACAAAACTATCGATTCGGAATTATCCAAACAGTTACTGAATCCGAAAATTCCTATAGATTTACACATCAAGTCTAATCATCAGTACATAAATGTCACAGCTCAAACTAAGAGGGGAGACGAGATTGAAACCAATGCAATCGTATGTAAATTATGCAATCACCAAGCCATGAAATTATCAATGGTGAAGACACTAGAATGAAGCAGTCTATTCGTCATCGAATCACTAAAACACACACATTTCATTTCTTGTAAATATCCGTATAAAAATAGCGAATCTAGGATGATTGAATTCTTCGGATTCCACGAGGATGTGTAGAAAAAAAGAAAAGTTATTTTTTTTTGCTGCCTGTCGTGAATTCGTCGAGGAAACACACGGTTCTCCATGCGGCGAATGCTTGGTTGACTATTACGGATTCGACCTGTTCTGGTATGATAATGGTACTTGTTGGAAATATCACATTATCGTCATGTTTACCGACAATGTGAGACTCATGAAGAGCAGTTTTCATTTGACAGCTTATGTCTGCGGTCGGGTGGAAAAATCAGTTCCAATTTCCTTTAATAAACATCCTCAAAAATGACAATAAAAATCCTCAAAACAATGGTGGTGGTAATCTCACAGACCTCATTAACATTGAAAAAAAAAACTACTTGGAATTACCAGTGTGTCGAACCAACGAATTGAACATCTACACCATCCCACAAATGTTTTTACGAAATAATTTCGAGCGTAACAGAGTGCTGACACTATCTGTGAAAGAGTATGTAAAGTGGATGTTGGATTTTCAATTGCACAAATACAATGAAAAAAATAATTACTTTGATTTCTTTGATTATGTACGAAACTTGTTGAAAACAGATAGTTGTAATTTGACAAAAACTTTTGTAAACTTGCACAAAAAAATACTTTGTAGATGAAAATCCAATTAATATTGTCAAGAAAAATAGGATATGTAAAAAGAAAAATCTATAAATACTGAATTAAAAAAGTGTATACAATAAAAGATTTTTTACTTATTCTTTTACCTCATATATTTAAGTTACTATTTATTTTATTACTCGTAACAAAGGTTTGATTGTGTTTGCAAATATCTCGATATATATGAAGAAGTAAAACAATTACCAAAGATGCCTGGGGTTATAAATTTCGTATCTCGAGCATTTCATTTTATATTTGCATTCGTGTACAAGAATTGTTTCCATCTGGAATCATGTGCAAGGAGAGCTTTTTGAAAAGCTCTGCGAGCCTGAAGTTTTTCACTTGGTGAAAGATATGCTTTCCAATATCGAAGAGGGCAGAATAGAAGAATTTATTGATAGATTCAACAATGAGCCCAGACTCGCTTCCCTACATGAATCATGTAACGAATTTATTTCACAAATGTCTGATTTACCATACGACCCTTTAACTAAATTCCTTGAGATTTTCAACAATCCTGATGTTCAGGGAGCAATCAAAATACTTCCCGCAATAATGTTGAAGGTATGTTTGCTTCAATTGCAAACTAGAAACATGAAGATGAATGTTAATGATGATGTTGGTGAGTCTCAACTCGAATAGCGTATATAAATAAGATTTTAAAAAGAAAAAGAGAAGTCACCCAATATGGACAATCACTCGGTAAATTTATGCAAACTAATTTCCATATATTAATCTCGGGGAAATATCGACGACGTAACCCTTTATGAGTTTTATGACGAATCCAGTTTGAAATCCTTTGTCACGTGGAATGAGGCCAAACCAAAATTTATGGAAATTTTCAACAACTCTATTGTCCAACAAGAGATTAAGAAATCTATCCCAAACAGTGCCTTGATCAAGAGAAAAATTACAGAATTTTTATTGAAAAAAAAATGGGGCTTTCCAATACCCCCTTTTTTAATCTTTGGTGAAAAAAATTAATTAAAAAAAACATAGATTTTTTTTTTTGCTTCGGCGAGTATGTATCAATTGTTGGTGTATAAACAATTTGTCTCACACCCTGGCGCTCATCATTCCTGCCCGGTTCAAACATCAAATGGTCCACGGTAGTGAAGAAGCGGCTGGGTACGACTTGAAGGCGACTTACGATATTGTAATTCTACCAGGCCAAGTGGCCAATGTCGATGTCGGCTTGGTGTGTAAAATACCCAAAGGCTATTTCGGTTTTGCTACGAGTCGTTCGAGGCTGGCATTCAACCATCGAATAAACGCCTATAATGTAATTATAGATTCAGACTACAGAGAAGATATCTTTGTGCAGTTGGAAAATTGAGGAAATTCGACATTGAAATCCGAGAATGATAGTATCGTTTGTTTCTACAGATGAAATTGATGAATAATTTTACAATACACGGTGAGGCACCTCGGGATTTGGATCTTTTTCATCACCACCACTACCAACATCACCATTACCTACACCGATGCAAACCATCAAAGTGAATCCTGCAGTCCATCGAGAAGAATCCATATGGAAGCCATTTTCCTTTCCCGAGCGGCATCACTTGTTGCTGGCCGAAATGTAAGGGTATTTGTTGGAATCAAAATCAAAATGAATAAAAAGTGTATGTATATTATAGAATAAAATAAAGATTAAAACGAAACTAAAGTTACTTTCTTTTTTCATTCAGCCCATTCTCTCTCTCACTCTCACTCTCTCGCAGACACTCTCTCTCTCACTCTCTCTCTCTCTCTCCCTCTCTCTCTCTCTCTCTCATACTCGCACACTCTTAAACTCTGTCACACACACTCTCACACACTTTCACACTCTCGCACACTTATATATATATATATATATATGTATATATATAATGGAATTCACCCAGCACACATATAAGAAACTACTGAACAACAACAGCAGCAGCAGCCCGAACCACAGGTGTATCATATTTTCTTATATGTGTATCAACTCGACAATAGCGCTAATACTTATACTAATCTCATGGCTGAAAATGGCAAATCAGTCAAGCGAAAAAATTACGAAAGTCGTGACGATGACGAAGAAGCTCAATATATTGAATCCTTTATTAAAGCACCAATCAACCATCAACCAGAGAGGGATCCAGCTGTGAAATATCAACGGGTCGAGAACAAAACATGTCTACCTTGCATTGTTGTGGATAATTCCGAAGAAAAGTTGGTTTCATTGTTGGGTGAAATTAATGGCAATTACTTCAAGTTTTATTGCAACAATCAAATAAAGGCGAATGCGAGTAATCATCGCTCCGAGGATGATGAAATTACCAACTTTATCCTACTGTTGGAAAAATACCTTAAGATATTTGACCTACTCGGTTCAAACATTAACTTCATCAATTTGAACGATGTCGACGAGATAAAAACAAGCTCTCAAATTCCATTTGTTGGAAACGAACCGTTGAGAAAATATGTATTTTTCACAATAGATCGCAATTCACTGAAAAAGATTGTTCGCAAAAATCGTAGCAGGAGAAGCTTCAATATGTGGTACTTGATCACAGACATGGTGATCCAATATGTGGTACTTGATCACATGCAAGGTGATCCAATATGTGGTACTTGATCACAGACAAGGTGATCCAATATGTGGTACTTGATCACAGACAAGGTGATCCAATATGTGGTACTTGATGACAGACAAGGTGATCCAATATGTGATACTTGATCACAGACAAGGTGATCTAATATGTGGTACTTGATCACAGACAAGGTGATCCAATACACTCTTTCCACTCTGGAATAAGAAAACATGGAACATGTCGACCAGATGATTGAACTAAAACAAAGATCTCCCTTTCTGCTCCTCCAGAACAAAAATGGCAAGTTTTTGAATCATAAAATCATGGGTACTGCCGGTTGAGAAACGCTATGTAAATGCCAGGATGAGATCCAAACAGTATTTGCTATTTTTCGATATCTATACTGCTGTAATGTGCATTATTTAAAGTTTGAGCTAGCTAGATTGTGTATAAATATAAAAGATATGGAACAACATATGTGAAAAAAATTATTTCTTTTTGTAATTTATTTATAATTGTAATTTTTTTGTAATTTATGCGTAAATAAATTTTTTAAAATAATATATAGACCTATTTGTGTTTATTTTTTTAAGTACGCTATCTACAAGTGTGATTGTTAACCAATTGAAGACATTTTTCTCCTCCGAGCAGATTTTTAAATGCACATTTTAAGAGTGCCATACACATACAGAGAAGTGTATCCCAAATAACTAAACACACACATTGAACAATAGCTTCGTTGTTTATTCGATCAAAATAGAGATGTTTTATTTGTAGCTTCACTAGCCACCTCTCGAAAAATTTCTACGATTTTTTCGATCGTCTTTTTAAGTTCTTCCATTTTCGACAACATATCAAGACCAAAACTGTCGATAAACCATGGAGAAACACAATCTGCATCTGAAACTGTTATTCTTATTGTCGATGTAATTGTTTGCCTAATAGCATCTTCAATTTTACCGATAGTTCCATTACCTCTAGTCTCGTTTCGAGTAACAATACTGGCAGCTCCATCAATTACAACATACTCAGTTGTATCCCAGACACTTGGCTTCACACTACAATTTGAAACACTTTCACGTCCAACAGAATTGTACGAGTGTGTATCCGCATCTCGCCCCAATAAATCATCATTATAGTCATTTTCCACATTTCCCTCTATCAGTGTGTTAAGAACTGTAAAATTTTTCTGATTTAAACTAAAAAAAAATCATAAAATTCTGTGTTATTGGATTCGGACAGTAAAGTTAATGAAAAGTCACGGTTGGTTATCCTGCATAGATATAAAATACAATGTAGTTTTTTACTATATATATATTTTTTTTTTAGTGTTCTTACATACACATATTCATTACTTAATTTCCACGGCGCAATGGTCGGCTTGGATTCTGCTGAAAATGGGCGTGTTTAATATTGTGGCCAAACCCGATACGTTTGTCGTCTGAAACTCTCGATTGGTTATACTCGCATCTGCCATGGATTTAATTCCACTTTCGCTTATGACGTTCACCAGAGGCCCCGAGATTTTTGAATATATGTGAAATAAGTCTGTTTTTTTTTTTTTTTGTAAATTCTAAAGACATGTATGTTATCTACAATCTGATAAAGGTGACGACTCAAAAAGTCTCTTCGTGTAAATCTTCTGGAAGGGGAACAATCTTGTAATTTTGCACAAAGGGCAAAGCTAGGAGATTGTACAAGAAGAAATCTTCGTGCGAATACTAGAGTTTTGTGTTGCTCGTGTATGTCAACTGAGTCTGTGGTCGTTTGACCCACACATATTTCGGATCGGGCCACATGGATGGGATTTCCAACAATTTGTGGATGATCTTGTACAATCTCGACTCGAGAAAATTCTGTAAGTAAAAATGAACGTAGAAAAAAGATTGGTCGCTGAAGAAAGTGGTTGCGACAACAGAGAACTGAAGTTGAATATCTCGAATAATGTCCAATAATGCATTTTCTGAGACGACAGCATACACATCCTTAACACTGCCGTGTTTATAATTATATTTTACGTGGCGCGGTCTCAACCTCTTTACAGTCGTCATCTTTTCTAATTCATCGACGGATATCTCGTTGGCCTCATCTTTTTTTTCGCGTCTCTGACATCTTTTCGAGTAACGCATAATTGCAGTCGCGGTGTACATAAATCACCGCTGACACCAAACTCGAAGGACGTTTCGAGTTCAACTCGTAGGGCACGATATATTGCGGATGGATACATTTGTCAAACACGTGTTGCGTATACACACTCGGTACTTGACACACGTGTACGAAGCAGTTGCGTTTACGTACATTGAATTACGTGTGAAAACCAAATCATCAGTCGTCCAGTCAAACAGTTCAACGCCGTTAGCATTTTCAGAAGTTATCATGTTTGAATGTTTAATGTTGAGAGCTCCTTGGTGCCTTGGTTCCAAGTAATTGGCAACGATTATGTTTAGAGACGAACTCGGGTCAATGTGAGACAGTAAGTAATACTGGTTGATCATCCGAACTCAGTTTTCATCCATGTTTGCAAACTTGTCGGCGATTTCATCCAAATCTTGTGGGGTTTGCGGTGGATGCGTCAAGAATCAAATGCATCCATCAATCGTAGCTTCACACGATCGGATCGTCCCCTCGTCGACCTGTTTCGCCTTAAACTCTGCCGTATTTTGTCTTTCAAGTTTTTGCCATCGCATTGATTTTCGTACACGGTCGTCAAAATCGTGAGAAATTGTTCTGTCAAGATTGGATCCAATCCCTTGGACATTAACACTTTAGGGAGACGGTGATTCATCAAGTCGTAAAATTCAATCACAAATTCACTTGTCAGGTATGATACTTTTCCTTTCCAGAAAATATGATATTACGAAATTTACATTCCACTCGTATCCTTTTAGAAAATTGTGCAAAAAGAAAAGCTTCGTGGAATAAATCAGAATATAACCGATCGGAACTTGATCACCAATTAATTTTAATAGAATGCATGGTTCCAACTCACCCTCGTTTAGCAGACTGTTTATCTTCAAATTTAATTATCTTTTCAGGCAGCGACGGCAAGGTAGTCTGAACTTTAATACGTTCTTTCCTGCCAAATTAATGCGCCTATATTGCATGCTCTTAGCGTATCTGAACAAATCTCCTCCAACTCATCAGAAGATCATCGTCAACCATGTTGGAAAGAGAAGATGTTCTCAAAAACGGTTTCACAGTATTGCATATCATGTGGCTGAATACTTCGATATTGATGGTAACCACCAATGGATTTTTACGCGAAGAATACCTCAACAACATTTTCGTCATCATAGCAGGACTGACAATCATTTTGTGTTCGATCGTTCAAACCCTAACATTGATTGTTTGGCGAAGAGAGTTACTGTCTACTATCTATTTGATTGGATTATGCGTCGGTTGTTTGGAATTACTAATTTTACAACTCTATGAACATTTCATGTTTGATTTTTTCCAGTTTCTGGCGGAATACAAGAACACGAACGAGAATAACCTACGCCAATCGATGTACACCATCGACTTGGAAAACGAACTAATGTGCTACGTGCAAACGCTGAAGAAAAGTGAAGTGTTTCTAGACCGCTCGCTCTCCATACTCGCAGTTTGTGTGTGGGTTGTTATTCGATTACAACGGCCAACACGCCGTCCCCGCGCGTTCAAACAAAATGTGTTGCCTGTCTTACAACTTCGTGTTGAACGTTTAATTCACATACACAAAAGGCTCCTGCATAAATCTTCCATTTTAGGTAGCAAAGTCGAAATGAAATGGTGTCTCGTCACGGAAATTCCATTTACGAAAGAATTGATCAAGAGAAGAAACACGTTTGAAATCACCAATGGGTTCAATTTGGATAATTACATTACTAACCAAAATTTCTTGTTTGCTTGGTTTGTTTCACTGTTTGATGAAGAAGTTGTGTTTGTGAAGAAATATGTATCAAATGAATTGTCATAAATAAATATATAAATAAAAACAATAATTTTTAATTTATATATATTTATTTACGATATGAATATTTTACTTACAACAATGAGTTTTTTACGACATACTGCACATTTGGAATGGGTAAATAGACATTCGTTACATGAAATCAAATGACCACAAGGCAGAAAAACAACCTTCAATTCTCTTTGGTAACAAATCTTGCGTAAAAATGGATTTTATTGATCATCTTCGTTATCGCTACTGTTGCCGTCGTCCACACATTTCTCCAAATCTTTGTTTGCAGAATTTTCTATCTCCTCATTCTCGTTTTTCTTAAGCCGTTGTATTCCTTTCACCCGAATTTTGTAGGAAAAATTTACATTCGGGATACCAAGAACTATGTTCTATCCAAGGATCGTCTTCATCTACCCAATGTATAATGTTTTTACCGCAACGAATACAAGTCACTCGATCACTGAAAACCGCGTAAAGAAACCCAGCATTTCTCAGACGTTTCGGGTCTTGAACTAGAGATGGAGGCCACTGTTTTATTTTAAACTTTTTATTCAGTATAGGCTTGTTGTTCTTTGTTGTCTTGCAAAAGTTAAGACATGGAATCAACATCGATATTACCGTCTGTGATGTCGATTTTACAAACATTTTTACCGTCCTCGAAATTTGCAGTCATTATAAGATAGATGATATCCTTTATCAAGTTAACATACAGACATTCAATCGTCGAGTAATTATAAACGTGTTCTATCCAAGAATCGTCTTTTTCTTTCCAGTGATAATATTTGCAGCAGCAATAAAATAAAATAACCGTATCGTTGTCCCCGTGTAAAAGAAACCACCTTGGCTAAGTTGTTTTGGTCGTTGTTTCATCGCCTTGGACCAAAACTAGTACGTTGCCAACCGCGATTCAAACAAATTATATTCGGGATACCTCGATCCTATATATTCCACGATACCCGTCCCTTCGAAACATGCCGTTCGCAGTACCATAAACACAGATTGCATGTTCGTGAAAAGTATACTCGAGTATCCATATATATATATACATATGAAAACAATTCACAAAGTATGCACAAAGTATTAAGTATTGCATGAATGATTCGGTGAATCATTGCCTGGGAAATAACAAAGTCTTTGATTTATTTAAAATTCGTTTCTCATTTAAATACAAACCATCATCTATAAAAGTTAAACCATTCCATTCGATGACCGAGATAAACGAATTATGACCGAGTTGGGGAACCATGTGCGCATTTATACCCATTTGGTACATTTCCTTATCGATTTCGGCCACGATTTCGTTCAAGGAAAGTTTCGAGGAATTGATTGTGTCTTTAAATTCGAGCATACCGTCGAGCGAAATTGTTTATCTACGAGTCCCAGGTAGTGATGACTGTTTCCTTTGGCGCTACTCAAAACAATGCGAATTAAATTTCCGTCCAATAAACTCGGTGATTTTAGCGAGAAGAGAAATGGGAGAGATTCGCCTTTAAAATCATTTGTGATGCCATTTGCCAACTCGTAAGTTTTGTGGTTCATCTCGCAAAATAAATTGTATATTTTCCTCGAGCCGTATTTGAAATAAACAGAGAAACAAAAATTTTCCAAAATATCCGTCGCTGGTTCGACCAAGTCGTAAACGTGGGGGACGTCGACAATCAGTTTGTCCAATGTTTCGAGATTTGTGACGTAATTTTCCAAAATATCCGTCGTTGGTTCGACCAAGTCGTAAACGTGGGGCACGTCGACAATCAGTTTGTCCAATTTTTCGAGATTTGTGACGTAATTGAACCATTTCAATGGGCAAATGTTGCGAAATAATTCGTATAATTGGTGAACCTCGTGTGTTTTGGGTAAGCTTAGTTTTTGCATGTACAGAATATGAGCTTCGGTAAATTTAAACCTCAGTTTATTAAAAGGAATATAATTACTGTAAATGGGAGACATTTTGATTATAGCATCCTTGATGGCGACCGCATCTGAAACCACGTACAATAATTCTGTATCTCCATCGATGTCGGCATTCTGTATCTTCAGGATCAACGGCAAGACAAATAGTACAACTGTCGTCACAAAAGCCACTCGATCGATGACGACGATCGAGGAGGGATGTATCACTGGATCTCATTTGAGTAAAATGATGGTATCCCATCCCAGATTGATGAATTTCTCCTTTTGTCCATCCACAACGTTGGTCAGGTCAAATAGGACGATTCGAGAGACGTTCAAGTCGATGCCTAGCGATGTTATCCATGTGTGAGGAACGATGATCTCGTTTGGTCGTAGATCGGCTTGTAAAACGATTTGACTGCGCAAAAATTGTATTTGTATTGACAGCAAATTCCGGCACATCTGGTTCCTGCTACCTTGCAACATAGTCTTTATAGGCCCATTACAAAATTTAATGTCAAAAACTTTTGAATCTCGACGAATGTTTGCTTAACACAGCGAAAAACTTGCTCGTCCAAGCGTAAATAGCATGTTCGTCAACCGTGCATGACTCACCGACCTTGCACGATTCTAACAAGAGTAAAAATGCTTATATTTTCTTCCAGTTGGCATAAATTTGACTGTACTGCCACATTTTTATCCGATCTATTACATTTTTTTTACCAAAATGTTTTTAAAATTGGAAATAGATTCCTTCGAGTGCATTTTCAAGTTGGGAATAACAAAACAGCACAGATAAATGGAATTGTTTTTTTTTCCCGTGGCCCTGCAATTCGACCTATGGTAAATGTATGGAAATTTTGTTTGTGTGCTGTAAATACCAATAGTGTCTTGCAACTCGACTAAAGCACGATATTTTGAATTTTTCTAAACCACCAACTGTTTAGGATACACCTTATTTGTTTTATGCTAACAATTGGCCAATTTTGTTTGTTTGGTTTTTTTTGCTAGTTCCAGGGTAATGTCCGACACTCGGTACTTCATTTTATTGTGTGTGTGGGTTTCACATGAGAAACAAAGAGTTATATACTCCATTAATTTTTTTATTTTTATTATTATTTTTATGGTATGCATATTTTACCCGATAAAAATGGCGTTCATGCTTTATTTTGTTGGTTTTTTATATTTCATCCATCAAGTGAGACTCTCTCGAGACTCGAAAAAAATTTCAAACCAAAAAGTGCAGCAAGTAAAAAAATTTAACGGGGCAAAGTTGAGGGAATTGAAGAAAAATGTTGGCATAATCTTGAGGCAAACTTGAAAATTGCCTCAACTTTGCCTCAAGATTATACCGTAATTTTTCATTTTATTACGGCATAATCATGAGGCAAAGTTGAGGCATTCTCAATATTGCCTCAAGAGCCATGTGAGGCAAAGTTGAGGTTGCCTAATCTTTCCCTTCTCATTCCCTCTGATTAGACTCATTCACTCACATAGTTTTGTGAATCGACCCATGATGCGAATGGATGGTGTTGAAGAAAAGCAACCAGAATCTGCATTGTTATCCTCTTCGTATCCTAGAGTATCGACCGTGAATGTAACATCAGAGGCGATAATCAGTCCTTTTATAGATGACCCTGACGAATCTCCATCGAAAATCAGCTGGATATTTATCAGCTGAGTTATGTTTCCATAACAAAACATCTCCAGTTTAAGAAATGGTTCCGAAAAGTCAACGAAGTAGGTAATTTTCCCACAAAATTTGTTTTAAATACGCAATAATCACGTAAAACATATTTTATGTTTATCATCTTGCTGCAAGTAAAGTAAATCGTGTGAAAATTCAAGTCGGCGACCACCCAATGCTATTTATCGATTTTTTTCAATGTCTGCGACACTAGAACATCCATCCACGAACGCGAAAAACCACGATGATCAATTTCAATTATATTTATTGCATACATAATAAGAGGAATAAAAAAGGTTATAATGTTTCGAAACTTGATGGAATTTATATACAATTTTGATTTTGGACAATGTTGTGTCAAACGGACCCAGATGGGAGATGGTCTATATTTGCTAATTTTACTCTACAACACAATGATGGTGAAATGTAATGGAAAACTGGCAATTCTACTCCCAAAAGAAAAATTCAATAAAACCAACATGACTCGAGTAGTGGAAATTGACGATAAATGTGAGGGACAAAGGTGTGAGAAAAAAAAATTTATCTTAAACCTTCGACTCTGTTTAAAATGCTAAATACCAACAGATGTGAAATTGATTGCATATTAGATTATATATCACCCACACAGTATTCGGCAGTGCAAATCGTCAACAGACTACTCGAACTGGGTATAATAAGAATCTGAGTTTGGGTATTTATAGTTTATTGTTTTTTGTTTTGCAGTAACAAAAATATGTATATATTTTTGATATTGCCGTAGTTTTTTTATAAGTCGAAAAAACATTCGAATGCTCTACAATAGTCATTCGTCACAGTTTGCCTATATGGTGGAGAGATCTGGAAAAAAAGACCAGTCGACGGCGAGCGATGGACAGAGAAACATAAACTTTCTGCTCCTCTCCAGAAAAGAAGAGAAATAAGGTTAGTACAAAAATGTAAGTTAATTAATATATACTATATAGTATATGTGTACTTTATACTATATAGTATATGTGTACGTTATACTATATAGTATATAGTAATTAATTTACCTTTTTGTTCATACTTTATTTCTCTTCTATTCTGGAGAGAACTAAGGTTGATGTAGCTCTGTCCAGCGCTCGCTGTCGACTATAGCCTTTTTTCCAGGTTTCTCGGCCCTATAGGCAAACTTGGAAAGGGGGAATGGAGAGGAAATGAAATAATGAACTCTGATTGGTTGTTGAAAGTGTGTAAATGTTGTAGGAGGGGGAAGGAATGTCGATCACAACACACTCTATTAAAGCTTTACATATGTAAACAAGGGTAACACAACTCGTTCAAAGTTACATTATTATTCACTTCACATTTACCGTACAATTTTTGAATACTAATTATCTGTATAAGTATCAGACACCCACTTGAAAGTTTTCTCCTAACTATACATACTTTACACCATCCTCCACTCCTTGCGATTAAATGAAGTTGAATTCCCTCCCACTCCTAATTTGAACAATGAATCACTTTGCAGAATTTCATTTTCCCTTCCTTCCCCTCCTTTCAGTTTGCCTATATGGCGGAGAAATGTGGAGAAAAAAATTTTCAGTCGACAGCGAGAGTTGGACACACTCATTTGTCGACTTAGGTTATGACATCACATCTGTTAGATGCCAAAATGTGTCGTTACATCACACTCATTCGTTGACTTAGGTTATGGTATCACGCTCATTTATAGGATTAATTTTATATATGTTGTGTTAGGTTATGACGGCACACTCCTTCATAGGATTAATCCTATATCTGTCGACATAGGTTATGATGCCACCCAACCCTAAGATGAAAATAAAAATATACTTATACAAATTGAAAATAAAATTTTTTTTTTACGAATATATATATATATTTTTTTTTTTTCATCACGTATATTTTTAATAAGGAAGAAAGACTGAACAGGTACTATTACTCCTACTTGAACATGAAAACAAAGCAGAACAGGAACATCAACATGCTCAGGAACAAGAATTCAAGATAGCCAACATTTTACACACGAACAACCGAATGTTTTAACATGTCCCAAAGCTTCGTGTAAGCTGAATCGTATTGGCGCATTCTGTTTCGATAGCAAATAGGAGGCAAAAGACGCATTCAAATCGACCTTATTAATGACCATGTTAAAAAAATAATACAAGTGGACCATTTGATAAATCGAGTAGTTACGGGTTGGTATTTCAAACGGTTTCATATCGACAGTTACAAACCCATAGAAAACAAAGCAAAAAGAAACATATGGCCTTTTTCTCGCAGAAATTGAAGGTGTACGACGACATGGGTAGAAGCATCAAAATCACCAACATCATCATGGATAAACTAAGATCGAAAAATTATCAATTCAATGGTCGATGCTGCGAATTTTATGTTAGGGACAACACGGGTATGTTGTTGCTCGTTCATGAAGATGTTGTTGGTAACACAGGCACAGAGTTGATCAATTTCGTCGATGCTTGAATTCACTACATTTCCACGAATCCGGCTCATAATTTGGCTAATAAAAACGAGCAAATGTTGGTCTACTAAAACAAATAAAAAAGGTCACTGAATAACAATAATTTAAAAAAAAAATAATGAAAACAAAAAAGGCAATACTAGAAATGTTGTATATTTAATAATAAGTCGAGTAACTAATGTTATTCAGTATAGATAAACTACAGATCCACACATTACCTTCCAATGGTCCTCTTCTCTGTTACAAGAAGATTCATCCAGATGCAAGAGCTCCAAAATATTCAACTATGGGATCAGCTGCCTGTGATCCATATGCCACTGCAGATATCATGTTACCTCCGGGAAAACGTCATGCACTACCTCTGGGTCTTCGATTACTGTATCCCACTGGTCATTTTGGGTTCATGATTCCTCGTTCATAGACTGGAAAACAAGAGCTTCAACTTTTCGCCGGAGTGTGTGATCCCGATTATCGCGGAGAACTACACACCTGCATTTGGAATGTTGCGCCGAATGAATTAACCATTAACAAAAAGGACCGCATGGCGCAGATATTAATTATTCCATATGCACGACCTGTTATTTTCGAAAGTCGCGAGTTAGCCTTGGATCCGAGAGAACGCGGTGAAGGATGTTACGGATCTACTGGACGGTAAAGCTCACTGTCAAGCTCTTGACTCCCAAACCCATTGAAAAAATGTCAGGTATAAATGTAATTTTGTTTGATTATATAACTGTTAAACTTACAGAGGATACCAATTATGATGTAATGGTATAGTTCAGACCTACAGTAGATACCTATTATGATGCAATGATATGTTTCGGACCAAGGTTATACATAGGAGTGGGTGACTTCGAAAACTTTATGAAAATTTTGGATATGAAAAATGTTCTGAAATTCTGGCACTATTATCAGCTATACCCATTTGTTCTACAATCTATGTTTGAAATTTAAAAAAAAAATGGCGCAGTGGTGGCTGCGCAAACACATTAAAAAAAAAGAAATTTCGATATTCCCAAGAAAAGCATTGTGGTTGGTGAAAAAAAGAAGTTTATTGACTTAAGCGATCTGCATTTTTTGGTTTGTGCATGGGTATACACAAGTATGAAAATGGGATTCCTGTCTGAATTAACAATAACCAAAATGTAAAATTTTTATTTGAAACTACAATTGAATTATTATTGTTTCTTACAATCAAAGAAGGTATTGCCGGAAAAAAATGAAACAAACCATACAGGAGATATAAAATTACCTGAATAAAGATAGATAACAAAAATTGGCCGAGGCCATAAACGATATTTTCGTGTACAAATTCCAAAAGTTCGTTCCACACATAGCTTCCGAGATTGCTGCAATGACTGTCGAGAGTGAAGGAAAATACACTCTACTGACATATAAATGCGAAGAAAGAATTTCCTACCATTAGGTATGGGTGTGATAAAAGTTTACTGTATTTGAAAAGTTTTGTAAAGAAATATAAAAGAATATTTTTCAATTACTGTTTATTTTTATAAGGAGTGAAACTTGTCGAATGAAACAGGTTGGACGAATAAAATGATGCAAAAAACTTGCATTGGTAAAATAAAAACCAACACTTGTAAAACAAAAATTAAAAAAAAACTGAATTTACTGCAATATAAAAGCCGAGTAAACAATATTGTTCAATGTAACTAAACAACTGTTCCAAGCAGTGTCAAAAGTCGGCATTTAGTTTTCCGAGGTGGCACAAAAGTCCCTTAATTTGACGTCATAACCACAGTCCGACGACGAGTGTGATGTCATAACCTCAGTCGACGAACGAGTGTGATGTCATAACCCCAGTCGACGAACGAGTGTGATGTCATAACCTCAGTCGACGAACGAGTGTGATGTCATAACCCCAGTCGACGAACGAGTGTGATGTCATAACCTCAGTCGGCGAACGAGTGTGATGTCATTACCACAGTCGGCGAACGAGTGTGGCACCATAACCTCAGTCGGCGAACAAGTGTGACGTCATAACCACAGTCGATGAACGAATGTGACGTCATAATCACAGTCGATGATCGAGTGTGACATCACCACAGGCGACGAACAAAGGTGACATCATAACCGCAGTCGATGAACGAGTGTGACGTCATAACCACAATCGACAGTGAGAGGTGAACAGAGAAACATCGAGCTTACTCCTATCCCATAACAGAAGAGAGATAAGGTAAGAGCAAAAAAGATAAGTTATTTAATATATATAGCTTATATATAAGGTATATTTACTATTATCATACTTGCCTTATTCCTTTTACCCTGGAATAGAGGAAGGTTTCTGTTTCTCGGTCCATCTCTCGCCGTCGACTGACTTTTTTCCAAGTTTCTCCTCCATTTTACCAAACTGAAAGGAGGGGTTTAGGGAGGGGAATGAAACATGGTTCTCTGATTGGTTGTTGAAAGTTGGAGTTGGGGGGGTATGTTGTAATCCCTTTGATGTAGTTCCAAGAAAACTTGCAGGTGTGGGTAGCAATCATTGTGTGTGATAATCACATCGGTGCAGTTCGGAGAAAACGTACAATGGAATGTTGTAATCACATCGGTATAGTTCCGAGAAAACTTACAATTATGTGTCTTGTAATTGCTTCGGTGCCATTCCGAAAATACTTGCAGCTGTGTGTTGCAATCTACATTCCCCCCAAACTGCCTAATTTCAACAACCAATCACATTGCGGCATTTCACTTCCCCTCCCTTCCCATCTTCCAAGTTGGCCTATATGGTCGAGAAACCTAGAAAAAAGTCGTTAGTCGATGGCAAGTGCTGGACAGACTCTCATCAACCTTCCTCCTCTTCAGAACAGAAGGGAAATAAGGTAAGTTAATTAATATATAGTATGACTATGATATATAATATACTCCGGAACAGAAGAAAGTACAAAAAGGTCAGTTAATTAATAATTACTATTTTTAATATATACTATATATTGTATATATTAATTACCTTACCTATTTGTACTTACATTATTTCTCTTGTGTTCTGGAGAGGAGAAGTACGAGAAGCTGATGATGTTTCTCTGTCCATCGCTCGCTGCCGACTGAAGATTTTTTTTCCAGATCTCTCCACCATATAGGCAAACTGAAATGAGGGGAAGGGAGGGGAAATTAAATGTAGCAATGTGATTTGTTGTCCAAATTAGGAGTGGGGGTAAAATTCAACTTCATTTAGACAGTGTAAAATATGTTTCGTTCAGAGGAAACTTGTAAACTGAAAGGTGGGAAGGGAGGTCAGGGTAAATCATGTACTCTGATTGGTTATTAATCCCCCCTCTCCTAATTTCACAAGCCAATCAGGTTGCAGCATTTCACTTGCAGATATCGCAGCCATATACGCAGACCAGAAGGATTGTAAAGAGAGGGGAGGGTTAATGTTGTACTCTGATTGGTTGTTGAAAGTGACGAGTGAGAGGGGATTGGGGTTGAAAGAATATTGATCTAGGGCACTCTGGTAAAGTCAGGCGGAACTAGACAAACTTATCCATAGGTCGCTATGTGGGTAATTTGTATTTAAAATTTATCTTGTTAAAAAAAATGGATATATAAACGAGATATTTGATATCCAATGCCAAAGGTTCGTTTCTCGTGTAGCTGCCGAGATTGCACAATGACTGTCGGAAGTGAAAAATAAATTTATTTCCATAAATGCAAATGCAGACAAAGTGTCCACTATCACCTTTGAAAAAAAAGACATGTTTTCTTAAAGTCAACTACATTGTGTTATTTGTAATTTGTAAAATAAATAAACAAATGTTTAAAAAGTTTTTAGGTGTCCTTTCTCCATTTTTTTTCATTTATTCACCTTCTTGGTTCTTATGTTTGAGCTCATCATATTTGTTCATCAAACCAACAAGTTTCCCATCACACACAATTTCCCTTGTGAGCCGAAATTTACTCGTGCCATACCAAGGAGACAAGATATGAATTTGCCTGTTATGCATTGTATTTCTATCCTGATCTAAAGATCCAACATACGATTCTTCGGAGAAGGATTTGGATGATAAAATATTAATGGCTTCCCCGAAGCCTGTTAACGTATTTACATTTACAGTGGTTTTTTGGCATCTTTGTTTCTCTAGATTGTCACCGTTACCATTTACGAGCGAATCTATGAAATTAATGCGATAATTTGCAGCTACATAGTTTAATTGAAATGAGTTTGTCTGTCTAATTTCGAAATAATTAAAATTGTTTACCAAATTATTAAAAATTTCAAGTAATTGTTTTGAGGTCTGTAATAAACCGACACTTATTTTTACATTATCTATATTTTGTATAGTTTTATTAATTGTGTTGCTTAAAATTATAAAGTTAGTAGACTGGTCAAAAGCATCACCACAATTTTCGTATTCATAAAAAATGATTATTTTTTTTCTATTAACCCTTTTATTTTCTCATCCCTTGACTCATAAGATGCTGTGAAATGGAAAAGGAAACATTTTTTTTTTCAAGTCTTATTAGTATTGATTTACCTTACCATTTTGAAAATATTGACCAATATAATTATTAGTTAATTACTACTGTACAAAAAAAGTGTAGATTATTCCGAATTGCATGCAAATTCTATCTATTAGTAATAAAAAAAATTGGCAATCTTTATCAATGCAGCTTTATTTACGTCCAACGATTCGCCGACTTTGAACGATTTGTATGGTTTTTTGCACGGTGCTCCCAAAGAGTATTTGAATATGAAATGAGAAAACAGTGTGGTGGAAGCTTACAATGATTTGACTAGGATCATTTCAATCATATACAATCCGCCAAAGGCCTCAGCGACTAATTTGTGGGACTGTTTCTTATGCACCATTCTGCAACACATTCTAAACAGCATCTGTAACAATTTTTCGGAAATAACAAAAAAATATTTCGCGAGTAAAATAAAAGCATGTGTAAAATCTTACATCATCGTCGAAGGGTATATAACGAGCAGATTTGTAATCGTGCCTTATTTGAACGACCAGAATTTAGTGTTCAACATTGATGTGGACAGGGTTATGCAGTTATTGCGTAGTCCTCTCACTTGCTTCGCTCTCATCCAACCGAAAATTTTAAAATCCAAACGGTCCAACGATGAGATACTGTAAAATATAATTCTTACAATCGATTTAATCCGCAGGAATTTGGATCGTTGGTGCAGTATTTCAACGAAATGCCGTCGTGGACGAATAGCTCAACAACATTCAAAATAATATTGGCAACTTTGGACGAATAAAGCGAACCCCATACACCTGTTCCTGCTAACTCTGTTGTAATCGATTTTAAATGCGGGATTCAATCTCCTCTACGTGGACTTTTCAGCCGACTCGAAAGATTTTGCATCCTGGAACTCTTTGTGAAATAAGATGGGGCCGATGCAAGAATAAATAACAGGCCCAATATCGGAATGTCAGTGAAAATATGAACGTCACACCCAAAGTCTTGAAATTGGGTAAAACCTCTTCCTCTTTCGTCTCATTTTCCCATAATGAAAAAGCTTGTAGTTTTGCAATGAGTGGAGATGCAAAGAGAAATATGGCAATCAAGGAAATGCTGCTCCAAATGGAAACCATGACCGGTATAAAAGGTGTTTGATTTTTTTAATTAGTCTTTAAACTGTGAAGTTTCAAACGACCCTGATATCTGTAATGGTAATAGGGCCAATTCGGCTGATGACGATAAGGTTAACGACTATATTTCATCTCTATATGGGGGGAACCCTGTGTACGAAGAAACTATACAACAACTGATGAATAATTTTAACGTGTTTCACAGATTCATATGTCATTCATACACAGACTCCGTACATTCATTGGCAATTACCAACTCTTAGGGAAAATTGTAGAGTTCGTGTCCAAATCAGGTAAACAAATGTATCACAATCAACAAAAATAAAAAACAAAAAATTTTGTTGAACAAAGAACTGAAGAAATGTGTCTTTTTAATAGATTACGATAAAATTAAATATATCGATAGAAACCATGCTAATTTTATTACACCTCTAACGATATTAGGCTACATTTTGTCAGAGAAACATTTCATGCCAGTAAAAATTATTCATCCACTATTTAAAAGATAGTATGATAGTCTTCCCGAAAACATTGTTCATCAACTGATAAAAATGTATTCTTTTACAAATATTGTATGATAAGAATGTTGATCAATTTGAATCCATTGACTTTTTTCAAGACTCGCGAAAGAGGACGTGAACTATGCATCAGGTCCCATTTAAAGTACACAAATTTCATGAAATATGCTGGTACTTTGGCAGATTTCCAAGATTCAGTTTCATATTTTATTTTTGGGTATTTACCAGAAACTCGAGCAAATTGCACCGTTGTTTGCAACACGTTGGTGAGCGAACTGAAACGTCTAGTTGCCTCCTAACAAAATCCCTTTAAAATGTCCATGATTACTTCGACTTATCGGCGAGTGGCTGAACTGAACCACTACGATGCGCAGATCTTGTATTTAAGTGACGGAAGTCCCATCGCCATCGAAGGAAAAAAGAATAACAATCTACAAATTGACCAAAGTCCAAATGTCTTACATTGGAATAACGCAAAAAAAATACACAACTCTGCGGAAAATGTGCTTGCCGAGTTTCTAAATGACTCGAACACTCCCGACTCACCTGAAGTAGAATAGATGCTTTTAATTGTTTCCTGTACAAGAAGAGTAGGAGACAAAAAGAAATTTTGTCCCTGATGATGAGTCAAGTTAATGAACTGATTGAAAATAAAAAAGTGAAATTTAAAACAAAAAAAAACAATAATGTGTATTCCTTCTCAGTTTACGCATATGCTGAACACATTTGTGAATCATCCATTATGTTCTATTTACAAAAACTTCAACAGACTCTTTGTCACCCAATACAAAAAATTCTGTTTGATTTACATTGCCTTGTATATAAAAATAATAGGATTCCGGCCCGATCGGGGAGTGTTGTTTCATGCTTGGCGAAATAACTGTCTGGTGTGTGCAAGTGCGATCGATCTGAGATTAGCTCAAAATGCACTTGGGCATGGAAAAAAAAAAGTCCCCATTGAATTACGCAAATAAACAAATGTTGAACGATACTGACCTTTATCAAATTGTACTCAACCAACTCACGTGTAATTAAAAAATAATAATAAATAAAATATTTTTTCTATTGGCAACTCGATGGTATATAACTGCAGGAACGCATCGAACCTCATCAATCAATCTCTGGCATCGAGAAGAGCATCATGTCGACGAGGTGTGATAAACATGGAGCATGTGCCCACCAACCTGGATTCTGTCAATGTTTTATTTGTGGATACGATGCTCAGTGTCTCGACGTACATGATTTGCCTTCGCATACATCAGAGATGGAGAGATCGTCTTGGCCAAATTCCTCGATGGAGATCGGCGGACGTCGAGAGGGTGAAGATGGTGATGCGACGGAATCGGGGGATGGCGAAAGAGTGGAGATTGTGACGCTGCAGCCACTGCCATCAATGTTCCTGTTTCTGTTGTAAATGATGGAGTTCACTCGATTTGCATTGTTGACTTCCAAGGTTTTCAAATTCTTCAAACATTTTACATAAAGGAGTTGGCTATTTTCGACATTGAAACAAATCGAATACAATACTACACTTTTGGACCTCCGTGTAAGCTAACTTGTTTTAGCGATGAGACCAAATCAGCCATCAGAAATTCTATTTTACATGTGTATGGAATACACTGGTATGAAGGGTGGGTACCTTACAAGTGTGCATTGAGTATACTGTATAAAATTCTGAAGAATTACAAACATATTTACATTTCAAGTGTAGAAAAATACAAGATTTTGTGCAGTCAATTTCTACCCCCATACCTATTCACCAATTCGATCCACGACCTCGAAAACCGTATACCAAATTTTCTAGAGGAGGTGAAGGATGCAGTTGACTTGGTACTTTTCTTAAGATGTATCACCCACCATGGACTTGTGTGATGGAGATATGTGTATTTTTAAATACATTTATTAAGAATATATATGTATGTGTATATATATACATACATACATACATTTGTAAAGTGTGTTTTTTATATATAATTTTGTATGTTTTTTGTATATGAGGTCTAATCTTGGTCCTAAATAAAGAAAAAATTAACAAATACATCGATACTGTTTTGGATTCTCAAAAAAAAAGAATCCTACTGTAAAAGATTATTAATATTCCACTGAAATATATAATAAACATTTGTATCAAACACAAGATAGAGAAATATTCAACAGTCATTACATACCAAAATCGCCAAAAAATTATACATCCAATGTAAAAAATCACATGAAATGTACATGATTTTATAAGAGAATCAATCAACTCTCGTTTATAGATTTTGTCCTTTTTCTCTTGCGTAAAATCATAGACCAACATTTGTTTATTTGCGTAATTCAATGGGGACTTTTTTTTTCCATGCCCAAGTGCATTTCTCGACGATCGGGATAAACGCCCGTTCATAATAAACTGGTTTATTTTGACACAGTAAATAGATTTCTAGACAATTTCTCAAGGGCAGAAAACTTGTTTCGACGAACACTGATAAACCTTTGTCGTGGATGAGGAGTTTTCGACTTAATTGACGACATTTCGAATAATTCGCCCATTTATGTTTTTATCGTTTATCACTTTACAAAATCCATCCTCGAAGTGTTTATACAATTGTTAAAGAATATTGACGAAACTTTTGACGATGCGGAAAAATTGAGACTATTAGAAGAGACAGTCAACCCTAATGATTATTTGAAGTTTCGAAAAATACTGCTACTATCGGGGAGGTCGAAGGTGATAAAACTAGAGACGAGTTTCACGTGGAAAATGACCAAGTGTTGGATCTGCTCGATCCGAACATGGCTGCAATGGAAGCAAATTATGGCAATAATGGTGAAAATGATGATTACGATAGCGAAGATGAATGCAAGTTACATAACGTAGATAATTATTGGGAGAATTTTAACAGTTACAGTATCGGCCATTGTTCACCGCGATTATCATGTTGATGAGAACCAGTCGCTCGAAATTAGCGAATTATATGAACCCGAAACCGAAGTCATTCTTTGTGACGAACCGGTTATAACACAGACTGATTAAAATTTCTGCGAAAATGGAACAGAAATGGAAGTTGTAAATACTGCTGACGAATCCACAACGGTGCCAGTGGAACAGAATTCCTACATAACCGAGCCCGAAACCACATTCTTGGAAATTAAAAAACCAAAAACCACACCCGTCGAAATATATTTCTGTGGAAGCGAATCGGAAACCGAAATCGAAAGCGAGGAAATAGTAGCATGGCAATTTCTTGAAGAAAGTACTTTAGATAAGTCTGTGTTGGGGGAATTGAGCGAATTGGAATACCAATCTCAAAGAACCGAACGAATCGATGGGAGTGGAAACGGATTCACGCGAAATTAAAACTGAAATGGAGCTTTTTGAAATAGGCGAAAATAATAATAGTCGAAAAATACATACGGATAAATTTCCGCTATATTTAGTCTGTTTGACGGAAAACGACTTGTTTGACTGAGTGAAAAAAAAAAAAAAAAAGCTTCAATGAAAAAATTTATTTTAATTTGTTGTGTTTGTATTTCCCTTACCGTGGCTACGCTTTGTATACATACAACGCATTGGATGATTCCCGAAAATTATGGCGATCGAATCGAGTATAAAAAATTTACAAATAACGGCTTGTTTCACAAGAGAGTCGATTGTCTATCACTACAATTTCACTCTATCGATTCGTCATATTGCCAAGTTTTGTGTGATCTATCAAAGTTGAGTTTCGATTGCGATGAAAACAAATGCACTCTGTGAATAAAAACAACACCTGCCTCAGTCACAACAACAATAACCCAACAACACCCACAACCTCTTCCCATCGTGCTAGCATTGATCCGTGTGATTCCAAACATGGAATAGTCTGTGTGTTGAAAAGCACTGATTCTTTGGAAATTGAATGGGCATGTATCTCGACTTACCCACTCGTGTGGAATGATGATGGGCCTCAGACATCGTACACATGCAAGGATGGAATCGTCACGAGTTATCTGACCACATCCAGTTTTAAATTGAACGATTGTAAATGCAGGGCCGATATGATATTGGGTGATTACGAATTTCAACCACATGTACCGAGATGTTTCCCATCAACCCACGTTAATTTCGTGATAAACTTTCATGAAATTCAAAATATCAATGATAATAATAATTTATAAGATACATTTATTATTTTTCCTTTGGATAACTAGGGTGGTCGTAGTTTTAATTTATTTTTCCACGGAGATGCTATACTTTATTTTATACCGGAAATTTACCAGAGAAGCGACAATGAATTTCGTATAAAATTTCGAACATTATTTCCCATAATACCTTCGTATCTCAATAAATAATCAAGTTTGAAAAATATACAATTAATTTTTCAAGTGTTAAACCGGTAATTTGAAACTGAAATCTTTATGTATACGAATAGGAACGATTACAACATCGGCATTATTCAATTATTCATTTCGCCAGCCGCGACCATGGAGATGGAGACACGTTCGATGGCGAAGGTCCAATCCGCACACATGCATCCCTACCTCCCTACAAAAGCATATGTTATGACAAAGATAATAAATGGGCATATCTTTTAACAGGTACGCATTCATGAATTAGCTCACGTGCTGGGTTTATACGACAATAAAATTAATGATAGCATGATGGACGATCCGACAAAACACAATAAATTTACGAACTTTAATGTTTACAACATTATTTCGATGTATCCGTTTTTGAAAAAAATTAAAAAGTAATATAATATAATATACATATATATAAAGATTTTTTATATTTTTTCCTAGTGCAAAAAAAGAAGTGGGGGGGTAGTACAATATATGTGGCTATGTTTAAAACAGAGATCAGAACACGAGAACTCGCGCTAAACAGTGCATCTGTAAAGTGCTCTTACCAACGAGAACTAAAAAAACGGATGAGTCATTGGATTTGATAAATCATAATTTCTTGTATAATAAATACAAAATTGCTTATCTTTTGTATAGAAAAAAATAGTATATGGTTTAAATCAAAAACCGTTGCCGGGTTATTGGGATACAAAAACAACAGGAAAGCTATTACGAGTAATAAAATATTGTTAGCCAGTAAAATTGCCCTATGAGTTTTTGTAAATATTAAAGTCAAGAATTTTTAATATATATAAAGCATTTCTTGATGGGCGAATTAATAAATAACAACATGCTCATGGGACCAGTGGAGCAATGCTTTTAATTATACCACACGTACAACTGAATACAGAGAAAAACATACAACATCTTAAACTGTCAGAAAGGATGGCTTATTTTGCATATGAAAGGATAATGCATACATTTTTTGACGTAAAATATTTTTTTACGATATATGTACTTATTTAAATGCTGAAAATTCAACTCATAAGTGTCTCTTAAAAAAAAAAACCTAACCAAAAAAGATAACAAATTAAAACCTGTGACTATGAATAACAAAATTGTTATAATGTTCAAAAAAAAATTAATAATTAATGATGTGATTTTCATTTCAGTATAAGGGCTTTTAACATTATTATCAACATAGGTTACGTACGATCGCAATAACTGGTATGATGACTACTTGATGGCTGTCTTGCTGAATGTACTTTCTGAAGCATCCACATTGGAAATGTACATGACCTTCGTTATTAAATATGTACTTTTAATAAATATTTGGTAAATGTAATAAATTAATTATAGTAAAATGCCTAACATTATTACAGAATATATTCACAGTTGCTTCGTATGCAACATAACTCATAGTTTTCTGACGATGGTGGCAGTGTGTACTACTTTGTTGGGAGCTGCATATTTTGTACATAGTAGTAGAGTGGCAGCCACTATAGTACTATGTTAAGAAGAATACACAGAATGCATGGAGAGGAAAGTACGTAGGGCTGTGACGCCATCAGCTAGTGGAGAAGTGGGAAACTAGGTTCGCTCATGCTCCACAGACGCTCGACTCGATTCTTGATGAACTTTAACTAACGAGTCTAAACAGTGGTAAGAGGAGAGTGTGTGCACAGTCCTAGAGCGCGCTCGGCTGCGACGTAATAAAGAAGCGATAACAAGCTGTGTGGGCGTGTCTGTCGCTTCGTCAGTGACAACTTGCCTTCAACAGTTGGTTGTTGCGGCTAACTCTACACTTTCCTTCTCCCTCCACCTTTTCTTCTTGCTAATATCCAGCCTCATTCATAGCAGTGTCTTTTTGCAGACTAGCACAGGTAGTTTTCTACAAGGACTGTCTCAGTCAGTCTCCTTTCATAGCGCATTACGAAATAACCCCCATTTATTTATTTATTATATGAAAATAAAAAATACATATCTTAACAATAAACGACATCAAAGGGGAGGTTTAGAAATACATTTTTGATACACACAGAAACATGATGTTTAATATGTAGGAAAGGAAACTAGACCATCAATTAGATTTTGTTAGAATGTGTCAAATATTAAAATGTAAAAATATTATAATAATTCTTAACGAGGAAAACGGTGATAAAATTAATATTAGGTGCCACTTTGACTATATGTATGTTACTGCCTGTAAATAAATATGTATATATATATATATGAAAATATTTGTGTGCACACATGTATCCGTTCCACATTTTATTTCTTCAGACCTTTTTTTTACAGCCACTTAGTGCAATCAATCAATTTACTATTTCCCGTACAGTGCTATTTTCTGTACGTTTCTGATATTTTATTATAATTTTCTCACGACGACAGTTGAACTTCCGGCATCGTATTGTGTTTCTTTCACTCGTGTGCAGCGCGTATATTTGTGACGCGATAAAGTTTCCTGTATAATCGCCTGCAGAATGATCACATACACAGCACATAAATTTACTTTGTTACTAAACCGCCAGTTGTTTGTGGCACATAATATGTTAGGCGTATTTTCGACCATAATTTAATTCTAAATATCGAAAATCGCAGAAATTTGGATTTCAGCAGTCTCAGAGAATATGTGCTAACTTCATACATAGTTTATTTGTTTGTGATTATATTCATAACGTGTAATTACGAGGCCGAAGTAATTCTGTAAGCTAGGCACTTTTATGCTTAGTATCATCTATATTTATGTATGCACACATATTTGCTGCATTTGTTAGATTTTATTGTTTCGAGTACAATTACAAGTACTTCTCTAGCCTAATCATATGTCAGTGTGTCTGTGTTAGGGTATCTGAGATTTGGAACTTTTGGTCGAAGTTAATTAAATATATTATCTCAAGTTCTTAAATATAAAGCAACGTAATTTCTTATGTTATTCAATAAGTTTGTTTGAATGGTCGCTTCTAGAACTTCTAGCTTAAATAAGTAAAGTTATCTATAATCGCTTTGTAACAGTAGTTATGTTGTACCTGTGAACAAAGCTACTTTGAAAAATGCAAGACATGTTCATGCTCATTTCGACCAAGTGTATGCATTCGAAATGATTATGAAATCAAATATACAATAAACTAACTATGGATTTCTGGCACTATGGCTAATAGAGGACGAAACTTAATCACAAACACGTTTGTAAGCATATTGCAGCAACTGTCAATCACTGTGTCTAAGAGAATAATGCAGATAAGTAAAGTACTAAATATATGCTTCCTTTAGGATACAAACTTATTGTAATGGCGATTCATAAAATAATTAAATCATAACAAAAAAACTTAACAAAATAATGAAAACAGCACATCTTAAAGAGTAGAGCAAAGATAAGATATGGAACTGGCAATTTTGTAATCTAAAATTTGCAGTTAATAGGAAAACATACTAAAGAGGAAATAAATAAATAATGATAGTTAATAAACCCACATCCAACCCAGTTTCCAGGTTCTTTTCAAGTCTATATGTTTACCAGCAAAATTAAATATACATAATTGTATGAATGTACATTCTTAAAATACATCATTAAATTTAATACATGCTTAGGAAATATATTCTCCCTCTCAATGCAATTAGTCCATGACAGAAAAAAAGTAAAAAGGCAGAAAAAATTAAAGGTATCTACAATCTATACATTGTGCAAATATGTGGCAAAATATAGTGGTTCAAAAGTATTAACTGAAATTGTTTATCACCTGCGTGAAACACTGCAATAAATGGATTATATTTTCAAACACTTTAATTTACTATGAAAATATGAAAATAAATTTTACGAATCCACATTTTGGATTTTCGGTTTATTTTGCATCAAGAAGGTAATATTTTACGAAGCAATGTTCGCTGTACATATAACCTAACCGTAACTTCAACAGCAAACACGCCGAACAGTATGGCTTTACCATGTCAGAACAGCTGAGGTGGAGAGAGATATTAGCAGGGCAACAACACTGGCACTACTTCATTATAAATGTCGATAGACTAGTTTCGTAAATGAAACATATTATTGTGGATCTAATGTCGCGAAGTGCCACAAAACGGCCACAATTAAATGGCTGTAAATTCACACCAGAAACAAGTTAACATCTTCTATAGACACGGCAATAGCTTGACTGTTACACACGGACTCAACATTCAACCTTCCAGGCATACGCGGCGATAGCTTGACTGCTACTCACGGACACAATATTCATACTTCCAGGAACACACAGTGATAGCATGACTGCAACACAGTTACCCAAAATTCAACTTTCCAGGCACACACGGTGATAGCTTACCAGCTACACACAGACCCAACGTTCAACTTTCTAGACACACACGGTGATATATTGACTGTTATATACGGACCCAGCATTCAACCCTCAACACACACGCGATGATAGTCTCACTAACACGGGGACCCATCATTCCACCATCCAGGAACACACGGCGATAGCTTCACTGCTACACATGGGCCCAACCTTCAACCTTCCAGGCACACACAATGATAGCTTGACAGTATCATAGACCAACATTAAATCTTCAAGCACACTAATATATAACATGTAAATCTCAGAAATTCTTCTAATCAATGGCCAAATTCAACCTTCTAATCACACATGGCTATAGTTTGACTTCTACACATGGACCCTACATTTAACCTGGCAGGCACACACAGTGATAGGATAAATGCTACACACGCACCCAACATTCAAAATTCTAGGCACACACGAAGATAGTTAGACTTACAATTATAGACCCAACTTTCAAAATTCTTGGCACACACGGTGATAGCTTGACTGCTATATACGGACGCAACATTCAACACACAAGGCACATATGGCGATAGCTTGACTGCTACACATGGAGCCGAAATTCCGCCTTCCAGACACACACGCCGATAGCTTGACTGATATACACAGAACAAATATCTAACCTTTCAGGCACACTCGGTGATAGCTAGACTGCTAAAAACACGGACACAATGTTCAGCCTTCAAAGCAAACAAGGCGATAGCTTGACTGCTACACACAGACTCAACATTCATCCATCCGGGATCAATCGACGATACCTTGACTGCTATATACGAACCGAACGAATATTCAACCATTCAGGCACATGTGGCGATAGCTTGACTGCTATACACAGACCCAACTTTCAACCTTATAGGCACACACATTGAAAGCATGATTGCTACACATGGAGCAAACTATCAACCTTCCCAGCATACACGACAACCGCTTGACTGTTACACTTGGTTCCAATATTCAACCTTCTAGGTATATAGGGTGATAGCGTGACTGCTACACACGAAAACCAACAATCATCCTTCAAGGCACACACGGTGATAATGTCATCTACGTGCGGACCCATTATTCAACTTTCCAGGCACATGCTGTTAAAGCTTGTCTGCTACAGACAGACCCACCATTGAACCTTCCAGGCACACATTGCTAAATCTTCACTGCAACGCATGGACCCAACAATCAACCTTCCAGGAACACACGATGATATCTTGACTGTTACACACAGACCCAACATTTAAACTTCCTGGCATACATGGGCTAGATTGATTGCTTTATAGGAACATGGACCCATTATTCAACATTTCAGATACACACAATAATAAATTGACTGCTACACACAGTCCCAACATTCAACCTTCCAATTACACACGGCAATAGCTTGACTACTTCACATGGACAAAACATTCAAATATCCAGGCACACATCGTGATAGCTTGACTTCTAAACATGTACCCAACATGCAACCTTTCTGGCACACACGACAATAACTTCACTGTTACTCATGGTCCCAAAAGTCAAACTTCGAGGCACACACTAAGAATGCATAACTGATACACACATACCTAACATTTTTCCTTCCGGCACACACTGTAACTTTGCAACTATATAATGACCCATCATTAAACCTTCCAGGCATACAAGATAATAGCTTGATTGCTACACATGGACCCAACATTCCACCTTCCATAACACACTGTGTTAGCTTGACTGCTACACAAGGACCCAACACTCAGCCTTACAAGAACATATGGCAATAGTTTGACTGCAACACATGGACCCCACATTCAACCTTCCAGGTACACGCTGTGACAGCTTGTTTCCTACACACGGACTCTACATTCAACCTTCCCGGCACACACAATGACAGCTTGTTTTTTAAACATGGACATAACATATAACCTTCCAGACACACACGAAGATAGCGTGAGTGTTATACACAGACCAAAAATGTAACCTTCCAGGCACACTGCGATAGCTTGACTACAATGCATGACAACAAAACCATCCTTTTAAGCACAACCAGCAATAGCTTAATTACAACAAACATACAACCTTTACACCGCACACGAAGAAAGCTTGACTGTTAGACATGGGCCCAAAATTCAACTTACCATGCACACACAGTGATAGATTGACTTCTACACATGGAACCAACATACAACCTTCCAGGCACACACAACTGTGACTTGACTGGTACAAACAGACCAAAAATTAAACCTTCCCACACACGCCATGATAGATTGCGTGCTACACACAGACCCAACATTTAATCTTCCAGGCACACATGACGTTAGCTTGTTTATAACACATTGACCCAACATCCCAATATTCAACCTTCTAGGCACATACGTTGATAACATATCTGCAATATATGGACCCTATATCATCCTTCCTGGCACACACAAATATAGCTTGATTGCTACACATGAACCAAACATTCAATAATCTAAGCACACACTGTGATAGCTTGACTGACACACAGACCGTACATTCGACCTTCCTGGCACGCACTGTGATAGCTTGACTTCTACACATGTATGCTAAGTTCAACATTCCAGGGACACACTGTGATAGCTTGACTGCTATACACTGATACTACATAGAATCTTCCAGCCACATATTTTGATAGCTTGACTGCTGCAAACAGACCCAGCATTCACCCTTCGAATCACACACATTGATAGTTGAATGCTACACAATGATCCAACAATCAACCTTCCAAACAACACAGTGAAAGGTTGACTGCTACACACGGACCCAACATTCAACTTTCCGGAGACAGGGACTCTAAACTAGCCCACGCTGACCCAACGATCAACCATCCAGGCACACACAATGATAGCTTGACTTTTACACACAGAGACAACATTAGACCTTCCAGACACACACACGGCGAAAGCTTGTCTGCTAGTCACCGACCCAAATTCAACCTTCCAGGCAAACACGGCGATAGATTGACAGCTACACACGGACCCAATATTCAACCTGCCAGGCACAAACAGACCCTACAATCAACCTTGCCAGCACACACAAAGACAGCTTGACTGCTACACACAGACCCAATTTTCAACATTTTTGGAACACATGGTAATAGATTGACTGCTACACACGGACATAATATTTATCTCACGAGGCACACACAGTGATATCTTGAGAACTACACATGGACCCAACATTCATCATTCTATGAACACATGGCGATAGCGTAACTCAGACACAGGCCCATCATTTAAACTTCCCAAAACACACAGAGATAGTTTGACAGATACACACTGACCAAATGTTATGTCTTCCAGAGACACACTGTGATAGCTTGACTGCTACAATCAGACCCAACATTCAACCTTAGAGGCACAAAGAGCGATATTTTGACTGCTACAAACGGACCCTACATTCAACCTTCTATGCCCACTTAGCAAGAGCTTGACTGCTACACACATACCCAGCATTCAACCTTACAGGTACACATGGTGATAACTTGACTGGTACACATGTAGGCAGACTTCAACAATCCAGGGACAAAAGGTGATAGCTTGACTGCTACACACGGACCCTACATACAATCTTCCTGCCACACATCGATATATTAACTGCTACATACGGACCCAACAGTCATACTTCTTGGCCTAAACGGCGATTAATTGTGGTTAGAAACGGACCCAACATTCAACTTCAAGGCACACTTGGCGATAGCTTGACTGCTATGCACCTACCCAAACATAAAAATTTCTTGGCACACACAGCGATAGCTTAACTGCCACAGACAGAGCCAACATTTAACCTCCAAGGCACACTGTGATTCCTTGAATGCTATACACAGATCCAACATTCAACCTTACTGGTACACACGACGATAGCATGAATGTTAATCAATGACCCAACGTTCTAACTTCGAGGAACACACAACGAATGCTTAACTGCTACACCCAGAGCTGACATTTGACCTTCCAGTCACACACGATTATAGCTTTACAGTTACAAACGGGCCCATCATTCAAACTTCCAGGGATACACAATGATAGCTTGACTGCAACACATGGACCCAACATTAAACCTTTAAATCACGCATGGTGATAGCTTGACTACTTCACACAGACAAAACATTCAACCTTCAAGGCACACACAGTAATAGTTTGACTGCTACTTACGGACCCAACATTCATCCATCCAGGCACACACAGTGATAGCATGACTGGCACGAATGGAACTAACAGTCAACATTCCAGGAACATACGCCGATTGCTGGCATGCAACACATGTACCCAACATGAAACCATCAAGGCATCCATGGCAAAAGCTTGTCTGCTAGTCACCGACCCAAAAATTCAACCCTGTAGGCACACACAAAAATAGCTAGACTGCTACACATGGAACAAGCAGTCAAGCATCCAGGAACATAAGGCAATAACTTGACTGCTGCACATGGACCCAACATTCAACATTCCAGGAACGCAAGGCGATAGATCGACTACTATGCACGGACCCAACAATACACTTTCCATTAACATACAGCAATAGCTTGACTGCTACACATGTTAACCAACATTCAACCTTCCATGAATACACAGCGATTGCTTGTCTGCTAACCACGGTCCTACGACTGAAAATTCTAGGCACATACTCTGATAGCTTGACCGCTACACATTTACGGAAACTTCAACTTTCTAGGGACAAAACGTGATAGCTTTATGGCTACACACAGCCCCTACATTCATTCTTCATGCCACAAACATTGATAGCTTTACTGCTACATACAGACATAATATTAGACCTTCCAGGCACTGACAACAATAATTTGTCTGCTACACACGGACCCTACATTCAACTTTCCAGGCCCATTTAGCGAGAGAAAGACTGCTACAAACATACCCAAAATTCAACCATCCAGGTACATATGACGAATGCTCAACTGCTACACATGGACCAACATTAATCATTATGGGAACACACGCCGAGAGCTTGACTGTAACACACTGACACAACATATTACCTTCTACCAACACACTGCGATTGCTTGACTGCTACTCTCGTGCCCAACATACAACCTTCCACAGACACTCAGCGATTGCTTGACTGCTACTGCAACATTCAACATTCTAAAAACATATGGGATTGCTTGGCTGCTACACATGTACACGCCTTTCAACCTTAAAGGCACACATGGCGAAAGCTTGTCTGCTAGACACCGACCCAAAATTCAAACTTCCAGGTACACATGGTGATAGCTTGACTGCTTCACGTGGAGCCATCATTCAACTTTCCAGGCACACATGGGGATATCTTGACTGCTATACCTAGACCCTACAATAACCTTGTAGGCAAACACAGCGATAGTTTGACACCTACATGAACCCAACATTTAATCTTCTAGGCACACATGACGATAATTTGACTGTAACTCATGGACCTTACATTCAAACTTCCAGGCTCACAAGACGAATGCTTGACTGCTGCACAAGGACCCAACATTCCACCTTTCAGGAACACACAGTGATAACATGACTACTACATACGGACCCATCATTCAATTTTCCAGGCACACACTGTGATAGCTTGACTACTAAACAGGGACCCAACATTCATCTCACCAGGCACACATGGATATAGATTGACTGCTACACATGCTTCCAACATTCATCATTCAATGAGCACATGGCGATATCTTGACTACTACAAATGGACCCATCATTCAAACTTCCAGGAACACATAGCGATATTTCTACTGCTACACTCACACCCAAAATTAATTCTTCCAAGCACAAACAGCTATAGCTGACTGCTACAATCGAACGCAACTTTCAACCTTCGAGCCACACACAGCGATAGCTGGACCTCCACACAAGGAGCCTACATTCAACCTTTAAGGCACACACAGTGAGATCTTGACTGATACACAGAGAAACTACATTCTACATTCCAAGCACACTGGTTGTAAGCTTTACTGCTACTCATGGACCCAACATTCAACACACCAGGTAAACACATCGATAGCTTGACTGCCAAACACTGACAAAACATTTAAACTTCTAAGGCCACACTGCGATAACCTGACTGCAACACCCGGACCCATCATTTAACATTTTATATACACACTGTGATAGTTTGACTGCCACACACAGACTTATAATTAAAATGTCCAGGAAAACACTGCAATACCTTGACCGCTACATACGGACACACCATACAACCTTTCAGGCACACAATGGTGATAGCTTGACTGCTACACGATCCCAAAATTCTAATTTCCGCGAACTCATGGAAACAGATTGACTGGTATTCCCGGGCCAAACATTCATACTTCCACACACACACACACTGCAATATACACACGGACTAACCATTCAACTTTTCATGAACATACATCAATAGCTTGATGGCTACACACATAAACCATCATTTTACATTTCAGGCACACACGCTGTTAGCTTCACTGCTACTCACGAGCCGAACATTCAACCTTCCATGAACTCATATTAACAGATAAACGGCTACAAATGCACCCAACATTCAACCTTCCAGGTACACAAAGAATGAGCGTTACTGCTACACACGGGCCAAATATTCAACCATTCTGGCACACAACATGATAGCTTGACTGCTACACACGGACCCAACATTCAAACTTCCAATCACACAAGGTGATAGCTGTACTGCTACACACGTATGCAACATTCATCCTTCCAGGCAAACACTGTAATAGCTTGACTCCTACACATGGACCCAATATTTATCCTTCCATGTTCACATGGCAATAGATTGACTGTAACACATGGAACTGATTTCAACCTTCAAGGCACACACTGTGATAGTTGACTGCCATACAGGGACCCAACATTCAATCTTACAGAAACACACAGCAGGAGCTTAACTTATACACATGGGCCAAATATACAAACATCCTGTCACACAAAATGATAGCCTGACAGCTACACACAGATCCAACATTCAAACTTCCAGGCACACAAGGTGATAATTCGACTGCTACACATGGACCCAAAATTCAATCTGCCAGCAACACACAGTGATAGCTTGACTGCTACACACTGACCCACAATTCGAACTTCCAGGAACACACGGTGATAGCTTAACTGGTACACTCTAACCGAACATTCAACTTTCCAGGAACATACGTAGATTGCTTCTCTGATTCACACTGACCCAACTTTCAACCATCCAGGTTTACACTGCGATAGCATGTCTGCTACACATGTATGCAACATTAAACCTTCCAGGTACACACGGAGATAGATTGACTGCTACTCATGGACCCAACAAGCAAATTTCCAGGCACACACACAGTGATTGCAAGACAGCTACACACAGACCCAATATTCAACCTTCCAGGAACACACTGAAATAGTTGACTGCCACAGAGGAACCCAACATTCAATCTTACAGACACACGACAATAGTTCTACTGTTACACATGGACGCAACATACAACATTCCTAGCAACAAGGGCGATAGCTTAACTGTAACACATGGACACAACATTCAACATTACAAGTACATGCGATGATAGCTTGACTGTTAGACAAAAAATTCAACCTTTCAGGCTCACATGGAGATAGCTTCACTGCTAAACACGTACCCAACATTCAAACAACTAGGAACACACAGGGGTAGCTTGTCTGCTACACACGGACCATATATTTGGCCTTTCGGGTACACACAACAGCTTGACTGTTGCACATGGGTTCAACATATAACATCCCAGGCACACACTACAATAGCTTGACTATTACATATGAACCCAATATTCAACATATCAAGCAATACCGGCGATAGCTGGACTTCTACATGCAGACCCAACATTCAATATTCCAGACATACCCGTCGATAACTTGAGTGCAAAACACGGACCCAACATTCAACTGTCCTGGGACACATGGCGATAACACGACAGTTACATACAGACCCAACATTCAACTTTCGGGGAATACACAGCAATATCTTGACTGCTATACATGGACCCAACATTCAACCTTCCAGGCACACCCTGCGATAGCTTGACTGCTACACAAGGACCCAAAATTCAACCTTGTTGCCACACACGGTGATAGATTGACTAGTAACAAGGACCCTACATTCAACCTTCTGGGCACACATGACTATGGCTTTATTGTTACAAACGGACCCAATATTCTACCTTCGCGGCACACACAAATAAAGCTTGTTTGCTTCACGAAGACCTTATATTCAACATTCTTGGCATACATAGCGATAGCTTGACAGTCATACACAGACCCATAATTCAAACTTCCTGGCACACACCGCGATCAATTGATTCCAAAAACGGACCCAACATTCGAACTTCCAGGAACAAACGACGATATATTGACTGCTACACACGCACCCAATATTCAACCTTCCAGGAACATACAGTGATAGCTTGAGCATTTCACAGACCAAACATTTCACATTCTAAGAACACACAGAGACAGCATGAAAGCTAAACATGTATCCAACATTCAACCATTCAGGCGAACACAGCAACAGCTTTACTGCTATACACGAAATAAACATATAACATTTCTAGCACCAAAGGTGGTAGCTTTATTACTACACACGCACCCAACAATCAACCTTCCAGGCACATATGACGATATCTTGGCTTCAACACGCCGACACAAAATACAACCTTCCAGGCACACACAATGAGAGCTTCGCTGTTACACTTGGACACAACTCTCAAACTTCCAGGTATATACAGCGACAGCTTGACTGCTAAACAAGAAAACCAACATCCATTATTCCAGGCACACATGTTGAGCGCTTGACTGCTACACATGGACCCAACATTCAACCTTCCAGGGACACACGGCGATAGCTTGACTACCACACACGAAACGAACATGCAACCTTTCAGGCACATACAGCGATACATTGACTGAAACACACAGCCACCAAATTAAACCTTACAGGAACTTATTAAGGTAGCATGAGTGCTAAACATGGACCCAAAGTTCAACCACCCAATCACACACGGCTATAGGTAGCCTGGTATACACAGATATAACATTCAACCTTACCGGCACACACTAAGATAGTGTGACTGTTACACGCGGACCATACATTCCATTTTCCAGGAAGTTTGACTTATACACTAGGATCCAACATTAAAGTGTTCAGGAACTTACAGCAATATCTTGACAGCCACAAAGTAAACCATAATTCTATATTTCAGGCACACATGGCAAGAGCCTGACTGCTAGACACGGTGCTAACATTCAAACTTCCCAGAATATATTATGATATATTAATGGCTACACATGCACCCAACACTCAAATTTTCTGGTACACTAGGTGATAAATTTGTTGCTACAAACGGGCCCAACATTAAACTTTCCAGCCCCACATGGGGATGGATAGAATGCTACTCACCGAAACTAAATTCCACCTTTCAGGCACACACAGCGATAACCTGACTGACTGCTACATGGACCAAACATTTAACCTCCTCAGCACACATGACGATAGCTTGTCTGCTGCACATGGACCAATCATTCAACCTTTTATGAATACACGGCGATAGGTTGACTGTTACACATGAACCCAACATTCAACATTCCAGGCACACACGACGATAACATGACAGCTGCACGCAGACCCAACCTTTAACCAACCAGAAACAGACAGTGTTAGCTTCACTGCTACAAACGGACCCAACATACGACCTTCATGACACACACGATTATAGATTGACTGCTACATACGAACTTACCATTCAACCTTCCAGGCAGACATGGCGAAAGCTTGACTGCTGGCTTCACATGGACACAACATTCAACATTCCATGTAACACGATGATAGCTTTAATATTACACACGGGTACAAAATTCAACCTTACATTCACTCACTGCAATTGCTTGAATAAACATTTAAACTCAATATACAACCTTCATAGCACACATTAAAATAGCTTGACTGCTACACATGGACCCAACATGTACTTTTCCAGGCAAGCATAGCGATGGCTTGAATGCTACACACGGACACTACATTCACTCTTTCAGGCACACATGCAGATAGATTCACTACTACACAAGGACCTTACATTCTAACATAGAGGAACACACAACGATAGCTTGTCTGCTATACATGGACCCTATATTCGGCCCTTCGGACACACACGACAGCTTGACTGCTACACATGGGCAGAATATATAACATTCCAGACACAAGCGACAATAGCTTGACTGTTACATATGGACCCAACATTCAAACTTCAAGGCACAACTGGCATAGCTTCTGCTACACAAGGAACCAAAATTCTACTTTCCAGGCACACACTGTGATAGCCTGACTGCCGCACACGGACAAAACATTCAACCTTACAGGAACACACTACAATAGCTTGACTGTTACATATGGACAAAGGATTCAACATTCCAGGTAACAGAATGATAGCTTAATTATTAACGTGGACATAAAATTCAACCTTCCAGGCACACACAGAGATAGTTTCACGCATACACACGGACCCAACATTCAAACTTCCAGGTACATACAGCGATAGCTTGTCTGCTACAGATGGACTGTAACTTCGGCCTTCCGGGCACATACGACAGCTTTACTGTTACACACAGAAACAACATGTAACATTCCATGCACAACTGGCGATAGCTTGACTGCTACACATGCACTCAATATTCAATCTTCCATGCACATATGCAGATAGCTTGACTATAAAACACAGATCCAACAATCAACTTACCAGGCATACATGGCGTAAGCTTGACTGCTACATGGACCCAACATTCATAATTCCATGAACAAATGGTGCTTGCTTGACTGCTACACATACATGTACCCAACATCCCACCTTCCAGAAACACATGGTGAGAGCTTGACTACTACACATGGTACCAAAATTCAACCTTCCAGGCGCACACGTTATAAGTTTACTGGTACACCCTGACCAAACATGCAAATGTCCAAAAAAATCCCAGCGAGAGTTTAACTGATACACACTGACCCATCTTTCCACCTTCCAGGAACAAACAGATATAGCTTGACTGCTACACACGGACCCAACATTCAAATATGCAGGAACACTCAGTGATAGCATGTCTGATTAATATTGACCGTACATTTAACCATCCAGGCACACACAACAACAGATTGACTCGTACACATGGCCACAACATATAAACTTCCAGGCACACACGACGATAACATGACTTCTACACACAGACCAAAAATTTAAACTTCCAGGCACATGTGGACATATGTTGACTGCTAAATACGTACCCAACATTCAACCTTCCAAACTCAAACAATGATAGATTGACTGGTACACATGAACACAACATTCAACCTTCCAGACACACATGACAATATGTTGACTTCTACACAAAGACCCAAAAATCAACCATACTGGCACCTACAGCAATAGATTGACTGTTACACACCGACCCAAAATTCAACCCTCCATGCACAAACAGAGATAGCTTGACTGCTAGAAACAGATCCAACATTCAATCTTACAGATACACACAGTGATAGATTGACTGCCACTAACTGATCCAACATCCAACATTCCAGGCAGACACTGTGATATCTTGAATGATAAACAGGGACCCAAATTTAGACCTTCCAGGAACACATGGAGATAACTTGACTGCTACCCACGGACCCAATATTTTACCTTTAAGGAACATGTTGCCATAGCTTTAATGCTACACGTGGATCTAACATCCAAAGTTACAGGTACACACGGCGATATATTAACAGCTACACATGAGACCAACATTCAAGCTTCCAGGCACACATGGGGAAAACCTAACTTATATTTGGACCTAGCATTCAACCCTCCAGGTGTATTTGGCGATAGCATGACTTCTACAAATGAACCTCATTTACAACCTTCCAGGCACACACAGTGATAGCTGAACTGCTAGACACGGATCTAACATTCAACTTTTTAGGAACAACTGATGATAGCTTGACTATTACACATGGACACAACATTCAAAATTCCTTGCACACACGGTGATGGCTTGATGGAAACACACTGCCACAACATTCAAACTACCAGGAACATACGGCGATAACTGGACTGCTAAAAATGTAACCGTCATTCAACCATTTAGGAACACACAGTGATAGCTTGACTGCTACAAAATAACACAAAATTCAACCTTCTAGGCACACACGGCGATTGCTTGACTGTTACACACGGACCCAAAATTCAACCTTCCAAACACAAACAATAATAGATTGACTGTTACACATGGACACATCATTCAACCTTCCAGACACATGGTGATAGCTTGACTGCTACAACCGGACCCAACATTCAACCTTCCAGGAACACACGACAATATGGTGACTTCCATTCAAGGACCAATATTCACCCTTCCTGGCACACATGGCGATAGCTTTACTGCTGCACACCGACCCAATATTCATCAATCCAAGCATACAAGGTGGTTAATTAACTGTCACACACGGACGCATCATTCAAATATCCAGGACACACGACGATATCTTGACTGCTAAACCAACAGCAACATTCAACCTTCTAGGAACAAACGATGTTTGCTTGACTGCTACACATGGCCCCCATATCCGCCCTTCCAGAAACACACTATGATAGCTTCACATATACACACAAACCCAAAATTCAACATTCCAAGAACACACTTCGACAGCATGACAGATATACAAGGACCCAACATTCAAACATCTAAGTACACACAGCAATAGCGTTACGGTAACACACAGATAAAACATTCAACCTCCTAGGAACACACTGTGATAGCTTGACTGTTAAACATGGACCCAACATTCAATATTCCTGTCACACAAGACGAAACTTGACTGTAACACACAGCAACAACATTCAACATTCAAGGAACACTTGTGATAGCATGATTGTTACCCATGGACACAACATTCAACGTCCAAGAACACAGCGGTAGCTTGTCTGCTACACACGGACCCTACGTTTAACCATCCGGGCACACAAAACGACAGCTTGACTGTTACACATGGACACAACATATAACCTTCCATGCACACACAACGATAGCTTGATTGCTACACATGGACCAAACATATAACTTTCCAGGCACACATGGTGATAGCTTGACTACCACAGAGACACTACATTCAACCTTCCAGGAACACACAATGACAGGTAGACTGTAACAAACTACCACAAAATTGAACCTTCCAGGAACACACCGACAGCTTGATTGTAACAAACAGCCACCTTCCAGGAACATATTGTGATAGCTTGACTGCTACACTCAGACCCAACTTTTAAACTGACAGGCACATAGTGTGATAGGTTGTCTGCTACACACAGATTCAACAATCTTCATCCCATGAAAACAAGGCAATAGCTTATGCTACACACAGACCAAACATTTATCCATCCAGGCACACAACACGATAACTTTGACTTTTGAACACAGATGCAAAAATTCATCTTTCAAGGCACACACTGCGATAGCATGACGGCTACACACAGACTGCAAAATTCAAACTTCCAAGCTCACACGACTATAACATGACTGCTAAACCCAGACGCCACATTCAACCTTCCAGAAACAAACGACACTTGCTCACCTGCAGCACATGGCCCCCACACCCACCCTTCCAGGAACACATGGTGATAGCTTGGCAGCAACACCCGGACCCAAAATTCAACATTCCGCTAACACACTGTGATAGCTTGACTGCTACACACGGAACCAACATTCAACCCTCCAGGCACACAAGGCTATAGGTTGACTGAAACATCGGACCCAACATTTAAACATCCTGGCACAAAAGACAAAAACTTGTCTTTAACACACAGTCTCAACATTCAACTTTCAGGCAAGCTCGGTGATAGATTAACTGTAAAACACAGACACAACATTAAGCATTCCAGGAACACATGGCAGTAATTTGACTTCTACACATGGACCCTTTATTCAACCTTACAGGCACACACGACTATGGCTTGACTTCTACAAACAGGCCCAACATTCAACCTTCCCGGCACACATGTCGAAGGCTCGACTGTTTCACATGGACACAACATTTAACCTGCCAAGTATATATGGTGATAGCTAGCATGACTGCTACAAACAGACCTACTTACAGGAGTTCAAACTTCCAGGAACACACGGAGATAGCTTCACTGCAACGCAAAGACCCATAATTCAACCTAACATGCAAAGACTGCAATAGCATGTTTGCTACACACGGACCCGACATTCAAACATACAGGACCACACGGCGATAGCTTGATTGGAAAACACAGACCCATCATTGAACCTTCCATAACACACTGTAATAGCTTAACTGCTACACACAGACCCGACATTCAACCTTTCAAAACACACATAGATAGCTTAACTGCTACACACCGACACAACATACAACCTTCCAGGCACACATGGTGTCAGCTTGAATGCTAGACAGGGACCCATTTTTCAACCTTCCTGTAACACATATTGGTAGCTTCACTGCTACACTACACACAGACCCAACATTCTACTTTCCAAGCGCTCATGGCAATTGCTAGACTGCTACACACAGGCGCATCCTTTAACCGTACAGGAACACACAGCGATAACTCGAATCCTACATACGGAACCCAACATCAACATTCCAAGCACACACTGCGATAGCTTCACTGCTACACACGGACCCAACATACAAACTTCCATGCACGGACGACAATATTTTTAATGTTACACATGGAACAAACATGAAACCTTCCAGGTACACAAAACGATAGCTTGACTGTCACATACTGACCCACCATTCAAACATCAAGGAACACACTGTGATAGCCAGACTGCTCCACACACACCCAACATTCAAACTTCCTGGCACACCGGCGATAGCTTGGTTGTAACACATGGAAACACCACTTAACCTTCGTGGAACACACGACGATAGCTTGACTGTAACATAAGAATACAACATTCAACATTCCAGGTACACACTGCGATATCCTGAATGCTACACGCATTACCCAACATTCCAAATTCCAGTCAAACATAGTTTTATGGTTACACAGGGACCAAATTTAGAAATTTTAGGCGCACAAGACGACACCATAACTTTAACCCCCGGACCCAATATTTAATACTAGTCACACATATTGATAGACTGACTGTTGTACACAGGCCCAACTTTCAACCTTCCAGGCACTCATGGAGATACCTTGAATGCTAAACAAGTACCTAATTTTCAACCTTACAGGAACACAGGGTAAGATATTGACTGCTACACATGGACCGAACATTCAACCTTACACTAACACACAGCTATAACCTGTCTGCAACATACAGAACCCAACATTAATCATTCCAGGCAAACACGGTGATAGCTTGACTGTTACACGCAGACCAAACATTCAAACTTTCATGCAATCGCGCCTATAGCATGACTGCTACACATGTACCAATCAATCAACCTACCATAAACACACTCTGATAGATTGACTGCTACACACATTCCCAACATTCAACCTTCCATGCTAATATGATGAATTCCTTATTTCTATGCAATAACCTTACATTTAACCATCCAGAAACGCGCTGATAGCTTAAATGCTAAACAGGTACCCAATAATATACCTTCAAGGAACACATTGTGAAAAACTGCAACACATGGACACATCATATAACTATCCAGGCACACACAATGATAGCTTGGCTGCTACAAACCGAACCAACATTCAACCTTCAAGGCACAGACGATGATAGCTTGACTGCTACAAACGTACCCAACATTCTACCTTCCAGGCGCACACTGTGATAGCTTGATTGTTACACATGGGCAGAAAATTAAACATTCCCCACACACACGACGATAGCATGACAGCTACACACCGACCCAATATTCCAACTTCGAGGCACACATGGTGAAAGTTTGACTGTTACAAATGAACCCAAAATTGAACCTTCCAGGAAAACAAGGTGGTAGCTTGACTGCTACACACAGACCCAACATTCAAACTTCCAGGAACACATTGAGATAGCTTGGCTGCTACACGGACCCACCATGCAACCTTACATGCACTCATGGCGACACTTGACTGCTGCACAAGTAACCAAAATTAATCTTTCCTGGCACACACAGCGAAAGGTTGATTGCTAAACATGGATCCAACATTCAACATTCCAGGCACACAGAATAGCTTGACTGTTACATAATGAACCACCATACAACCTTCCGGCACTCATGAAGAAATCTTGTCTACTACACACGGATCTAACATTAAATCTTCCATGAAGACACAGCAATAACTTAATGGGTACACATGGACCCAACATTTGCCCTGCCAGGCACACGCGATAATCGTTTGACTACTACACACAGACCAAACATTCAACCCACCAGGAACACATGGAAATAGCTTCATTGCTACAGACAGACACATAATCCAACCTCTCAGAAACACACTGCGAAGGCTTGATTTCTACACATGGAACTATTATATAACATTCCAGGAATAAAGTGTGAAAGCTTGAATGTATCACATAGGCCCATAACTAAACCTTCCGGAACACACGTCGATAGCTTGCCTATTACACACTGATCCAACATTCAACCTTCCAGGAAAACACGGCGATAGCTTGACTGGTAAACTAGGTAACCTAGTTAACACAGGGACCCAACATTAAACATTCCAGTAACATGTGGAAATAGCTTGACTGCTACACAGGGAAACAAATATTCTACTTTCAAGGCACACACTGTGATACCTTGACTGCCACGCACGGTAACAAAATTCAACCTTCAAGGAGCACATGACTATAGCTTGACTTTTACACATGGACACAACATTTAACCATTCAGGCACACACAGTGATAGCTTAACTGTAACACACAGACACGACATTCAACCTTCCAGCCACAAATACGGCGATAGCTTAATACTTACACATGGATCCATTATTCAACTTTCCAGGAATACATGACGAAAGCTTGATTGGCTTACACGGCATTCGCTTGGCCATAAAACACAGAACATTTAACCTCCCAGGAACAAACGAAGACATCTTGGCAAATACACAAGGTCACAACATTCAACCTTCTTGGATCACACGGCGATAGCTCGACTATAACACTCTAATGCAACATTTACTATTCCAGGAACACACTGCAATTTCTTGGATGCTACACACGGACCCAATATTCAAACATACAGGCACACACGATGGTAGCTTGACTGCTACACACGAACCCAATATTCAACATTCCAGGAACATACAGTGATAGTTTGACTCATACACATGGACCAAACATTCAAACTTCCAGACATAAATTAATAGCTTGACTGCTGCACACGGACCCACCAATCTACCTTACAGGTACTCACTGCGATATCTTCACTGCTCCATACAGACCCAATATTTAATCTTACAGGACCACTTAGCGATAACACGAATTCTACATACGGAATCAACATTCAACATTCCAGGCACACATGGTGATAACTTCACTGCTACACATGGAACCAATCATACAAACTTCCATGCACAAATGATGATACCTTGACTGCTACACACAGACCCAACATTCAACCTTCCAGGAACATATGGTGATATCTTGACTACTACACTTGGAACCACCATTCAACCTTCCGGGCACATATGACGATTGCTTGACTTTTACTCACAGAGCAAACAATCAATCTTCCAGTCACACATGACGATATCTTGACTGATAAATACAGACACAAGATTCGACCTTCAAGGCACACAATGTGATAGCTCCACATCTACACACCTACACAACATTAAACCTTCCAGGTACACATGTCGATATCTTGACTGCTACACACATACCCAACATTCTAACTTCCAGGCACACACACTGATAGCTTAACCACAATACATGGAAATAAAATTATACCTTCCAGAAATATATGTTAAGGGCTTGACTGCTACGCACGGACCAAACATTCTACGTTCCAGAATCAGGTTGATAGCCTTACTGTTAAACACGGACCTGTTAAACACCAACCTTCAAGGCACACACTGCAGTAGCATTACAGATACACACGAACACCAAATTCAAACTTCCAAGCTCACAGGACGATAACTTGTCTGCTAAACCCAGACGCCACATTCAACCTTCCAGAAACAAACGACCTTTGCTTGCCTGCAACACACGGCCCCCACACCCACCCTTTCAGGAAGACACAGCGATAGCTTGGCAGCAACATATGGACCCAAAATTCAACATTCCAGGAATACACAGCGATAGCTTGGCTACTACACACAGACCCAACATTCATCCTTCCAGGAACACACAATGATAGTTTGACTTTTTCACACAGAGCCAACATGCAAACTTCCAGGCATATACAATGATATCTTGACTGCTAAACACATATGATAGATTCAACCTTCAAGGCACACACAACGATATCTTCACTGCTATAAATGGACCCAATATACAACCTTTTGGCTCTCACGAAAATAGCTTGAATGCTACACATTGCCCCAGCACTCTTATTTCCAGGAACACACGGTGATGGCAAGACTGCAATACACGTATTCAACATTCGACATTTCAGGCACACATTGTGATAGATTGTCTGCTACACACAGATAAAACATTCAACCTTCACAACACACACGACTGTAGCTTAACTATTACACTTGGGCACAACAATTAACTTTACAGGTATATAAGGAAATAGCTTGATTGCTACACACTGAAACCAACATTGAAACTTCCAGTCACACACAGAGATAGTTTACTGCTACACACGGACCCAATATTCACACTTCCAGGAACACACAGTGTTACATTGACCACTACACAAAGACCCAACAATCAACCTTCCAGGCACACACGGCGATAGCTTGACTACTAAAAACAGACCCATCATTCAACCTTTCTTGCACTCACGAATATAGCTTGACTGCTATGCACTGACCCAACACTCAACCTTCCAGGAACACATGGTGATAGAAAGACTACAACCCATGGACCAAACATTCAACATTCCAGGTGCAAACGTCGGATGATTAACTGCTACACACATGCCGTAAATTGAAACTTCCAAGCACACGTGACGATGGCTTGACTGATACAAACAGAACCAACATGCAACCTTCCAGGCACACTCAATGATAGTTTGCCTGCTACACACAGACCCAACTTTCAAAATACTTATCACGCACAGTGTTAGCTTGAATGTTTAACACGGTCCATACAAACAATCATCCTGGCACACACAACATCATATGGACACAACATATAACCTTCCAGGCACATTCGACAATAGCTTGACAGATACACTCTGTCAACCAATCAACCTTCCAGGAACACACTGCAATAGATTGACAAGTTAAAACACAGACTCAAATTTCATTCTTCCAGGAACACACCACGATAGCTTGACTGCTACACACAGACCCTACTTCACTGCTGTCCTGGTACAGATGGCAAAAGCTTGACTGCCACACATGGACACCTAAATTCTATCTTCCAGACACACCCAGCGATAGATTGACTGCTACACACAGATGTAACATTCAACCATCCAGGAACACACAGCGATATAGTAACTGCTACACACAGAAACAACATTCAACCTTCCAGGCACACACTGCGATAGTTTGACTGCTAAATACGGTCCCAACACACAACCTTCCCGACACTCACAAAGATATGTTGACTGCAACAAAGAACCCAAAAATCAACATTCCAGGAACATACGGTGATAGCAAGACTGGAACACAGGGATCCAATTTTCAACATTCCAGGCACACGCGACGAATGATTGACTGCTGCACTGCGATAGCGTGACTGTTTAACACGGAATCTACATTCTACCAAGCATGGATACACGACAGCTTGACTGTTACAAACCTAAACAACATATAAACTTCCAGCACACACGACAATAGCTTGACTGCTAAACACTGACATATCATTCAGCCTTCCATGAACACACAGCGATAGCTTGAATACTAAATATGAACTCATCATTCAACCTTTTGGGAACACACAATAACAGCTTGACTGTAACATACTAGTACAACATTTAATCTTCCAGGGACACACTGTGATAGGTGGTCTATTACACACAGACACAAATTTAACCTAATAGAACATACTGATAATATAATTTTACACATGTACCCATCAATCTACCATCAAGGCACTCACAACGGTTACTTTGCTTTTACACAGAAGAGAACATTCAAACCTCTAGGCACATACGACGATATCTTGACTGCTAAATACATACTCAACATTCAATCTTAAAGGCACACAATGCGATAGCTTCACAGCTACACACAGATCCAACATTAAACCTTCCAGGCACACAAACCGATATCTTTAGTGCTACACATGAACCCAAAATTCTACCTTCCAGGCACACACTGCGATAGCTTGACAGATACACATAGATCCAACATTTAAACTTTCCCTTCATACACGGTAATAGCTTGACTGTTACACATGGACCCAACATCAACTGTTGAGGCACACACAGAGATAGCATGGCTGATACACAGAGGCACAATTTTCAACCTTCCAGAAAGACATGATGGTAGCAAGAATGCAAAACATGGTTCTAACATTCAACCTTCCATCCACACACGACTATGGCTTGACTGCTACAATCAGACCCATCATTCAACCTTCCATGAACACTCTGCGCTGGCGAGACTACTACACAGGCGCCCATCATTCAACCGCCAGGATCACACTGTGATGGCTTGACTGCTACACTCGGACCCAAGGTACAACTATCTAGATCTAGATACACATGACAAAAGCTTGACTGCTACATATTGCCACCAACATTAAATCATTCAAGCACACACTGTGATTGCGTGACAGCAAATAACGGAAAGAACATGCAACATTCCAGCCAAACACAGCGATAGATTGACTGCTACACACCGACCCAATATTCACTCATCCAAGCAAACAAGGACATTGGATAACTGCTACACATGTACTCGACGTTCAACCTTCCAGACACACAGTTATTGTCTGACTCTTACACACGGACATTACACTCAAACATCCAGGAACACATAGTAATATCTTGACTGCTACACACGGATCCATCATTCAACCATCCATAAACCCATTGTGCTAGCTTGACTGCTGCACACAGTCCCAACATTCAACCTTCAAGGAACACACGGCTATAGCTTGACAGCTACACAAGGAAACAACATTCAACATTCCAGCACACACAATGTTAGCTTCACTGCTAAACATGGACCGAACATTCAAACATCTAGGCACACACTGCGATAACTTGACTGCTACATCCAACAAAACATACAACCTTACAGGCACACATGGCGATTCCTCGACTGTTACACATGGTCCCAACATTCAAATATTCAGGAATACTTGGTGATAACTTCACTAATGCAAACAGACACACCATTCAACCTTACAGTCAAACATGGCGATAGCTTGACTGCTACAGACAGACCCAGCATTCAAACTTCCAAGAACACTTTCCGATAGCTAGACTGTTACACGGACCCACCATGCAAACTTCCATGCACTCATAGCGACACTTGACTGCTACACACGGAACCAACATTTAATGCACCAGTATCACATGATGCTAACTTGACTGATACACACGGACCCAATAGTTATCCATCCGAGCAACACCACGATAGCTTGACTAATACGTATGGAACCAACATACAACCTTCCCGGCTGCCATGAAGATAGCTTGTCTACACACATGGTCACAACATTCAAACTTCGAGGAACACACGTTGATAGCTTGACTGCTATACACAGACCCAAAAATCAATTTTACAGGAATACATATCCGAAGGCTTGACTGGCACGCACATACCCAACAGTCAACCTTCCCGGCACACACAACTATACCTTGACAATTTCACTTGGACCCAACATTCAACCTTCCTGGTTAATAAGGCGATAGCTTGACTGCTACACACGGAAACCGAGATTGTACCTTCCAGGCACACACTGCGATAGTTTTACAGCTACACACAGACCCGAAATTCAACCATCCTGGAACAAATGACAATTCCTTGACTGTTATACACTGACCAATCTAACATTCAAAATTCCAGGAACACATTGCGATAGCTTGTATTTAATACACTAACCAAACATTCAAACTATCTAAGCACACATAGCGATATCTCGACTGCTAAACTTAGACGCAATATTCAACCTTCCAGGAACAAACGATGTTTGATAGCTTGCCACACACAGCCTCCACATCAAACCTTCAAGGAACACATAGCGATTGCTTGACTGCTACACACAGACCAAAAATTCGACCTTCCAGGCACACATGGCGATAGCTTAATTGTTACACACGGACCAAACTTCCATCCTTCCAGGCACACATAAAGACAGCTCGACAGCTACAAGCGGACCCAACATGCAAATTTCCAGGAACAACACAGCGATTGCTTGACGGCTACACACAGACCCAATATTCAACCAAACAAGCACACTTGGTGATAGTTAACTGCTACAAATGGAAACAGCATATTTTGACTGTAACACGCAGACCTAACATTCAAACATCCAGAAACACACAGTGATAGCTTGACTGGTACACACAGATCCATTATTCAACCATCCATAAACACACTGTACTAGCTTGACTGTTACACACAGATGCATTATTCAGCCTTCAAGGAACACACAGCAATAACTTGACTGCTACACACTGACCCTAAATTCAAACTTCCAGGCACACGTGGAGACAGCTTGACTGCTATACACGAACACAACATGCAATTCTCCAGGCACACCCAGTGATTGCTTGGTTGCTACACACACACCCAGTGATTGCTTGGTTGCTACACACACACCCAACATTCAACCTTTCAATCACACAAGGTGACAGCTTGACTGCTACACACAGACCCGATGTTAAACCTTGCAGTAAAACACTGTAATAGCTTGACTGCTCACACAGACAAAACTTTCTACCTTCCAGGCACACACGGCGATAGCCTGACTGCTAAACACGGACACATCATTCAACCTTCCATGAAACACAGCGATCAATATACTGCTACACATTTACCCTACATTGAATATTCCAGGAACGTGTGGAAATAGCTTGACTGCTACACACGGAAAACATTATTCTACCTTCCAGGCACACACAGTGATAGCTTTACTGTTACACGAAGAATGCAACGATCAAACTTACCGGCACACACTTTGATTGCCTGACTACTACACATAGACCCAACAGATAACCTTCCAGGAACACATGGTTATAGATTGACTGCTACACACGGAAACAACATACAACATTCCAGGCACACACAATGTAAGCTCTACTGCTACACACAGACCCATCATTCAAACTTCCAAGCACGCACAGTAAAAACATGACTGTTAATCTTGGACCCAGCATTCAACATTACAGGTATATAAGGCGATATCTTGATATTTACAAACGGACCCAATGTTCGACCTTCCAAGCACACACATTAATAGCTGGACTGCTTAACATGGACCCAACATTCAACCTTCTAGGAACACACAAACGATAGTTTGACTGTTACACACGGACACAACATTCAACCTTCCTAGCACACACGACTATAGCTTTACTGTAACACCCAGGCACATTATTCAACATCCAGGAACACACGATGATAGCTTGACTTTTACACTCGGTCCAATCACTTAAAATTCCTGTTACATAAGGCGATGGCTTGAATTTAACACACGTCCAGAACATTCAACTTTCCAGGAACACATTGCGATAGCTTGACCTTAACACACTAACCAAACATTTAACTATCTAGGCACACACGAGGATATCTTGACTGCTAAACGTGGACGCAATATTCAACTTTCCAGGAACAAACGATGTTTGTTAGCCTGCTACACACGGCCCCTTCATCAAACCTTCTAGGAACACATGGCAATAGCTTGACTGCTACATACCGACCCAAAATTCAACCTTCCAGACACACATGGCGATTGCTTGATTGCTACACACAGACCAAACATTGAACCTTCCAGGCACACACAAAGACAGCTCGACTGCTACAAGCAGACCCAACATGCAAATTTCCTGGCATAACATGGCGATTGCTTGACTGCTACACACAGACTCAATATTCAACAATCCAAGCACACTAGGTGATAGTTTAACTGCTACAAATTGACCCACAATTCAACCTTCCAGGCACAAGGTGATGTTTTTACTGTAACGCATGGACCTAACATTCAAACATCAAGGAACACACTGTGATAGCTTGACTGCTACACACGGATCCACTATTCAACTATCCACAAAACCCACTGTGCTAGCTTGACTGGTACACACAGACTCACCATTCAATCTTCAAGGAACACACGATATAGCTTGACTGCTACACACAGCCCCATCGCCCAACCTTCCATAAACACAATGTGATAGCTTGACTCCTATACACGGACCTGTCATTCAACCTTCCAGGAATAATCTGTGAAAAGTTGAGTACTACACACGTAATCAAATGGAAACATTCCAGTCACAAATCATGATAGCTTGACTGTTACACACTGACCCAACATTCACACTTCCAGGCACACACTGTGATAGTTGGACTGTTACGCACTGACCCGACATGCAACCTAGAAGGCACACTCGACGATACCTTGACTGCTACACTTGGACTCAACATATAAACTTCCTTGCACACATGGTGATAGCTTGAATGTAACACACAGAAACAACATTCAACCATCCAGGAACAAATGGCGTTAGCGTGACTGCTACACACCAACCCAAAATTCAATCTTCCATGCTCACATGGTGATAGATTGACTGCTAGACACAGACCCAACAATCAATTTTACAGAAACACACGCCGATAGATTGACTAGCACAAACGGACCCAACATTCAACATTCCGGACACAAGCAGCAATAGCTTAACATTTTCACACGGACCCAACATTCAACCTTCCAGGCACACATGGTGAAAACCTGACTGTTTTTCACTTGGACACAGCATTCAACCTTCCAGGTATATACGGCGATAGCTCGCCATCTACAAATGAACCTAATATTCACCCTTCAAGGCACACACAGGATAACTGAACTGCTACACATGGACACACCATTCAAACTTCTAAGAATATACGATAGCTTGACTGTTACACATGGACACAATATACAGCATTTCTGGCACACAATACTAAATCTTGACTGTAACGCATACACAATATTCAACCTCCAGGAACACACAACGATAGCTTGACTTTACACACGCACTCAATATTCAAAGTTCCTGGCACACACAATATAATCTTGACTGTTAAACACATATGCAACATTCAACCTTCAAGGCACATAATGTGATAACTTCACAGCTACGCACAGATCCAACATTAAACCTTCAAGGCACACACGGCAATATCTTGACAGCTACACCCGGACCCAACATTCTACTGTCCAGGAACACACGGAGATAGCTTGACTGCTACATACGGATCGAACATTCAACTTTCCACACACACGCGGTTATAGGGTGACTGCCACAAACGGGCACAACATTCAGCCTTCCAGGAAGTCGCCGTAAAAGATTGACCGCGCCATTAGTAATTTCCACCCACAGCTGTGCCCGTCCGTATCCAGCCCATTACTGATGGACGAGGGAGCTCTAGGCCACGATGTCTGGTGCGGGCAGTCAGTTACACACAGATCCAAAATTCAACTTTACAGCCACACACTATAATACCATGATTGCTACACAAGGACCAAAAATTCAAAATCCAGGCACACACGACGATTGCTTTACTTTTACACGTGGCTCCAACATTCAACCTTTCTGTCACTCACTGTGATAGCTTGACTGTAAAACATAGCCACAACATTTAGCCTTTCTGAAACACATTGTAATAGCTTGGCAGCTATACATTTACCAAACATTCAAACTTCCAGGCACACAAAATAGCTTGAGTGCTACACACAGACCCAACATTAAACATTCCAAGCACACAAGGTAAAAGCTTAACTGCTACAAATGGGCCAAAATTCAACCTTCCATGCACACACAGTGACAGCTTAACTTCTACACGCAGACCCAAAATTTAACCTTCCTGGCATAAATGAAAATTGCTTGACTTTTACACGTGAACCCAACAGTCAACCATCCAGGTATATACAGTACATATATTGCCTGCTACACACGGACCCAACATTCAACTTTCCAGGAACACACTGCAATAGCTTGACTGCTACACATGGAAACACACCTTCAACCTTCCAGGAACACACGGCGAAAGGTTGACTGCTGCACACGGACCTTACATTCAACCTTCTAGGGACAACCAGCGATTGCTTGACTGCTACACACAGATACAAATTAAAACTTACAGGTGCACACATCGATACTTTGCCGATTAAACATGGATCTAATATTCAAACTTCCAGGAACACACTGTGATAGCTTGACAGGTACACATGAACCCATCATTCAACCTTTTGGGAACACACAACGACAGCTTGGTTGGTACACACGAACACAACATACAACCTTCCAGGAACACAAGATGATAGCTTGACTTTTACACACGGGCACAACATTCAAAAGTCCTGTCACATAAAGCGATGGCTTGACTTTAACACACAGCCAGAACATTCAAACTACCAGGAATTCACTGTGATAGTTTACTGTAACACACGGACCCAACATTATTCCTTCCATTAACACACTCGATAGCTTGCCTGCTTAACACTGACACATCATGAACCCTAAACATGAACACATCATTCAATCTTTTGGAAACATACAGTAATAGCTTGTCTGCTAGCCAAGAACCCAACTTTCAACATTCCAGGAAACCACGGCTATAGCTTGAAAATTACAGATGGAATAGCACATTCAACCTTCCAGGCACACAGAGTGATTTCTTGACTAGTGCACACAGACCTCACATTCCACCTTCCAGGAACACACGGTGATAGCTTGACTGCTACATACGGATCCAACATTTAACCTTCCATGAACACATGGCAATAGCTTGCCTATAACACATGGACACAACATTCAACCTTCCAGGAACACACTGTGCTAGCTTGACTGCTAACAGGGACACATCATTCAACACTCAAGGAACAGATTACGATAGCTTTACTACTATACACAGACACTACCTTCAACTGTCCTGGTACAGGCAGCAAAAGCTTGACTGCTACATATGGATACCTATATTCTATCTTCCAGACACAAACAGCGATAGATTGACTGCGACACACAGACCCTACATTCAACCTTCAAGGAACACACTGTAATAGCTTGACAGGTACTCGCAGACCCAACATTAAAATCTTCCTGGCACAAACTGAGATAGTTACACTGCTACACACCGACCCACCACTCAACCTTCCAAGAACACATGGTGATAGCAAAACTGGTTCACACGAATCCAACATTCAACATTCCAGGCACACATGGTGAATGATTGACTGCTACATGCAGACAAAATATTCAACGTTCAAGGCACACATGACTGGCTTTACTGCTACAAATGGAGCCAACATTCAAACTTCCAGGCACATTCAATGATAGTTTGACTGCTCCACACAGGCCCAACTTTCAAGAATCTTATCACACACAGCGATAGCATGACTGTTAAACACGCAATCTACATTCAACCATCCATGCACACACAACGACTGCTTGACTGTTACACCCCTAAACAACACATAACCTTCCAGGCACAAAGACAATAACTTGACCGCTACACACGGACCCAACATTCTCTCTTCCATTAACATGCAGCGATAGCTTGCCAGCTAAACACCGACACATCATTCATCCTTCCATGAACACGCGCAGATAGCTTGAATACTAAACATGAACCCATCATTCAACATTTTTGGCAACATGGTCCCTATTTTCTACCTTCCAGGCAAACACTGCGATAACTTGACAGCTTCACACAAACCCAACATTCAACTGTCCAGGGAAAATGACAGTACCTTGACTGCTATACAATGACTAATCCAACATTCAACCTTCAGGCAACCATTGCGATAGCTTGACTTTAACATCCTGAACAAACATTCAACTTTCCAGGCACACACGACGATATCTTGACTGCTAAACACAGAAATATAATTCAAACTTCCAGGTACAAACTACATTTACTTGCCTGCGACACAAGGCCCACACAACCAACCTTCCATGAACACACGGTGATAGCTTGACGGTTACACACAGACACAAAATTTAACATTCCAGGCACACACTGTGATAGCATGAAGGCTATACAAGGACCGAACATTCAACCATTCAGGCAATCAGCGTGATAGGTTGACTTCTACACACGGTCCCAAAATTCAAACTTCGAGAAACAGAGTGTTAGCTGGACTGTTACACATGGACCCAACATTCAACCATCGAGGCACACACGGTGATAACTTTACTGTGACACACATACACAATATTCAACATTTCAGGAACACGTGAAGATAGCTTGACTGCTACACATGGACAAACCATTAAAACTTCCAGGCACACACGGCTATATCTTTACTGCTAAACATGGACACAAATATTTAAACATCCAGGAACACACTCTGTTATTGCTTGACTGCTACACACAGCAATTGCTTGACTGCTACACACAGACACATCATTCAACCTTCTATGAACACACTGTGCTAGCTTGACTGCTACACAGGGACCCATCATTCAACCTCCAGGATCACACTGGGATTTCTTGACCGCTACACACGGACCCAACATACAACTGTTCAGGTATATACGACTAAAGCTTGGCTGCTACATATGGAGACTAACATTCAATCTTTCAAGTACACACTGTGATTGTGTGACTGCAAATAACAGAAGGAACATTCAACTTTCCAGTCAAAACAGAGATAGATTGACTGCTACACACAGACTCAACATTCAACCATCATGGAACACACGGAGATAGCTTGACTGCTACACACAAAAACATCATTTAAAATCCCATAAACTCACTGTGATAGCTTGACTGCTAAACTTCGACCAAACATTCAACCTTCCAGGCACACACAAAGATATTTCGAATGCTACAAGCATGCCCAACATGAAAATTTCTAGGCACACACAGTGATTACTTGATGGCTACACACAGACCCAACATTCAACATTCCAGGCACACTGTGGCTCGCTCGAGCCGACATCCCTTCTCTAGAAGTCTTGGGTCTCATTTTTTGTTACAAGCTCAGTTCTACCTCCCAACTCTAGTATAGTTGTGTCTCCATAACTGTGGCTCGCTCGAGCCAACTTCCCTTTACTAGTTAGTAATTGGTCACCTAAAATGAGGCTTGCACAGACCTAACACCCTTGTCTAGTAGAATTGTGTAGCCTATAAGGTTGCTCGCTCGGGCCAACCTTCTTTCTCTAGTATATTTGGGTCATCTATACTGTGGCTCGCTAGGTTCAACCTCCCTTCTTCAGTATTCTTGTGTCTCCTAAACTGTACAGCGCTCATACCAACCTCCCTACTCTAATAGATTTGTGTCTCCTATACTGCAGGTCGCTCGCGCCAACCTCCCTTTTCAGAAGTAAAAGGTCTCCTATACTGTGGCTCACTACGGCAGACCTCCCTTCTCAAGTAGTCTTGGTCTTCTACACTGTGTCTGGCTCGGGCCAAACTCCTTGCTCCTGTAGTCTTGGATTTGTTGATCTTTGTCTCGCTCGGTGTAACCTCGCTTGTCTCAAAATCTAGGTGCTCGTATACTGTTGCTCACTCGAGCCAATGTTCTTTTTTCTAATAGATTTGGATCTCCTATACTCAGATTCGCTCGGACCAACATCCCTTCTCTAGTACTATTGGGAACTCCTATACTGTGACTCGCTCGGGTAAGCCTCCCAACACTAGTAGACTTGTGTCTCCTATACAGTGGCAGGTTCTGGCCAACCTCCCTTTCTCTAGTAGTCTTAGGAATACGTATCTGTGACTCGCTCTGTCTAAACTCGGGTCTCTGATATTCTTGCACCTCGTATGATATGGCTCAATCGGCCCAACCTCTCTTTTGTAGTACATTTTGGCCTCCTATATTGTATCTAGCTCCAGCCAACCTCCCTTCCCAGTTGACTTGTGATTCCTATTCTATGGCTCTCTCGGGCCAACCTCCTTCCTTTTGTAGATGTGGGTCTCCTACACTGTGGCTCGCTCTGGCCAACCTATTTTCACTAGTATATTTGGGTCACCTATATTGTGATTCGAATGGGCCAATCTCCCTTCTCTAGTATTCTTGTGTATCCTATGCCGCGGCACTGCTCATGCCAACCTCCCTTCTCTTGTACATTTGTGTCTCCTATACTGTGTCTCGCTCGTGCTATCCTCCCTTATTTAGTAGCCTTGTGTCGCCTATACTGTGGGTCACACGGGCAAACGTCACTCCTTTAGTATAAATGGGTCTCCTATAACTTGGCTCACTCTGGCGAACCTCCCTTATTTAGTAGTCTTGTGACTCACATTCCGCGACTTGCGCGGGCCAACTTCCCTTCCAGAGTAGATTTCGGTCTCCTATTCTGTAGCTCGCTCAAGCTAAACTCCCATCAAAAGTAATCTTGTTTTTCCTATACTGTGGCTAGCTCGAACCAAAATCAATTTCTAGTATATTTGGGTCTCCTATACTGTGGCTCACTCGGTTCAACCTCCTTTCTGTAGTAGATTTAAATCTCCTATATTGTGGCTCCCTCTGGCCAACCACACTTATCTAATAGTCTTGTGTATCCTACAACACGGCTCGCTCGGGCCAACCTCCCTTCCCTAGTGTATTTTCGTCTCCTATGCTGTGGCTCGCTCTAACAAAACTTCCTTCTGTACATGTTATTGGTCTCCTATACTGTGGTTGGCTCTGGCCAACTTCCCTTCTCTTGTAGTCTCGGGTCTCCTACACTTTGGCACGCTCGGGCCAACCTCTCTTCTATAGAAGTCTTGGGTGTACTATGCTGTAGCTCGCTAGGGCCAACCTCATTTATCTAGTAATCTTGTGTATCATAAACTGTGGAACGCTCGGGCCAACCTCCCTTTCCTTGTAGTCTTGGGTCTCCTATACTACCGCTCGCTTGTGCCGACCTCTCTTCTCTAGTAGTCTTGGGTCTCCTACACCAAGGTTAGTTCGGGCAAACCTAACTTGTCTAGTATATTTTGTTCTCCTATAATGTGGCTCGATCGGGCCAATCGTCTTTGTATAGCAAACTTGGGTCCCCTATTGTTTGGCTAGCTCGGGCCAACCTCCCTTCTCTAGGAGATGTTGGCCTCCTATACTGCGGCTCGATCGGGTCGACCTCTATTTTTCAATTGTCTTGTGTCTCCTATACTGTGGCTAGGTCTTTCCAACCTCCCTTCTATAGTTGTTTTGTATATCCTATTCTGTGGCTCGCTAGGGCCCGCCTCAATTCTCTAGTAGTCTTGAGTCTCCTATATTGTAGTTCAATCGGGCCAACCTCTCTTCTTTAGAAGATTTGGGTCTCCCATACTGTGGCTAGCTCGGGCTAATCTCCCTTCTCTAGCAGTCTTATGTACCCAAAACTGTGGCTCGCTCGAGCCATCCTCCCTTCTCTAGATGATCTGGGTCTCCTATATTGTGCCTCGCTCGTGTTAAACTCCCTTCTCTAGCTGTCTTGGGGCTCTTACACATTGGCTCGCTCGGGCTAACCTCCCTTCTGTAGTATTCTTAGGTCTCCTTTACTGTGGCTCGCTCGGTTCATACTACCTACTCTAGTACATTTGTGTCCTTATAGTGTTGCTCACTCGGCCATCGTCCCTTCTTTATTAGACTTGGGTCTCTTAAACTCTGTATCGTATACTTGGATAACCTCCCTGTTTTGGTAGTGTTGGACAACTATACTGTGGCTTGTATGGCCAGCCTCCCTTCTATAGTACACATGTGTCTCCTATACTTTGGCTCGCTCGCACCAACTTCCCTTCTCTTGTAGTCTTGGGTTACCTATACTGTGGCTCGCTCGAGCCAACCACCCTTCTATAGTAGATTTAGGTCACCTAAACTGTGGTTCGCTCGGGCCAACTTCCCTCTTCTAGTAGTTTTGGATTCCGTTTACTGTTTCTCGCTCGGGCAAAACTCCCTTCTTTAGTAGTTTTGTGACTCCCATACCGCGACTGGTTCGGGCCAACCTTCCTTCCCTAGAATATTTCGGTCTCCTATACTGTGGCTCGCTCAGATTATTCTCCATCAAAAGTTATCTTCTTTCTCCTATACTGTGGCTAGCTATAACAAACATAAATTTCTAGTACATTTGTGTCTCCTATGCTGCAGCTCGCTCAGTTCAAACTCCTTTCTCTACTAGATTTTTATATCCTATATTAGAGCTCCCTCGGGCCAACCAGCATTATCTAATAGTCTTGTGACTCCTATACCGCGTCTCGCTGGGGCCAACGTCCCTTCTTTATTAGATTTGTTTCTCCTATACTCTGGCTCGCTCGGACTAATCTCCCTTCTCTAGTAGTCTTGGCTCTCCTTTGGTGTGGCTCGCACGACCAACATCCCTTCTCTAGTAGATTTTGTTCTCCTTTTCTATTTTTCGCTCACACCATACTATTCTCTAATAGTCTTCGCTCTCCTACACTGAGGCACGCTCGAGCCGACATCCCTTCTCTAAAGTCTTGGGTCTGCTTTTCTGTGACTCGCTCGGTTATACCTCCATACACTAGTATATTTGTGTCTCCATAACTGTGGCTCGCTCGAGCCGACTTCACTACTCTAGTAGTAATTGGTTTCCTAAAATGAGGTTCTCTTCTCTAGTAGAATTGGGTATCCTATACTGTTGCTCGCTCGGGCCAACCTCCTTTCTCTAGTATATTTCGGTATCCTATACTTTGGCTCGCTCAAGCCAACCTCCCTTCGCTAGTAGTAAATGGTTTCCTAAACTGTGGCTCGCTTGGGTCAACCTTCCTTCACTAGTAGTCTTGCATCTCATATACTGTGACTCGTTCGGGCCAAAATTCATTTTCTAGTAGATTTTGTTCTCCTATACTATTGCTAGATCGAACTAACCTCCTTTCTATAGTAGTCTTGGGTCTCCTACTCTGTGGCTTGCTCGGACCAATCTCCCTTCCCTAGTAGCCATGGCTCTCCTTTAGTGTAGCTCGCTCGAGCCAACCTCCCTTCTCTAGTAGTCTTGTTTCTCCTATGCCGTGGCTTGCTTGGGCCAACCTCCCTTCTCTAGTATATTTTGGTCTCCTATACTGCTCCTCTCTCGGGGTAACATCTATTTTTCAGTTGTCTTGTGTCTCCTAAACTGTGGCTTGCCTCGCCCAACATCCCTTCTCAAGTTGTTTTGTTTCTCCTATACTGTGGCTCGCTAGGATAAAACTCCCTTCCCTAGTATATTTGGGTCTCCTATAAGGTGTCTCGCTTGGACCTACCTCTCATTTCTAGAAATCTTAAGTCTCCTTTGCTGTAGCTAAAATGGGCCAAAATCCTTTTCTCTAGTAGATTTTGGTCTCCTATACGTGGCTCTTACCTCTATTTTTCAATTATCTTGTGTCTCCTAAACTGTTGCTAGCTCCATCCAACGTCTCTTCTCTAGTTGTTTTGTTTCCCCTATACTGTGGCTCGCTAGGGCCAACTCCCTTCTCTAGTACATTTAAGTCTCCTATTATGTGACTCACTAGGGCCAACCTAGAGAAGGGAGTTCTCTAGTAGTCTTTGGTCTCCTATACATGGCTTGCTCGGCCCTTCTCTAGTACATTTGGGTCTCCTGTAATGCAACTCGCTCAAGCCAAAATCTTTTCTTCAGTAGTCCTGGGTCTATAGTGTGTTTCTCTCGGGCAATCGTCCCTTCTCTAGTAGATTTTCGTCTCCTATTCTGTGACTTACTAGGTACAAACCTCCCCTCTCTAGTAGTCATGGATCTCCTATACTGTGTCTCGCTCGGGCCAACCTCCCTTCGCTAGAAGTTTTGGGTCTCCTATACAGTAGCTCGCACAGGTTAAACTCCCTTCTCTAGTTATATTGGGTCTCTTATACTTTGACCCGCTCAGGCCAAATTTTTTCTCCAGTAGTCTTGGGTCTCGTTTACTGTGGCTCGCTCGGGCCAACCTCATTTTTCTAGTAGTTTTGGGTCTCCTATACTGTCGCACATTCAGGCCAACCTCTCATCTATAGTAGTCTTGGGTATACTAATCTGTGGCTATCACAGTCCAACCTCCCTTCTTAATTGTCTTTGATCTCCCATACTGTGGCTCGCTCGGGACAAACTTTTTTCTCTAAGAGTCTGGGTCACCTATAGTGTGGATCGCTCCAGCCAACCTCCCATCACTAAAAGCCTTGGGTTTCGTATATTTTGTCTCCCTCAGACAACCTTCTCTAGTTGTCTGGATCTTCTATACTGTGGCCCGCTCGGATCTACATCCCTTCGCTAGTAGTCTTGTGGCTCCTATACTGCTGCTGGCTTGGGCCAAACTCATTTCCCTATTAGTCTTGGTGGGTATCCTATACTACGGTTCGTTCGGGCCAACCTCCTTCTATAATAGTCTTGGTTCTCCTGTACTGTGGCTAGCTTCACCCAATCTCAGTTCTCTAATTGGTTTGTTTCTCATATACTGTTGCTTGCTCGGACCAACCTCCCTTCTCGAGTAGTTTTGTCTCACCTTTACTGTGGCCTGCTCATGTCTACCCCTTTGACTAGTAGATTTGAGTCTTGTATATTGTGGTTCGCCTAGTTCAACCTTCCTTCCCCAGTAGAAGTGGATCTCCGATATTGTGGCTCGCTCCAGTCAACCATCCTTATTTAATAGTCGCGTGTCTCATATACCGCGGCTCGCTGGGGCCCCACATCCCTTCTCTAGTAGATTTAGGTATCGTGTATTGTGGCTCGCTCGAGCCAACCTCCTTTCTCTAGTAGATTAGGGTCTCCTATACTGTGGCATGCTCGGGCCGACCTCCCTTCTCTAGTAGATTTGAGACGCCTATACTGCGGCTTGCTTGGGCAAACCTCCTTTCTCTAGTAGATTTATGTCTCCTAAACTGTGGCCTGCTCAGGTCAAACTCTTTTCTCTAGTAGATTTGGGTCTTCTATACTGTGGCTCGCTCAGTCCAACCTTCCTTCTCTAGTAGAAGTGGATCACCTATGCTGTGGCTTACTCGGGCCAACATCCCTTATATTTGAATTCTGGGTCTTCTATACTGTGGCTCGCTCGATGTAAACTCACTTCTCTAGTAGTCTTGGGTCTCGTGCGCATTGGCTCGCTCGGGCTAACCTCCCTTCTCTAGTATATTTGTGTCTCGTATACTGCAGGTCGTTCGAACCAACCTCCCTTTATCAGTAATGTTAGGTCTGCTATACTGTGACTCGCTCCGGCCAACCTCCCTTCTCTAGTAGTCTTGGGACTACTATACCGTGGTAGATCGGGACATCCTCCCTTTCACTAGTAGTCTTGTATATCCTATACTGTTGCTCGCTCGGGCCAACATCTCTTCTGTATTCTGCTCGGCTCTCCTTTACTTAGGCTCCTTCGGGTCAAACTTTCTTATCTATCAGGCTTAGCTCTCCTTTACTGTGGCTCACTAGGGTCAACCTCCCTTCTCTAATAGATATGGGTCTCCGATAAAGGAGCTCTCTGGCCAACCTCCCTTACTCAACTAATTTTGGGTTCCCTATACCATGGCTCGCTTCAGCCAACCACTTTGCTCTTGTAGAATCGGGTCTTCTATACTGCGACTAGCTTGGGGCATAATTCATTCGTCTGTTGCATTGAGTCTCCTACATTGTGGCGCGCTTAGGCCAACCTATCTCCTCTAGTAGTCTTGGTGGGTCTCTTATACTAAGGTTCATTTGGGCCAACCTCCCTTCTCTAGTAGATTTGTGTCTCCAATACCGCGGCTCGCTGGCGACAACCTCCCTTCTCTAGTAGTCTTGGCTCTCCTTTACTATGGCCTGCCCAGGTCAACCTCTTTTCTCTAGAAGATTTGGGTCTTCTATACTGTGGCTCGCTAAGTCCAACCTCCCTATCTAGTAGAACATTATCTCTTATACTACAGGACGCTCAAGCCAACCTCCCTTCTTCAGTAGTGTTACGTCTCCTATACTGTGGCTTGCTTCTGCCAACCCCCTTCTCTGGTAGTTTTGGATATCCTATACTGTGGCTGGCACGGGCCAACCTACCTTTTCTAATAATCATGGTTCTCCTATTCTTTGACTCACACAGGCCAACATATTTTCTCCAGTTGTCTTGGGGATTATATATAGTGGGTGGCTCGCCCAACCTCCTTTTTCTAGTAGATTTGATTCTCCTATACTGTGGCTCGCTCGGGCCAATCTTCCTTCCTTAGTAGTCTTGGTTCTCCTATACTGTGGCTAGAACAGTCCAAACTCCCTTCTCTAGTTGTTTTGTTTCTCCTGTACTGTGGCTCGAAAGGGCCAACCTCCCTTCTCTAGTAGTCTTGGGTTTGCTAATCTGTGTCTCGCTAGGCCTAACCTCGCTTCTCCCGTAGACTTGGGTCTTGTATACTATATCTCGCTCGGGCCATTCTCCCTTATATAGTAGATTTGGCTCTCCTTAAATGTAGCTGGCTCGGACCAACCTCCCTTCTCCAGTAGTCTTGGATCGCCTGTACTGTGGCTCACTCACGCTAAACTTACCTTCTCTAGTAGTCATGGGTCTGCTAATCAGTGTGTCGTTCGGCCTAACCTCGCTTCTCTCGCAGACTTGGGTCTCGTATACTCTGGGCCGCTAGGACCAACATCTCTTTTCTAGTTGGCTGGGTCTTCTATACTGTGGGTCGGTCGGACATACCACCCTTCGCTTGGGCCCACCTCCTTTCTTTAGTAGATTTGTTTCTCCTAGACTGTGGCTCCCTCGAGCCAACCTCCTTTCTCTGGTAGTCATGGGTCTTTATATTGTGACTCGCATGGGCCAACTTCCCTTCTCTAGTAGTCTTGGTTCTCATATACTGTGGTATGCTCCAGCGCACATCAATTTCCTAGTCGATTTGGGTCTCCTGTATTTTGTCTCGCTCGGGCCATCCTCCATTCTCTGGAAGATTTTGTTCTCATAAACTGTGAATCGCTCGGGTTAAATACCCTTCTATTGTAGCCTTGATCTCCTACAAATCCGCTCGCTCGTGCCAACGTCCCTTCTATAGTAGACTTCTGTCTCCTATACTGTGGCTCGATTCAACTAATCTCCCTTCTCTAGTAGATTTTGGTCTCCTATACTGTGGGTGGCTCGGACCAAACTCCCTTCTCTAGTAGATTTGGTCTCCTATACTGAAGCTCGCTCGGGCCAACCTCTAATCTTCAGTTGTCTGTTGTCTCCTATACTGTGACTCACTCGTACCTACCACCCTTAGCTAATAGTCTTGTGTCTCCTATACAGCGGCTCGCTGACACCAACCTCCCTTCTCTACAAGATTTGTGTCACCTATACTGCAGGTCGCTCAAACAATTCTCCTTTCTTCAGTAGTATTAGATATCCTATACTATGATTCGCTCCGGCCAACCTCGCTTCTCAAGTAGTAGTGTATATCCAATACTGTGGCTTGCTCCGGCCAACCTCCCTTCTCCAGTAGATTTGGATCTCCTATTCTGTGTATTGCTTGTACCAACCACCTCCTCTAGTACACTTTGGTCTCATTATATGGCCCAGTCGGGCCAACCTCCCTTCCCTTGTAGTCTTGGGTCACATATACTGTGGCTTGCTGAGGCTAATCTCCATTCTCTAGTAGTCTTGTTCTACTACACAGTGGCTCACTCAGACCTACATCCTTTCTCTAGTTTATGTGGGTATCCTGTACTGTGGTTCTATTGGACCAAGCTCACTTCTCTGGTATATTTGGGTATCCTATATTTTGGCTCGCTCCGGCCAACATCCCTTCTCTAGTAGATTCGCATCTGCTATACTGCGGCTAGCTCGGGCCAACCTCCCTTCTCTAGTAGATTCGGGTCTCCTATACTGTGGCTTGCTCAGGCCAACCTCCCTAATCTAGTAGTCTTGTGTCCCCTATACCGCAGGTTGCTCAGGCCAACCTCTCTTCTCTAGTAGATTTGTGTCTCCTATACAGCGGCTCGCTCGGGACAACCTCCTGTCTCTAGTATTATATAAGTCTCCAATACTGTGACTCGCTCGGGCCAACCACCCTTATCTAATAGTCTTGTGTCTCCTACTCCATGGATCGCTGGAGCCAACCTCCCTTCTCTACAAGATTTAGGTCTCCTAAACTGAAGGTCACTCAAGCCAACCTCTCTTCTTCCGTAGTATTAGATCTCCTATTCTGTGATTCGCTCTGGCCAACCTCCCTTCTCTAGTAGTCTTCAGACGCCTATACAGTGGCAGCTCGTACCAACCTCACTTCTGTAGTAGTCTTGTATATCCTATACTTTGGCTTGCTCGTGCCAACATGCCTTCTCTAGTATTCTTGGCTCTCCTTTTCTTAGGCTCGTTCGGGTCAAACTTTCTTCTCTAGTAGCCTTGGGTCACCTTTTCCTTGACTCGCCAGAGCCAAACTCCCTTCTCTAGAAGTTACTGGTATCCTAAAATGTGGCTCAAACAGGCTACCTCTCTTCTCTAGTGGATTTGTCTCTCCTATACTGTGGCTCGGTTGCACCAACCTCCATTCTCTACTAGTCTTGTCTCTCCTATACTGTGGCCTGCGCAGGTCAACCTTTTTCTCTGGTAGATTTGGGTCTTCTATACTGTGGCTCGCACAGTCCAGCCTCCGTTCTCTAGTAGACGTGGATTTCCTATACTGTGGCTCGCTCATGCCAACCTACCTTCTGTATTAATCTTGGGTCTCCTATACTTCGATTCGCTCAGGCCAATCTCTTATCTCCAATAGTCTTGAGTCTCCAATACGGTGGCTCTTTTGGGAAAATCTCCATTCTTTTATAGATTTGGGTCTCCTATTATGTGGCTCGCTCAGGCCAAACTACCTTCTCTAGTAGATTTGTACCTCGTATACTGCAGTTCGCTCAAGCCAACTTCCCTTCTTCAGAAGTGTTAGGTATCCTATACTGTGACTCGCTTACTGCGAGATCTTTTCTGCAGATGTATTGTATCTCCTATACTGTGGCTAACTCAGGCAGCCTCACTTCTCTATTAATCCTGGGATCCTATACTCTGTCTCGCTCGGGCATACCTCCCTTCGCTAGTAGTTTTGTGTCTCCTATACTATGGCTCGCTCGGACCGATCTGCTTTCTCTAGTAGTCTTGGATCTCCTAAACTGTGGCTCGCTCGGTCCAACCTCCCTTCTCCAGAAGATTTGGGTCTTCTATACTGTAGATAACTCGAGACGACCTCCCTTCTCTAGTAGTCTTGTGTCTCCAATTCTGTGACACGCTCTGGTCTACCTCCCTTCTCTACTATATTTGGGTCCTCTATACTGTGGTTCGATCGAGTCAGTCTCCATTATCTAGTAGTAATTGGTCTCCTAAACTATGGCTCACATGACCTTCTTCCCTTCTCTAGTAGATTTGAGGATCCTATTATGTGGCTCGCTCCAACCTCCCTTCTCTAGTAGATTTAGGTCTCCTATACAGTGGTTCGCTTTTTCCAACCTCACATCTCTAGTATTCTGGTGTTTCCTATACTGGGTTTCGCTGCGGTAAATCTCCTTTCTCTAGTAGACTTGGGTCTTCTATACAGTGGCTCGCTCGGACCTACCTCTCTTTGCAAGTAGTCTTGGATCTCCTATACTGTTTCTCGCTTGGGCCTACCTCTCTTCTCTAGTAATCTTGGGTTTCCTATACTAAGGTTCGTTCGGGCCATTCTCCAGTCTCTATTATATTTCGGTCTCCTAAATTGTGTCTCGCTTGGGCCAAGCTCCCTTCTCTAGTAGATTTGGGTCTCCTATATTGTGGCTCGCTCGAACCAACATCCCTTCCCTAGTACAATTGTGTATCTTATACAATGGCTCACAAGGCCAACCTCACTTCTTTATTAGTCTTGGGTCTCCTATACCGCAGTTCGCTCGGGCCAACCTCCCTTCTTTAGTAATTTGTGTCCCCTACACTGCGGCTCGCTCGGGCCAATCTTCCTTCTCTAGTAGATTTTGGCCTTTTATACTAAGGCTAGGTCGTGCCAACCTCCCTTCTGTGGTAGTCTTTTGTCTTCTGTGCTGTGACTAGATATGTCCAACCTCCATTTTCTAGTAGATTTGGACTCCTATACTGTGGTTCGCTCGGGTTTAACTCCCTACTCCAGTAGTCTTAAGTCTCCTACACAGTGAGTAGCTCAGGCCAATCTCCCTTCTCTATTAGATTTAGGTCTGCTTCAAAATACCTCGTTCGTGCTAATCTCCGTTCTCTAGTAGATTTAACTCTCAAATACTGCGCCTCGCTAGGGGAAATCTCTATTCTTCTGTTTATTTTGGTCCCTATAATGTGGCTAGGGCCGTCCAATCTTCCTTCTCTAGTATTCTTGTGTCTAATATACTCTGGCTCGCTAGGGTCAAACTACCTTCTCTAATAGTCTTGCGTCTCCTATACTGTGGCTCGCTCGTTCCAACCTCCTTTCTCTAGTAGATTTGTGTCTCCTACACTGTTGTTTGCTCGGGCCAACCTCCCTTACCTAGTCTTCTTGTGTCTCCTATACCACGACTTGCTCGGGCCAAACTCCCTTCTCCAGTATTCTTGGCTTTCCTTTACTTAGGTTCTTTCAGTTCAACATTCCTCCTCTAGTAGTATTGGCTCTCCTTTACTGTGGCTCGCTTAGGACAGCCTACCTACTCTAGTAGTCTTGGCTAACCATTCTGTGGCTCGCTCTGGTCAAACTCTATTCTCTAGTAGATTTGCATCTCCTTTGCAGCGTCTAGCTCCGTCCAAAATCCCTTCCCTAGTAGTCTTGGGATACCTATATTGTGGCATATAGGGGCAAGCTCCCTTCTCTAGTAGACTTGTTTAACCTACACTGTGGCTCGCTCAGTCCAACATCCCTTCTCTGGTATTCTTGGCTCTCCTATACTTATGCTCGTTCAGGTCAATATTCCTTCTCTAGTTGTCTTGGCTCTCCTTTTGTGAGACTCGCTCCAGCCAGCCTACCTTCTCTAGTAGATTTGGGTCTCCTATACTGTGGCTCGCTTACTCCAACCTCCCTTCTCTAGTAGTCTTGGGTCTCCTATACTGTGACTGGCTTGGGCCTACCTCCCTTCTCTAGTAGATTTGGGTCTCATATACTGTGGCTTGCTTGGGCATCACCCCTTCTCCAGTAGATTTGGGTCTCCTATAGTTTGGCTCGCTCCAGGAATCCTCCCTTCTCTAGTAGGCTTGGATTTCCTATATTGTGGCTCGCTCGAGCCAGCCTCTCTTCTTTAGTAGTTTTGGTTCTCCTATACTGTGGCTCACTCGGACAAACTCCCTTCTCAAGTAGTCTTTGTTCTCCTATTCTGTGTCTCGCTCGGGCCAACCTCCCTTCTTTTTTTAGTCTTGGGCATCCTATACTTTGGTTCGCTAGGGCCAACCTCCCTTCTCTCATAGTCTTGGGTCTCCTATACTGTAGCTCGCTTGGGGCTACCTACCTTCTCTAGTAGTCTTGGGACTCCCATACTGTGGCTCACTCGGGCCAACCTCACTTTTCTAGTAGATTTGTGTCTCATATACTGCAGGTCATTCGGACCAACCTCCCTTCTTTAGTAGTCTTAGGTCTTCTATACTGTGGCTCACTCCGACCAACCTCCCTTCTCTAGTAGTGTGGGTCCACTATACCTGGCTCGCTCTGGCCAACCACCCTTCTCTAGTAGTTTCGGGTTTCCTATACTGTGGATTATTATGGCTCATTTTGCAACCACTCTTTACGATATAAAGTGCATTGCACTGACTGCCATATGACCCTATTGGCCACACTTCTTGGAGGCTTTCAGGGATCGTGCTGTCGCTGCGCACCTTCCAGCATATGTGATAAGGAAGACTAGGGCAAGGCAAGCATTAAGAATTTCTCTGCACTTGGGTACTCGGAGTAGCTTAGGCAATGGTTTACCCTTCAAATGAGATTGTGACCGACTTACAAGAGTCACTTGGTGATCAGTGGCAATACGAGTTCGCTTCACGCACATGTGCTGTTACATGACGATTAATGTAAATTGATTACGGTTCAGATGTTTTTAAGACAAATATAAATTTTCTAGAAGTGCAGTGATTATGTAAGTAATCTAAAGGGAATTTATAGCATACATTGTTTTTTTAGCTCTTAAAGAGCCACACATATCTATCATGTCGTTCACCTTTTAGGTTTATTTCAATTTGCATATTCGATCATAACAATTGTCTGGTCTTGTATTTAGAAACGAGGTGTTTGTGGCAGCAAATGTTGGCTCTTATTCAAAATGTGGATTTAAGTTGTAGAGAACACAATTACTTAACGGCGATAGTAAGACATACACGCAACTTGAAAATATTCAAACTCTCCAGTGATTTAATTGCACAAATAGGCATGTAATGATACAATCAAAATATTGTAATAATATGCAGTCATTTCCATGTTTATTTACTAAACATGAGATTTTTGTATTTTATATTTGTAATAAAACGATTGTCCCCAGCGATTTCTAACATGCTTGTGTAATTTTTTCATACTCTGGCTTTATAAAACTACATTTAAAAAAAACAGTATTTTTTTTACACAGCGTGTTTCAACTAATGTCAGTGGGATTTCACACCTGACATGATCGTGCACTTTTACGCTGTCTGTTCGAGTAATAATCCTTTAAAAATAGAGAAAATCAAGAAACTGGGATCCTACTTATATCCATAACTTTGTCTCATATTAAAAATGTAGTGTTAGTGTAGTTTATTAGATTATATTATCGAAAAACTTTTTACCCTTTCATTGCAAATGCTATTCCGTAAAAGTTGGAGAAGATTGTTTCCAAATCTTAAATTATTTCCGTCATCTCCCCTACGTTTTTGGATTAGATCCAGCTATCCACACTGGATCAATCAGATAATTTAAACTCATATAGGAGATCATCGTAGTTAATGATAGTAATTTTGTATAATAACTATACAAAGTTATGTGGCATCATTGCCATTTAGCGATATTTGTCAAATCTTCGTTGTCTCTGATCGAAAGTCGGGTGATTATTCCGAATTCCGTCGGTCGTTTGCATAACACCTTCTCACAACCCCCGTACTTGTTTTCGCTGAGCAAAACAAGTGATACAGAAGTACCTAATAACAGTAAGTGACTGTTTTGTGTAAAATGGAAAGCATTCGTGTGGTCATTTAAATGAAATATACTCTTAAGAGGTAGCTTATTCATATGGCATAGCAAGTAAAGTGTTAAGTTATGTTACATTTAGTAAAAGAAAAAGTTTTATTTAACTCATATATTCTCAGTAAGAGGTGCGAAAATTTATTTTTATAGAAGCAATATCCATTAATTTAGTTCTACCAAACACAATTGAATTTAAAATGGCATTTCTATCTTATCATTGCGCTTCCATAAGTTTTTGGTCTCACTACTGACAAAATTCATAATTTAACACCTAATTATTTTGTAGTTATCAAAAGTTTTTAGGATTGAAATCAAATACTCTTCACATCAAGACTAACTGACGAGAAAATAAAATGTAATCAAAAGTAAAAAAATTCAATCAAGAATACAAAATAAGTAATTACTTTGTGACAAGCCACAACTGAACTGTCGGTAGTCTTTTTGGAGATCAATTAGCTGAGTGCGGTAATTAGGCAACGTGTAGAGGATGGACGACGAAGGGAGATTGTGAGGCAACGGCGGACTCGGTGCTTGTGTTGTGAATGGACGAGAGGCCGTGAAATCCGACAAGTGAAGGCTACTGTACGTGAGGGCGTTTGGAGAACTCTAGATTACTGCTAACTAATGGGACCTGGACTGAACTGAGGTGGTACTGATTAACGTGAGATGCGGACTTTATTGTAAATATTGGAACTGTCACATATATAAATAAAATTTGTAAAATAATTGAAGAGGGTTTGATACAATGTCTATTTTGACTGATTTTTAAACATTTAATTATGTTAATTTTTTGAGATAATTGGGATTTTTATTGATTGAAGTCATTAACTGTAAACAGCAAGTGATATCGACTGAGATGTTGAATGGAGAGAATTTCATTTGTAGTTATTGAAAATAAAATAAGGAAATTATAAATTATTACTTTATTTTATTGAGAAATCTGTCCCTTAAACGAGTTTGGTTAAGCCCACTGACTTTGAGAGCAAATGTTAACAATATTATGCACCTATGTAGAAACACACACACAAATTAAGTGGAATTTGTACATCTACTACTTTTTAATAAAAAAAATACAGAACTCGAGAGTTTAAAATAGTGTTGCAAATTTCTTGCAAAATATTTCAAATAAATTGAAATTTAATGTGTGTGTTGATAAAGCTATGCACTTGAGTGGTTAAATTATAATTTTTGAAGTCCTTCTTGAATAGCGAAAAAGTTGTCTAAAATTTTACACATTTTTGAGGCATTTAAAAATAAGGCAAAGAAACTGAATACGGATAAAACTCTGAAGAGGTAATTTAACTAAATTTATTCGCAATTATGATATATTCAGTTGTTAAGTAAATTTACTTCCTTGTTGTTTTTGTATAATTACAGTGCGGAAAGCTAACTGCTACACTAAAATGACGGTGAGTGTGCAATAAAAATACTGGAATGTCTAGCGTTTAGCAATTTTTCCTAATGAATTGTTTCCTATTCTTAAAGATGTGTAATTTCCATCTTATCTTAAAGTTAGTAAATAAAGTGTTTTTCTGGCAACAGAATTTTGTTACTCTTCTGGGATTTTAAATAAATTTGTGTAGTGTTCAGATAACTGCTAATTAAAATTAAAAATTACCAAAAATTGTTCGTATAGTTTTACACTTCTTTTCATTATGCACGTGGTTAACATGATATAACTTCGAAACCTTTATGTTAAATTGATTTGATAGTAATTAGTTAAATACATTTTTGAATTGCTGTCTGTACTGAGTGTACGCCTACATAGAATTCGTAATTATTGTAACATATTAACTAAGTGTGAAATTAATTAAAGCTACTCTTGTGATACAAATTGCAAAAATATTTCTGTACAATTGAAGGATTTTGTCTCTCGCTCTCTCTCTCTCTCTCTCTCTCTATATATATATATATATATATATATATATATATATATATATATATATATATATATACACATATATATACACATACATACATACATATATATATTTATATATATATATATATAGACGATCTCTGTCTGCCTGTTTGTCTGTCCGTCTTTAATATGCACTAAGTTCCTTGAAACTCAACACAAGTTCTTCAAATTTTGCGGAGCGAATCCTCAGGGTAAAATACAGGTCAATTTCTAATTTCTGCATGATCGGATTACGCAATCATTACCTTTTATCATAAAAAATGCAGTTTTTAATTACTTCTTCCCTATGAAAAGTTTTCTATTAATGCATAGAGAATACTGCATAGAGATATTAAGCTAATGGAATATCATTTTCGTTTACATTAAAAGTCTAACTTCATTGTTGAGTTAATTTAATGGGGCCACAGTGGCTCTGTGGATAGAGCGATTCCAAGTGGGGTGGCAGTGGCTCAGGGGATAGAGAGATTACATGTGGGGCTGCAGTGACTTAGTGGATAGAACTATATCTAGTGGAGCCTTCGCGGCTTAATGGCTAGAGCGATTCCAAGTGGGTACATAATGACTCAGTGTATTGAACTATGTTAAGTGGAGCCGCAGTAGCCAAGTGGATAGAGCAATTTTAAATGGGACCACAGTTACTTCAAAGGTTAGTTAATTTCACATAATTTCATTATTACTTACATATATCTATGCGATATTTTTTTCAGTATTTGTATGATAACCAAATATTTTATATGGTAATTGTTCTAGCCCTGTGACAATACAAAAATAAGGTCACGGGCTGGGTCCCGTAGTGTGTGTTTGTGTGTGTGTGTTGTGTATATATATATTTTTTTGTTCACTGTAAAGTGAGCACTATTTTAAGGCCGTACTTAAAAGTTCCCTTCATTTTATTTGTAAGTTTTCACCAAATGTTAAAGTATAAAAATTCCAATGTGATTAATAAAATAAAAGTAATGTAAGGATGTTATAGCTCTCACAAATTAACACATGAAGTCGCAATAAAATATAATGTTTCGATTATTATGCCTGCTAGCAGGACCATGACAAGTGCACACTCCCATGAGTAGTAGTGGCGTGGGGGTGTAACTTCACCTTTGATTAATCGGATTAACCCTTTGATATCATATTGATATCAAATGGGATATTTCTTAATCCTATCTTAATCCGACCGATTTTTTTGGGTTATCGGATAAAATGTAAAGCAAATTTAATTGATTGATCCAATTGATATGATTGAATTAACTAATCAGAATTGTTGAGGTAGGTGTATAGTTTCGTGTAATTTATTTTTTTCTTTCTTTTTTGGGGTGGGAGCAGCTCTGGTATGTCCTCACGCTTGGAGATCTATCGCTGTACTGAGGTGGTTTGTTGAGGAATGGGTGTATATAAGGGAGCGATGTTGTCAGCACGACGACTGGCACTCGATGAGGGGAATCTTATATTATCTAGTGTATATATGTGTTTTGTTTGAAGCAAGAGTGGCATAAGTGTTTTTTTTTTTTGGGTTGGGAGTGATATTGCTCATAGACGTTGGTGTGAGATAGGCGAATTTTTCGTCATAGTAATTGAACAGAAAGGGAAAATGACATATAGTACACACACGAGAGAAATTATGAAACTTTGCACAAGAAAAACGAATGCCGTAGCCAAGCTATGGAAAGAAATTAAATGATTTTAATATGTGTCTGTTGGGTCCGTGATTTCGCAGAATGAATGTCTCATAGCCCATATTTATTGGAAAATAAATGTACCCCATCTGATTAGATACGCATTTGGAAATTAATTATATGACTGATATTATAAAAGTAAAAGGTATGGACTCATAATGAACCACTAATATGTTGAAAATGAATATAAATTATTTTTATGATACATGTACTAATATATAAATTACATTACTTGAATTAAGTTTTTGAAATCGCACAAGCACCTCTCCCAAAACACATCTGTCCAGCTTTGCGATCAGTCAAGAAATGACTTACAGATGGAGCTAGAGGCCAAGTTGAACACACTTCTATATAAATGGATAAAAATTATGTTTACGAATTAATATTTCCCTAGAAGGCTTGTTAACGCCCATTCCGATAACTTAAATATGTTCCTAAACACATGTTCAAAACACACAAACTCATAGAACTGATTTGAATTCACTACAAAAGACAACTTTTCACAATACAGAATGATATAGCAGTTCCACTTAACATGGACAATTAAATATTTCGAAATTCGCCTTTTGAATTATATCAAAAACATATCATATTTACAGACGAATTAAATTTTAATTATTCACAACAGCATAATAGTAATACACATACATGTCCCTCTCATTTGTACATGTACCTTATAATATTTTTTAACATGTCCATTCCTTGTGGAGTCTGAGTAATGAATGAGTTGAGCATAGCACTTACATCGACTTATAACCTGTGTTATAGCATAGGCAACCAATTTTATGGGGGAAATTATGCAAGATTAAAAATTTACGAAACAAATCAATAAAAAATCCTGTTTACGAATTCAATGGTTTATATTTCTCTATCGATATACTTTTATAAAGTTGTTATCCACTAACAATATAATCACATCTTCCAGAACATTTCATATGAAATTTAAAAAACTTACCCTGTTGCCATGTTTGAAATTTACAATTACTCCTCCCTGGGAAAAATCAATTTCACTGTTGTTGAAGAAGAAGAATATTAAGTGGCAGATTTGAATTATATTTTTAATGTAAAAATATGTGTTTTACCAGTAGACATCGTCGTGTTGAATCCCAGCAGCAGTAGTTGTAATCTGTTTGGTGTATAAAATATTTATGTTAAGAAATCAATGCAGTGTGCCACTCACAGCTGTAGGGACTTAGGTCAGCGGGAAATGTTCTTCAAGCTGTGCTGTGTTACTAAGAGCTCTTCTACCTGGCTCTGAAAAGGTTTTGTTGTCAGTACATTCTCCCTTTCTTGTGTCCCCAGGGTTCTTCAAGTTGAGCTTTGGCGATGGAGGTTTCTTCTAAATTCTAATGTTCCCTCTCCTTTCATTTCAAATTCCTTCATTCATTCCAGCATACAAATTTTTTCCCCTAATGTTTGTAAATATGTTTCCCCCTAAGCCATTCAGAATTGTTTGAACACATTTTAATTGAAATTTTGTTTTAATTTATAAATTTTTTTTCCCTCATGAAGACTGAAGTAAGAAACTTGTATTTTATCATGGAAGACATCCAGTTACCTAGGCTTGAATACAAACCATACCTGAAAAGCTTACTACAAGTGGCCCACACGTTTCAAAGTGGCCTTTAGAAATATTAAATGTTTCATCCACGTACCATACACAAAATATTATATACTGACATGAGGAATTACAACTAATAAATAAATAACAAGACACAACACTTCTTTTTAAAAATAAAAATAAAAAATTATTACAAAATTGTCTTTTCAACCCTCATCCTTAAAAACTAAATATTTACAATAAATCATACAAAAATTTAAGTTACAGCAGAATTTTTTTCAAACAATTTACAATCCAAATTAAATTAATATTTACAAAAAGCCTTTTTCACTATCTTTTTATAACAAATACTTCAAGATGGTATAATTTACAACAAACATCAAGAACTTTATTACCAAACATTTTTTCAAACACATTTTTGAACTAAATTTAAAACACATATATGAGAAAAAACAAGTTATATACAAATACCTACCTATTATTATACTCACAATATTCAACTTCAAAGTTGTGTACATTAATCGTACATCTTCTTACATATAATTCATTATAAACCACCAGAACAAACAATATATACATAAATAAAAAAAATTACAAACTACTTCAATTTCGAAAAACTCTTTTTAATTATATGCATTGCTAACAAACTCATCAACAGTTTAAAAATAAGATGCTCACTGAAGCCGTTCTTTTATTGTGTCATGTTTGGGAATATATTTTCCACACACCTACACACACCACTGACTGGTTACAACACACTCATGAAGATTTCAATGATGAAAATGTTATGTCACTCTGTGAATTTCTTCTTCATAATTATGAAATGAGAAGGGGAAAATGTATCAAAGACAGTTGTATCAAGAGTATTGATACTGAAGTTAGGTCATGCCTAACAGATAGGCAATCAGGTAGCAGCAGCATTGATGGTTATTCAACAGATTTTGCAAACAGTTGCAGAGATTACAGCTAGTTGTAGATAGATGTGATGTTGACTTTGGAAAAGGAGGTTCATGTGGTGGTGGCAGAAGTACACCATTGACAGTGTGGTGCTGGCACTTGTGGTGTCGTGGGGGGGTTGTAATTATTGTGGTGCTGTAACTATTGTTAAGGGGAAAATAAAAAAAATAATTAGGGATTTTGTAGTGTCCCCAATGTAAGGTTAATACTCCATCTGCCTCAATGTAGCGCTTATCATCCATACCTGAAGACACTGCCTTGGTTATGCATTCGGTATAGACTTCATGAGCACGCGAACTGAACTGATATTGGGTCCCCAAAACACGTGTGTAATTTTCATTGCAATCTCGATAATCCTCATGCCTTAGTGATTGCGACATGTTAGGTTTTACACCATCTGCCTTACATATACATTGCTCATTCGCAAAACATATGTGTAGAGCTTGGGATGTAAACACAAAGTGTGTGATGATGAGACCAGCACTTTCATCTTTCATCACCCTGGTACGACCTTTGTTCTTGTGGGAGAATCATTGCGTGTTACAGAGCGCATAGTTGGATGTATCAAACCACACCTTTAAATCTGGGGGAATTACTTCATAAATGCCATCACAAGCAACTGAATAAACTAAGTAATCTGTATCACACTAAAGGAGATACAAGGCTGGTGGATGAAATTTGGTAAACATGTACTATTGATAATGATATCTGTAGAGGGTAAATTTTGAAAGATCAATAATGGCAACACCAGTGTACAAAGATTTGTTGAACACAACAGATCTGTTTGGCATCTTGATAAAGGCCAAGTTTTCATCGATAATCTACTTTGCCTGGAATGTTGGATTCCCTACCAGCTCTGCAACCTCATAGATCGTGTCGTACCTCGAAACGACTCATATGTCCTTTTTCTGGCAGACATTCTGCAATGTCTTTCCATACACAGAATTATTCATTAATTTGAAAAACGATTTCTCGAATTTGTTTACAGCCTGAGCATGTTTCTCAATATTAAATTCGATATATGGCTCCATCTATGCTTTCTGCTCAAAGCACAAAACGCGATGAACAGAGTCAAGTTTGGCCCCATACATCAAATAGTGCTTCAGTATTTCCCCATATATAACATAATTTTTCTCCGGTGCGATTGTCAAAAGGAGTTTCTCATGTGATTCGTTAGGGGGTATGCCATTTTCTATGGCCAAAGGTAGATCAGATAATGCATCATGACACTCATCCGGAAATGACAGATCCACTTCCACAAAAGAACAAGTATCGCCGTAATTCACCATGTTTGAAAAATCCCATGTTGAAAACACATCAGCCTCAATCGACTCAAAATGGCAGATTTAAAGCTTTGATCGCATTGTATGGCTATACAGCCTGTTGACATCGAAATAGCATATATATTTTGATGCCACACTGGAGTCATAATCCTCGCCATGTTAATATAGTTGGCTTCTGTACGCCTTTTTCAAACCTTGGTAATGCCGCCTCTAATCCCGCATTCTACAAAAAGATACATGTCTGGTTCAGTCAACAACTCTAGACACGCACGTACCATTGACAGTAAAGCATCCCATGAAAGAGACGGAGCTGTGATGTACGTGGCGGGGCAAGACCGTAACGAGCCAAATATACAGTCCTGAAATTCTTAAAAACATCTGCCAGCAAAAAAAGTGTCCACGTGTATGTAGTGAATGGCTTACGGCAGCTAGTTTATGCAGTTGAATGCCTCCCATGTGGATTGGGCTTAGCATAATCCTCATCGCTAATGCCTTTGCATTTCATCACATTATGAAATGCATCCTTTGGTGGGAGTAACTTGCACATCAGACTGTCCTGCAATTTAACAAAATTGCAAGGAAAATGTCCCTTCTGTTTTGCCAATTCGAGTTGGGTGTTGTCTGGAAACATTGGGCAGGTGATACTCAATTATGCAGGTAGTAAATTGCCTGCCAAAGTTTCCAGAGAGGCACTCATGAATTGCAATGAGTCAATAAAATTTAATATGAAATATTCTGCATTTCCATTTAAATCAATTCCATTGAGAATTTGTTTGCTAATACAATTGTATTTCCCTAGGGTCATCCAATCACTAGCATTTTACCTGGATTTTCGATTGCCTTGGTTCCATCAGATACATGATGTTCAGCCAAGAGCTTTATGAGAAAGTGAGCTTCATCATTTTGAAGGTTATGAAAAACAGTGATAAGTTGTCTTTTCGGCAGTCTGAGATTCAAGTTCCACTTACTATGTGCACAGTCTCTGATTTCGTCCATCAGATGGTCATGATACCCCACAAAATGATCTGTGCAAAACAGTTCCTTACAAATGTGACAACATGTTTGAGTCACAAACCGAGCATCATCAGCAGGGTGTTTTGGTTTCATCGGAACAATCACTCTGTAGATTCCTCAACCCACTTTGTAAGTTCAAACTAATTTATGTACTAATTGATACATACATTCAGCACCCACTAACTCAAAATACTTAGATAAACTTGGATTGTTTGAGCAGACCAACAAAATGCTACAAGAATATTGAACATGTTAGTTGATGGTAGATGTATTACTTGTTTCAATATTAGATAACCAAGTGGACATGGGCATCATCATAGTTTGAACCACATATGATGAGTGTAGGACAGGGAGGGCTTTGCTTTGAAACAGAAGTTTTCCATAGTGGCTTCCTCTGCCATGAGGGTTTTCATTACATGCCCACTCTCAATATTGCAATAGGCGATGAAACCCAATCTCTGCTGTTTGCTGTAATCTTTAATTTACAAGTACATATTCCCAGAGGGGAAAGTACTGCGAACAACCTTTTGTTACTGGCAAAAAATAGTGTGACTTGCGAGTTTCTCCTCAGTTTGGAAATATTTAGGACAATACTCGCAGACAAATTTTATACATTACCTCTTACTCAGCCAACTACCAACCAGCCAGGAAAAATTTCTTATACACAAAATGCAAAAGAGCGACATTTCTGCTTGCGCAAATTACCAAAATATTCACAGGTTTGTCATGACGTACAGGAGAAATACCATGGGTATGACAACCCCACCCTTATCGCAAGTTTCGTTAATTATATTGCTATCTTTGTCTCCCACATAGTAGACATTGATAGAAATAGAATTGTTCTCTTCAAACTCACAAATAACTGTACAACTAAAGGTGCTGACAAGCCTTCAATATTCAAAAGCTCGTGAGGTTTTGGATATGAAGTATCTCTGTGGGCATTTTGTGTGGCAGGATATAAAGATACTATGACGGCATAGTGGATACATATTCCCTCTGGACAGTGTACATCGACACAAGCCTCCCAATCAGCAATAAACTTTGGTAATTTAGTGTAAATGCTCGGTTTTGAGACACATGGATATCCATGTGTATCAACATTTGTAGACTCCAAGCAATATCTGTGTGCACTAAACTCCTAAAGTCTGTTAGTAAGATAAGGGACAATGTCATCATCATAGTTTGAACCACATATGATGAGTGTAGGACAGGGAGGGTTTTGCTTTGAAACATAAGTTTTCCATAGTGGCTTCCTCTGCCATTAGGGTTTTCATTACATGCCCACTATGGTAATGGATTCTCTAATAGGCAGTGGTGATGTCAATATTAAATTTAATAAAGGGGCCTTACACCTTGTGAAACACAACAAAAATCCACATCACTGTTAAGACTGTGGTTAACTATCCGTGCATCATTTATGCTGCTGGCGAAAACCGTAGCCAATAGATCGTATATCATGTCTGGCAAAGGCTTCACTAAGGTTGGGTATTCGGAAAATGTATTATTCTCCATCTCCCTAGGCAAAAATTTTTCTATATGACTTAAAAGTCTGTTGTGAGACAGATGGAGCACTCTCCAAATCACAAGAATATATCGAGTGATACAAAAAAAATCATCCTTCAAAATATCAACCTTTTCTTGTTTGGAAGAAGCAGACACATTTCGATCTTTTGTTGGTGATAATCTCTCTGTAAGTGAATCCGTGCTCGAATCGCTTAGGTAGAGATTATTCTCCAAGAGATTAACTCGTGTCTGCTTAGACGAAGGGATGCTGTCTTGACAGCTCGCAGTAGGATGTCTTTCCGTCTGTGATACAGAATCTGGATTGGTTATGTAAATATCTTCAAGTAAGCTGTCGATACTTTGCCACTTATGGTCACTTGTTTTAAATCCTAACTAAATTTAATGTTTCCCCCTACATAACAGTTACAATTCCATAATAAATTAATATGAAGTGCCTTGTTGTTCTTAAAGCAGACGGAAAAGAACAGCACTTTATTCCCTCGCCATGACATAGTTGAAGTAAATCTTGTATTACTGATATAAAGGACAACATTCATAAATTTAAATAAAATTTTATGAGGGAGGGAGAACAAACTTGTGTGTTTGGGAAAGGCAGTCGACTACAACAACGTGTTTACAAAAAACACCAGGGACAAAGCTTTCTAAACCCTTGCGAACAAAGGCAGGTAGTGGGTGGCCGGGAGTTGAGTACGTAGGGAGTAGTACAAAAGTCAAATTACAATAGCTGAAGAGGGAGACATGCTGAATAGATGGGCAGGAGCCGAGATCTTGGACCATTCACGGTGATTGGAGCTGTGTCAGACGAGAGAATGAAATGAGTTTCGAAAATTGCCGCTAGCACCAGTGCACGCCAATGTCCAGATCCGCTCCCTTCACCTCTCCACTCCCTTCACCAGCCCATTCCCTTCACCCACTGTTCTCATCACACAGACCCTGCAGCCAACTGCGCACATGTGCACCAGTGGTAGAATATCACCACATCCCCTACACCCTCACTCTTCCGAAGACTTCGCTCCATGGTGTGAATTACCATCCCCTCAGTTCTCGCCCCTATACAATTCCCCATAGCCCATAACCTGTCTGGTCATGCCTATCTTCAAAATTTTTTAGTTTGGAGTGTGCAGGAACTTTGTTTACAATAAGACATTACAGTGAATTTTATGCCCAGTTTGGACTGGCAAAAACTATTTATTTAAGATAAAAACTTTATATCTTTAATGCAGTTTTTAAAATAATGTGAGTTACAAAAGACCATCTAAAATAATTTACACCATCAAAAATAACAAGTATTTTACACTGACATAATATAAAAAAACTATTTTACATAAAAATTAAAATATTTTACACCATCAAAAAGATTACAATAGTTTGCACTGTCGAAATATTTCTTATAAATATCAAAAAAGAATTTCATATTAAAAAATTATTAACAAGACGAATACAATTTTACAGTCTATATTAATAACACTACCTAGACACACATATAAAACTAGACATTAGAAACATTTAACTAGTAAAATTTTGAAATGTTTCCAAAAATAACTTTCACCTAGTCAACTCTCTATCTACTCACAAAGATAGGACAACAACCGACCTAGAATGAATTGCAGCACATTTCCCCCACACTGTCACACACAGTCATGCACCTACACAATAATTATTTTTCTACGAGTACTTGGTATTATATCCTAAATGGTTTTAACATATTTTTGTGAGTATTTAACAGTGTAGAAAAGGTCTGGATTCGTAATATGGTTGTGGCTTTCTCTCCGTTATAAAGATAATGACAGTTATAGAGTACCTCCCTCTCTACTCCATTAAAATGTCTAAAATATATATCAATAACCCACCTACAATTAATTACAACACATTTCTCCATACACTGTCACACTCACAGTTACCCAACAACTTTGAAAATGAAATCTCTTAAAACAACTTAAAATTATATACCCAATCCACCTCTGAAAAGACTAAAACACTGCAAAAAAAACATCAAAACATTTTATTCATTAGTAGTACCCAATGTCGATTTATCCATCTAATGAAACATCCATCAGCAAACAATGACACATAGAGCAGAAAATAGGACAGAGCTGTATGCTCTCCAGGACAAGCTATGCATAGCCTGGCACAGTTTCATCTCTTGTTTTCCTTGCTTCATAATTCACACTCAAACACACAACAACCCATCCTTAAACATATCTGGAAAACTTTTTTTAATTATTTAAATAGTAATTTAAACAAATATTATAAAAGTTTTTACAAAAAAGTTATTAAATTATAAACGAATTTAAAGCAAATTTCATTCAAATTGTAAAAAAAAATTTAAAAAATGCTATAGAAATTTCTAAAATTTCATTTAAATTGTAGAGTTAATGAATTTTATTAAATTTCATTCAAATTGTAAAGAGTTGTAACAAATTTAATAAAATTTCATTCAAATTCTAAAGACAATATGTTTAAAAAGTTTAACGAATTTTATCAAATTTCATTCAAATTGTAAATTATTTGGTGAGAAAGTTGATGACACCATATAAACGTTAACCAATTTTAAGAAAAAGTTCTAAAAGTTGAAACGATTTGGTAAGAATGTTACTAAAATAATCTTTTAGTGAATTTACGAAGATGCGGTTAAAATGAAACAATTTTTTAAGAAAATTTCCGAAGTATAATTTAAGTGAAGTTAAAGAAAAATTCTAATTTTTTTTATTATTTACTTACATAAAGTCTAGTAGCAAAGCTGGTGGTTGTTGAAAGAGGACTGGACCCAGGCAGGCTGAGAGTAGCAGCTCCAAGTTATGCAGACCAGTTCACAGGGTGTACAATACTATCGTGTGCTGGAGGGGAGGTGTTGTCACCATGAAGTCAGAACAGTAAATGTCGAGATGCGGGCTGGAGCTCCTATTAATACCTCGACCACTCTCCCTTGTTGCAAATTTTTATATTCGCTTATTTGCTTTCAAAATACATCAAATGAAATAATTACTTATTTGAAACATTCTTAATTAAATTGTAAGCAGATTTATTGCAAATTAAAAGGTTTTTATGCATTTTCTGAATTTTAGCATGTGGATATTGTAATTTAGCATGGCATACATATATTTATTTGGTTTTGAGGGATTAGATTTTAATCACATTCTAATTTAACAATTTTGTATATGAACAATTGTAATAACGATAAGAATTATTTTTAAAACAAGATATTTGTAACCACAATTCAAAGCATTTTACTATGATTAAACTCCATTTTTGTCATGCTCTCACATACATGAACGAATTACTAACATTTAATTATATATTTTTAATTATGTGATTCATTCATTATTCCTTTTATGTTTATAAGGTTTCAATCATACATGATCTAGCCAGGATTCGAACCCTGAAACTAACTAATATCAACAGTGCCTTACCCAGGATTCGAACCCATAAATTAACTAATACCAACCATACCTTAGTATGGACTCTAACCCAGAAACTTACTCATATTAACAATGCCTTATCTGGGATTCGAACCCCGAGCCTCCTAGCATAAACTGATTATGTCATGGAGGCAGGCGAAAGAATAAACTACTTTTTTGTGAATTTATGGTGTGTTGTCAAATATTAACATTTTTTCAGCAGACATCTTTGCCAGGAGACTGTTTCAAATATCTTTAGTTCAATAGCATTTTTTGCAAATGAATAGGTTTGTTTGCTTGTTATCTGGCTTTTTCTTTACAACACTCGTACGTGTTAAGGCAATATAGTTTGAAGGAAACCAAACATCTTTTAAGAATCTCTCTCTGTACAGACAATTTTATCAATATTTTTCATTTCTTAGGTAATGAAATACACTTTTAAAAAAGGGATATGATAAATAAAGACGCAAAACATTGCAAACCACAAATCAGTTGTTTCACATATTTAAGTACAACAATTTGTTAAGAGGCAAATCTCTCTCTGGTATACTACAGAGAGTTCTAAAACACACACAAGTAAATACAGAATGTCACAAAAATTAACAATTATTTGAAAAATATAGGCGGAATTAAGCAAGCAAGTATATTGTTGTTCCAAAAAATTTTATACATTTTAAAACTAGCAAATATAACTTGCTCCAAAACATATAAACAAGTACAGGATGTCACAAAACACTGAACAAGTTATGAAATCATTTTAACACAAGTCAGTACAGATCGATTCAAAATATATACACAAAATTTTTCTTTAGAACAAATAATTTTATAAACTGTTAGCAACTTTGGTAAACAAACTTTTCGTGCTTTTTCTTAATATTGGATCAAGATCCCCTTCTTGAACTCTGCTTTCAAGGAGGGAGCATTTCTTACCCTCTGGCTTTAACTTATATGTTTGTACACATACGTCTTTACGATTAGGGGCATGTAAAACAACACTTTCAACCAAGTCTGGATATGCTTCAACATAATGTGAGTGTACATCTTCAATACCAGATGGAAGAGGTGTTGTTGCCATCATGTAAAACACAGGACATTTCTATCTTTCGCTGCATTGAATTAGTTTGTGGCTCTTTTCATCTCCTAGAAGAAAATAAATCACTTTTAAAAGAAAGGCACTGTCGCAAGTCTTTGTAAATTCATGGAGAAGCCCACTACACTACAGTGCATAAGTTATATTAGACTTTCCTTGTTTGACACTGACATAATGATTTATAAATAACATGTTTCAAACATTTTTCTTCCTCATAAAATGTTGTTCCAATGTGCTCACCCTTAAGTTTGCACTTTGGATCTACTCTGAGAAGTCTGTACTGGTTTACATGACATTTAGAACTAATGCAGTTAGTTAAACTAGATGGTTTACTATGTGCTGACAAAGATTGAGAGAAAGACATATATTTGAAATGAATGTCTGACTCACACATTTCCTTATCAACGAAATGTGAATACGATATTCTATAAGTTACAGAATACAAACCTTTATTAATAAACACATACTTGCAAATCGGCGAGAACATTATTCTGCATTAGTCACTTCACATGCATATAAGTTGCGCATTGAAGGAAAAATTAATCCTCCTTGTTCGAAAATAGATTTGTGGATGTCCCCATCACAGGTCTCTTTTCAGCGAATGGTGATTCCCTGGCGAGGTCTTGTAAGTTGGTAGGCGATTACTCCATATACACGCTCCTCTTCAAGCTCCTCAGTAAGACTAGCAATCATCAAATCAACTCATTTTGATGGTAAGTCACTGTCAGGGCGAAGATATCTCACAGCACAACCATTTCATGTTATTCTTTCACCAAAGTGAATGCCGAGACTGTTATCAAAAGTGTAGCACCAATGTTCTATATCGTTGCAGACATGAACTTGTAGAATACCATCATATGGTCAAAAGAAAACCCTTCAGTATCTCATTTGTAGGATTTTGTATATGTCTGTATGGTCGAAGATGCTAGCCATGACAGACAGTTTAATACTAAACGAGCTCCTTTATATAGTTGCTTCATTATAACTTTTTCTCATTTTAAATGTTCTTGCTAAGCCAAGCTGTAGTTAGAGAACAACTAATACATTCCTTCTGCATTAAGTGTATTCGGTTTTCTTGTATGACACATGTTTCATGATGTGTGCACTTTGAACTTCAAATGCTAGTTGTTCTTAATTGCAAGGTAGCTTGCAGTCAGGGCGTAAATTATACAAAGGACAAAGCCTTCAACCATAACAAACGTCGAAAACATTAAAGTATAATTAGGACTGATTAACGAGAAACGCCAATGTTCGTCTCCATTGTACATCTATATCTGTAGTCGACTACATTTCATCTTCAATTCGAAACCACACACGCCTGTATCCTGGAGTAACACTGACATAAGAAAGTGATGAGTAGAATCTCTCCATCGTAACTGAGCTCTGATGTACGATGCTCTCTCTTTACATAATCAGATTTTCTTCCAGTCGGATATAATATTAGTTCTTCAACCACAACTTGGTTATGTCGAATTTACAACCACAAACATTGCTATCAATAAAGACTTTCATTAAAAAATGTATTAGCGAGGTAAATACATTTTTATAGTCTCTGTTAATAATACTAACTAAACACGCAGTAAAAGAAAAGTTTTTTACTAGAGCTGTGCCCAGAGAGCGACCTTTATATGCGGCAGCCTTTACATCTAACCTAGTACATATTTTCTCCTGGAGTGGACTACGAAAGTCTAGATAACATCCTGGACCACATAATGAATAGAATACACTATTTAGGAATGTAATTTTAAGAATTTTGGTTTCCAGTAATATAGCTAAACTGCAAGTGTCTCTTAATTCTTAATATACTTGTAGATAAGTTCATAATGTATAGTTTTATAAATGGCGGACAACACATACCCTTTTAAATATGGAGAGTTCATAGTTTTGTTTTTTGTAATTTTGGGGAAATATATTACAGTTTGCATGTAATAACGGAATATTTAAATTATGCTAGGCCAAAGTATAAAAATGTTGTATGTTATGGCTAATTCTATTATATAGTCTAACTTTGCTTACAAGTTTGCAAGTTTATTTAGTGCTTTACAGAGAGAGAGAGAGAGAGAAGGAGGGAGCTAGCCTAGTTTTATTTTATTTCTTTCACACCATTAGATTTAACTAAGATCCCAAAGAAATTTTTAATTGATATAACTCATGAGGCACAATTTTTCACAGTGGCACAGCACTTTATGCAAAAACCACCATTACCTACGATAAAAAATATATAGTTTATATTTAAGTATTGAAATCAGCAATCATTGAATTTTAATTGTGTTTTCCATTGTTTCGTAGCAGATATGCGTCAGCAAAATGAACATAAACTGCACAGTGTAATTGTCTTCTAACTACTTCACTGAAAAGCCTTCGTGGGTAAAAATTATTTGACTTCAAGAAGTAACACTCAATAAAATAATTTCTACTAAACGTGTGAGCAGTAACGTAAAAAATCAGAATTTTCTAGAATAAAATAAATGGCATTATTTGGAATCAGTATAGTTAATTTCGTATTCTACAGAAATATATTACAATTCTGGAATAGTAAATAATCCATAAAACTGGGATTGTAAACAAAAAATTTACGTTAACTGAAGAATTGTTAGTAGATACCAGGAATTTCTCAAGTTGAACAACCTGTAGGCTAGACTCCAGCAACATGAGTTTCATTGAGAAGTCTAAAATTGGTCACCAGTGTTTTTTATTCACCTTCAAACAGCGTAAGCCAATTATAAAGACACAGATACAGTATGGCAGGACACCGAGTAATGCCAGTAAGAATGGGGACCATTTTCTCACAAAGGCAAGAGCCAAAAAACTGTGAATAGTGAATAGAGTTTTAGAACAGTGTGCAGTTCAGACTCAAGGTCGTTACATACGCGAAAATTCAAGGTCTCTAATTATGATGTGTACAAAGTAATCGATAGGCCTAATTTACTGCACAATGAGTTGATTCACAATAAAACATGTTAACTTGGGTGAATTTATTGGTCTTTCCTTGAGCGTTGAAAGAAATTACAATATTTTGTATCTTAAATAAATTTGGTACAAAGTGACTGACCAATCAGAGCATGGCTGTAGTTATTGTTGGGGGGAAACTTATATTTACACTTTGAAGTAAGTATTAAAATATTAAAAAGGGAAACGTGTGGTTACGTTTATGAATAAATTGGTTAAAAATATTAAAAACAAGAGGAGTTTCTGACAAAATGCCCACCTGACGAGCGATTTTATTGAAATATACTAGTTGCAGTAGCGAGGTGTGAAAGCGTTGCAAGGTATGCGTTAGTTGACGATTACTGTACACAATCCTCAGTGAATCTTCGAACCAAATGGCTGCAAAATTAGTACAGGTAGCGTGCAAGAGACAAAGAAAGAATGCTACACTACAGTAACATACGTCAACTGCGGATACTGGGGCACACGTTCATTGGTTGGGCGGTCGGCACGTAGCGTACAGCTGTAATCAAATAGCTCATGCGTTGCAACAAACTCGCACTCCGCCACTGGCTAGTTGTGTTATGTGAGGTTAGGTGGTTAGTTATCTATCAAGTGTAAGGATGGCGCGCTTATCAGGAGTGTTTATTGCTTCAATTAACAATTATTTCGTGAATTGTGAATCGTAAATACAGAAGACATTGTTACGTGTGCACGATTGGCGGATACAGCATAACTCTTCATTCTTATTTTTTTAATTGTGTCCACATTACTGCGAGAAGGGTATACAACCAAATCCAGTAAAGAAACATATCGGACCCGGAGATTTTCTGGCGACAACTGATAACAGCGATCCTCCCGGAAAAAGAGTTCAGGGTGGATAGTTTATATGTTACGTGTGCAGTTAAAAGACAGTTAATTTTCTGAAATTGGGTAAGACTTTTTGTGAAATTTTTTAGTAATATCTCTTAAAAATATAATCCGTGAAATATTTACGTTAGTGGAAATAAAATGATGTGTATCCATTCTGAACCGCCTAAGTAATACTATATCAAGTACGTCGCCATTCTCGTCGATGTTAAAGGAAGGAGAGAATACCTCGTCTTGAGACTAGACTTGAGACCATATTGAAGAAGCTCGTTTTCCAACATCGTATTTCATATTCGGCGAGTAAGACGATATATGTGAGGACTGCGTACTTCAAACAAAACTCATTAATTTCTACTTGCCCCTTGACGAAGTAGTTGTTAAATACTTGTGAATTGGGAAGCCTGCCAAATGTCAACGAACGTGGTTGACCAACCCCGATTGCCAAAAATGTTACGAGAGCGAATTTATTAATTTTTTTTTTTTTACTTTTCGCTTAATATAGAGGTTCGATATATTGTAAAAAACACTTTCCAATCAAATATTTTGTAATCAATATTAATCAAGTAAAATGTTGCTCCGTGAGTAAAACTAAATCCAATGCGATCCAGAGCTCAAACAATATTATTAACATGGACATCCGAATTTCGCGAAAACTTTTCACTACCAGTTGTACTTCACGACACTTTAGCTCAGACCCACCTTCGTGATTGGATGGTTTCCGTATTATGCGGCTTAGGTGTGTGCGCGCGAATCACAGACGTACAGTATTGACGTAACGTAATTCTGATTGGCTAACAGAGCAGGAAAATGTTTTATCACAAAGACAAGCTGGTACGGCCATAGTGTATTGTATAGCATGTGCAGAATCTTTTGCGAAATTCGGATGTCCCTAATTATTACTCTTTAAATAAGTGTAGTTAATAAGTAAATAACATAAAAAATTGAAATAATTTGCCTACCGACCACCAACTAACTGTATGTGCGAATCAGTGGAGGATATCTGGTTATTCAATTTGGAGATTTACAAGTTAGTTGTTAAAAGAAGTGGAAATTGTGTTCTTTTTTAAAATCCGAAATCGTCTATTTCACCCATATAATGTTTGGCACTTAATCGAATGCTATCATAAATAAAAGCGTCAATCAAAAACCTTTATAAGGCAAAAATATCTTAAACTATTTCACAAACAGTCTGTCGGTTAGCAAACAGTAAATTGTTGGTTTTTTATCTCTAACACTGCAGTGAAAACCGCGGGAATTTTTTGAAAAATATAAATTAACTTAAATATACTTTCATTACAAAATTAAAAATATTGCCAACACACAAAAGATTTCGCAAGAGGGTGCGGGTGAATCTCCGCCCAAAATGGACAACTGTTCAAAGCTTTCGTAACCTGACATTGTGTCATCTGCCCTTCCATGGCAAAATGCAGCAAATATTAATTGTGTGAAAATTTTTATGTTCTCGAAATGTATTCCTTTGCGGCACACACAAACTTCTCTGCCAGGTTTGAAAGCTAATATTAGTGACATTCGGTTAAGATTATATGCTTTAAAATTTTTAAATTGTTTTTTTTTTATACGACGTTATTTCTGTTCAATAATATCCACCATTTTCCAATGCAACGAGACACAGAAGAGAAACAAAAAATACATTACTGTGACTGATATGGTGTAGAACAGAAGAAACGTTAACTTGTAGAACTGCTTGCAATCTCATCGGAGTTGATAAATAGAGTAAGTGAAGAGATTTGGACGGCTCTTAACATCGAGGTGAGAGCCGATTATGGTGATTGGGGTGAGTATGGTGCGGCGCCGGAATGGGGGGGGGGGCGGGGTAGGCGGGAGATCCCCGAGAGGGCCCGCCGATCAACTACATAGTCCAGCACGATTCCCACATGCGAAAATCCGGAGTGACCCGGCCGGGGATTGAGCCCGGATCGCCGTGGTGCGAGGCGGGCAGGCTAACCGCTCAGCCACCGTGGCCCCGGATAAATAGCGGCTCAGTACGGTTTTATAGGGAATGTTGTACCATTCATCCTGCAAAGCATTGGCATTTCCGTTAACGACGATGACGATGGAAATCGCGTACGGAAATTGCTATCCTAACCAAGCTACAAAGGTTCAATAATGTTGAGTTCCGGCTATTGTAGAGACTATGGAAGATGAGACATTAGACTAGGGTGATGTGAGAGGCGTCAACAGTGGTTTTGTCGTCCGGTTAATGACATCACTATTGGGGTACGACGTTTGCACCATGTCATGGCAGGAGCTAGTCGCTTAAAATGGTCACACAGTCTTCGGAAAGGACGTGATCTTGCAGGGTTATACCCTGAACGAATCCCGCAATGTTTTCACTTGGCAGCAAACAATCTGGACCGTAAGCTTAATATTCACTCTAAAAAAATTTCTCTACTTTTACAAAGAAATTCTTTGGAAACCCAGCTGCAAGAAATTTCTTTGTAAAACTACACAGGCATTTTCTTGTAAAATCTGCAAAATATGTATTAATAATATTATAAATGATAGCCTTGTATTACAACAGACGTGATTGAGAAGCCTACATAATTCCTTGTTTCTTCTATAATATAAATATGATAAATTAATAACACATAATAACTAAAGAAAAATTTTTCTAAATATAATTTACGAAGAAAATTATACTCTGCCATCACCGGGACAAGAACCCACATCCCTTACATCATTAGCCAATACCCTTGACCACAAGACCAACTTTACTTACTGGCTTTTACCTTATTTTATAGTAAATAAAGCGGGAAATACCTACAAAATGTTAATGAATTAATTTGGTTAAGAAGAACAGGTAGATTTAATTAATTATAAGAATTCTGTTGTTAAGTTATGATAATTGGGCCGCTCTTAACAACGCATAGAGAGCAGATTTAGTAGTTTTGTGAAGCTAGGAAACATTAACACACATTACATAATACGGTCATGTTTCATTATGATTATTTCAATTGTTTTTTTTAGTGTTTTGCGTTATTGAAACTTGCAATAAATTTATTTTTACGCGCAGATACACCTTACATCACCCATAGTTTTTGCATAAACAACTATATACGGTTTTACGTTGTTGAGTGTCCGACATTTTGCTGAAGCTCGTCGAAACGGGTGAAGGTATATTAGAATCACGGCCCTTGTAGTTTTACAAACGAGTAGTTTTACAAGAGAAATATCTGTACACTTACAAGCATTTGTAGAACTACAAAGAATTTCTCCATAAAAAATTAAATTTTTTTTTTGCAGTTTTAAAATAAGTATGTTTTATAAATAATAAACGCAAAATAGAGCCATTAATCATTATTTTGATGCAGTAAATTTTCATCGCTATGTCAGTAGATGCTTATTCTTTTAGTACTCAATACGATTCTGCTCAAAATGATAAAATTTGTCGTGCTTGATATATTAATACAGTATAAATACCAAAATATAATCGCACGAAGTCAAAAGAAATTAAGCTTACGTCGCTTATATTAAACTAGATTAAATGAAAAACGAATTAAATTATATTGATTTCTTGAGTTTTTTATTTTCAACAATGGGTAAGGCAGTTTTTCCAGGGATATGAGAAAAATTACTCGAAACAACATTTTATTGTAAGTGTGTACCATATATCATAATTTTTAATGTTGCATTAACTGACATAAATTTCATCCAACTAGGTATAAAACCACGCCCATAACAAATGAACAGTGCTTATGTTCTGAAGCGTCTAATGAAAACAAATTTGGTTTTCCTTATAACTCGCATAAAACACCAACTCCAGAAGTGTTATAACGATCACATATACGCATAAAGATTCTACAACAGAACCAATCACAAAGAATGTATCCATGTTGGCTGTGGTTTGATGATGTTTACAAAATAAACATACTTTTCTCTTAAATAGTTGGTAAAGTAACTTGTACAAACTTATTTAAAAAGATGGTTCACAGCCCTTCGATTAACTTGTAACTGTAATTATTACTGTCTTAAATGAATCAGGAAGACCCGAATAAACCAGCTGATATGTGTGCAAGTCCTCTAAAGAACTGAAACCATGCCCTCGGAATTCATGCCTAACTTCAAGCAGTGTGTTCCGACACTACGCCCTCTCGTGTAGCGTGAGACGCACTAGATTGTGTATATGATATATGTGTAAGCTCTGTGTAAATGTCCTCGTTTAATACATACTGAAGCGTACTTTACACACACTGTGTAAAGGTGTGTGAATAAGAGCGATGCTAGCACGATGTGGTGGTTACACTCGCGAACTAAGCACTTGTAATTCCGCATTCGATGCAAGGACGTAATGAAAAATTTAAAAAAAAATAACATTTTCACACACGAGGTTGACTCTACAGTGATAATCCGAGGTATTTCTTTCCTAGGACCTGTGCGAGATCATCGGTCTGCCAAAAGTTCTCAGATCCACACTGAAATATCATGTGCAAGTCCTCCAAATATAGCTTATGTCCACTCACCGACAAACCCGCGTACGAAAACACTAACGAACACACCCAGGGTTACCTCATACCACTACATACTGAAACAAACACAGATCACATTTATACAAATACTCAGTCACCTTTAGCTACACCCCTTGTTACAGAAGTTACAAACAACACAAACTTGGAAAACCCACCTCCATTGAAAATTATAGTCCAACAACACATGGCAATACCGAAATTCACAGGAGAAAATGGGGAGAATATGCAATAATTCCTCAAACATTATAATATGGCAGCAGACATGAACAACTGGGGTGTCACAGACAAAAGTCGTAGGTTAAAATTCTACTTAAGCGGGTCGGCCAAGCACATGCTAGGAAATTTCATACAAAATCAAGGGGGACAAACCACATGGAACACAATGATGGGAAAACTCAAAACCACATTCTCATCAGCAGAGGTAGAAGAGAAACTGGAACAACTACTTTAAAACAAAAAACAAAAATCGGTGAAAGTTCACAAAATATCTAGAAGACCTAATTTATTACAGGCGCAAATATAACCCCCAAGTTGCCGATGCAGAATTAATTTCCATAGTCGGAAAATCACTCCTACCCTCAATCGTAGACAAAATAACAGGGTTACAAAACGACACAATTGAAGAAATGCTCACAAACTTAAAATGGGAGAACTGGGCCTTTGCAGGTACAATCAAGTACTAATCACATACCAACACAACCCTGACACAGACAAATTAAGAACAGAGATTAGCAAACTAAAATTAAATTGCCAGCCTGATACTTCAAACTCAAAAATCAAACCAACAACGCCGACAAAACTCCCCAGCACGAGACACACGATACTTTAGGGGAAACCGAAATTGCATTCAGAAGGGAAACAAGCAACATGTTAATTATCAAAGACGCAACCAGCAATCAGTCGTTATATTAAAGGAATATGTATGAAACTCGCGAAAAACGGGAATTAACTACAACACATAAAAACTAAGAGATTACAAAACAAGCACACGAACAGACGTTCAAAATAAAGTCGGCCCCAGAATTCTGCCTACAGAAACAGTAGTAGCAGCCAGTTCCAAAGCCTTAGAAATGCGATTGACAAACAAAAAAACTGCTATGCGAAGGGAAATTAGGTGCCATCCCTGCAGACATGCACCGAAAAAAGGTGTACAGGGAAATCGATGTGTGCAAAGTCCTATTTTGCAAAAGGACACCACAAAAGTTTGTATGTGGAAATCGCTAAATTCAATTTAAAAAAATTAAAACTTTGCATACCGGCCACTTGAACAACACATTATCAAGGCTGAAACAACCAAACATCGCATAAAACAGAACTCATCAATAATCGAATTTCGGGCACAGACAACCAGGTTTGGGAAACCCGATGACAAGGCCAGTTCGGTACACAAGGACCATCAGGAAACTAAACGCAATAAGGAAGCGGATGGGAAAGAGGCACACGATGTGACTCAGGAATCCGAAAGTCAGCGAAACCGCACAGAGCACAAAGACTGCACAGCCTTCATAGGGCCGCAAAGCCAAACAGCGATAACATGTGCGCTCTCTATGTACACTGTCCAATGTTCCCAAACCAAACAACCAAATTCTGCATGGACATTGGTAAATGTTTCTGCAGTTTCAAACACAGGTTTGCAATTGGCGAAGTCCGGGTCAAATTACCGCATGCAGGAAATGATTCGAGTAGGCAAACAGCCCAGTTAGTAAACATCAACACAGAACAGTGTGGTGATGATGAAAGGCGAGCATGCAACCTGAGCCATGGTGAGTTCAGGAAACAGTCAGGATACAAAAAGGGAACCCAAACTAGCAAGGAATAATTCTGCCAACAGGTTGTACAGACAGCAACACTGCGCGTCCTTGTTTAAATCCAAGGAAGAGAATACAATGCACTTATAGATACAGGATTTTCCAGTTATTGTATAGCTACGACACTCATTAAGAATCATCAATGCATGCCAGTTACAGAAACATTTCCCCTAGTAGGAGCAACACATAAAAACAAAGCTCCTCAATACAAAACAACCATAGATATAAGCATATTGGAGCACACATTCGATCAAAACATTCTCCTAATTGATAATCTGAAAATTTATATAGTACTAGGAGTCAACTTCATAAAAAAAATATTACATCAAACCTATCGTCAATAACAATATTATGCTCATACATGCCTCTGATAACAACAAATTATAAGAAGCTGCTTTAAATACCACAATCGTAGAGAAATATACGACGCATAACATAGAATATTGCATTAACAAAATTGAGAACATTGAGACGGTAATTCCAAATATTAAACTAGGTTACATCAACAATAAACTGTCCCACCAAGAAAGGAAATCCACACAGGAATTATTATACAAATATCAGGATAGGTTCGCGAGAACTATCACAGAACTAACAGAAACAAAAAAACTATGAAATCAAATTAGAGCTGACAATGGATAAAGCCATACACGCTTAACCGTACGAAATTAACTCCACACTAAGACAGGAAGAACTAAGTCAAATACAACTAATGGTGGAAGCAGCGATAGTTACGCCATCCAAATCCACATATACTGTGCCAAGTTTAGTATTTTAAAAATGTCAAGGTAGGATCGGATTTCTGACAGTAACTTAAAAAAAGTCCAGTAACCGATTCTTGATATGTTCAGCAGAATTTCTGCAATACCAGTTAGAAAAGAGGATCGCAAGAAACTCTCCTTTTCTGTCGACAAGGTCAGACTTTTCGAATACGCCCGTTTGCCAATGGGAATTGTAACATCCCCAAACTATTTCCAAAATTTTGTAGACATCGTGCTCGGTCCATTAAGATGGAAAACCGCAGTAGCGTACATCGACGACATTTTTACTATAGAAAATCAATTCCAAGAACATCCGGAAAACATACAGATTGTAATTGATTGGTTGCACAAATTTAATGTTAAAATAAATGCTAAAATGGGCTCATTCGCACAAGACCAAATAAAATTTCTCAGTCTTTACATAACACCAAAAGGAATAGTGATGGACCTAGAAAAAATTGGAATGGTTGAGAACATGATTTCACCAAATAATGTAAAACAACTGTAAACATTTCTCGGCCTAGCATCGTACCTACTAAGGCACATACAGAGCTACGCTCGCAGAGCGGAACCCCTCATTGACCTACTGAAAGATAATGTCCTGTTTAAATGTGCAAGTAGGAAACAGGCAGTGTTTGACGATCTCAAAGCAGCTATTCGTAATGCAGAAATTCTAGCAACATTTAACGAAAATATACACACTATTTTAGCCTGCGGTGCATCGAAAATGCCAGTAGGCGAGGTCCTCATGCAGGATATAACGATTACCAAATAAATAGCTATCGTTGCATTCACCTCTAAGAAACTATCGCTGAACAAGGCACGTTGGTCCATGACAGAGAGAGAGTTAGCCGCTGTCAATTATTGTGTTCCATACTTCCGGCAATACTTATACGGGAAAAAGTTCACCATCCAGACGGACCATGCGAGCTTATGCTACCTCAAAACCATGGCGGAATACAATATCCACATCCAAAAGATGTGGATATTGTATGTCTGTACAACCTGTTGGCAGCATTATTCCTTGCTAGTTTGGGTTCCATTTTTGTATCCTGACTGTTTCCTGAACTCACCATGGCTCAGGTCGCATGCTCACATTCCACTCGTCGAATATGAATTTCAACCAATAATCATAAAAGTTAAACTGAATATACACCCAGATGCGATGAGTAGGTTACTAACAGCAGGAAAGGCCGAAATTACAGCTATTCCAATAAACAACACTAGCTATGAAGTTAAAAAGACTATGCTAAATTGTATTTCTTTTTTCGAGGCACTAGCAGAAAGCCTATTCCAGAACTTACAAAAACATGGGGAAATCAAGAAAACTATTTCCAAATATGTTACAAAGAACTCGATAGAGAAAATCTTTTTTATGAAAAATGATCTACACTCAACTGATAAAGCACGAGTAGCGAAAATGATTATTAATAAGGAATACTTACCATTACATGCAATAGCTAAAATAATCACTACCCTCTATCAGGTCAACATCGAAATTTCCATGGAATACCACAACAATAAAATCAAAGCAACTTGTGTGAACCAACTCCTCATTTGCAAAATAATATTCCAACCTCATAATAACATACCTTACTAATTTCCCGCTATCGCCATGAATAGGAGTACATAAAAATTGAGAATGACTCACATTTACTAAAAGCACAAATTAGCAACAACACCTCACCAATTCTAAGATTAATACATTAACGATCCCCACATACAACAACTCAAGATCTTACTAACTGACCCCGATAAGGCCAAACCAAAGTATTGGAGATTAGCACGATGTTACGCGAAATTTACATGAAAGTACACATTCCCACAGGCGAAAAGAAATTAACACTCGTGCCAAAATAATATGTCAACGAAATTATCACCACACTTTATGATGTGCCCTCCTCGGCGGTGGTCACTTCGGACAATAAAAAACACTTAATAAAATCAAAAACACATTCTATTGGGACTCAATGAATAACGATGTAAAAACCTATACCAAAAATTGCCCAATTTGCCAAAACATAAAAACGTCGAATCAGAAGCCAATAGGCCAAAAGACACCCACCCACCCCCTCCCTTACTTTAGTCATGGGGCTTCGATGCCAAAGCACCATTGCAAATGTCAGGTAAAGGTAACAGATACGTCTTAGTAATGACCAAATTTTCCAGTACGTATGTCGTTAAACCTATTGACGCACAAACATGCGCAAACTTTGTCAAAGACGTAATTTTAAGTTTGGATGCCCGAATACCATTCTGACAGATAGAGGGACTTCATTCAATAACAAATTAATGGCAGAACTACTAAATAAGTTGCAAAATGAAAAAATTACAAATGACCGCCTGCAAACCCGCTTGCAAGGGGCTAACGGAGTAGGTCAACAAAATTTTATCACAACAGCTCCCTGCATGCGTAACGAAGACCAAGCCCATTGGGACGAATACGTCCCATATATAATTTTTAATTATAATTCCACAGCCAATTGTAGTACAAAATATAGCCTGTTCTACCTACTCCAATGGGTACATGCAGTACAGCTTTCCCATGTAATTACGCAGGAATATTCGGAATTTAGCAACAACTGGAATGAAGAACTAAACAAAAATCACGAACAAGCCGAAATCAACCTAACTGCATAGCAAACCAAACAGAAACAAGTATTTGACATGAAATTCCGGGACAACAACCCCAAAAATAGGCCAATGGATACGGATAAAGAACACAGCCAGAAAAAAAGACCTTAGATATAAATATCTCGACCTATATAGAATACATGATATTCTAGGGCCCTTAACTAATTCCATTGAAATGCGCAGATGGGGCGAGAACTAAATTTATACTGTAAATACACGCAATATAAAGCTAGCCAATATGCGAAATAAAAATTACTCTATTATGTTTCAGGTAAAGATGGAGCAACATGGGAACCACGATCAGCAGAGCGGCGTTCCTTGTGCTGTAAATGATCATAATTGCCACAGGTCAACAAATCAACTCCACCCTCGCCGGAGTGAACTACCAGGATATGTACCCCCAAATCATCTACGAGGAAGTGCTACTGCTGTATCGCATGCAGCCAAGACCTCCCAGCAACCTCCAGACATGGCCACACAGGGCTTGTGTGACCCACACCACAGTACAAGCCTAGCCGACATATTCTTAAATGAAATGTCTCTGTCTCCCAAGCAAAAGAAAGGTATAACTTTCCTTGGAGATGTCGCCAGGTGTTGCTGCGACATCCTCACTATCAAACTCCTCGAAGCCCTCTTAAGCAATGGTGACATTCTGGCAACACATCTTAATTAGCCTCAAAGTAACGTAATATTATCAAAAACAATCTTAAAATTTCTATCCATGCCATTTCAGAAATTTAATCTCAAGTAGAAAGTAAAGATAATAAATAAACTAATAAAATAAAGTTCACAAATTTCACTAATTAATAACATAAAGTTGAAAACGTTAATGTCCAAAATCAAATGCTAACTAGCACAATGTTACAATTAATGACATATAATTAACGAACAAAGAATTATTTCTTATATTAATCACCGCCAGAGGAACCACTTGCCCTTACAAGCAGTCCACGTCAAACTTTAACGGCAGAGTTAGCAAAACTTCAAACCACCCTAACAGCTATGCGTACAAATCAAGAAGAATATTCAATATTACACAACTCCAATTACAGAATGCACATTGTCCGAAACACAGCTATTATTGAAAGACCAAACACCGGTGCTAAACATTAACAACGAATGGCAGTTTTTCAAAAACCGTCAATGTATCATATTTATTTCAAAATGGAACATGTCACATGTCTACACCAAACGAAATAATTGCTATAAGTAAACATACACATGAAACACGTAAGGTGTCAACAATACCGGAACACACCAACGAAGTTTATTTAATTGCAAAACAATTAGCCGACAGCCTCCAAGTTAGTTGTGTGAAAGCAGCAATTAAGTTGGATATCATCGAAAAGCTATATCAACAGTGCAAATTTACATGAGTTCAAGGCAAACAATTAATTGGATATTATATCTAGCCATACCAATACGTTATTAATTGGATATTATATCTAGCCATACCAATAAGTTATTAATTGGATATTATATCTAGCCATACCAATACGTTATTAATTGGATATTATATCTAGCCATACCAATACGTTATTAAAAACGCGGCCGAAACCATGAAATTGTGATGCATTAATTTATCTCTCAGCACAGAAATTCCGACCATGTCAGTTGGTAGCATTGAAATCCACGTCCCGGGTGGGTGTAGGTTGTCAACGAAAAAAATGCTGATCGTACACGCAACTCACATTTGTGACGCCCAAAGGCCAGTACTACCAACCTCACACACTCGTACCAATCCACTGGATGCAGCACGCCAACTTTGAAGTTAAACATTTATGAATAACTTAAGGCATTTCTTTTTACACGCTTAACAATATCATTAATGTCGAATGGAAAATACAAATGCAGAATTGCCCCCAGTAAATTATCGGCAACTCAAATACGTTTCTGGGCTGGTACAACTACGAGTATTCTGTGTTGACTCAGAAACACTTCAATTATATCAGCTGGTCAACAATAATATTTCTTTCTATCGTACTCACGGGACACTACTGTAAGTTAGTAAGAATTGCAATTATGCTAAACATAGTCGCTCATACGACATAGTTAGAAAGTATACTTACCTTCAGTCGGCCACTGGAAATAAAGGTATTCCACGGATGGCGGTCAGTCATTTTTACAGACAAGCTCGGCACAGGCACGTGACAACTAGAAACGTTATTACGACGAATGAAGATGCAAATTTTGTAGGCGGCACTAATATTCTCGCTTAGAATCTATTTCTGGCTAAACACAATTACACTTCCTGCTCATATATAATTAATGTCGCACTCTACAAAACTGCAATTACGCACCATATAGTACGGCGCACAAATGACAATTATATTATGTTAGCGTAGCACGGTCTTGCAAATAAGTATTGGAATTTAAAGTGGACTTGGTGCAAAGCAAACATAATTGCCATACGAATCAGTTAGGTAGTGAATTCTCGGCGGAAAAAGAACAAAGTTCAAGCACGTCATGACACGTGGGACGGCAGGATTTACGCCCACACCAGCAGATCGCATTCGCGCTTTATCAGCGTGCAGATCCATATCCAAGTGCAAACACTAGAGCGCACATATTGATGGACTAAGTCCATGTGGCGAGAACGCCATAGTTAATTACCTGAATTATAGATAGTGTCCCTTACCACTTTTATTAACATATAAGCTGTAAGTAAATATTCAGTTCCAACGGCCACAAATGTAATATAAAACAATGAATTCAATACCAATTGTGCACTGTAAATATAGAGAAGCAAAGCTGTAATGCTAATTATCAACTGTTAGTGCACAATAGGTGCACATATGTATACTAATAGTTATAAAGTTAGTTCCCCTCACGTAGAGTATGTAGCATAGCCACTGCGCCACTTAATTACCAAATTAATATTCAGTTTAATAAAATGCAGTACGTAAATTCAAAGTTGCAGCCATGTTAACTCTTAGATCATAGCAATGGACCATTGTGGTCTGTTGGGTTAAACCAGTGCACCGTAATTCCACCCAAAAACCTCTAATCCCAGTGTTCGGGGCCGGGTCAAATAAATTTTTACTGGTTAATAGCAGGTACCGTGACATTCTCCCCCTCCCCTTAAGACCAATAGGAAGCAAAGGCAATGACGTCATATATCTCTTGCCGGCAAGATACCACAAACCCAGGTAGTATTTACAAGTACATTCCGCGATTCCTGTTGCATAAACTGGCAATATTTTGTTCATGTGTACACAGTTAATTAAGACAACTTGTACCATGTGTACATAAGAAGTCATCCTAACTTATGCGATAGCTTGTAGCAAATAGTACCAGTAATTGAAATGTCATTTTCATAGTTAACTGTATAGAAAAATTTAACTTTTGTAATATTAATATTGGTGCTAAAACTGTTGCTAACTGAAGCAGACCTACGTCAAATTTTCAAATGTTACATTACCACAAAGTTTTAATATCAATATCGAAGTCTACCCATGTGTTGTTCATCACCGACAGAACATATGGTAAAAGGAATTACATACAAATAAATATATAACACAAACTGTTGTAATAACATGTACATAGCACAATAATGGGTAATGCATATTACAAGGGATACCTGTTGATTGCTTATACAGACTTGCTGGCGAACTCAACATTATATCTAACGTAAATACCAAATTATAAGATTTTGTACCACATCTTAATATTACAGCAAATGCCTTATTATAAATATAATATTAGTATTATTACTCTCAAGCCAATAGAATACAACCAGAAGTCTAATTCCATACAAATATTATGTAAGATGTATTTTCTATGTTAAAAATATATATGAGTAATAATTGTGCACTTCTAGGTACAACAATATTAACATTAGGAAGCCACAAAATGTAACACGGAGCTGAGCCTCACTTTACTCTCAACGCCCTAAGGAAACCATATATACAGTGTACAAGGACATTTTTAACACTGCTGCCCATCCGCAACCGCATGGAAGAAAGGCTTATCTCCGGTAACTGCGGAGGAGCAGCAAACACCGGTGAGCCACGCCTGGTCTAGTGAGATACCTCCCCTATTGTGTTGCCCCACATGAGATCGCGCAGGATGCACAAGCCCCGGAGAGAGGGGCAGTGCTATGAGCACCACCAGGCCATGCGAGGAGTGCGAAGGAATTCGGCCATGACAACATCCGTTTTGCCAACAGCCGGGGATAAAGTATCCTAAATATCGCAGCCTTCGAGACGAGCCTCAGCGAATCCGAATCTTCGACAGTGTGTAATTATCCTTTCTGATAGGGCGTCTTGAAGTATCATGAGGCCAAGGTAAGCGAGGCGATAAATAATAGCTTTACCCAGCAATCCTTGTAGCCTTTTCGCAGGTGGGTTTCCTGTAAAAAGAGTACAATTGAGTCTTTTGCATTGATCTAAGGTGATAAAGTAACCACTTAACGATTAACTGATTGTAGTCTTGACTGAATCAATAACTGTAGTGTTTTGCTGTAAATGTGTGTTTGCTTTACTAAACTACGTCATCCACCTTTTAAATGAATGCGTGACCTGTTAACTAGAGCGGGGTCACAGCAGCAGATATACGGCCTTAAAAATCGATTTTAGAAAAGTAATTTTGCAAACCATCAAAAAGGGCGTAGGATTATACTACGATTCTTTGGGTAATGTTTCACGTTATCTAGATCTTCAACCCATTAAAAAAACCAGCGTTAAGACCTTCACTTTCACAAAATTATAGGTTTGGCCACCCTGTTTTTGCATACAATTTTTTTACCCTCAAGTTTTATGGATTTTGTGCCATCTTATTGAGCAGTACATCCTACTTAACAAAAAACGTCATCTTGTTGCACGTCCCTAGGACCCACCAATTCCTATTAAAAGGCTCACAAAGTTTTCAGGTGTGCTGATACAATGCCTGGCATTAGGCAATACAACATTCTCGCGGAGGTAATCGCATTGTAGGCAACCGATATCGGGCCGACTCATTTTAAATGGATTTAAGTGGCAAATGTACTAATGTGACACATTCGTGCATTGGACATACGAATTAATGTGCTTTGTAGCTATAATCTCGTTTAAACAGCTTAAAGGTTCAAATGAGTCAGCAAGTACAAAACAATGGCGTTAACAATTATGATGTGTTACGCCAGCTCCAGTCACACGAATCATACGTCGGTGATCATTCACATCTCAACAAAATAGACCTTGCCAAACCACCACACATAGTGGATCTATTTACTCTTGTTAAGGTTTGGTCACAAGGTTGAAACAACATAGGCCGAGCTAATAGACAATCCTTAAAGATAGTTATGCAGTCAATTATCAGCCCTGATAAAGCAAATTAATATTATCACTTAATATTAGGGGTCAAAACAGCGACATTTATAAAATAACAAGTCTAAAGTTCAGGTGACTTGTAAATATAATCACTTTTTATATTTCTTTGCCGAATAAATATGTATTTTTCATTACATGAGTATTCAATTCAAAGTGTGTGACAGAAGTAGGTTTCATTTAATATTTTTTATAAACATTACTAGGAAAACACACAAATCATCTCATGTACTTAATACGGTGCTATACAAAATTATATTTTGTTGGTAAGTTAAAAAAAATACTTCACATGGGCATTAAGTTTTTATAACCTGAATTTTTTTTTAAGATAAATAAAATTGAATTCTTTAATAAATCCTTCTATATTGTAAAACATGTTTCCTACTTTTGTTATGCATGGCTATACTGATAACTTACATTATTCATATGATACTTAAATATGAGTTCAATTTTCAGAGTTGAGCAAAAAGATAATGATATGCAGGGTTTTCCTGTTAAGTAGTACTTCCACGGACCCGTTCCACAGCCATGGGAAAGAAGAGGCACAGCTGCATTCGGCAGTAATTCCTTGCAACCACTCGAACTCAGCTATACAAAATAGCTGTAAAGTGCACTGGCGCACTCGCTGCACAATGATGGTATAAGATGTTTTGTCACAACATTGAAAAGGTAATTTCAGCAGTTAGTCAAACAATCAAAGGCACATTTTTAGATTGTCTTGAAAATAGGGTCAAGGATCGCTTCCGCACTGCAGAGAAACACAACAATGTCGTTTCACACAGTAGTAGTTCGCTAGAGTAATCTATACTCGCGTCATAGTTATAATTTATTTGACCCGCGATGAAAAATACCATTTAAAAAATTGGTTTACAATGGTTTATATATAAAAATTTAACGTAATTAATTATTATTTTAATAACATTCATAAAATCAAGATGTTAATAATAAAAAAATATATAACATAGCTTATAACAAGTCGTGCTATCTGAAGTACTTGAGCTAAACCTAAAACTTACAAAATTAACAAAGACACATTTTAAATACATCTACAGATATTACTATCTAACAGAACATAAACAATAAGCCACATGAATAAATATTACTTTAGCATTACTTTTAAACATTAATACAACTCATCAAACACCAAAAAAATTATAACATTCACTTCATATAAATTAAAAAGATAAGTTTAAGTACCAAAGGAAAATATTACCCGCAGATAATTAACCACAAAAATAAATTAAAGTTAAGTCATTGCCCACAAAACAAATTTTTATCCAAAAAAGGCAAAAATACAAAGGACAAAAACATAAGCAAAATACTTACTATGCCATACGAAAGGAACCCACTCCCCCTCAAACCAGACTGTTGCTGGTCAATGGTCAGAAAAAACTTAAAATATACTACATCATTAACTAAGATAAAGCCCTTATTTAACTCAAAAAAATTACAAATAATCCATTATAACAATTTAAAAATTATCCCCTTGTATCTTGTGGAGCAGAAGGTAGAGTAACCATAAGGGTTCTTACGGTTACGGAAAGTGAAGAGGTTATTTGCGGTGAGGAGCAGTTGGGAATTGACCATAATTTAAGCCATAACCAAATAAAAAAGGCTAGGCAAAGAGTAGTAATCCTGCAGGAAATGACAATGGATACAGTTAATGACAAAGTTAAGAGTATTTGTTAGAGTATGTACTAGACGGAGAATGTGAAGCATGTCATTGAAGTTGGTATCATGTTGTTGTGAAGTGAACAAAGCATCAAGTTCTTTAATCAAGGAGCCGTTAAAAGATAGGTTAGAAAACTTTGAAAAGAGGAGATTTCTATGGTTATGTGCAAGTTTCGAAACTAGAATGATGCATAGGGAAACGTAAATGTCCATTGCTGAACTAAAAGAACCAAAGGTATTGAATTACGAGCTTACTGTGTCACAATGAGTAGCATTAGCTAGGTGTCTGCTCCCATTCAATCTGATAGAGAAATTGAGAGTAGCATCAATAGTAGATATAGAGAGAAGGGCGATTTCAAGAGGAAACTTTGTAGCAATTAACAAAAAGAAGGGGTTTTCTGAAGAAAATGAAGTTCAAGATGAACAATAGATTTTTCACAAAAGTCCAAATATGTTTTACCAGAGAAAAGTTGAAATTACAGTTATCAACATGAATGTAAAAAATGGGAAAAGAGGTGTGTATAGGGCGATTCCATGACTTTGACGTGAAGTCAATAATTGTCTGTCCGGGCTAATAGCAAGTAAATCATTCACAGATAACAACAAATACTGGTTCAAGTTTTCAACCTAAATGGTCAAAAAGAAAGCATGGTATCTTTAAAAAAAGGCTGTCCTTGTTTGTAAATGGTACATCCACATCAACATTCAAAGATGTATTATAAATTACAGCATGCACTGAACTAAGCCCATAAAACATGTCCAAATTATCAGGTGTCACAGGGGCTATTATATATAAAGGTAAAACAATTAGGAGTTGAACCTTATTCAAGAGGTTAACCAAAGACATTGGATTCAATAAAGTAGAGCTCAAAGTACTTTGGACAATGGTTTCTGTTGCGTGTTTCAGATCAAAAATCTCCATCCTAGCATTGGACACAGCTACAGTAACACAGAGTAATGTTGTAATAAGGTCAACACTAAAACTGATTAACAACATTTTGTCAAAATCTTCATGTAGATTTCTGTTCATAGCAACATAGAAAGCATTACAATGTTCAATACAGTGGTTTGCTCTTGGTATTATTCAAAATTCTAACTTCCATATTACGCAGTAAAATTATGTGATTAGCTGAATTGACAGAAATTTCAACTTGATTGTTGGCGAGAGAATAAAGTCGCTTTTCCATAGAGTCCATAAAGTCGCTTCTCTATAGAGGGTACCAAACACAGTTTGCAAGATTTTCCCTCCTAAATCTAAATACCACTTTTTTTTTTCGGGATGCAGAAGGCAAGAGAGAAGTTAAAACGGAAATTTGAAACTGGAACACCTTGAAATTTTCTTTCTATTGAGCAAATGCAAACTGAAAATTCGGATCAAAACTATAAGTCTGACTCAAATGCAATATTTCCTTATCATGTAATATTTTGAAGCAATTCGTCTAATTCAACAGATTACATTTGGAGTTCCAGAAGAATGAAATACACTATTATGAAGTAGGTAACTGTTATTAATAGAACATCATCTTCCTTTTCAAATATTATATAATAATGGAGTGTTTTTACCATTACAGGTGACTCAGGAAGTAGTTATTAAGGAACACAATTAGGTACAACCACATGATTCAAGGTAGCGAACAGCAATGCAGAAAATCCGAACAGGTTCAAAGAGAAACTAAACATGTGCTAAAATCAAAACATGAGTAATACCAACAATAGGGGATTCAATTGAATACCTAAATTCTTAAATTTATATATTGCATAAATTATACAAATTATAAATCAACCAAATTAAATTCACCAAACTCCTAAGACAACCCATACCCATACAAACTAATAAACCTGAGATAAACACGAAATTTAAATGAAAACTTAAATCTGGGCCATTGGATTTTTCTTATTTTCTTTTTGAGTAGGCCGAATTGAAATGTGATTGCCCGGGATAACTAAGATGTGTGGGTGATCAGTCCACAGTCAAAACCAAGACATGGGCAGACACAACAAAAGAAATATAGGGCTTAACAGAACACGCGCAGGCAGAGCCTGTAACTTCTTACACTGTGGACATCAACAAATTAAGAAGGAGCAATAGAAGGGAAATGTTTTAGGTGCGAAATATGCGCACGCATTATATAGGCCATTAGGGTCAGCCAAGCTAGCTCTAACAGGTGTTTTTAAGTGTTGGATCTGATGACGGACAGGCCAACTAAATAATAATTTGGCCATTTGTTTGTCTACCGTCCTACTAATGGAGTGAGTATTTAAGAGAACTAAATCTGCAGTTCTAAAAGAATTATCATTTCTATTCCTGCACTCAAGACATCGCTGTTAAGAGCCGCTCAAATCTCGTGTCTCTCTTCACTATTCATCCTTTCTATTCCTCTTTTATTTCACAAGGCTCCGCTCGTGGTACCGTTTAATATTTGAGGGCTGTCGCCCAATTTTCTCGGATGTCTGAAACATCATCGGGAAGATCACTTAACTGCCATAAGTTGGAGCAAGGATGATTTGGCATTTAAGTGAACATCAACCTGAAATTTTTATATTTATGAGACTTATGTCGGGCATAATTGAATGCCATTTGAAGCCAGGGCAAATTCTTGTCCCAATTGGTTTGATACTTTGCATGGAAGGCAGTTAATGCCGAACAAAGGTTTCTATTAAAACACTGCGCATGCAAAGGTGTAGGATTATGTGGGGACAAAGTCATGTGTCTGATCCCATAGGAGAACAGATGTGTATGAGGATCTTGAAAATAAACTGAGACCCATTATCTGAAACAATAGTAGAAGGTATGCCAAAATTTTATATATGGGCATCTGAAGCACATGTACAGTAGGAAAATGAAACAGCTTTCTTGTTGGGAATTAACATCACAAATTTTGAAAAAGCATCAACACATACCAAATGACTTACTCCTAGGGAGTAGACCTACAAAATCAATAAACAACTTTTGCATGGACCTTTCGGCTACATCTGACGACAAAAAATTAAATATGTATTTTGACTAGGCTTACACGTAGCACACAACTAGCAGGGCTTCACTCAGTCAGCGATATCAGCATTCATTCCTTTCCAGGTAAAATTTCGCGTGATGTTCTCTATGATTTTGGAAATTACAAGGTATGCTCCAAAAGGTGACGAACGGAAGTACGCGAAAACCAAATCGGGTAAATGAGCTGATGTTATAACATGTTTCCTGTTGTGTTTTACAATAGAAGATACCATTGTTCAAAGAATTGGGTTTTTGTTCAACTCCAGATTTCAGATTTTGAATAATCGTTGCTAATTCTGGATCTTCATTCTTATCATCCTGGATATTTTATAATGCTATGGGAATGTCGCGCAAAACAATGCAATGGGATAAGTATTCAGATGTTACAGGAAAATTACAACACTCAAATATTCTTGAAAGATTATCGGCTACAACATTTTGTGTGCCTTAAATATGTTGAACTTTCAATTTTAAAGAAGAAATACTTTGAGAGTGGTGGAACTTTAAGCGGGGAGAAGAAAATTATTTGGGTTGCCCGATACTAAAACATATAGTATCTGAAATGAAAAATAATTAATAATAAAAGTAATAAAAATGAGTTGTAAAGAAAAAATATATATTTAAATTAGTATCTTGCCATCCCAATCAAACTCATTCAGAACAACCAATAGCAAGAGGTCAAAATCCTCCACCATTGGACTGTTAAATGGGTCGTCCAGATACCCTTAACACCACTACTACTATTCTTTAGCTGGTCTCCTTAAACTTTCGAAACCACTGTAATTCATAAAAAAAAACAAGAAGACTTTGCTCAACCTCAGTCAGCCAGATTTGCAAATCATAAAATTCTGCATGAGAGGAAAAACAAGGTAACAGTGATAAATTAAGGGGGGGGGGTTGGGAACGGACACTCGCTTGACTAATGCTCAAGGAACTGGGGATGGAATCTTATCATGGTTTCTGGAGCTTCCAGGAGGGTAGCATGAGGTACAGTTGTCTAAAAATGCAATCAAAGATTTCTAACCTTAAACTAGAAATGTTTAAATAACTATAATATGCAGGAGTCAGTTATGATTATAGGGAAAGTGTTCGAAAGAACAACATGAGAATTCAAAAACAATATATAAAATGTTCTATTTAAAAATATTTTTAAAAATATTTAATAGACTTATGTAAACATTATAATATTTTACCATCAATAGAATTTAGCGATCAGCAATTAAAAAAGGTTAGTTAATAAAAATGAATTGCACAATACATATCAAGACTGATAAATTAATATGAATAGCATGAACAATTATTGAAAGGCAATACTATATCAAGAAATTTCTAACATTCATAAAATTAAAATTTACAAAATGTAGGTATTGACCATATATTTGGTTAGGTTGACAACAAAAAAATAAAATATTGATTATCAAAACCTTGAACTATCTGTCTAATACTCCCGATTTTCTAATGAAAATAAAATAATATAATTTAATAAAAACTATATAACAAGTGACATCCAACCTTGTTATAAAATACTAATAACATTTAGCGAATTAATTTGTACTTTTATAAGCGTAATCAGCAGCTGAATCAAATTAAATTAAACTTAAGTATTAAATCAACAACAAATAAATTTAAAGACTCATTAAAAGAACAAATAGAAATAGGTAGGAGAAGTTCAAAATTGGGTATAATTATAAAAGGGGAAAACTATCTAAAAACCTTTTGTCTTTCAAAATATCCTGAAGGCGTGGCGGCATTTTACGTTAAGTCCCCATAAGACGAAACATAAACATCAATGCCATTACAAACACAATCGTTAAAACTGTCTAAGTATTAACTGACTTAGGCAACTATATCAAACTTAGGTTAACTAAAAATATAAATGAATAACCTTCCCAGTTTATTGATTGGCCAAAACTATCAGGAACAGTAAATTAATAAGCATATATTAGAAAAATATTAATCTCTATTAGTTCCGAACCTTCAAACTATAAACAAAACACACGACAGTCTCTAGAATTTGGCTATAAAAACAGGCACCATAAAATACCAACCTTAACGATCTGAAACCTAAATGTAACGAAATATTAAAACCTATGAGCAAGACAGGTCTCACTTACTTGTAGGCACTTCTTAAATTATTTACGACTAAAGTAAAATAAAAATACCTGTAACAAATACATAAGGGACAAAGTGTCTCACCTCACCGTACTTTACTCCTAAAGCTACTCGACTGTCGGGCTTAATGACACTGACTCAGTGTGTCGAACTCTTATCCTTAACTTACGACTATTTATAAGATCGATCGGTGACGCCTTTCCCGAAACTTCAGAAAGAAGGTCCCGATCAACCAAAACAAAACCAATACTTAGATCATCGTACATGTTTCTTCACCCTATTAACACCAAGCGTCATACCACCACTCCAGCCAATCAGCGTCCAGAATCCCTCTCCCTGGCAACAGCTGACCAGCAAGTGACCATACTACAATACTCCCTTTGTCCCCGAAACCGCCTAGATTCGTGCTGATTCTTTCAACACATTTACCTCTTACCCCTGGGAGTACCACAAACTGCCCTTTGCCGTGGCTGAAACCACATGTCGGCTGCTACAACGACTAACTACGATGTAAACACTTCAGAGCGAACATTCGGTTGGAAAGTTCTCGAACTGCCTAAGTTGTGTGTCGACTACAGTGATTTGGTAGAAGAAGTGAAGACCTAAAGGCAACCTAAGATCGACAGTTCGAGAACGGCCAGGAAAAAGTGCCAATTCCGAACCTGGCCTTCTGGACGAATCGATCGCCCACTTCAGAGAAAATACATAGAAAAATCTCGAAACTAATTAGCCGAAAATTCCAATAATCCCAACTTCCCTTGAAATAAAATTGAAATGGTTCCCACCCCGTGACCAAAAAATTTAGACTCGTGCTAACAATACCATACCTTTCTCAAATAGAATTAAAGTATCAGAACAAAAAAAAATGTAATTTGTAAAAAATGCCTCCAATAATTTACTGCATCGCAATATGCATGACCCAATGACCAATTTTTCCTAGTTGTCTGAGGTTTGTCAAAAGCCAATGCAATGCCTGATTTTCCCTTTCTAAGAGGAATTTAGAATGTTCTGGATAATGGCGAATTTTTTCAATGCCAAACACCATAGCTAAGCACTCTATCACATAGATCGGAGACGATTTTCGCTCCTGAGGAGTCAGCTTACAAGACACAATGATGTGGGTAGTCGAGCACTGTCTACTTCGTGGGCGATAACTGCCCCCACAGCTATACTAGAGGCATTAGTTTGTAAAATGAAGGGTTTCAAGAGTATAGGTGGATTGATAATATCTTGTTTTATTGTTTCAAAAGAACTTTGTTGTTCTTGACTCCACTCAAATTTTACTGACATTTTACGCAGCTTATTTACAACTGCGGCCATTTCCAGCAAGATGGGGTATAAATTTCCCAAATAATTGAACCATTCCAATAAAACGAGCTATGGTCTTAAAGTCTTTTAGAAGTGGAATTTCTAATTTCTTAAGATCGATCCGGATCTATGGCAATGCCTTGTGAAGATATTTTGTGTCCGAGGAACGATATTTCCTGAACTGGGATCTTAACTTTTGCAATATTAAGAGTGAGACTAACTTTTTCTAACTTAGTAACCTTCTCTTTTAGATGATTGAGATGTTGATCAAAGTCCTCGGAGTACACAACCAAACTGTCCAAATAATTGTGCACACATTTAAATTTAATATTATGGTAAATTTGATCAAAAGTCTGGGAAGGACTTGTGCACCAGTGAGTGAGTGAGGAGATTTGGACGACTCTTAACAGCGAGATCTTGTGAGCCGATGAGGGTTATCGAAGTGAATATGGAGAGGCGACGGAATGAAGGGGCGGGGGAAATGGGAGATCCCCGAAGAAACCCACCGAATAACGGCACCATCTGGCACGATTCCGACTTGCGAAAGTCCGGTGACCCGGCCGGGGATTGAACCCGGTTCGCCTTGGTGGGATCCGAGCGCGCTAATCGCTCAGCCACCGAGGCCCCTTGTGCACCAGTGGCAATGCCAAAAGGGACACATGTGGGATGGTAAAGTTTCCATGGCAAACAGAAACTAGTGATGGATTTTCAATTGTTTACAAAAAAATTACATGATGGTCATTGAGGCCAATCGTGAAAAAATTTTACTTGCTAAACCAATAAAAGTCAGAATGGGTATCAGGTAATGGTACAGACTCCATTTCAATGTTTTCATTAAGCTTCCTATAGTCAACTACCATTCGTTCTTTTTATTAGGCTTTTGAACAAAAAATGCCAGACTGGCATATTGACATGTTGATTGTTTAGTCACACCTTTGTTAATGAGATCTTGAACTTGCATTCCTAAAATATCAATTTGTGGAGGGTAGAATCTATAGCGAAGACTCTTATATGGTTATTATCATATAATTTAAACTTATACACAAGCAATTTGGATAATCCCAATTCTAAGGCACGCATGCTATGAAAGTGACTACAAAGGTCCTGGACAGCTGCAGGCTCCTTTTCATTCCCATAACCGAAATACTTGCAGATGGGTCTGAATTTAATTCAGCACTTATATTAGCATTCACTTGTTGATTGCAACCAACAAATAGAATTTTCTCGTCAGCATCAAACTTTAAACGATCTTGATTGCCATGAATATCAAGAACAATACCACACTTATTCATGAAGTTAGCACCCAATAAAAAAAATGAAAAAGTTGGAATTAAGTATTCTGCGACTAGGCACTTAAGTGAACTAAGAGATACATAATTTGAGACCTGCGCAATATGGGTTAGAAATCACTCGATGCAGTGTATCACTTAAAGTGATAAACCTAAAGCGATTTTATCAGGTTCAAATTTTGGAACTGCTTTAGTAATTTGCCAGAAATATTGGTGTGTGCTTGTGCTGAACCAGTGTCACAACATACATATTTAACTGAAGGTAGCCCAAGGTAGATTCAATTCGCGGGGTACTAGATATTTGGTACCCTACATGATTGGGAAAATGTCCATGACAGATATCAGCTTAAGTCTTAGACTTAAGATGCGCAAATAGATGTTCAAATTGATGACAATAACTTCCAGCTTGTAAAATGTGAGCATTTACCTAGGAGTTGGCTAATTTACTCTTACCGCGTGAACTGTCGCTCACTTCCCGCTCTCGCACATATCATTTTTTAGCTTCCGACAGTTGGGAGCGATATGCCCTATCTTATTAAAGTAATGGCAAATTGGATGACTACATTGTTGTTTTTGTTAATTGGTAGCTTACTCAGAATTTTCTTGATATTTTTAGATGTTGATGTTTCACTATCAACCGCATTGACTCAGATCTTGACTCATATTTACAGTGACTTTTTTATGATTACCATGTGCATAAACTTTAAAGTTGAATATTTTCCTTACTTGGTCTAACTAGGGGATATCCTGTGAATGTATGTACATTCTGTCACGTTCAGGAAAGCTGGTGGCTTTACTGTGGAACACAAGGCGAGAGTGTGCCTGTGGAATGAGCCCTTCTAAAATGTTGTCCACTACTTTACTTTCAGATGCACTAAGCCTGAGATGAGTTGCGACCTCTTTAATGCTGCTCGCATGGATGGAAAGTGACTTATTGGGATTTTGCAAACAGATACATTCCGTTAAACGTAACTTTGTTAAAAGGCTAGAGGGTATAAAAAGTGCAGAAAGTCCTCATGATAGGCGTCAAATGTGAGGGCTAGAGCAATTGCAATGCGTGTCCTCTCGCTTAATGGGCCTTAGGTAGAAGGGTATAACACTTGCAACAGCTCTGTTTCAGGAACTGCTTTGCTTTGTTGCAACCTGACAGTTATTTTCAAAATTTCAGAATCTTAGGGACATGAAGTCCATCGATACCAGGAAAGTATTTTAATATTCTCTGTAGTGGAGAGGAATGTTGTCCAAATTATTGTAACTTATTTGGGAAGCAATTGGGAGAATAGAAAATTTTGTGCACGCAGGACGCACAAACATATGTCACTTGTAGTTGTAGGAGCAGAATCCACAGAAGTGAAAAAAATATTACTAACAAGTGATGGAAAGGTAGTGGTAGAACTGGTTCCAGTAGGTGGCAACCCTTCAGGTGCTGAAGGGTTGCCACCTAGGTTAGGCATAGTGGCAACACATTCGACATGATGGATCTCAGTTGTACTAGTTTCCCCAAGCATAAAGTTATGAAATTTCTCAGTGGTATGAGCAGTGTCATGTGTCTATTCAGTGGCTGCGGCTACTCGACCACTCTAATACTGATTTAACACTTCAGATGATGAGGCTATCTGGGAAAGTAAATTTCTCAATGATGAACTTTGGACCTACTCAAGTTTTTTCTCATAGGCAATTAAAAGATTATTGAAATTCTTTTCAAGGTGTGCCAAACGGTTTTTTAATTTACCTATAAACTGGAAAGAAATAGCATCCTCTAAGTCATTTATTAGCTCAGTAAGCCCTAAAAAATTAGTGGTGCATGACCCATACTGAATATTCACATCCATATCAACAAGTTTGTTAACATTAGGTGAAATATTTGCCTGAAGGGCCCTACCCATATAATGCACAGTGATGCGACACTAGGGACTGCAGGACCCTAGCAGATCATAAATTAATTCCTCGTTCAGGATATATACAGGGAACATAAAACACGCATCTTTTCGCTTTACACTAAACAAAATATAAAAAATAATTATTATGCACACAAAAAGAAACAACATAACCTAGAACATAAAATCCTCCACCACTATCCCGATCATATTCGGTATGAGGAAGAAAACAAAAAAAAAAAAAAGTACATGCATCAAAGCATGCAAACAACACACCGACAAGACACAACCAAAGGCTCTTTTACCAGCTATGTAACAGCACCTCTGGTGACACGAATCATATGTCGGTGATCATTCAGATCTCAACAACATACAACATGCCAGACCGAACGTGACGAACATAAGGAGTGAATCTAGTTGCACTTGTTAGTGTTTTGTGACAAGGTTGAAACAACATTGGCTGAGTCAATAGATAATTCTTAAATATAGTTATGCCATCAATTATCTGCCATGATAAATCAAATTAATATTATCACTCAATATTAGGGGTCAAAAAGGCAAAAATTTATTAAGTAACAAGTCTTAGTTTCAGGTGACTTTAAATTATAATAAAAGGTTTTTATATCGCTTTAGTGATCAATTCAAAGTTTGTTGCAAATGTTGATTCCATTTTTTTAAATTCAAATTACTTGGAAAACACACAAATGATCAGTTATACATTATCAGTGCTAATCAAAATTATCTTTCGTTTATTAAATGATTAAGTAAATTTTAAAAAATGTTATATGGGTATTAAGTTTTTATAACATCGATTTTTTTCAAGTTCAATGAAATAGGAATTCATTAATGAGTCATTCCATTTTGTAAATCATATTTCCTTCTTTTATTATCCATGGTTGTACTGATGACATAGTTCATTGATATGATACTTGAAGTTGAGTTCAATTTTCAAAGATCAATGTTCAAAGTTAAGCAAATAGATATTATATGCACAGCTTTTCTATTAAGTGGTGCCCCCGCGAACCCGTTCCACAGCCATGGTAAAGAAATGGCACACAGCTACATTTGTTAGTAATTCCTTGCCAACAATCGGGCTCAGCTATACAATATGGTTGGAAAGTGCACTGGCATTTCCATGGACGCCCTCACTGCACAATGGCAATATATTATAATTTGTCACAACATTGAAAAGGTGATTTCAGCAGCTAGTCAATCAATCAGTCACATTTTTTAATTGTATATAGGAACGGGAAAAAGGATCGCGTCAGCACCACAGAGACACATGCCAAGATCAATTCACAGTTCGTCAGAGTAATTTATACTCATGGTCACAGCGACAATTAACTTGGCTCATGATAAAAAAAACAATTAATATTTAAAAAATATGTTCATGATGTTTGATGTTGCAATTTAAACAGTAAATAATAACTATAATAACACTGACAAATGTATTACAATAATAATAAAAAATATAACATAACTTATAACAAGTGGTACTATCTGAAGTGCTTGAGTTGAACCCGAAACTTACAAAATTAACAATAACTCATTTTAAATACATCTACAGATATAAGTATCAAACATATCATAAACAGTAAAACACATAAATAGACATTTCTTTAACATTACTTTTAAACATTAATATAACTTATTATAAATGGAAAATGTAATAACATTAAATTTATATAAATTTAAAAAATAAATTTGAGGAGAAAAGAAAAAGATTACCCACAGATAATTAACTGAAAAGAGTAAATGAAGGACAAGACTTTCTCAATAAAACAAACATTTACTCAAAAAAAAGACACGAAATACAAGCAAAATGCTTATGGTACCACAAACATGGCACCCACTCATCCCTTCAAATGAGAACATTGGATGACAATTGTCAAGAAAATCTTAAAATATACTGGATCATTAAGTATCATACACGAAGTAAACCACCCCCCCCCCCCCACGGCCCAAAAATAACAAACATCTCATTACAACATTTTCCAAATTATCACCTTGTATCTTGTTGAGCAGGACATAGAGAAAAGATAATTGTTTCTCACAGGTAATGGAGGTGAAGAGGTTGTTTGCGGTGAGGACTTGTTGGGAATAGACCAAAATTTAAACAATAACCAAAAACAAAAGACTAAGCAAAGATCACTAATGCTGCAAGAAATGACAATGGATAGTAGGCCAAATATAGGAGCACTTGGTTAAGTATGTACTGGATGGAGAATGTGAAGCATATCATTGAAGTTGGTACTGTGTTGTTGTGATGCCAACATAGATTCAAGTTCTTTAATCAAGGAGCAGTTTAATGTTATGGAAACTTTGAAAAGAGGAGGGATGTACTGTTAGGTGCAAACTTTGAAACATGAATAATTGGCAGGGAAAGGTTAATATGTATTGCTGAACAAACAGAACTAAAGGTTTCGAAGTATGGACTTACTATGTCACAATGAGAAGCATTAGCTGGGTATCTGCTCCTATTCAGAGTCAGAGAAAAGGAGCGAGTAGCCTGAGTATTGTATCTACAGAGAAAAGTGATTTCAAGAGAAAACTTTATAGCAAACAACAAAAAAGAGAGGGTTTTCTGAAGAAAATTAAGTTCAAGGTTAACAATAGATATTTCACAAAAGTCTAAATAGGATATACCAGAGAAAAGGTTGACTTCACAGCTATTAATATGACTGTCATAAAATGCGAAAAAAGGAGGGCAAAGGGTGATTCCATGTTATTGACACTGAGCTAAAGCATTACGATATTTTGAAGCAAATAGTTTTCTGTCTGTGCTAAATCAACGAATGCATCCACAGATCACAAATATTGGTTAAAATTTTCAACCTGAAAGGGCATAGGTAAAACATGGTTTCTTTATTAAAAAAAAAAAAAAAAAAAAGGCTGTCTTTGTTTGGTAATGGTATATCCACATTAACATTCAAAGATGTATTATAAATTACAGCTTGCTCTGAACTAAGCCCATAAAACATGTCCAAATTATCGGGTGCCACAGGGGCCACATATTTATATATGTGGCCCCTGTTTGACCCGATAATTAAACAATTAGGAGTTGGACCTTATTCAAGATGTTAACCGAAGACGTTGGATTCAATAAAGTAGAGCTCAAAGTATCTTGAAAAATGGTTTCTCTTGTGTATTTCAGATCAAATATTTCCGAAATAATATTGGAATCAGATTAAGTAACAATAAGTAACATTGCATTAAGGTCAACCCAAAAACGGATTAATAACATTTTGTCAAACACTTCATGCAGAGTTCTGTTCCTAGCCATAAATAGAGCATTATAATGTTCAATATATTGGTTTGCCAATACTTGAATGTCCTTTGTATTATACCGAATTTATTTCTTCCATATTACACAGTAGAATTGTGTGATTAGCTAAATTGAGAGAAATTTTTATTTTGATTGTTGGGGAGAGAATTTAATCGCTTTTCCAAAATAGCAATATCTATGCTATCAAGGGTACCAAAAATAGTTTTCAAGATATTCCCTCCTAAGTCTAAAACACCACATTTTGTTTGGGATGCAGAATAAGTGAGAGGTTAAAGCCAAAATTTGAAACTTTAACACCTTGTAAGTTTTTTTTCAATTGAGCAACTGCAAGTACTGTATTTCCTTTTTATGTGAAACAATGATAGTTTGAAGCATTTTCTCTATTTCAACAGATTTTATTTGGAGTTCCAGAAGATTGAAATCCATCATCATACACAAAACACCAACTAACCCGCACCCAACCACCTCCCGATCATAGAAACATTAGAAGAATCACAAAAAAATGAAACAAATATAAAAATCAAGAGAAAATCATTGTTGATGATTCTGACCACAATGTCGGATGTGAGTGACCCTGTCCTTAACCCCAATTACATTATAGAAAAGAAAACGAAAAGATATTGTAAACAAATGAATGATTCATAAATATTGACGAACATATTATATTACTGACTACGACACCTATGAATGTTGGTGACACTAGCATTAACCCTGATGACTAAGGTCATGTTCCTATGACATTGAAAGACATTGAACCCAAAAAAATCGCAAAATTTACAAAAAATATTTATAAAAAGTTAAAGAATTATAAATAAAACATGTAAAAAAATTGTAAATAAATTTAAAGACTTACCTGTAGGAGGTCCGAGGCTCCATGGCAGGAGGCAGTGATCAGCGACGAAGCTCCGAACACTAAGCCAGCAAACGACTGATACCCACCACCAAACTCTCCAAATTTTACTTGCTGATTATTTGTCTTACCTTAACCCCTCTTCACAGAACCCAGCTAAGTATATCCCCTCCGCTTTCTCTAATAAATTTACCTTGTTCTTAATTGAGTATTTTTTATGTTACCCCTGACCCCACCATAATAGCCCGACCAAATATTTTAATCTCTTACCACTACTGTTCTTGTTTTCAGCATTGTCTACCAGAGTGTGCTAGTGTAGGGAGGGTAGTTAATGTAGACAAAAGTGCACCACATCACAGTTCTCCGTCTGGTGTGAGAGGTTACAAAACACATTCTCTTACTTGATATTTTCTGTATTCGGTCTGATAAGTTTTTATGTTCGTCTCTTCCATCAGATTCTGTTGGGTGTTATCAAGTGTGCTTGTAATTTATTACACACACATTTCCCATTAAAGTTAAAAGTATTTCTTAAATTATGAATATCAGTTCGGACCACCGAGCTACTGCAGTGTAGATGTAAAGAAAAGATGTTCATTTAATGGCATGCATACAAATAGCATCCTTTTTCATCTTCCATGTTACCATTGTTGACTCCAGCTTGACTGCCTATGTTGTCGTCGACAATATTCGCAAACTGTACAGGTAAAACCCTTTGAATGTACGAGGACTGACACAGTGATAACAGTTATATGATTCATACTCTTATCAATACTTCGCTCAATCCAAATCCTGGGCAATCATCCTATTCATTACTCACAAATCCTCGGTAATGATCATCAACCCTCTCCAGAACTCTTCAGCAGTCCTCACAAATTGTCCTCTATAATCCTCAACAGTCGTCAAAAATACTTGCCAATTCTCAGTAATACTCCTCAGCAATCCTCAATATTCCTCAGCAATCCTCACCAATCCTCAGCAGTCCTAAGTAATCCCTTTCAGAAAACACCACAACCCTCAGCAATCCTCACCAAACTTCATCAGAAATCATCATCAATATTCATCACTCCTTGCCAGTCCCCAGTAATCCTTTTCCTGAGAAGTCTCCAATAATCGTCATTACTTATCCTCAGCAATCCTCTGAAGAAATCCTAAGCAATTCTCCTCAGCAATCCTCCTTGGCAAACCTCCTCAGAAATCCTCAGCAGACCTTCTCACCGATCATCAGCAATCATCATTGCCAATCTTCCTCCGTATTCCTCATCAATCCTCAGCAATCCTCAGTTATTCACCTCACAAATCCTCACCAAAAAAAAACATTCCTGATTTCCTTTAAAAGATTTCTCGAAATATTCCTCATTCCTCAGAAATATTCCTCATTTCTCAAAATATTCCTTATTCCTCATTCTTAAAAAAAAATATTCCTCATACCTCAACAATATTCCTCATTCCCCACAAATATTCCAAAAAATATTCCTCTTTCCTCAGAAATATTCCTTACTTCTCATAAACATTCCTTAAATATATTCCTCATTCCTTAAAATTATTCGTCGAATATATTCCTCAGCCCTTAAAACAAAATTACATTTTTATAAATATGTTCATTAAAAACATTACTTCCTGAGTTTGTTTGTTTATCAAACAAAAGTCATCCTACTATAAACAGCCCGAGAAAGACACAACACTTCAAGCTATACCATATCTCCTAGTGCACTTTCTTGCACAATTTACACTTAAAACAGACTTTGGCATTTGATTTTATATAACCCTGAATTAATAATGATTTCAGAAAACCAGAAGGCTAACATTATAGAAATGTAAAGTTTACAACTTTGCGTAAATTAAATTGTTATCCTACTCTTTACATGAATTCCATCTTTGTACTTCTCTGGTGTCATGGACAGTTTCATTTGATGTAGTCACATGCGCAGTATGGTGTGAGCTGTTCGATGTACAGATACACCTCTCTTTTATTCCCACCATGCGACACCCACACTTGCTTAAAGCAAGGTGCAAAATAAAGTGTGGTAATTATCAACACAAGAATATCATCACTTGCTCTGATTGTGGCTACAAGTACAAATCCAGAAGGGGGTCACAGAGTACATATCTCTCCCCGCTCGTCACCCAAAAACAATTACTTCTCCATTTAAGTATCCTGTGAATGATTTAAAACAGAAATGAAATAATATTAGTATACTTTAAAATACTTATTTTATTTTATTGATTTCATATCATTTCCTTTAATAATGACGATACAGTGCCCTTCTCCCGTGTCACGACTTGAAAGTATAGACTTGTAACTGCGCAATGCAGATTTCTTTCCCTCCCCCTTCCCTGCCCACTTCTTTCAACTAAACTAAACATATCCAAAAACACTCAATTCCAAACCGAAGTACTGATTTGCTCCTGGTTGCAGCTGTACTGCATGCACTGCTAATAGCAATATATGTATATATATATACAAGTAGTGAGAGCTCGTGTGTTTTGGATTGAAAGTGTAAGGGCATATATCACTTGTGGCGAACAGGTTAAAAAAGTTTTAAAAGTGTTAAAAACGGTTAAAAATTGTGAGGTTATGTTGTGAAAATTTCTTTCAAATTATACTGCTTAGTTGTAAAACGGTTTAAAAGTTTGTTTACGTTCGGTGATTTTAATTAAGGGGCAAGGGAGGTAAGGCTTAAGGGATGTTAGGATCTGTCATTTTGAAGTTTATGTTGCTTCTTTGGTGTCTTGCACACGATGAGCTCTGAGGGTCGGGAGCAGCAGTAGATGTATGATGCGGGTCCTGGTTCACCCCACTTTTTCCGGTAATATCCACCAAAAGTATAAGAAAAAAGTAACATTAACTATTCCCATCATTTTTAACGAAAGTAAAAGAAAAAATTAAAAACCCGAAATCTGAAATTCGATGAGAAAATAATCAAAATCAAGCACATTTAAGCTAAGATTAAGCAAATTTCTCGCTTTCAGGCTATTTTATCGCATTTCTACAAAAGACAATTACCAATTTTAAAAACAAGCATTTTTCATCGAAAATCAAGCAATTGCAGACCAAAAACAGGGGATTTAAACCCAAAATCAATCAAATTTACTAATATTGCACAAAATGGTCGTTCAGAACTTTTCATACTATAACAACAAACAAATTAAGGTTAAAAAAAATTTTCTAAAACCAAATGAAATTTTTAAAAGATTATTCATAGATTAAAGATAATAGAATATTTACATGTTAAGAGAATTATAATCATTAATACATTTTCCATCTTTCGTTCCTTTTAAACCTTTATATGTTATACAAATTTTTTTCTAATTTATTAATTTTAAAGCATTTTTATTAAGTACATTTACATAACAATCTGGTAAAGTAATTTTATATTTACCACCTAGAATACAATTAATTTTTTCCCCAGATTTCGATTCTTGTAGTAGAAATTCGGTAGCAGCATACTATTTATTTTTTTCTAGGTCATGTTGTTAAGTCAATTCAAAAGAATAGTTCAACTTCTTGAGCAGCAATTCCATTTTTGTGTTTATTCAAAAGGTAAAAGATTTTAATTATAAAACCATTTTTTCAATTCTAATTTCAATTTTAATTTTAATTTTACTGTTATTATTTAATTTTTTAATTTTATAGTTTTATTATTAGTTTATTATTTTTTTATTGCTTTATTTTCATTTTATATCAAATAATTTTTTTTTCTTTTAAGTAAACACGAAAATGGAATCACTGGTCAACAATGAAATGGAAAATTATACCATATCTAAGCAAAGTAAAAATGTTCTATGTTTAATACTTCGCCACACTTTTTGCAATCATAAAACAAATAAGGATAGATTTTATAACAACTGTAAAAAAATGTGTCATTGGAAAACACCATTAATAAAATTGTGTTAAAGGGAGAAAATATTGTGTTAATGTGAAAAATGTGTTTCTGTCGCATCTCACAAAGAGCATTAAAATACTAAATCACACAATGCGTCAGTAGATATTCTAAATTAAAATCAACAGAATAATTATCAACAAACACATGTAGAGTACATAATGGGAATAAATATATATAATTATTTTCAGTTCATAGAATAAATAAGGACAATATGTAACCATTATATTGGTGAATATAATAAGAATTATCATCTTAACAAGAAGCTTACTGAAGTTAAAGACAAGGGACACCTTTAAACACACAACAAAGTGTAAGTTATGCAGTTAAAACAATTTCACTTATTATAAATAATTTAAAAATTTATATATTTCATTTTCCAATAAATTTACTATTTTTATTGCTCTTTATTGTCTACATTAAATTTAAAACCTTCATAATTTTTTAATAAATAAACAATAAAAAATGTCAGCGAACAATCTTGCAGTTGAGTTTGAGTGAGAAGACAGTGCGGGAACTAAAAATTATAGGTAGAGATTTAAAAAATAGATATTGGCATATTCTAGGGGAAGATGATTTAATTAGACGTTATATTCTAAGGAAAGGATATTTAATTACAGATATTATGATATTTAATATAAATGAAAAAAAAAAGAAACTTTGCAAATTTACCATTTCCATATGTCAATATCCAACAACTATATTTAAAAGATAGAAATGAATTAAAAGAAATATTTTCATTCTCTAATAATTTATTTGTTAATCCTAGAAATAAAAGTAAGCGGATATCTGATTGGTCAACAAAGAACAATTTAATAATTTGCCTTTGGCTGAATTATACCCGTAAAATAAAAAATAATTATAAGAAATATTACCATTTCATAATTAATTATTTGTTAACAGAAGAAATATAAGAACCAATAAAAATTACAGAGTAAATACAGCTTTTAAAGGTAGAATATCAACTTATAACATTGAGAATTCCTTTAATTTAGTAAAGCCCAATCATTTTTTTACTTCAGGAAAAAATAAGGTGTTTGAGATAATGCACAATAATGTTAGAACATTAACATGGGTGAAAACCAGTATTAAATTATATACCAATTGTCATAGGCAGGAGAATAATCATGTATAATTATTTACATTTCAATCGTCGCCCAATTGTACAATAGTGAATGAAGAAGATATTAAAAGGATTTATAAATTCATAAAACAAGAAATAATTACATAATTATCTTAATTTCAACGAACAGGTTCAGGATGGACTTTATATCGAGTCATTCGAATACAATTAACTATAATAAAGTATAATCAATTAAATGGTGCATCATATATTGAATTACCAGAAGTTATTAAGTAAAAAAAGCATACATTAATGTGAAAAATGAAGATCAGAAATTTTTTTTTGGGCAATAAAGTCTGCATTTTTTCCAGTAGATAAAATGCATACAGAGTAGCTAAAAATAAAAATGCTGGGCTTAATATCGATAAAATAATAGATAATTGTGAATATCCTATTAAAATTGATGTTATACCAAAAATAGAAAATCTAATTTTTAATGAATAATTGTATGTATTGTATGTTCTATTGGAGATGAGTCTACAGTACAGCTACTAAAACTTACCAAACACAAAAAGGAAAAACACATAAATTTACATTATTTCAAATATGATAAAAACTCACATTACTGTTGGATTAAAGATTTATCGAAACTACTTTCAGCACAATAAAAATAATCATAATATATATGTGATGTGTCTTCAATTCTTTTATTCTTAAGAAAAATTAAATAAACATACAGAAGACTGCTCTAAATATGAATCATTAAGAATGACTTGACTTCGAAAGCAAAGCAAATATCTTTTAAAAATTATAAACATACAATGAAGGTTCCTTTTACAATATATGCCGATTTTGAATCAATTCCAAAGAAAATTTCAACTAGTAAACCAAATCTAAGAGAATGAAGTGAATTTAACCTTATCAAAGAATATCCATTTTCAACCGAAGATGTTATTGATAATGGTCTTTATAAGGAGATACTTAAACAAAGATATACTCTTACTAATTATCAAATAAATACTATTGATTTAAAGTTAAACAACGAATCATACACAAAGAAATATTAATTACATGAAGCTTCTGGTTTTTGCTATTGTATTGTATCTGCTTATAGTGATTATAAGCCTCCAGTATTATATCGAGGTCTAAATGCACATAAGGCATTTATACAATCAATAAAAAGGCAAGTAGAAGAAATTTCAGATATATATTCACAAATTGAACCAATGCATCCACCAACAAAAGAAATAAATGCTACTTATTATAAATCTAAAAAAAAATGTGATGTATGCGAATGTGACTATATGGAGGGCAGTAAAAAAGTATGTCATCATGATCATATAACTGGGAAATTCATTAATCCTTTATGTATTAATTGTAACCTACAATAAAAATTACCCAATTTTGTTCCAATTTATTTTTATAATTTAGCTGGGTAAGATGCTCATTTATTTATTATGGAGTTAGGATATGATGATAGAAATATAGATTTAATTGTGAACAATAAAGAAACGCTTATCTTCTTTGGTACAAAAACAGAAACTTTAAAAATGAAATTTATAGACAAATTTAAATTTATGGCCAGTAGTTTAGATCAATTATCATCTAAATTAACCAAAAATCAAATGAAATATACCCAAAAGTATTTTCCAAAAAATCAAGTAAATTTATTAATTAAGATATCCATATGATTATATGGATAGTTGGAAGAAATTTGAAGAAGCAGTACATCAATCAAAAAGAGAATTTTACTACAAATTAACTGTATCTGATAAACTGGCGATAACTATGACCATGCAAAATGTGTATAGAATCGATTTAATAAAAAAATATTGGGGAATATAATGACATATTTAAAAAGTTATGTATTATTGTTAGCAGATGTATTCGAAAATTTTAGAAATACATGTATAAATGTATACGACTTAGACCCTGTATGGTATTTTACAGCACCGGGATTATCATGGAATGCAATGTTAAAAATGTCTAAACAGCTATTAGATTTATTACACAATTATGATATGATTATAATTCTAGAAAAAGGAATTAGAGGTAGAATATTGCAATGTTGTAAGTGATATCTTAAAGCCAAAAATACATATTTAGAAATGTTAATCATAATCAAGAGTCCGACACTTTAGCATATCTCGATTCTAGTGATTTATATGGTTGAGCAATATCACAATATTTATCATATGGTGGTTTCGACAGGGTTATTATACATTATCCGATTTAGATTACTGGAGTGAAATAATATTAAGATTTGGAGGATGATTCTGAATATAGTTATATATTAGAAGTTGATTTAGAATATCCATAAGAACTACATAATTGACATAAATATCTGCCATGTTGTCCAGAAAATAAGGTAGTTCCAGGAACAAATCAATCCAAATTGTTATCAACTTTACTTAAGAAACAAAAATATGCACTACAATATTTATATACAATTTATAATAGCATCTAAAAAATGGATCAAAACTTACTAAAATATATAGGATATTGGCATTTGGTCAACCTTATTTATTGAACAAGTATATAGATTTAAATACATCAAATAAAACTAAAGCTAAAAATTGCTTTAAAAAATATTTTTATAAGATGATGACTAATTCACTTTTATGTAAAACAACAGAAAATATAAGAAACAGGGTGAATATAAGACTAATGCTATATTTCATGAGAATCATGTGGCCACACATATAAATAAAACAAGAATAAAATTTTTGTAATTTTTGACATAATAACAGAATTGATGTACGATTTTCATTATAAAGTAATAAAACCAAAATCTGGTAATAAAATAGAAATGTGCTATCATGACCCTAATTGGTACATTTATAACATAAAGAAGGAAGATTTTTATGAAGACATGAAAATAATGATAAGAAATTTGATACAACTGATTATTCAAATGACTATCTATAATATGCCACAAATATATAAGAAAGTCATAGGTGAGATGAAAGACGAATATAATGGGAAAATAATGAAAGAATTTGTTGGTTTAAGAGCAAAAATGTATTCATATAGAGTAGAGAGTAAAGAAAATAAAAAAAACTAGTAAAGAAGTGTGTTGTAAACAAGAGAATTACATTTGAGGACTATAATAATGGTTTATTTAAAGATAGTATAGAATATAGAACGAGTTTAATGAGTGAAAGGCATGACATATATACAGTTGAAGTTAATAAAATATTGTTAAATTCTTGTGATAACAAAAGAATTGTACTAGAAAATAAAATCGATACAGTGCCATATAGGTATCAAAATGAATAATTTTTAACTTATTTTTATATTTTAAATATTTTTACTTTCCAAACAATATCGATATCAGAACTATCAAAATCTATCAGTTTACCATTTTCATCTCTAATTTTTATAACAATGTGATTAAACTGTTCATTATTTATTCCATAAAAATTGGATATGCTGGCTCATAAACAATATAATCTCTAAAATCAAACATTGTTTTTGGTTGGAAACCAGCAATTATATATGTTTCTATGTTAGTAGATTCATCATATTTTATGAACATTACATATGCCCAATTACAATTATCATTTATTGTTTTAAAAGAATTAAAATTAGGTAACTTAGTGACTATGATGCTTTTGTATTTTGAATAGTCTTATTCCTTTAAATACCAAGCATATAGATAGTATATCATCAAATTTAATACCAAACTCAGATTTAACCACAGCTCTAATTTTCAAATTGTCTGCTGTCAATGCAATGTTATTTGTTGAAAATGGGTCAATCAAATGTATAGTTTCCTTTAAAGATACAATATCGTATTGTCCTATAGAAATAGTGATAATTTCATTTTTATCGATGACAGGGCTCATCTTTTCAATTAATGTTATAGAATTGTTGTCTATATTAGGAGCTAAAAATTTTGCATGAAAACTAATCACATCAATAGATTTGTCTTGATAAATGATATCCAAGCGAAGGTGCTTACATAGAATGGAACTATTATTTGTTAACTTAAACAATTAATATCCATTTATTTAAAAAATTATAATATTTAAAAAAGAAGTCGATTGGGATGTTGGTGTTGTAATTTCTGAGGGGGATGCCAAGAAAAAAAAGAATTGCGAACTATTGCCTGATGACATTAGAGCAATTATTTTCAGGCCCAGTAATGGTGGCAAGACAAATTTAATGATCAATTTTATTTAAAAGCCAGTATGGCTAAATTATAATAAATAACATGTTTGCTCAAAAAGTTTAAATCAACCAAAATATATTCGGTTACAAAATGATCCATAGATATTGTATGATGGGAAGGCATAAAAATATTGATTTATTTAAATTGGCACTAACTTATTCAAAAGTAACTAAACAATTAGTAAGGGCTGATGCGAAATTTTTATGCATATTTCGAAAAGATAATACAAATTTATATCATTTTCATAGTGATATAGTTGGTGGAGAAATGACTTTCGATGAATTCAAAGAGCTTTGGGGCAAGTGCCGGGACAAAGATTTTGGTTTTATCACAATAGATTGGAGTTCAAATTTGGGGTAGGGAAGAACAGAAATCAAATCCAACATTTTATATTGTAAGTCTGTCTAGTTTCTCTTGTACACGAGAAATCTTTATCTACTCCCTGAAGAGGCAGTTCAGGGCACCCTTTCCACCACAGGAAGAAGTTTATCGCAACAGTGCTATTATCTAGTTGTGGTGTAGCGAACAGTCGGTAGGTGCAACACATGATATGAAGCTATCTACTTGTGGTGAGAATAACTCACCACAAGATGCAATAAAATCATCGCCTTGCTTGTCTTTTCATGGTGGCTCAGTGGCAAGGCATTTTATTTCAAACTCGAAGGTCGTGGGTTCGAAACCCTGGTCCAAAAGGATAATTTTACAATGTGAATATGAGACACCCATAATTGCACTATTTAATTATCACCAAATCCTTCACATTTGGATAAAAAAACCTTACTCTTACTCATACAGCAATGTATAAGCATTGATGCATATAAAAATGGTACCCTCAAGCTTCCAGCAATAAAATGCTGTCCATACTACACTTGTAGTATAACAGATGTATAAGCTGGAGTGTTTTCATATAGTGAATGGTGTCTTAATATATGAGAAGGGGTACCATAAGAAATAAAATAAAATAAAAATAAAAAAACTCCGTTCTCCACTAAAAAAATGGCCGGCTGGTGGTGAAGCAAGGGTTTCTCTGATTGAAGTTTGGATGGTGCTAATTAGGCCTGGAAAAAATTAGGTCACTGACGAGGAATTAACTTACCTGTAAACCTAAAACATAAAGTCCCTGGGGCTGCATTAAGTTACTCGTAAACATTATGAAATTTTTTAAATAAGTAGCTCAGCATAGGTGAAATGTGCATTGAATGAACAAACAATGAATGAACGAATGATGAATGAATGAAGAAATGATGTTCGTTCATCATTTGTTCATCATGTGTTCAATGAACAAATTTTTTAACACATGTTATAAACATTAAATGAATATTAAAACACATTTATATGATGCATTTGAAATGATTAATTACATAAATATATTTTATTTCACAAAATATTTAAATTCACAATACATCTGTTTTATCAATCCACAGTTATGCGAATTGTCAAAACCTAATAACAAAAATAAATTTTATCACCTTTTGTTTTTTACTTTTTCAACCAGTTTTTCCTCTGGATAGTCGGTTTTCATAATTTCGTATTCATAAAAATTACCCTTTATTTCTTCACCTTTGTCATCTTTCAGTTTGTAAATTGGCTCATCAGTATTGAAAACCTCAAAAATGGTAAATAGTTATGTTGTACAATTAGCTGTATAACCCTTTTCAAAGGTTCGGTTACTCTTACTCGTGCGGACAATATTGCCAACTTTATATTTTGGTATAGTAATCATATTTGCAACATCTTGTTGTCTTTATTTTTTATTATCTATGAGCTGCTAGATAGCGCAACAGTCGTCATTACTTAATTGCTGTGACCAGTGGACTCTGAGAATCGATTAATTCGGCGATGTCTGGTACCCCCTTCCTTTCTCCTGTCTGTTCCCCTTCCTATCTTATCCCGCCCTTCCTCTAGCACCATGATTTCCAGGTAACAGGTAATGTTATAAAAAGGTTTTCATGGCCTTGCTCCCTCTTCTTCGATCTTTGTATTTGGTTGTGTTCACTTGGGTAGGCTGGGATTCTATGTCGTCATGCTGTGTACATTGACATAATTATGAACATCATTGAAAGACAGCATGTACGACGGTTGTAGTGCGATTTTACCAAACATGAGTCATGGTGGCAAGGGATTTTCTCTGAGTGTGGGGCGAGGTAATGCCTATTTTAATTCGGTGTGATGCAGGGCTTGTTTGTTGGAATTTTTGGAATCTGAAGAGGCTTGTGTGAAGCCTGTGTAAGACTATGATTATGCCTGTTATCCCCATTTCACTTGCTTGAGGTAAGAAATGCATTATATATATACATGTGTATATATATATATGGAATCGTGGCACCTGTTTGCACTGGCAGCATATAGGAAAAGGGTTTTGAAATGACCATTTTGAAATGTATTTAGCTCTCTGCTAGAGATTGGTACAAATAAAGTACCATTTACCTTGTAGCTGAAGTCGTATTAGGGCCTTAAAAATTCAGTGGGTTTGCCCTTTCTTTTAATTAACTTCATATAGTGTGTGGTAGTCAGCTACCAAATAACTTGTGTGTGTTACACATCTCACATAGATATTTAAAATGCTCCACTTTTAGAACTCTCAGCACCTGTGATGAGACTGGAATATATTTTTATCAATGCCTTATTCTAACGTGAGATTTGCTGCGGAAAAAATTGTAACCATGGTGATGATCAATGGTAACACTGATGATTATTTAGAGAGCCACCCCAAAGGTTATAAAAGTGTGCGACATTGTGAGCCAGATGATTTAAGATTACACCCAGAGCAGTAATTTGATATTTGATGCAGTTTGTAACTCTGAATTTTGAAATACAGGAGTCTTAGTCGGCTTTGGCAACAAATGTTTACCATTGGTAGCATCAATACTAAAGTATAGTGTTAATTCAAGGTTGTAAAGGTGTACGGAGTGTGGCAGCGGTTGTAATGAAGCATTCAGTAAAATTTAAATTACATTAGCTGCTGTTTTGATGATGAAAGGGTGTAGTTCGGTTATGAATGGTAGCATTTCTTAGCTGCTGTTAATGCCGGCATCCAAAAAATGTTGTCATTTTTAGGCTCCAGAAGAATTTCACATTTTAAAGTAGGTATGTTAGAATAGGCCAGTGTTAAATGTCTGCATTTCTAGTCACTCTATAGTTGTACAGAATCAAGTGGTAACAACAGTTCACTGAGTTAAAGAGTAGGTTACCACTTGTGTGTGAACAATACGTTGTACATGAAAATCAGAATTGAGTGAAATAATCACAAAGCGCACTGTCAAATTGAGTCTCAGAGATCTTGATCTGTCAAAATATAAGGGTGCTGGATGTCCTATGTAATAAATTTATAATTGCTATAATTCTGTATTTATCAGCACATGTAATCATTATAAGGTATAATACTTATTTGTGTAATTCATACTTTACTTATATCAATCTACTATTGATTTCGAATGTCAGAAAGCTGGCAGAGAAACATTTGGTATCTGCATATAATTGTTTTTTGGAGGATTGGACCTGTTTTAAGTGACAGTGCACCTTAATTTGGTAAGGCATAAATGCCATATTTTGTACGGAAATTTTTGTAGTATATTCCTTATATTTTTTAAGGTGATGGGTAATTGGAGAGCTTATCAAAGTGTATTTTGTGATCCGAGTGGTTTTATAGTATTGTGTAAAAAAAGTGCCCAAGTAGGAAAGATATGTTTATGCCTTTATAGCCTTGTACCTCTTAAGTTCAGTACAACTTCAATCGATTTCATACAATGGTTCTATGTTTGGTATTGTTGTATTCTTTTAATAAATCATCTAATATATTTACCCATTTGTAATTGCCATATAAAGCAAATATTTTCCACATTGAACGATTAAATATTTCCACAAAACTGTCTTAAAGTACACTGAATGTAGAATAGTGATTTATATATTTTTGCATTAGTTCTATAAATATTTTTAATATAAATTATAAAATATTAAGTAGTTTTCATTTAAATAACATAGATTCTAAAGCAGTTACTACATTTTTTTGCTGTTGTATCTTTAATTGGTATAGCACCTACATATTTTGAGAAAACATCAATAATTTTTATAATATACTTGTATCCATTGTTTATGTGTGACACGCCTTTTAAATTTCCAGTATCCATCTCAACAAGATCGATTTGCCATAAATAATCAATACTATATGAAATTACTTTTATTCTTGGAAAACTTTTTAGTGTAGATTTATATAATTCATTGATTTATATAATTCTTACATTGAGCATTTTTTTTTTTTTTTTTTTTTGTAAATTATGATTTTTTAGAATTACATATCATGCATGTACTTTTCTGAAAGAATCGCTCGTTTTTAGTACTTTCAATTATTACATTATTATTTTTAGTGACATTTTACACTTCAAGCACCAAGTATTCTCCATTTAAAAAGAAAAAATCTTTATATTTTACGAATATCCCTATTGTAGTCATCAAACAATTATCATATTCAAACATTTAAGTTTTTTTATTTTAAAAAAATATATAACTTATATTAACATCAAAAGGCTTACTGTAATCTATTTTTAAGTAACTTGGAATTAACAGTAATTATTTTATGAACATTACAATACATCAAATAAGTAAAGAAAATGTACTTATTATCTAAGTGAAAATTAATTTTACTTTTATTCCACTTTGCAGCTAAATGAAATATGTGTAATATTTCTTCCTGGCATTTTTCGATTTTCGAGTAATCAAGTGTATCACAATAATTAAAAACTGATAGGTTTAAATTTTGTAATTTAGCATTTATTTTTTATTTTTGCATCTCGAATCTATTACCTTTTTAGTGTCGGCTTTGCATTATTTATTCTTTTATATAATCAGCAACATTTTACCGAATTGTAAAAGTATATCTTCTTTTGAAGTATAATCAGCAACTTGTTTATTGAAAGATATTTATTTGACTGCATCTTTATTGTCTCTGGGGTCATCTATATTAACCATTCGATGTCCGAAAACAAACATAAAATTTTGTATTAATTATACAAAATTGAAAGTGCTTAGTTTGCTTTGTAAATCAGAAACACCCGAATGGCGTTCTAAATCTACATACATTTTTAAAGCGTAATCAGAAGCAATAGTTTTGTATTTTTAATCAATTTTTTTGTTATTTAAGAATTGGCACTGGTGTCAAAAATTTTATTTAAATATTTGACTAATGATTTTCCAAATATATATGTCATTAATAACTAAGGAATTATATCATTATACTTAAAATCTTTTGAAAAAAATATGTAATTATATATAGATGTCCACAAATAACTGAATTATAATTTTGAATTCGATCATCAATGAAATAAACATTTCTGTTTTCGAAATAACCAGTTAAATTAGTAAGAATATTGCCTCCAAATGAATCAAAATAGTAAACATCATTATTTTCTTTAACATAACAAACCCAACGAGTTCCTGTATTTGTTGAAATGCCAAAATTAGCTGTACCACACTCATTTTGGTGCATATTTTTGGTAATTCATCAATCATATAAATTTTTCTGAATTATTTTATATTTAATTTTTTTTACATATTCTATAATATCGATGTTAGATAATGAGTATATATTTTTTTTTTGTTTTTCCTTCTTTTTTTGCAACTACACCACTTCCTGCTTTATTTTCCATTCCCAAATTGTATCTCTGTTGTTCATCTAATTATTTTATATTTTTTCTAATTTGTTCAAAAGAATTGTAAATTGCATTATCTCCAGCTAAGACGCCAAGTGTAGCTAAAGCAGTAAGTATAATACGAATAATTCCTCTATTTTGTAAACCACTTCCAGATTTTTCTTTGGCCATTTTTTTTTACTGTTAGTAGAGATAAAGTTCATTTGAAACATGTACCTTCTTTTATTTATTTCTATTTTCGTCTCTGAAATTCATTTTTGTTAAAAATTTATGTATAACCAAATCTTTTAATTCCTAAAAGGGAATATCAAAAGTTATATTTGTTATCATCATTTGTCCGTATATATATATATATATATATATATATATATATATATATATATATATATATATATATATATTTATATATATTTATTTATTTATATATATATATATTTATAAAACTTTTTTATTCCCCATCCTAATTTTCCTTTTGTAAACATAGTTGAGGAAACAGCAGCAGAAGCAATTTTTCTCCAATTGGAGTATTTTTATCTTAACATCATTTCTTTCGCTTCCTTTTGTAAAATGTTATGAGCATAATGTGTAGGTTGTATATATTTATGATCTCTATAAGCAATATCGTGATATTTTAATGCTTCATCTAATTTATTTATTCCTTTGTCTCCTCTTTCTAGTATTTAATTTAATTTTAAGTGGTCCACAACAATTATAACCTGGCAAATGCATTTTGGGTAAATTTATATTATTTAATCCCAAATTTATTATTCCTTTGTCATTATATTCAGAATTCTAAAATGATTGTGGCATTATATTTAAAACTCTTGTTAGATATGGACTTCCTTCTGCATTGTTAATAAAAAAAATCAGAAAATTTGTTGTACAACATATTCATTATGTTTACTTTATCATTGTAATAATTTATATTTCCAGTTTTACTTCACCACGAATAACTAATAATCTATCAACCAATTTTCTAAAATCAACTATCCAGACATATTCTTTTTGTAAATTATTGTATTTTTTGTACCTTCTCCAGATCTAGGAGTTTTTTTAAATCATTCGTTCTGGTGTGTTTGGTGCTGATATTGAATGTGATTCTTTTATATAGTTATTATAACCTGGTTTAATTATATTTATGTATTTCCAACATCCACTCGAAACTACCTTTTTATTAGGATTATATTCTTGGAATGCAGCATTTGTTGATTTAATAATTTTTGCATAATTTTCATAATCCTGATTATCAAATTTATTCCCAAGGGTTTCTGGTAAATTTTCTGTTAACAAATAACAAAGTCATGTTGTTAATTTATATTCTCTAACATTAACAAATAATGTATCCTTATTTATCGTTACTTGTGTATCACCAATGTAAAAATTTTTCCCATCTCCACGTAAACCAAATTTTTCATCAATAACATTAATTCTTTTAGAAATTATTGTTCCGAGATTTATAGTAGAATCAGATGCGGTATGCATCGAATCAGAATCTGCATGTGGTAGATTTTTCAATGGTGCAACTCACATTTTTATTTCCAAATTAGATATTTGTTCTAACAATAATTCTCTTTGAAACGATGTTTCCTCAGGTGTTGGTGTATAATCTAAATATCATACTGCTACTTGAACTAGTGTTGTTATTGAATTTTTATTTTCTTCACTTATTTTCTTACGAATATTTCGTAATTTATCGATGAATGGTTGCTCTTTCTTCTTTTTTACATAGTCTTCTCCATGACCGTTATGTCATTTTTATATCTTTCAATGAGTAACTTAACTCGAGAAACTCCCTTTGATTCCGCCATTTTTAAATAATTTATTTCTCATAAATTAGTTATAAAAGGATTGAGAGTTTCGAGAGACAAACTTTTCCCCCAACTGATCAAACTAGGAGGAATTTAAATGTTTACTGTAATTGAATTGATTTTGATATTCCTATAGGTGATGGCTTTTCATTTCCAAGTGATGCTTATGTTTATGAGCAATTTTGTTTACTAAAGAGAGATAAGGTTGGAGCTGAGACAGAATATGATGAAAAAGATAATGTTAATGTTTGTTCTAACTTTTTTCCTGTTCAGTTTTCTAGAGTAGAATTCCACAACATGGAAATATTATTGAAGCTGTTGATAATTTTGGTATAAAATCAACAATGATGAATGCTTTATTAAGATTACCAAGTGAAAAAAAAATTATTTAGAATTTACTGGTGTTGATGATCTGTACGAGATAAATTTGATTCTAGTCATATAGAAGATGAAGTTAAAAATGTTTCTAGTAATAAAACGAATGAAATATTTTATCTGCTGAGATATTTGTTTGGTTTTATTCGAGATAACAATGAAATTGACCGGAAGGGTGGCTATAAAATTACTTATTTCTTAATTTATCTGATAACAGCGGTTTATTTCTTTACGAAACTTTAGATAAAGATGATAAAGTTACGAAACATCGTCCTGATAACGGTAAAATTGATATTAAAAATTTAGCATTTACATGGCCTATTGTTTAATATGAATCTAACATCGACACTTCAATTAAAGAAAAAATATACAAATATCCAAAAAAATACCTATTAGTTTTGACTATTGGCAATTTTTAGAAAAGAAGTCCTTTCTAGAACAACTGTTTTTAATTTTGATATAAAAGATCAGTTAAATAATTTAAAAATCGATGTGCCTGATTAATAGTAAGTTTTCAACTCAATAGAAGAAATCATGATGAACAGCTACAACATGCTACTGTGTTTGATCATTGTACTGCACTGTGAAAAATATGTATGTTAAAAAATGTAGAAATTAAATTTTGCTAAATAAAAATGGAATCTAGACATAGCAAACGGTATTTGTCTCAAACAATTTCTTGCTTATAATAAATTTAGAAATTGAGAAACTAAACTAGATACCGGCTATAGAATTAATGATCTTTATTATATACCAACTGTAAACTTTGATGGTGATATTAATTACTATACATTTTGGGGTCGAAGACCATTATATGTTATAGATTGTATGTATAGAAAAACTACTGTGGTTAAAGAAAAACAAATATAAAAAATAGTGTTGATTTTAATAAAGAGGTTGAAGCAGGTACCATTTGAAATGTTGTTTTAATTAGTAAACGAACACTTACTTATCATTATTTGAAAGAAAGAATTATTGAAGATTTATATAATTTTTTTTATTAATAAATGCAAGAATCAACAAAATGTTTGGATATTTTAATCCAATACTTTAGACTTGTAGTTGAGTGGTTACGTTTAAAAGTTTTGCCAATTTTTAGAATCATATATGAATTATTTGATCAAATATATAATTATTTTCATAATTTTAAATCAGTTTTTTTTTTCTTAATAAATTTATTTTCTTTATAAATAAAAAAATTCCTTTGTTTCCATGCAGATTGACTAACATTTGAAAAGGTGATAGTAGTGGTTCAAGACTGCCTTCCTATGGATTAGATAATGCATCAGATGATCATAAAAATATGATTCGCAAATTTCATTCAAATTTACGCTTACATTGACTATAAATATATAAGCAACATTCACCGTAAATATGAACTTCGAGAGATTGGTGAAAATCTAGAGCAAATAGAAGAAGTTTTTTTTTAAATTAGTAGAACTTAGAAAATAAACTGTAAAGAATAACATCATAATATTTCAGCTGATTTTTAGCTTAAACTTGTTTGTTTTTAACTTAAATTTGATCCGAATGCCTATTTGGAAAAATGATAAAATTGCTTGATTTTCGATTTAAATTGCTTTTTTTTATATTATGAAAAGTTCTGCACAGCTATCTTGTGAAAAACTGGTAAATTTGCTCGATTTTGGGCTTAAATTCCTTGATTTTCGATGATAACTGCATGTTTTTTTATTTAAAATTGTTGTTTCTAGAAATATGAAATACCAGCTTGAAAATGAGAAATTTGCTTGATTTTAGCTTAAATTAGCTTCATTTTGATCTTTTTTTCATCGAATTTCAGATTTTGAGGTTTTTTTTTTGTTCTTTAGATAATAGTAATGGGAAATAGTTTATGTAACTTTTTTCTTGTACTTTTGGCAGAAATTGCCGGAAAAAGTGGGATGAGCCAGGACCCGCTTTATTAATCTGCTAGCAACAGAATTGACTGTTTTGTGCCTGGAGCACGACTGACGATGGGATGGAGGGGAGCAGCAGAAGTAATGGTATAGGCTTACCCTTTATTTCACCTACAAGGTATGCTATCATAGGCAGGTGGTTGGTGGTTGGACTACACCTTCCTGCGAATGGGTTACTCCTACTTCCCCACGGGGCATGCTGTGATTGACCAGTTTGTTTATAGAGCAAGAACGACACAAGAGACATTTAGGGAGAGTAGGTGTTGCTTCTTCGATGTCTACTGAGGGGATGAGCTTTATGATGGGTGAGGGGAAGGGGATGGTGTCGGGAGCAGTGCAGGTCTTTATGCTTTGGTGCTGAGACATGACTGAAATTTGATGGTGCATGACGGGAAGGAGGTAGGGTGTCTGGTACAGCATAGTCTTGGGTGTTCATAGGTTGACAAGCGCTGCGCACTGTGATGAAAGATTGAGGTTAGGTTGGCTGATTAAATGTGTAATTAGAGTAATAGCCATTACAAATATAGCAATTAAAGTACAACAAATTGAACAATTATAATTACAAGCACCTACTGACTAATTACAATTACCAACTGCACAATACCCGAGACATTAATTAAAAAATTACAGTAATTGCAATCAATAAATATGAACAACCAGACACTAATTACCAATTTAAACAACTGCACAATTAAACAAGTATGCATACCAATAGAATAATTAGCAATTGAAATCAGTAATTACCAATTACACAAGTACATATACCATTGCCGGTCCACATCCTAATATTCTCCATTGCAGACTGAAATGAGATTGTATTTTTCATTAATTATAAACCCTGTCGCACATGCACTCCAGGCGAATTGTCTACAACAATCACCTGTTTCCCCAGGCTAATCTCCCTCTTTGTCATACTGTACAACTACTTTAAAATATTAAATCAATTTTATCACATGATTCTGTGTGTATTCCATATTATTTAATTACATGTCATGTTGTACTTATATATCATAGTAAATTGTAATAGTGTTTGAACTTATTTTAATTTAGTAAGCATAAAATATCTTGTTGTAAAAAGAACATGTTATATATGTAACATAATATTTCATTAAAATAAAAGTAACTATGAAACACAGGTTTATGAAATTGAAATACATTCAAGTTCAATACTTATGTTTTAATTTTAGAAACACACATATTACAATTATGTTCTTGACTAGTCTAGTGACCTATCCTTCTCCCTTCTATTAGCATTGTGAACTAAATATTCACTTGGCGAACTAAACTGTTGCAGTTCAAATTCATAAATATTCAACTATTATCCAATCGCCACCATAGCTTTCCAAGTAATATACTCTAGGAAACGAGTGTCGAACTGAAATAACTTTCAATATTTTATATGAACAATTCACAGTATATTTCTTATCAAGAACACCTTTGAATTTGGAGATAAACACATATTCTCCAACATTAAACTTCTGTTTTCTAGTGTAGATTACTTTAGGATTATTACATGCAGTTTTCAATTACCTATTTTCTTTACTTTTTCAGGTGCCATCTTATTAGTTCTGTGGTATCTTGAACTATACAACTTCAATATTCCAAGCAAAATATCCACCCACTTAAAATTTATATGCGAAGTGAAGTGATAAAATATTAGATTTTAATAGATTTGTTGAAATGTTTGGCTACAGCAGCTTTAATTTCATAATAATTTACATAATGATTAGTTCCATACTCTTAGTTTCTTTAAATCACTATTGAAGAGGGTCATGGTGGCTGAGGTAATTAGCATGCTCGCCTCCCACCAACGGGAACAGGGTTCATTCCCCTGCCAGGTCACCGGATTTTCGCAAGTGGGAATGGTGCCACATGATGCCATTGGTCGGCAGGTTTTCTCGGGAATCTCCCGTTTCCCCCACCCCTTCATTATGACGCCACTCCATATTCACTTCAATCACCCTCATCGGATCTCAAGGCCTCACTGTTTCAAGAGCCGCCTAAATCTCTTCACTCACTCAGTATTGGAAAATTTCATTCCTTTGAATATGTGGAAATTCCGAGTTGTTCTCCCATTTAAAACAGTTTTCATTGCAGCAGTGTCTTGTTTTCCAGCCTTATTCTTCACTGGTACACACCAAGCATATTTTCAACAGATGTGTATAGCAGTTAAAATATACTTGTATCCATTATTGCATTTTAAAAGTAATGTCATGTAACATATTTCAGCTTCAAACAAATTCTCCATTGATAGAGATATAACTTTTCTTCTAGGAAACATTATTCTTGCAGGAGCATGTCATTCTTGAGCAATCTTACAAAAAGATATTAAGAAAATACCGGTTTTGTCAATTCTTCAATTCTTCAATAACAGACACAATATGTTTGTATGTGGTTTATTTTCAAACTGTTTTGATATGATGAATAGTTTTAATTTGTTTACAAACTCGTTTGGTTTGTTACAATATGCAGCAGAAAATAGATCGCTCACTTCATTTTCTGTATTCTGCTTCCAACAATAACCCCTAATAAATTGCCGGGGATAATCGCCTCCTGAACGATTATTTGCATTTGTGTGTATAAAAACTTGCTCATTTTTTCAGAGATCTGTGTCCGAGTATCAATTAGGAAATGTTTTAAACGATAATTCAAACAATCCATCACTCGCATAAGTTACACAATCACCTACTTTAATTCTATCTTCAGCTAAAAATATAATTACTGAATTTCCCAGGAACCATACCTTGCCACGTCGAAATACACAAAATGTGGTGTGGTGTGCAGACAAAGATCATTTTTAAGCAAATTTTTTACGAGTTGTTTAGAAAGTATTTGCTTTTTCTTCTTTAAATGTTCCTCTATCTTAACTTCTGTTTTTTTTCATTAGATGTAGTTATTGTGGTATGTAATGTATCTAATATATTTCTAACATGTTTAAATATTTCTTTGTTTAAAACTTCCTGCTCCATTAGTTCATGTTTAGCTTGCAAATATTTCTCATTTACAGCATATATAACATCATGTAATTCCTGAGCAGTCAGACATTTTTGGTTTATTTCATATTACTATTCCAGTACTTACATAAACTAATAACCGGTTTTCTGGTTTGCAACCCTAGTTCCACTACTCTCAGGTTTCTGTAATTGATCTAAAAATGCATTTAATCTACTGCCAACTCGACTTCTAAAATCATTAATAACATAATTATTCTTGTTTGCGTACAATCAGTTTGCTTTTACATTTCTGTCTACCTAACTAAATCGACGTTTTATTAATTAGTTTAACACTTATATAATGTGACATCACTTCCATTCTAATTGAAAGTTGCTCTGCAATACTAGTGTTTTTAAAATCATGAATTCCATATTTTTACTATCTAAATGACTGTGTAATCTAGTTTTAAAAAATTTACTTTCTATACATTCGGGGAATATCCAAAATGTAACTCATATCCATAAACACTTTACCATTACTTTCATTTAAGTTAATTAATTTCTCTTGTATTTCGGCCTATTGTGATTTAAATATTTATAGTTTAATAGTGTATAAGTCCTCCACATATTGTTTGTTTGCCACCTCACTATCTTTCACTGGCATTCCTACATTAAGTTATAAATGTCAATTTTAAATCACAATTCCTATAGCAATTTTTCGTAAAACATAAATGTTAATGACTATGTCTTATACTGCTACGTCCAGACTTTGAAATGCTCAATTGTCTTCATCTGGAAGTATAAAACTGTCAAATCCACAATGACATCATTCTTTATATATGGAAGTGCAGGAATAATTACATGGAAACCGTATTTATCTTTCTGTCAGTAAAAGCACGTTGTCATGCAAATTATGTTTTAGAATACGAGCATTACTTTTCTACGGATAAAAATAATCAACTTTAACTGGTGTTGGATCTCTCTTCGGTGGAGCTTTGGCATTAAGTAGAGCTGTTAAATCAAGTGGAAAAAGAATGTATCTTAAGTCATACAAAGTTGGCCGAGGAAAAAATCTCCAAATATGGAAATAAGCGCAGAAGATCTTAAATAATCACCCAAATACTACACTCACAAACTAAGACATTCTCGTGTATTACATGAAACTGAAAATCCCGTTATTCTACAGTATGTACATGAGAGATGATTTACTTAAAAGCCAAACCTTTGTGAAGATATAATTGTTCATTTAGATTCGAAATAAAATGGAGGAACACACTGGATTGGATTTATTAAAAACTTTAATCAATAACTGTATTACAATAATTTTGGTGACTCATGTCGCCCAATTGAAATATGCAACTATTTAAAGAATATACAAACCAAATACAATTACAACAGAACAATTACCAAATATGTTCAATTGTGGACATTTATGTTTAAGATTCTTGACTATAAATAAGATACACATGTACACATGTATGCATATGCATAGTAGAAAATGTATTAGTAACATGTCAATTACATTGATATTAAGTGAAAACTCGTCGCAATTGGTATTGGTTTATTTTACAGCATTGAAGTTTGTTTGTGAGTATCAAATAAGTTCAATTGCATTCGTAACTTACAACAGAATATCAAATATTGATATGCATAGTCAATTATTTTCATTCAACATTGAAGAAGAATAATATAGGATTGTGAAACCAGTAGGGTCATACGAACTCAAACACTTGAAAACATTTAGCATTTCCTGAAAATTTAATTTTTTACTGTGTGGAAATGCAAACACTTCTAGCTAATGCACAGTAATGTCGATATTTATTTCATGGGAAACAATTCAATTGCATCTATGTTAGGTTTTTAATGGAAAGTGTATCCTGCTAATCAATTACACCAATTATAAAAACAAATTACTATTTCAATTGTCAATGTTTATTGTGTAAATGTAAATATAGTAGCATGTTCATATTTAAATGAAAACTAGCAAACACATTTAATGAATTCACATATTCAATGGCTCCAGGATATAAGACAATTGAAAGAATAAATACTTTAATTTATCTTCCAGTAATAGTTGATCATGTTGGCGATATAGTTGTTATAACGGTCAACCAAAATGGTAACATTACTAATTTTAGATACAAAGAAAATGCTGTGTGATAACATTTTAAGAAATCTAATAATATATAAACACTTGTATTGTGTGCATTACATTAAAAATAGGTCATGTGTATCATACTCAATATGTTGCCCAAAATATAAAGTGGGTGGCTAAGTTAAGAAACCATATTTAAATATTTGTAAACACAGTAGTAGAGCACTCACTTCAATTAAGAACTCCATGAGGTCAACATGGGGCAACAAATTGTTTTTAAGAGAACTGGGATATAAAGTTTCGTTTCTCTGAAGTACAAGGCCGACTTCGACAGTAAAGTGTTAATATCATGATTCTGTATAGCAATCTCTATTTCTGTAGGGAACATATATGGTCATGATCGGAACAGTTCATAAACATCTATTTCAGTATTGGTGGTAGCAGCTTTATAACTAATTGGTTGTTCTACATTAAGTATATCTTACATGTCTATTAACTTTATATCTCAGATCTCTAAAAAAAAATTTCGTGGCCCTGTATTAACCTTGTGAGATTCTTAATTGAAGTGAGCACTTTACAATTGTGTTTACGTCTTTTAATAGACGATTTCGTAACTGTACCGTACACTTTATGTATTTATGGAACATATTGAGTATGATACACAATACCAATATTAATTGTAATGCACACAATATAAGTCTTTATATACTATTGGTTTTCTTTCAATTTAATAGCATGATAATTTCTTCATTTAAAAAATTAATAAGTTTATTATTTTGGTCAACAATTTTAACAACTCTTTCATTAACATAATAAACAATAATGACTGGAAAATAAATTAAAGCATTTGGTTTTCAAACTAACTTATATCCTGGAGCCACGGCATATATGTGAATTCATGTAATGTGTTTATTGGTTTTCAATTTAAATACAAATATCCTACATTATTTAAATTTACATTACATACATTAATTGACTAAATATTATCTTGTATTGATGGTTATGGTAATTGATAAGCAGAATACACTTTCTGTTCATATGATAACATAGATACAATTGAATCATTATCCATTAAATCAATATCGACAATAGTATGCATTAACCTAGCTAAAGTGTTTGGATTTCTACAATTAGAAAATATACATTTTCAGGTTATTCTGCCTTGATTAATGTTTTCAAGTCTTTAAGATTGTATGACTCTTCCGGTATCACAACTCTATATTTTTCTTCTTCAATGTTCAATGTAAACTATTGATTATGCACATCAATATTTCATATGCTGTGTAATTTACGAATTAAATTAAACTTATTTGCTACTCGCAAACTAACTTCAAAATTGGAAAATAAACCAAACCCAATTGTGACAAGTTTCCACTTAATATCAAAGTAATTGACATGTGACTTAAAGGTTTTACTACTACACATGTGTGTATTTACATACATGTGTATCTTATATATAGTCAGGAATCTTAATATCAAAGTAACTGACATGTGACTTAAAAGTTTTACTACACATGTGTGTATTTGAATACATGTGTATCTTATATATAGTCAGGAATCTTAATATCAAAGTAACTGATATGTGACTTAAAGGTTTTACTACTACACATGTGTGTATTTGCATACATGTGTATCTTATATATAGTCAGGAATCCTAATATCAAAGTAATTGGCATGTGACTTAAAGGTTTTACTACTACACATGTGTGTATTTGCATACATGTGTATCTTATATATAGTCAGGAATCTTAATATCAAAGTAACTGACATGTGACTTAAAGGTTTTACTACTACACATGTGTGTATTTGCATACATGTGTATCTTATATATAGTCAGGAATCTTAATATCAAAGTAATTGACATGTGACTTAAAGGTTTTACTACTACACATGTGTGTATTTGCATACATGTGTATCTTATATATAGTCAGGAATCTTAAACATAAAAGTCCACAATTGAATGTGTTTTATAAATATTCTGTTTCGTAATTGGATTTCATTAGTGTATTCTTTAAATAATTGCATATTACAATTGGAGAACATAAATCTCCAGAACTATCATAGTACAATTAGTGATTAATGTTTTTAATTTATGCAATCCATTGTGTTTCTTCGATATGTTTCGAATTTAAAATAACAATCGTACATTGACCAAGGTTTCGCTTTTTCAGTATATAATCTCTCACAAACACACCACAGAAAAATTGGAATCTACAGATTCTTCGAAAATACAATAATGCCTTTGCTTGTGATTGGACGATTTGGGAGATTATTTAAGATATTCTGCTCTTATTTTGACAATCAATGCTGAAGCTCCGCCTAAGAGAGATCCGACAGCTGCTAATGCTGGAAATATAAATGGCGATAGACCACCGTTCTTGGTTTTCATTGTTCTTTTTTGCATTTTACTCCCATGCCATTTTTTTACTTTTGTTCGCATTACTTTGTTTACAGCCCAAGACCCTAACATTTCACCTGTGGATGTAGATTGGTTCTTCTTTATATTTCCTAAGTTTTGGATAAAAATGTTTCTGCTATATGCATTTGTTTTAAATCATTGGTTGTGCTCTTAAAAGTTATTATCTAATGATTTTATTGCTTGACTGTTATGTGACAGATATTTTGCAAGATTTGTTCCTGGACCACAGTAACTGTGCTTTGTTAATTGCTATTCAAATAGCAATGTATTTATCTATGTGTTCAATACTCCTCAACCATTTTTTATGCATTAAGTACGAGCCATTATTTCCGACTGAATACGATCCTATATACAGTCTCTCATATATAGTTTTTACGTCAGTATGAAGGTTGTAAAACAAAATGTACATTTTTTGTAATTGTTTCTATAAATTAAAACATAATTGAACAAATGAAGTAACATGGATTTCTTATTCTCTCAAACATCCAGTGTATGACAAGCGGTCCTTCATGTACAAAAACTGGTGTTATGTCACTGTTGGAACATCGTGATGGTCCTAAATTTTAAAACATATATTTGTTTTCCAAAACATGCATTAAGACAAATATAAATGTTTAGCGAATATTATAACACCAAATGAATGTATGTAATATTTGCCTTTCAATAAGAAAGATGAGATTTTATCTTTAAATAAAGCATTACCCAATTCGGTGTTTATATTTGATGATGACAGGAGTGATCTACAGGATGAAATACAATAGTATTTTTATTTTGCCAGATATTCAAACATTGTTTGTTTTCATTTATCACAAAGTTACGCTCATGTTGCAAGATCTAATTTGTACGATAATACAAATATGTTAACTGTTTTTTAATGGATTGTTTAAATATGCAACATATTTATAATGATCATGTTAAAGGCGATATGTAATGTACCAATTTTAAAGAAATGTATTTTACTGTTGGACAGATATATACGGTTTTCTTTCATTATTCCTGCGCTTCCTCTATATAAAGGCAGATATTATTGTGAACCCAGTAGTTTTATACTTTCAGACAAAGAATAATGAGTATTTAAAAGTTTGTATATAGCTGTATAAGACAAAGACATTACAATACATCATTTAATTAAAAGTCACGATGGAAATTCTGATTTGAACGTACATATATTACATAATGTAGGTATGCCAGTGAAAGATAGGGATGGGCCACTTTAACTATATGGGAATACTTAAACACTATTGCACTAGAAATATTTAAATCACAATCAGCTGAAATACGAGAAAATTTAAATGAAAATAATGCAAAAGTGTTTACAAATATTAGTTACATTTTGTAAAGTCTATCGAATGTATTAAAGGCAAAATATTGAAACTAGAACACATGAACATTGAGATGGTTTAAAATGTTAAATTAATGATTTGGTAAAAACTAGTATTGCAGAGCAACTTACAATAAGAATGGAAGAGATATCATTCTAAATAAGTGTTGAATTTATTAATAAAACATTGGGTTTAGTAAGGCAGACGAAAATGCAAAAGCTAAATTACGATATACAAACAAGAATAATTATGTTATCAATGATTTGAGAAGTCGAATTGGAAGAAAATTAGATGATATTTTTAATTAATTACAGAAACCTCAGAGTACTCAAACTAGTGTTTCAACTAGTAAACTGGTGCATTCGGTTATGCAAATACTGGAACATTAATTTGAAATAATCCAAAAATATCTGATGCGTCTTCGAAATTACATAATGTTATATTCACTGTAAAGGAGAAATATTTACAAGCTAAACATGCATGAATGTAACAGGATGTTTTAAATTAAGGAATATTTAAACCTGTTACAAGTAGACTGGATACATTACATACAACAATAACTACATCTAATGAAAAACTCACAGAAATTAATATCGAGGAACCTTTAAAGAAGAAAAAGCCAGTATTCTGTAAATTAAATTGTAAATATTTTCCTTCAAATGTTCTTTGTCTACATGTGACACCACATTTGGTGTATATCGATATGGCAAGGTATGGTTCCTGGGAGCTTCAGTAATTATGCATTTACCTGAAGAAATAATTCAAGTAGGCGATTATGTAATTTATGTGAGTGAAGGATAGTTTTAGTTGTTGTTTAAAACATCCCCTAATTGATACTCGGACACATTTGGAAAAATATAAGGTACTTGTTACATGCACAAAAGCAAATAACTTTTAGGAGACGAAGATCACCCAAAATTACATTTATTAGTGGGTATTGTTTTAAGAGGAATATATAAAGATCGATTTTCCCCTGAATATTGGAACAATTCCAATGAGTAAGTAAATGGATTAAAACTACTTGTAGCATCAAAACAGTCTGAGAATAGTTCCCATGCAAACTAATTGTGTCCATTATTGAAGGATTGACTGAAGACAGGCAAATTTGTGATGGAGTTTTGTAAGATTCCTCAATAATTGCATGCTCCTGCAAGAATAAAGTTTCCTAGTAGAAAAGTTACTACCCTATGAATGAACCATTTTTTTTTTTTTTTTTGCTGGCTTGTGTTATTTGACATTACTATCAAAATACAATAATGGATGCAAGTATATTTTAACTGCAGTAGATGTATATTCAAAATATGCTTGGGGTGTACTACTGAAGTACAAGACTGGAAAACAAGTTACTGCTACAATGAAAACTTTGGAATATAATTCTTCATTAGTTATTTCAAGAAACTAATGACTTAGTATGGAATTAATCATTTTGTAACATACTCTTAAATTAAAGATACTCTAGTCGAACATTTCAACAAATCTATTAAACAGCAAATATATAAACACTTCACTTTGCATGGAACTTACAAGTGGATGGACATTTTTCCTTAAATATTGAAATTGTATAATTCAAGATACCAAAGAACTATCTATATGGCATCTGAACAAGTTAAAGAAATAGGTTATTAAAAACTATATACATTCATCCTAAAGTAATCAATGAGAGAAAACAAGTTTAAGGTTGGGGAATATCTCCAAATTCAAAGCTGTTTCGTGTTTCTGGTATTATGAAATATTTAAAGTTATTTCAGTTAGACACTTACTTGGAAAGCTATGATGGTTATCCGATAAATGGTGATTTTTATGAATTTCAACTGCAAAAGGTTTGTTCACCAAATTAATATTTGGTTGACAAAGTTATTAGAAGGAAAAAGGATAGGTTTCTAGTTTGTTGGAAAGAATTCACAAAAGCTCATGTTTCATGGGTTTTTAACAAGGATCTTAAGAGACAGTAACATCTCAAGACAATGTTTGTAAAATGTGTATTTTTAAAATATAAATGAAAGGAACCAACACAGGTATGCTTTCATTTAATAAACCTCTCTTTAATTATTACTTTTCTTTTAAACAAATAATATGTTACATATATAAAACACATTCTTTTCGTAAGATATTTTACTCTTATTAAATTTTAATGAGTTCAAATACATCTATAATATACAATTACAACAGGACATCTCATTAAATAATAGGGATTACATGCAGAAGCATGTGATAAGCTTTATTTATTATTTGTTAATAGTTGTGCAGTGTGACAACCAGGGTGATTAGCCCAGGAAACAGGCAATAGGTTTAGGACAATTCACCTGGAGTGTATAGGCGACAGAGTTTATAATTAATGACAAATACAATCTCAGTTCAGTCTGCAATGGGGAATGGTAGAATGCGAATATGCAATAAGGGTCTAAGTACTTGTGCAATTGGTAATTATGATTTCAATTGCTGATTATTCCCTCAGTATGCTTACTTGTTCAATTGTACAATTGCTTAATTGCTAATAAGTTTGTTGTTGCACATACTTATCTATTACAATTACTTTAATTGTTTAATAAATGTCTAGAGACTTGTGAACTTGGTCATTGTAATTAGTCTGTCGGTACTTGTAATTATAATTGTTCACTTTGTTTTATTCAAATGCTATATTTGTAATGGTAATTACTCTAATTGCACATTTTATCATCCAACCTAACCTCAATCATTCGTCAGAGATCTGAGTCGCTCATCTACCTCCGAACAGGTCAGTCTATGCAGCTCCCTACCCCCTCAGAGCTCGTCGTGCACGAGTCACTGAATACCTCTGCTGCTCCTGACATAATATCCCTCTTTTAAACCTTTCCTTAAAATTGTCGAAAATAACCAAACTTTTGAACCCCTTTACACTCAATCCTTACACTTTTCAACCCTTTTTACATCACTTCACAATTTCAACCCTTTTAACACTTTTTACAATTTTCACCACGAGTGCCCTTTGGGCACTTAAATATTTTGGCATGAAATGGAACTTGTGCCATTCTTGCACTTTCAATCCAAGACATACACACTCTCAATACTAACACATATATCGAAAACATTTGCGAAACACGATATTTACAAAATATATTACTTTTCCATCATTATTGTGCTCGAATTTTGCAATTCACTGAAGACAAGCAATGGTCATTGTTGTGCTCGAATTTTGCAATACTCTGAAGACAAGCAATAGTCATTGTACGCATTTCTGCGAGAACTCCTGTTGCTGTTGTCATATATTGCCAACTACTGTTCGTTATTAAATTTATTTAGAGTAAAAATTAAGTTTCCAAAATAATACACTGTAAGAATTAACTTTTTCTTTGTATTATTTTTTCCCTGAACGATCGCCAGATAAGAAATAATCGTTATTCAATAAAATACCATTTTACATTACCAACCGTGATCATGCCTATTCTACATATGTTTGATGGATGGATATTCTTATGAGGTTATAACTCCCTGCATGTATGTGTATGTGTGTGTGAGTTTGTCAGTATAACTTTGAAAACAACTGCGGCCGCAATCGTTTTCACCAATCCTGGCATAGTTTTAGCTATTAGGATAGTGTTCATTCACAGTGTATTTAATGGCCACACTTGTTGCTCATTTTGATAATACTTTCCGAACGAAAGATAGATTTATGAGATTACTTTCCTGCTTGTGTGTACCATGATCTATGGCGGCGTGTGTGTATGTAAACTCCACCCTAAAAACTTTTAACCAACATCGTTACTATCGCAGTCATTTGTATGGAATTATTTTTTACCATGTCGGGTACTTATTTGTAAAAACCGGCCATTTTAATATTTAGGGCACCATGTAATACCTCAGAAAGAATGTAACAAATTATAACACATTTAGTAGGCTGATGGTTCTTTGTGTAATCTTATAATATAAAAGGTTTTGCCATTTTGGGAGATAGGACTACCCTGATACATAAAACTGTCATGTCATACCAATGACACTGCCCAAACAATACACGCCAAATATTTGGCATTAGTAATGCTGTGGTAGCCCATGTAAAACATTTCGATTTAAGAGGTTAAGAAACATATTTTAAAAATGGCGGTCTTATAAATATTTTACTTTGATTTACTCTAACTACCATATCGTTTGACCGATTTTGAGCACACCTAATGTGCTTAAAGTATATATTGCAAGCACCAAATATGCCAATTCTATGACGCTTTATCCTCAAGTTTGAAGGTAGTGCCACATGAAAAAGATTTTATGTACTATACCAAATAATTAACCTTTATCTACTAAAGTCGGAAAACCAGTTACACTACGTTAGTCCATATAAACTATTGTGTCATAAGTATGCGAAAAACTTGCTTTCATAATGGTGGCCATATAAACTGTTTAGCTTAGCATTCTTTATCTACGAAACCATAGACCCAATTTAAATTTAAATTAGTTCGCTGACGGTATATTTTCCAATAGTTAAACCTGTGTACTCAAAGACTTTTCGGATAGCCATTTTGTAAAAATTACTACATGAAATTATAGTTTTTATTTCAGCTGGAAAAACAACTAACCTATTACTATTAAAATCCGCCAAAGAATTGATACTATAGTATTTAATGTAAACTGATGTACCTAAAGTAAGTTAAACACTTACTTTCAAAGTGGTAGCTATATAAATACTTTTAGATTCGTATTCGGAGCCTCTATTGTCCACCGTTTTATAAGAAAGCACCACCTTAATTAATAAAAATTTTCATATCTCGGTAGTGAATACACCATTTCTCGCCAAATGTTGGATACGTCAGTAGTTTTGCAGTAGGTAATGTATAATTTCATGTTTAAAGCGAGTCACGCACTATTTTCAAAATTGTGACCAAGTAGAAATGTTAGATTAGTATGCTGTATCTACAAAACCATGTAGGCCTACCCAAGTTTAACTTAAGGTTATATCCTGGCTGTGTCTATTGCAACCATAAAATGCGTCTGTTCAGAGCTGCCTTTATCAGCCATTATGTACTGTAGCACCACATTAATGAAATTCTGTTATATTTCGGCTATTAATCAACCGATTGCAGTAAGATTTTGCACACTATAAATACTGCAGTAAGACATGCGAGACACTTATTTTGAAAATTGTGTTAAAATTAATCATTTATATTGGTGTGACTCCTTTCAAAAAATGTTTCAAGTTTCAACCAAAATATTTTGCTGGAATAACACAGACTTTACAATATCATACCTAGCAAAACTTTACACTGATTTCAATCGAAGTTGATGGTCCGAAGCCTATCTATGTAGTGTAATTGGTTGCATGGCATCTGAAGGTACGACTGCTTCTTGGCTCGAGTGCCACAAAGGCGTGCGTGTGTATATTTGTAATATTCTCATTGGTGTTACTGATACCATCCCTAATTACATTGCTGTCAACGATGTGTTAACCACTGCTTCATTTAAGGAATTTATTATCACAAATAAGGTGTATTTTTATATTGGTACTGGCATTTTTGGGAATTATATAATGTAACTTATAGTTTTAAAAACTTATTTTACAAAAAAATAGATATAATATAATAAAAGATTTAAAATTATTACTTTAAATATTTTTTGTTATAATTCGTATTTGGCCCTTGGATTTATATTGATACTGAAATATGTATGTGTGTGTGTGTGAGAGAGAGAGAGAGATATGTACATTTCTCCAGCTTTGGTATATATATATATATATCATATACTATATTTATAGTGTATATGTGTGTATACTATATTTATAGTGTATATGTGTGTGTGCGCGCGCTCGTATGTGTGTTGTGTGAGCGAGAGCGTGATATATATATATATATATATATATATATATATATATATATATATATATATATATATGGTGTATACTATCTACTAAAACCTTGTAAGGCACGGCACATATTTTAATGTTAATATAATTTTTTTTTTAATTTCAAAGAGCCTGTCTGGTTGATTCCAGATATTACATGTTTGGACGAAATAATGAACAAACAGCAATAACTTAGAAACTAATAAGTATGTGTTTACAAAACTCTTGGCATATTACGGTGATACATTTCGCTTATTGAATGTATTTTCAACCATTAAATAATAGCATTAGTTGAGAGAAGGAAAGTTTAATTCGACCGCAGCATTTTTCGTTATTTATTCACTCGATAATATTGCAATATTTTATAACATAAACCTGGTGATGGGAGAAGCGCCGGATTGGTACATTGTGGTGAGGAGGCAACAAATTATTTACGTGTGAATTCTGATGTGTGAAACAAATTGCTGGCAATAAAAATGATTTACTGCATTATAATCCTCATACTCTATTGTCCTTATAGAGACATCATTTACCAGAAGAAAATTGTCAAAACCGGTTGATGAATATAACCTATATGGGTTTCAGTTTCTGATTTTTACACAGTATATCGTAATCGCTGTTGTAAAAATTGTATATCTTGAAACTTATCTAAATTGTGTATTTGTTTCTTTGCAGTGCATTCGATCCAGGACGATATGTCTGCGCGTGAAGCGAAGAAGTGGCAATCGGCTAGGTGAGTCGTGATTTTTGCATTTCGCATTAGGTGCGCCTTTTGGGCAATTTTCTTTTTGTTGTCGCTTTTTTTCAGATATAATGAGATAAAAAACGTTCACAGCGGGATGTTTATTCCGGTTTACCAATAATGTAGTAATTGTTTGGTGTTTTACATTTTCATATTAGTCTTCCCTGAACAGATCTTCAGTAACCATTCCTCCGAAATATAATATTCAGTATTCTGCTAAAAATATTCTTCTCATTAGCCATTCCGCATGTACACGATGTTACAAATGTGGCCAATGGTAACAAAGTGTAGAGTATTTAGTGTTAGTAAGAATAGTAGATCTCGACTTTATACAGTTTAAGCCTCCCTTGAATATAAAGCAGTGATATCTTCATCTTTCAAGTATATGACGAGATGGCACGTGACGTTTTTTGGAATAATTGAATGTTTTCTGATAGCATGAGCCGTAGTCTGGCCAAGCTCTCCAAGGCATGTATATCTAAGATTGATCGCTGGTTGCTATTTTCAATGCATTTCTCCGATATAGTTAATTTTCTACTCCACTGTTAGTCACAAAACAATTTCCAAATGGAAACAATGCTCTTGTCCAACATGCACTCACGTATATACAACCTTGGTCAGTGTGAACACGTTATAGGTGCACCACACATGGTGCACCAGTGCAAGGGGGTTCAATGTAGTGTCAAATGGTCCAAGTACTTGATGTGGCAGCTGACGTAGGCAACAAGTTCCATCTACTGTCTCATTAGTCACTGTCAGTTCATGAGTAAATCAGTGTCAGTCCAATTTCTTACTTAGCTTTTCACCTCACTAAGGGAACAATTTTTTTTTTTTTTTTTTTTTTTTTTTTTTTTTTTTTTTTTTTTCACAGTGGCGCCTACACAGCTGCTATGTTGCTCCGCCTAAAAATAATCGCTCAAACTTGTTTATTTGTTTAAAATTAATCTGAACTTCTTTTTCGGTAATATTTCACGTGTCAAATTGAGAAAATGAGAAATTAGCACATGCCTATAAAGAAACGTTAGGTAATACGTTTTTTATTAATTTAAATACGTTAAAAAATTGGAAAATATAGAGTTATAAATGTAGGTGGTGTGGTGTGTCTACGGAAGTATATTTTAAGTTTAATTTGACTGTAATATCTGAATCAACGGATGGTATGACGATTTCCGATGTCACATTGGATATTGCAGTATATGCCTATGCTTTAAGGATTTTTAAATGTAACTATAGCCTGCTGTGTCTATGGATGGGTTTTTCACAGAACGTGTTACGTTTCGAAACCTGAATGCTACTCACCCACTATCATATAAGATTTTATGCGTATAGATCTCAATTATGAATATAGTAATGGCCGTTAGCATATCATCAGTTGCGGTACTTGGTCGAATACGCCTTTAATTGTTCATTGTTGCCTGCCCTTCTACTTTATCAACAAAATCGAATTTCATAGACATAGGTAGGTATGCATAAGGAAGTGTTAAAATTAAATGACGTATACAGTTTATCGATGGCCGCATTTTTTATACTTATTCGAATATGTCATTGGAACTTCCGAACATTTGCATGGGATTTATAGACATGAAAATTTAAGTTTTTTAAAGTATGTAGCGATACTGCATATATATGGACTCGTCTTGACAAGATTACCTCGACGTGGTTATATAAATATCTTTCAAGTTTTTTTTTTTATTTCCTTATACTGCTAGCTATTTTACAAGCACAATAAGAAATGTGTCCGAGGTCACCAGTAGTTGTAGTCTGAGTGCTTAAAAATATTACTCCATAGAATTTAAACTTATCGACCGACCACGAACGTAATTTGGCAGCTCGCATATCACTCGACCTCTAACACACTTGTGAAATTATTTTTTTTTCAGGTATAAACAAAAATTTACCATGTGTCGTACTATCTGACAAATTTATCATTCCAACTGGAAAACTGTCACAATTACAAGAGACAAAAGTTCTTTATTAACAACTTTTCCTGAAATAACACTAATCTATTTGGCTGCTTCGATTAGGCTCAAACGTCTGACAAACTTTACTTGGCATCTGGCTACATTATAATAAAAGTTTTTATATTGCAAATTGTTAACCTTATCCTTGGATAACGTCATAGGATCTTAACCTTAACATTTACTACCGTCTTGTTCTAAATATACTTCTTAAAAAAAAACACAATTCTTAATTTTTTTTTTATAAACAGAAAAAATAAAAAAATCTTAATAATATTTTTTTTAATTGCCAAAAATTATAACACCTTAGCTTCGTATTCGATGGAGCTGAAGATGGGTGTCTATCTTAAGCCTCTAATGTATTAGAATTTTGTGCGGTTCCCCTTTAATGACCCCTAAATTACCCATAGATGACCCATTATGCTGCGAAAATGACCCCTCCTGCAACACAAATGACCTATCCTCATTGCGAATGACCCGTCCTGCTCCATAAATGACCCCTAAATAATAACTTCTGCTCCTCAACTGCCCCCTCCCACTCCACAACTGACCACTCCTGCTCCGCTGCTGATCTCTCATGCTCCACAACTGTCCCCTCCCACTCCACAACTGACCACTCCTGCTCCGCTGCTGATCCCTTCTGCTCCTCAACAGTCCCCTCCCACTCCACAACCGACCACTCCTGCTCCAATGCTGATCTCTCATGCTCCACAACTGATCCCTCCCACTCCACAACTGACCACTCCTGCTCCGCTGCTGATCCCTCATGCTCCACAACTGATCCCTCACAATCCGCAACTAACCTCTTATGCTCCGAAACTTACACCCTATGTGCCACAATTGACCCCTCACACAATCCAGGCTTCCAATTTATGCAGTGGTTTTGTTGGGTTTTTTATGTTGTTATTTTCTGTAACAAGGTAGAAGGAACTCAGTAAGTGCCTATTTTCCAAGTGGATTCAGCCCACTCGTTCTCATCTGATGATGAACTGAAGCTAGGGTTTAACCCAAATTCTTGGAATAACTTGTGTATAGTATCGTCAACAGTTCCTTCTGTTACATCTACACTATGCACACAGCTACATTCGAGGTATTAAAGGTTCTAGTACAATATTCGTCATTGTGAGGCACCGGTTTCGTATACCTACAGTCCCCTCACATATTATAATATACACTGCCATATTTTTTACCTCATTGATAAGTTGGTTTATCATATAAGGTTTCATTCTTCACAGGAATAAGGAAACATCTTTCGATGTTTTTGATATATTCAATTTATCATTTTATTTAAGAAGACCCCTTAATGCAGATCGCTTCAGGAAAATGCAACTAACATTAGGCTTCTGTTCGCATGTTACTGACATAGGTTGTGTTGTACAGTCAAATTTCGTTGAAGCATGTCGCGGCTCCATGTTGGTTGAGATCAAAGGCAGGCCTTCATATAAACAATTCATCTTCGTTTATGACGAGAGAGTAATTCCAAATCTATGGTTTCAGAAAGATATCTGTCACTTCTGTATATAAAATCCATTCTTTTTTCAATAAAGAGCATGGCTTCTGCTCACAGAAGGCATCCTGTTATACATTTTTAATGCAAAATTTGGGAACTCTCTGAGAAAACCCACATACTTATTCGCTCCAGAAAAAAAAAACATGCAGATACCTATATAACAATATAAAATATATCATTTTAATATGCTTATATGCATATATATAGAAAGGTATTTTATACAACAAAAAAATGATGCCGCAAGGGTGAAAATGGTGACGGAGCCTCCATCTTCAGCTTCGTCGGAGTATACACAAGTTATGCCAAAAGGAAGAAGAAATGGATTTCAAGTGTTTGTGTTGGACCCTAGCTTCAGTAAATCAGCTAAAGCTGAGAACGAGTGGGATCATCCCACTTCTCAAATAGACTTATTTCCTTCTATTTGACTTTAGGAAATGACATCATAAAAACCGTCAAACCACTACCTAAATTTGAAGCCTGGATTGTATGATGGGTTAGTTGCATAGCGGAATGGGTTCGTTGCTGAATAGGAGGTGTCATTTGCAGAGCGTGTGGGGTCATTCACGGAATATGTGGAGTTATTTGCAGAACACCAATAGGTCATTTACGGAGCATGCAGGATCATTCGCGGAGCAAAAGGTTTTTTTTTTAAGGAAAATTAGCAGAACAGGGAAGGGGGGTTGCTTTGCGGAGCAGGGTGGCCATTTGCGGAGTAGGGTGGCCATTTGCGGAGCAGGATAAGTCATTTCCAAAACAGGTGGTGGCATTTTCAGAACAGGAGGGGTAATATTACAAACAGAAGGTGTCATTTGCAGAGCAGGAGTGATCATTTGGGATCACTTGGGGGTCATTTAGAAATAATTTAGGTAGCATTTAGGGGTAATTTGCGGAGCAAGATGGGTAATTTGCGGGGCATGAGTTCAAGCTCATCAAAGAACTGGTCTGGAAGAAACTTTTTAATATGTAACTGCATGGTAATGTCATCAAGGAAGAAAATAAAGTTTCCGGTTGAATATATGCATAAATATGCTTAAATCTTATTTATGAAATATGTTAGTAAGTTTATATACAGAGCAGTAGTAAGGCAATGTCGTTACACAATTTGCTACTGTCAATATTTTCATGCATATGAAGCAGCCAATGTCTATTCAAAGTCTACTATAGAGTTTACCTCTGTGGATGTACCATCTCCCAATGCTGGAAAATTACATGGAAAACACTGTTGCTATTGCGGAAAGATCTTCAGCAAAAATTGACATACTCCTTCACGCGCAATAAAGCATTATGACATTGGTACCATGAAGATTATGGAAGGCGATACTTTGAATGAACACATCGAGATCTGCAATGGCTCGTCTACCAGTAGCCAGCAAGCGATGTCGCGATTACCCCATACTGCATTGGTGTGTACTGATTCGTCAGGCAATAAAGATAAGGTAGTTAATGCGAAAGACGTAATGAGTGCAGTAGGGTCGGTTTGTTTAGACTGTACACTTGCAAGAATTTCGCATCAAGTCGAAGAACTTCAAAGTAAACGGTCGTTGGCTCAAAATACCGATATTGATCATGCGATTCCTACAAGGAAAAGTAAACTTGACATTGGGGATGAAACAGGAGGTGTAGAGGCTATGAAGGCAGCATTGATGAAAATGACTATGAAGGCAGTGTTGATGAAGTATCTGATGAGGAGAATAATGATTATCTCGACGTTCCCACGCATTTCACCAACGAGTTTCCTTCGACAAGTGGTGTGAATAAGGGAGAAGGCGTAAAGAATGCACGTCCCTTTCCTGCAATGAGCGAAATGGAGAATGCATAAGATGCTGAGAATACTAATACTAACTACATGCTCACCGAAAACTCGAAAGAACTTGTTGATACACTCAGACATTTGGTCGCTTTGCAACAAGACAGAGATTTCTCACACATTAACGAGATAACGTTTGTCATAAGTGAACTGAAGGATCGGTGTTATATCAGATGAAACTGTTGGCTAATATCCATTATCTGCAAACATCTAAGAAATGTAAAGATCGAATGTCTGAAAGCATTAGAAATATAGAAAGTATGTAAAAATAATTTTATTATATTTATTAAACTTAATAATGTTTTTTTTTATTTCTTATTCAGTCTGTTTTGCTTCTCTAATAAATACTAATAAATTCAGGGGTGTGTACAATAGAGTGATAGTCTGATTTATATCAGTTTTATGCGAGTGTGTGCAGGAGGAGGACCATGTGGGATCTGAAGTATTATGCCTAACCCCGGTCGATAAAAATCGGCTGAGTTCAAATGGCGAATGAATGAAATGGGAAATATTTTTGACGGACATTTTCGCAAATGTTAGTTGGCATGGTCATTTGGCGTGGCCCTTTGTTATGGTCAGCTCTGGCTGAAATGATTTGTGAAGAATTGCAAAGTTTTGCGAAGATTTTGCGAAGTTTTCGTACGAAGAGTATAGCACCTAAATTCGCATTAGGCGACTTTTTCGAGATTGTTTACTATCGACTGTTTGTATAGGTGGTTGGTATAATTGGTTAGTCTTGTCCAGTGCTCTAGCTGTTATACAGGAATTAGTTTTGGCATGGCCAAATGTAATAGACTTGCCCGAAACGTCGACCCTACATAAAAGGGATAAGACGATGAAGAAAAAGTCTTCGCAGGAGCCTGTCTTTGTTCGAGACATTCCCTTCAGAAACCCGGTCAGAAAAATGGGGGAGGGGGTAGAGATTGGTGTGGTTGGTTGATGGCGAGAGTGGATAGTGAGGGCACGAGCTATGAGAATGTATTTGTATTGTAGGAGTGGTGTGTTGGTGACAAGCGTAGATGTTGATGGGCGCTGAGCTATGTTAAGTAAATGGCGAGGGAAGTGAAGCGACAAGAGCTGTGTTAGCCTGGAAAGGGTGAATGTCTACTACATGGAGTCAGTGATTTGTCTTGGAGGGGGCGGTATCGTAAAACTGATCGGCTATATAACCAATGAAATATAGAGTTGTCTGCTAATCGTCGTGCCAGGGAGTGGTTCTGCTCTACCATCTTTATGAGAATAGATCTTTTAGGGCTACACACATCCAACATGGATTTTCGCATTAGGTATGTAATATAGAGTTGTCTGCTAATCGTCGTGCCAGGGAGTGGTTCTGCTCTACCATCTTTATGAGAATATATCTTTTAGGGCTACACACATCCAACATGGATTTTCACATTAGGTATGTAATATAGTGTTGTCTGCTAATCGTCGTGCCAGGGAGTGGTTCTGCTCTACCATCTTTATGAGAATAGATCTTTTAGGGCTACACACATCCAACATGGATTTTCGCATTAGGTATGTAATTTTTTCCTCGAAGATCTTAAACATTTTTGAAATTTTTCGCAATTTTTTCTTGATTTTGCAAGTTTAAGGTCATTTGGGTTTAGCTTATGGTCGCCAACAATTATCATAGTGGACGGACTCAGTAACGTATTACGTTCGTCGATTAATACAAATGTTTGTTCGAATTTTTACAATTTTTTCCCAATTTTTAGCGTTTAGGGTCAATAGGATCAAGGTGAATGTTACCAACTTTCAACATGGGGGTCGGAGTCATTAGCGTAATATGTGAGAACGATTTTTATAATGTTTATCGAATTAGTAAACATTTTTTTTAATCACCCAAGTCACAAACAACAGCCCAGGTGGTACATGTTCGCCCACATGACTGTAAATGTTTTCTTTTATGGTAAACAATAAGACCACGTGAAAAAAAAATGACTATATTTGTTTGGGAGGTTTTTTTGATGTGAGCCATTAAACACAAAATGATTGAAAGAATTTAATCTATGGCCCTGAAGCAAACATCAGTGAAATGTCCACAGGCATCTTATAATATGTAAATAACGTATAGCTGATGTATGCCAAAGAGTATGATTATAAGATCATGGTTACGCATAAAGCCATCGTGTTGTAGAATGGTTCATTTCTGATAGTTGTGCATCGTCATGTGGGAAATTGTGGGTCATTTAAGACAAAATAACTGACGGAATTTCATCAATACTGCACAAGCAAATGTCTGTGAAACACCCACAGACATCTAAGAGTATGTAGATAATGTGTGGGTGAGTACATACCGCCTTTGGTGGTATGCCAACTGTTCCTTATTACTGAGGAAACATGATCAGCCAGCTTATGTTCCATTTATGACATACCGACTATATGTTGTTGTGCAGTAGCAAATAACATAGGCATATTCAATTTATTTATTTATTTCATATATATATGAAGTAAAATTATCATGTAATATCACAATACTATAAATAGTAAAAACTTGTTTTTAGACCAGAAACCTGCAAAGTATAACACGCAAAAAAAAACATTATTTTTCATTTTTAATTCTACCTGAAAGTAGTCTGAAACTAAAATACTAGTATTTTAAACAAAACACATAAATCTCAGTGTTTACTCGTGATACCAACATTTTCTATATAGCAAAGCGAATAATGCATTATATATGTAAAGTAAGTATCCAGATTTACTTAAAAAGTCGTATATGAATACATAGCAGAGTAGTTGATATCATAATTGACTCTAGACGAACGGTTCGTAAGTACGATTCCAGGTTCCTCCATAGAATTATGCTAATTGTGAAATACAGCTGAAGATAACACATAAGAATATGGTAAATACATCAATTTTATTTGGATTCGAAACGATAATTTGTTGTTTTGAAAATGCATGGCAAGCTGCGTCTATGTGGGCCACAAGTGGCCAATAGCTGGGCCACAAGTGGCTTACCAATGGATGGCTAACGACATGTGTTTACTTACGGCAGGCCAGAAACAGAAAGCCGGAAGTGGCCCTCTTGTGGTTGACTTATAGGCAACTCTTGTTTTGCCAGACATAAGCCGACAGTTCATCCAGACGTGGCCTGCTTGTAGTTAACTTACGGGAAACTCTGGTTTTGCCAGACATCTACTAACAGTTAAATATTCGTATGTGGCCCACACGTAAACACATCATACCTCAGTCGTCATTCATCATGTGTGACACATGCATCTGCGAGTGCATTCCGCTTCTTGGATGCATATGGATACCGCATGTGGGCTGGTTGCTCACAACAGATCTGCACTTGTGGGCCGACTATATTTTGCTACTTGGGTTCTTTGTTTTCAGTTTCATTGAGTTTAAGATCAATGTCACTATTGCCATCATAGGTGTCGGAGTCAGTGGTGTAATATATTCTTTAACTTTTATTAGTTTCTGTAACCTAGGAATTGTGATTAGGGTTCATTCGCGCTTCTGTGTTATCTGCTAACTCACCTGTCATATTTTAGTTAATAGTACGTATCTATGAAATACATTGGGTAAATGTGTTTGTGTTTAATTTTTTTTTCTCTCCGCAAGAAAAAGTATCAAAATTGTTTATTTATTCTGTGCATGGAACAACACTATCCGACCAATTGAAGATTATAATTTGGATGTATTGTATTGTAGAAAATTTAATGATTCTGGAATGTGAGAAGAAGAATGGACGACGTTATGACTAATGGCGATTCATAAGTGACAGACCAGTTAATAACTTGAATTAGTGTATCAAATTAGTGAGTACATGGCAAAGCACCATGCAGAGTATTTAAAGAAATAATATACCATTAGCTAAATTAGTGCTCTGCGACTGAAGATTCTTCGTATGAAGTGCTATAAACTTTAACTAGCACGATTAAGCCTGAGTACTGGAAATCAGAAAATACGTGAAGAAAAGATGTTTTTACTGCAGAGACTCGATGAGACCAAGCAACATTTGGCTATGAGGAAGAAAGAAAAAATTACTATTTTAGCTAGCCACCAGCACATCTGCGGTGACATTTATTTGCAGGTAAGTCCATTTTGATTATATTTTAAAGGTGTGTAGCTCTAGTTACACTTCCAGTTGTTTAGAATAAATGTTAAGTTTTGTTCTATTTTAATTTATTTTACACACAAAAAAGGTCTGAGATAATTAATCAAAATGAGAGTATATTATTCTAAAAGAGTCAGTTAATTATGTAATGAAAGGCTATAGTCGTTCAATAAATCATTACCTCTGTTATAAGTTAAGATTTTTCTTTTTGGAAATTTTAAATAGTACAATAATTTTGGCGCTCTCATTTGAGACAAGTTTTTAATATGACTGCTGCGTATGATAATGTGGTTTAAATGTTAAATGAATAATAATTTGTTGCTTTCAAGGAACACTAATGTTGAACTATAATCTAATGATTTATTTTGTTAAGTCTAATTAAATTTTTCATTATAAATATTTTATAAAGTGCTGTGTTAGCTCTTTATACTCATCTACTCTTAGTTAGAGGTTTTGAAGTAGTTAGAGGATTATTTTGGTTCTTCAGTGTTACACCATGAAGAATGTTTCAGCATTTTAATAATTTGTTGTGAGTTTGTTACTGGTGTCTCAATGGGTAATGATTATGGTAAGTGTATAAATATTAAAGAGTAGCTCATAACATAATACTAGTATCTAGCCGAGGCAAGAGTAAAGAAAAAGGTGCACAAAAATAAACATTTGTGCGATCTAATTGTGACTATATCAGTTGTTATATTTCTGGAGGTTATGTTTTATTACATAATATTTTGATAGCCCAATTATGGGGCCTTAACACGACATATTGCACACGTCGCATAAATTATTTGAAGCAGTAACATTTGTTATCTGGTGCAAAGGTAACTACGCCAATAAAAAAATTTGACAGTCTTACTTGGGAAGTATAAATGCAATCTGAAAATACTAGTATTTTTTATGAGTCGTGAGAACCGTAGTCCATGCCATTAATACAACATTACACCGATAAATTACAGAAAATAAGTGCCATGCCTGAAATCCCTGAGCAAACAGTACACGGTGCAATAGTGAAGTCAAAAAACCTCAACCACAAACGAAATGAACTATTCAACAATACGCTCAGAACAACAAACAGAGAAAACCGAAGTATCTGACATACATAGTGAGGATAACTACACGGCATTATTACAACTACTTGTGGCATTAATCGAACAACAAACTAATTGCATAGAACAGCGAGCTAAGGAACAAAGTGAACAGTTTCATGACGCGCTCACAGAACAGCACGAATCCATAAAATATTATTTTGCTCACAACTAACGCAGCTAAGCCAGACTCTGATTGCACAGATTACGCGCGTCCAGACCGAGTTAGAACTGTTACACATATATTAGAACACACGTTCAGCCGTATTGAGGAACGAAATAGCTATCATCCGAACGGATTTAGAACTAATGAGGGAACAGAACGCCTTACAAGTAAGTGAGTGCGAGCAGTGTATTACTTCCTTAGAAAAACTACTTAAGGACAGTCCAAATTCACACAAAATAATAGCAACCCAGCTAGATTCTTATGACAGGAATTTCAACCAATGGTTGGTCAGGTTGAGGAAATTTTACAAACAGAAAGGACAACCACAGAGATTTTACTGAACCTATTAGGCGAGCAAGTTCGATACATACATGACAAAGTTGACACAGTTGTTAAGTCCATAAATAACATAAATTTAAGAATGCTAATCAAAACTCTACGGCAAAATCAGAAATAAACCTGTTCACCTACACAACTCGCACCAGAAAGACAGGCGAAGTTAGACAACACCATTAATAGCACACTCGCAATACCATCTGTCAGTATACTAATGTACCACCCTAGAAAAATGTGGACGGATCAACTACCATCCTTTAAGGGAAAAATTGGGGAGAATACATTTTATAGTCTGGTTAAGTTTAACGAATATTGTCTTATTTTGCTTACTAGATCAGTTCATGAACTTTTGCCTAAAATCCAGAGCGTATATTTGGTGGGAAATTAGCCGAACGGACACTCTCACGTGCGTAAAAAGAACCTGTCTCATTTTTGGAACCCTAAAATACAAAGCAATCTTCGTGCACAGTCACACACCGAGAGGTTCATTCCCGGAAGAGGGAAACATCTATAATCACACCTGTCAGACACATACGAGCGTTCAAGACACCTCAAACCTCCTTCATCCGATAATGAGTTTATGACAATGGTACTTAGACAGTAACATTAATTAGGACACGGGGCAGGAAGCCACAAAGTAATTGTAGCTACATTTCGGGTGAATTTGTTGACTTTCGATGTTATTGAGAGACTGCAACTGCAATACCAACATGGAAATCCATGTACTCAAATTGACCATAACCAAGAGCGAACTAATCATTTGCATTGGCCCAAACTTAATACTTTTAATGTAGAACATTTTTATTTCCATTGACCAGGGTACTGTGGAAATTTCCTTCATACTTATCGAGGAGGAAAGTATTTTTCCAAAAGCTAAAACAGGAATAGAAACCAGTACCGAGGCGAACGTCTTCATTATAACCGCGAGTACTACTAACGGGAAGACTGGAATAGAAACCAGTACCGAGACGAACGTCTTCATTATAACCGCGAGTACTACTAACGGGAAGACCGGAATAGAAACCAGTACCGAGACGAACGTCTTCATTATAACCGCGAGTACTACTAACGGGAAGACTGGAATAGAAACCAGAACCGAGACGAACGTCTTCATTATAACCGCGAGTAATACTAACGGGAAGAGCGGAATAGAAACCAGTACCGAGGCGAACGTCTTCATTATAACCGCGAGTACTACTAACGGGAAGACCGGAATAGAAACCAGTACCGAGGCGAACGTCTTCATTATAACCGCATGTACTACTAACGGGAAGACTGGAATAGAAAACAGTACCGAGACGAACGTCTACATTATAACCGCGGGTACTACTAACGGGAAGACTGGAATAGAAACCAGTACCGAGGCGAACGTCTTCATTATAACCGCGAGTACTACTAACGGGAAGACTGGAATAGAAACCAGTACCGAGGCGAACGTCTTCATTACAACCGCGAGTACTACTAACGGGAAGACTGGAATAGAAACCAGTACCGAGACGAACGTCTTCATTATAATTGCCAGTACTACTAACGGGAAGACTGGAATAGAAACCAGTACCGAGGCGAACGTCTTCATTATAACAGCGAGTACTACTAACGGGAAGACTGGAATAGAAACCAGTACCGAGGCGAACATCTTCATTATAACCGCTAGTACTACTAACGGGAAGACCGGAATAGAAACCAGTACCGAGGCGAACGTCTTCATTATAACCGCGAGTACTACTAACGGGAAGACTGGAATAGAAACCAGTACCGAGGCGAACGTCTTCATTATAACCGCGAGTACTACTAACGGTAAAACCGGAATAGAAACCAGTACCGAGGCGAACGTCTTCATTATAACCGCGAGTACTACTAATGGGAAGACCGGAATAGAAACCAGTACCGAGGCGAACGTCTTCATTATAACCGCATGTACTACTAACGGGAAGACCGGAATAGAAAACAGTACCGAGACGAACGTCTACATTATAACCGCGGGTACTACTAACGGGAAGACTGGAATAGAAACCAGTACCGAGGCGAACGTCTTCATTATAACCGCGAGTACTACTAACGGGAAGACTGGAATAGAAACCAGTACCGAGGCGAACGTCTTCATTACAACCGCGAGTACTACTAACGGGAAGACCGGAATAGAAAACAGTACCGAGGCGAACGTCTTCATTATAACCGCGAGTACTACTAACGGGAAGACTGGAATAGAAACCAGTACCGAGGCGAACGTCTTCATTATAACCGCCAGTACTACTAACGGGAATACTGGAATAGAAACCAGTACCGAGGCGAACGTCTTCATTATAACCGCGAGTACTACTAACGGTAAAACCGGAATAGAAACCAGTACAGAGGCGAACGTCTTCATTATAACCGCCAGTACTTCTAACGGGAAGACCGGAATTGAAACCAGTACAGAGGCGAACGTCTTCATTATAACCCCGAGTACTACTAACGGGAATACTGGAATAGAAACCAGTACCGAGACGAACGTCTTCATTATTACCGCTAGTACTACTAACGGGAAGAGCGGAATAGAAACCAGTATCGAGGCGAACGTCTTCATTATAACCGCGAGTACTACTAACGGGAAGAGCGGAATAGGAACCAGTACCGAGACGAACGTCTTCATTATAACCGCGAGTACTACTAACGAGAAGACTGGAATAGAAACCAGTACCGAGACGAACGTCTTCATTATAACCGCGAGTACTACTAACGGGAAGACCGGAATAGAAACCAGTACCGAGACGAACGTCTTCATTATAACCGCGGGTACTACTAACGGGAAGACCGGAATAGAAACCAGTACCGAGACGAACGTCTACATTATAACCGCGGGTACTACTAACGGGAAGACCGGAATAGAAAACAGTACCGAGACAAACGTCTTCATTATAACCGCCAGTAATACTAACGGGAAGACCGGAATAGAAACCAGTACAGAGGCGAACGTCTTCATTATAACCGCGAGTACTACAAACGGGAAGACTGGAATAGAAACCAGTACAGATTCGAACGTCTTCATTTTAACAGCGAGTACTACTAACGGGAAGAGCGGAATAGAAACCAGTACCGAGGCGAACGTCTTCATTATAACCGCGAGTACTACTAACGGGAAGACCGGAATAGAAACCAGTACCGAGACGAACGTCTTCATTATAACCGCCAGTAATACTAACGGGAAGACCGGAATAGAAACCAGTACAGAGGCGAACGTCTTCATTATAACCGCGAGTACTACAAACGGGAAGACTGGAATAGAAACCAGTACAGATTCGAACGTCTTCATTTTAACAGCGAGTACTACTAACGGGAAGAGCGGAATAGAAACCAGTACCGAGGCGAACGTCTTCATTATAACCGCGAGTACTACTAATGGGAAGACCGGAATAGAAACCAGTACCGAGGCAAACGTCTTCATTATAACCGCGAGTATGACTAACGGGAAGAGCGGAATAGAAACCAGTACCGAGGCGAACGTCTTCATTATAACCGCGAGTACTACTAATGGGAAGACCGGAATAGAAACCAGTACAGAGGCGAACGTCTTCATTATAACCGCGAGTACTACAAACGGGAAGACTGGAATAGAAACCAGTACAGATTCGAACGTCTTCATTATAACAGCGAGTACTACTAACGGGAAGAGCGGAATAGAAACCAGTACCGAGGCGAACGTCTTCATTATAACCGCGAGTACTACTAACGGGAAGACCGGAATAGAAACCAGTACCGAGGCGAACGTCTTCATTATAACCGCCAGTACTACTAACGGGAAGACTGGAATAGATTCCAATATAGAAGAGAACGGGATTGTCATTCCACAAGACATAAGGTCGACGAAAGAAATGGTCATCTTACAACGTCAAGGGCAGCGAGATAGATCTCCTATACAATACGATGTGAGCCAGGCACATAGCAGTAAAGACGGAAATGTGGGTTCACTACATTCACGTTCGTAAAACAGAGAAGAAAGTGAATATTACCATAGCGCAAGTGAAGGATGCTTTGAAAACCAAGCCCCGCTAGATACGCGAGTCTCACCATTTGAACCAGTACAACCTCAAATCCGGAATGACGCAAAAGTAAACTGTTCCGGGAATACCCGTAGCCATGGGTTAAACTTTTAGAGATCAGTGATCGGGACCCGATCACTGACCTTAGAGGTAGGAGTAACTCCAGAGCAGTCTGACATGCAGTACATTAACAATTATAATGACGTAAAAGGTGGAGAGACAGAGGCTCTAAAGAAAGTAATGATGCAGGCTGTATCTCTTGAACAAACAGGTAAGGATTTTTCGTTGGCAGGACCTGTCGATGAGAACTCACAATCGTAGGAAGCATTGTGTCCGGAGTTGGTTTTAAACGTATATGGTCTGCAATTAAAATAGAAATACTATGAGAGAGATGGACCACTAAACATCTTTATCGAAAAACAAAGAAATTATATCCAAAATCAAGTCAATTTCTCGTTTTTGTGCAACATTTTCATGTTTCTAGAAACGATATTTTTCGATTCACAAAAACAAGCAAATTTAAGCAAAAATCAAGCTAATTTTCAATTTTTTCACTAATGGACCTGCAGGATTTGTGTCACGTTTCAAAAACATCAGATTTCAGCTAAAATTAATCTAATGTCTTGCTTTTCGAGCAACTATTTTACGTTTTCTAGAAATGTTAATTTATCAAGAGAGAAATATATCAACCAAATTTAATCCTAAATTATGTAAATTAAACTTATATCAAATTGAATATTAGGTTATTATTCATTATAGTTTACATTTTAAGTTCTACTAACTTTTTAAACACTTATTCTATATGTTCAAATTCGTCACCTATTTCTCGAAGTACATATTTATCGTCAATGTTTTCTAAGAGCAATAATTGTAAGTTTTGTAGATATAGATTAAATTTTAAATCTATTTCTCTTAGTTCGTCAGAAGCATTATCTCATTTATAGGAAAGTGTATTTGATACATCACCACCTTTGAAATTTTTTATCCGGCTACAAGGTAACACAATCGATTCCATTTTTATTTATAAAGAAAAAAAATTTACTAAGAGAGAGAAAGATCTCATTTACGTTTAACGAAATAATTTTTTATTCTATTGAGCAACTTAACTAAACGTATAAAAATTTCTATAGAATTATGGGTACAGTTTGTTTTTCGAAAAATCGTTTACATCATCCATTTATTAATTGAAAAAATTTTGATATCTTCAGTAACATTTTCTTTGGAATAATTATAAATTAGATTCCTTTGACTATTTAGAACAACATTACAAATTGTTCCTACTTCAGTAGTTTTGTTAAAATCTACACTAATATTTATGTTTACTTTATCTTTAACAACAGTTATTTTTCTATATAAACAATCAATAATAAATAATGGGCTCCATCCCCAAAATGAAAAATTACTGATATCACCTTGAGTGTTTACAGTTGGTTAATAATAAAGTTCATTGTTTCTCTGTAGGGTATCTAGTATTGATTTTGAATTTCTAAAATCATAATAAGCAAGAAACATTTGATCAGAAAGGACATTTTCAATATCTAGATTCCAATTTTCTTTAGGAAAGGTATCATTTCTTCCATTCTTAACATAAATATTTCTTACATTACAGTGATCAAACATAGGAGCATGTACATACTGTTCAACATTATATTTTTTATTAGTTTAAATCCTACAGTTACGAAATCAGGCACATCAAATTGTAATTTATTAAACTGACCTCTTATATCAAAATTAAAAACAGTTGTTCCAGCAGGAAATTATTTTTCTAAAAATTGCCAATAATGAAAACTAATTGGTGTATTTGGATGTTTGTAATTTTTTTTTTCTTTTATTGAAGAGGCTGTGTTAGATTCGTATTCAACAATTGACCACAAAATACCTCATTTTTCAATAACAATTTTACCTGGATCAGCATAATCTCTATCATCTTAACCATCTGTTTTCTTAGTTTGATAAACAAATGAACAATTGTTATGAGATGAATTACGAAAAAATAAATAATGATATAACCTCCTTTCAAATAAATTTCATTGTTATCACGAATAAAACAAAACAGCTATCTCACTGGCAAGGTTATTTCATTTGTTTTATCACTTTGAACAGAATTTACTCGATTTTTATTATCAAGACCAGTAAGTTCTAAATAATTTTTCATACTTAGAGATCCTAACAAATTATTCATCATTGTTAAAGTTAGACCTGGGTTATCAACAGCCTCAATAATATGTCCATGTTTTGAGATTTATATTCTAGAAAACTGAAAAGGAAAAAATTTAGCTCAAACTTCAATATTATTTAATTTTTCGTATTTTGCTCATCTCCTTCTTTATCACTCTTTAGTAACCTAAATAGCTGACAAACATAAGCATTATTTGGGGAAGAAAATCCATCCCCTATAGGCATATCAAATTCAATTCTATTGTTGTAAACATTTAAATTCCCCTTAGTTTGATCAGTTGGAGGAAAGATTGTCTTTGAAAACTCTCTATACTTTTGTAACTCATTTATAAGTAAAAAATGTATACATCAATGAAAGATTCATCAAAGGCAGTTTCTCAAGTTAAATTACTCATTGAGAAATAAAAAATTATAATAAGAATCATGAAGCAGATTATAAAAAGAAAATATGAAGAAAGATCTACCGTTAATTCACGTATTACGAAATATTGGTAAAAAAAATTATACCAAATAAGTAAAGAAAATAAAAATTTAATAACAACACTAGTTCCAGTTGCAGCAAAAAAAATTAGATTACCCACCAACACCAGAAGAGACAACATTCAAAGAGAACTATTTTCAAAACATAAGTTTCCTAATTTGGAAGAGCAGATGGGCATCATACCCATGAAATATTTGCCGCTTACAGCGGTTAATTCGATGCGTACCGCGTCTGATTCTACAATAAATCGCGGAAAGAAATTCCTAAAAGAATTAATGTTATTTAAACACAATACGGTTTACGCAAAGATGGACAAAATGTTTACATTGGGAATACAAAAGTAATGAGTCATGATGATAAACTATATGTTAACAATGATGAAAAGAAATTAAGAAAAGGATTTTCTAGTTTGTTAACACAATATAAACAATTAGATCTTGTAGGTAAATTCACTGTTAATGACTTCGAAAATTACAAAGATTTTGTAATAAAAAACTCAAATAAACTCGAATAGAAGTTGGAAGTACGTAAATATAATTAAACCTATTTATGATCAGCATATAAAAAAATCTCGCTCAAGTTCAGAGCCAACAACACCCAAAAAAATGATTTATCTAAGAACTCCTTGATCTGGAAAAGACATAAAAAGAATACCATATTTTGTTTGGATGGGTGATATTAAAAAATAAGTCGAGAGATTCACGGCGAAGACAATGCTGGAAATAACAATTATTACAATGAAAAATTGAACATTATGAATATGTTTGCAGATTTTGTTGATAATAATCCAAAAGGAATTCCATATCTAATAAGAGTTTTAAATGTAATTCCATTATAATTTTGGAATTCTGAACATCAAGGCAAAGGAATAATAAATTGGGCGTGTAACAATTTAAATTTGCGTGAAATGCATTTGCCAGGCTATAATTACTATGGACCATTTACAAAATTGAATGAAAAACTGGAAAGAGATGTGACAGAAATAAATAAATTAGATGAAGCCTGCAAAAAACATGACATTGCTTAGAGACCATAAAGATTTAGAATCTAGATAATCGAATGAAAAAAATTTACAAAAAGAAACCAAGGAGATTATCCTAGATAAAGATACTCTAATCGGTGAAAAAATGTCTTCTGTGGCTGTTGCTTCAACTATGTTTACAAAAAGAAAATTAGGATGGGGCATAAAAATTTGTTAATTCTTATATTTTTTTTTTACTTATAAATAAAGATAACAAATATAACTTTTAATACATCCATTGATCAACTTAGAGATTTGGGTGGGCACAGATATATTTTTAACATAAGATCAGATTGAGAAAAAAAAATAAAAAAATTGAAAGAAGGAAAAGGTTTTAAATTAACTTTACCACTTTTAATAATCAAAAAAATATGAAAAGAAAATCTGAAATTGGTTGACATCATGGGGGTTTTAACCATTTTTGATTCCAGTTTTAGCTGCAGTCTGTGCTTTAGCTGGTGAAGCGAGCTCAATGTACAATTCTGTTGAACAATCTAGAAAAAATAGAAAGAATTAGAAAAACAACAGAGACATAACTTAGCAATAGAAATAAATTAGGAAGTGGTTTAGTAGAAAAAAAGGGGTAGACGAAAAAAAAATTGAATATATCACCGGAATCTAATTTTGATATTCAAAAATATGTACAAATACTAAATATTAAGATTTTCAGAAATATTTATATGATTGACGAATTACCAAAAACTATGCACAAAGACGAATGTGCTGAGGTTAATTCCGAAATTTCATCAAATCCCTGAACTCATTTGGTTTGTTATTTTAAAGAAAATAATGTTTACTATTTTTATTCATATGGAGGTAATATTCCTACTAATTTAACTAATTACATAAAAAAGAGAAATGTTTAACACAATGATAAATAATTCAGAATTTTAATTCTGTTATATGTGAACATTTATGTTCAATTGTATTACATCTTTTTTCTTGAGATTTTAAGTTTCATGATATAATTTCTTCATTATTAAATGACATATATTTGGAAAACCATTAATAAAATTTTTAAATAAAAACTCTGACACTAATGCTAGTGAATTAAAAAACATATGTATATTCAAAATACAATATTATTGTGTCTACTTTATGAGATTAACTAAGTAAGTCTTTGTTTATACAACCGATTATGTTTCTCTTCAAAGTCGTAGAATTAATAATATGGCTGATCCTGCATATGGTAAATATTTAGTCAATAAATATGTTTTGATGAAGAAATAGCTGATAAATTACAAAATTTAAACCAATTAGTTTTGAATTATTGTGAATTACTTGCTAACTCGAAAGTTGAAAAATGTAGGAAGAAAAGTCTCTTATATTTTATTTACCTGCAAAGTGGGATAAAAAAATATTTGTCACCTAGATAATAATTACATTTTCTTAATTTTTGATGAATTGTACTACTTATAAAATATTTACTGTTAATCTCAATTTACCTGATAATACTGTAACTCTTGTTTATGATTCTAAATAAATGGATTATAGTAAATATTTTCATTTTAATATACGTGATATTTTATCTTTTAAAATCAGAAAAAATAAAGCAGTTATTTATGATGATGGATTGATGACTACAATAGCAATATTCGTGAAATATAAAGATTAAATTTTTTTTTTACTTTTAAATGGAGAACTCTTGGTGCTTGAAGTATAAGAAAGTTACTAAAAATAACATTATCAAAAATTCAAGTACTAAAATGGACGATTAGTTCATAAAAGTAAATGTTCAATATGTAGTTCTAATAAATCATCATTCAGAAAAAAAAATTGTCAAATGTAAGAGAAGTAATAATCAATTAAATATATAAACCAGCAAAGAAATATTTTCTAAGAAGAAAGTAATTTCGTATGGTATTGATGATTTATTGCAAATCGATCTTGTCGTGGTTAATACTGGTAATTTGAAAGGAATATCACAAATAAATAATGGATACAATTATATTATGACAATAATCGATGTTTTTTATTCACATTTGATATACCAATTAAAGTAAAAACAGCTAGAAATATGTGCATATTTTAGAATGTCTATTGATGAAAAGGAGACCATGGAATATACAAAATAACAATGGCTCATAATTCTATAATAGACAATTAAAGAACTTAAGCAAAAATATAACATCAATCTTTATTCTACATTCAGTGGACTGAAAGCCAGTGTTGCAGAAAGATTAAATCGAACTTTGAAAAATATAATGTAGAAGAAATTTGATTTCAATGGAAATTATTAATGGGTAAAATATTAGATAATTTATTAAAACAATACAACAATATAAAACACATAACTATCGGCATGAAGCCAATTGAAGTTAATAAAAAAAATTAAAAACATTTAAGACTGCAAGATTTTGAGAATCTGTTTACTTTTAATCTGAAATACAAAGTCTGAGATTTTATCCGTCTTAGCAAACTCAGGCGAATTTTTGGAAAACTTTATACTCCTAATTGGACAACAGAATTATTTACTATTTTTGAAGTTTTAAATTATGATGACAACTTACAAACTGAAAAATGACAATGGAGAAGAAATAAAAGCTATTTTTTATGAATTACGAAATTATTATAACTAATTATCCTGATGAATATTTGGTTGAAAGAGTCTTAAAAACTAAAGGTGATAAAATTTATGTAAAATGTTTGGGTATTTGATAATTCACATCATTCTTGGATTAATAAAACAGATGTATTGTGAATTTTAATAGTGTTTTCTTTATTATAATTAAGGGGGAGCTATTCGGGGCCAACACAGAAATTCGACCTTTTTTTAGGTGCTAAATTAAAATTAAAGGATTAAGACCAGATTCATGAATAAATATGGAAGATTTTTCGTTTACTACCAATGGCCCCAAATTGGGGTGGTTCAAACTTGCTAAGGTAATTTAGGCGCTAAATATTTTGCACCTGGAATATCATATAAAAAAGATAAAACATCACTAGTGATCCATACATTAAGGAAGTGAAAAATTTATATAAACCAGATTCATTAATTTATTGTACTCAATTCGATAAACATTGCTAATATCATTAATCAATTGTTTTGAGTATAATTATTTTTGGCAATTTTAAAATAGTTATGAAAACACAATGTGGTCATTTAATGTTTCTTTAATTCTTTGATATAAATCGATATAATTTGGAATATAATCAAATCTCAATAATTGTTCACTATTTGGATGCCTATCTTCAATTGTACGCAATTGTCTTTGAATATATTTCCTTGGAGTTCTAATGCCATTGCAATCATATTCATAATCATCATCAAATAATATTAAAAGAAAAAGTTGGATTTAAATTTTGATTTTGTATTTGTTGTTCAACATGAGGGGTCATTTCTCTGTTCCCTCATACATATATTACATCTAAAGCCATATGAACCGATTCTCTTAAATTTTCAATATGATCACCTTGAATTTTATTTCTATGTTGGTCCCCTCAACAATATACATCCAAAACTGGACTATGTTAACATTCAAATTTTGTCCAACACAACAGTCAGTGTATGCGATGACATGCTTAATTTCATCATCTAAACTGTTGATGTACTTAACTAAGCAAGAACCTACTTCCTGCGAGCCTCTTTTAACAGCACTTTCATCCCACATGAACATATGATCCTTACCAGTCACAAGATTGTGTATTCGGCAGTTATATGACCATAGCTGGCGAAGATAGTATACTTTGTTGTTTGAAAGGCGAGGTATTGGTAACTTGGTGTACATTCTAATTGATGTTCTTTCTATATCTGCTTTCTTCTGCTGCTCTGCTTTAAGGAGGTGTAACTTTTTTCCCTTTCTATTTTCTTCTTTTCTTCACTGTCAGGATCCCAACTGTGTAACAAATTGTTCAATTTGTGACATTTGATGTAAGTGTCAGAACTCAGGCGGTGAAAACCCAGAATACATAGTGTGTTGAAAATATGGTCGTATGCCCATTATTTCACAGGAGTTTCATTCTGTTCCTCACACACAGTCCTATAAGGGTTGTACATTATTGAAATATTAAGGCTTTCTGGAAGGAACTTCTTCTGGGGACAGTGAATCCTACTGTAATGAGGGTCGATTCGATGTGCTTCTAGACAAACTTTATTTAAAGTTCAGGTATTTTATTTTTAGGTGTTGATTGGCCATGCTTATCATTTGACAATAAATCGCTCTCGGATGTCTTAGTTGCAACTCTAATGAATCTAACCTTTGAAATATCTAGAGTTTTCAGCAAGAACTCTTAACAAATCCGATTACCTTTCATTGTTATTACAGTACTGTGTTTCTTTGACCTTCTTATAACATATTTTCTGTCTTTTTTGGTTATTTCAGTTTAATGCAGCAACCTACAAATTCAGTTTGCAAATCCTAACTACCAAGGACTCAATATTCAGTGAAAAGGGTTTGTATTTCTTGTTCTGAAATAGTTTCATTGCATTTATACCAGAAGTTGTGGTTAAATTGTCGCAACTGTCTCGCTGGCTTTGCTATCTCTGTGTTTCCAATGTAAGATTTACCACAATTTCAAAGTCTTTTTGCTACTTCCTGTTTCCTTTTGGCTACTTCCCGCACATGCTTCCGACCACTAGAATGTGTTGTGAATGTCTCTGGATCTAGAACATTTTTCTCATGTGTTGAGTCTGAAGCAGTGTTTGGCAGTGGTCTTGCAAAAGAACTTCCACTGTCATCGGATTCTTGGTCTGATGGCATGTAGCTTCCATCATTGTCTGTATCATAAAATGGTGAACTCGAGTCTCCTGCAAAATAACCACAGTGTAGGCCTTGTCTAAAACATACACTCTAACTCACATAAAATCATACTTACACCTGTGACAGTTCTCGAGATTTATTAAATTGCTGTTAAGCTAGTCATATTTTAAGTAATTGTGGGAAGAAACATTAAAATGGCCTTAATATTTCTTAGTGAATCACAAAATGTTTTGATCCTGTCGCCACAAACAATGTAAGCTAATAGCCATTAATAGTTCCGAATTGTCACAATCGTAAGTTAACTTATGTTCTTGCCACATAAAAATATTAACACCAAAGGAATGGGGTTAGGGATTGCATAAACAATTGCGTGTAAAATCGAATGTACTATACTAAGCTGTAATATCAAATTTAAAATTTGAAACTCCTAACGTGCAAAAACAATAATAAAATTCGTAAATTTACTTAACATCCAGTAGTTTTGATTGCTACATTAAATAACGTAGGCTAGGAAAAATGAGTTCTTTTAATGATTCTGAGTTCATTTTGCGAGTATGGACCCGTTTGCATAGTAAGCTTTTGCCTTAAGTAGCAATTTGCAAAAGTTTAATTTAAACTCTTTAATATTGTATAGTAAAACATACCAATGATTGCCCCTATCAATATTCTAACCCAAGACCCTCCAATTCACATTTTAACAATGTATCCACTAGACAACATACCCATATGTTTAGGCAGAAAAACTATCTACATCGAAACCCATAAGTACAATTTCAGCTGTTGTAGACTTAAACATGATCAAATAGGTTAATGGTTGTAAAATTGTTACGTACGTAATCGTCTTTTTAAAGCCTGAGATTATTATTTAATAATAAAACTTCCTTCATTTGGCCTTTGCAATATCTCTGTTAACTGTTACTTTTCGTTGTGTAGTTTATACATACATCTTTTTAAGGTTTCGTTTAAATATTATTTCCTTACATACTAAAACACTATTGTAGTATAAATACATGTTCCAATTAATACATACCTTAATCCATTATCACCAAAATACACTCAAAATACCATCACAATAGACAACAAAACATGTTCGCACTTGTATTGATTTACCACTGAATGGTCGTTGATTTTTCCATAGAGGAAAAAAGAAGTAAGCTTACTTGTATTACTTTGCCACTGAACAAAAGCGAGTAAAACATTGTAATATAACATTTACACCAATAGACCGTAGCACTGCATAGAGTTATACTTATATTATTTTTACCCTGAATAGAAACGTATATATGCTTATCTCATTTTTGCCAAAAATGTAACTTGTATCACTTCACTTTTCTGCCCCTCAATTATACTTGAAGACACTCTACCTTTTGAAGAAAATATATGTGTTGACACCGAACGTGAGAAAAAAAAGTGTTGCTGCAGTAATATTTCCCGATGCATAGACATGTGACCTCTTGACTCGCACACTCATGTAGGACTGAAAATGGCCGGCCCTCTTTGCCTGTGTGTTTACTGACCTGCCTGTTTGGGGCGCTGGGGGCGCTTGGAGCGCTGGACGGCCGGCAGTTGTGGGCAACAGCCGTAAAGAGAGCGCTAGTGTACCGGAAACTATGAGATCACCAGAAGTTTCTATACTTGTAAAGACTAGTCTGCAATGGTATTGTTGATAAAGGTGGTGCTAGTTTCACTGGAAATTATTTTCGATTGGAGGGCAGGTTAAGCCAATAAGAAATATGGTGGGGAGGTTTTCCCCTTTTAATTTTTTGTCTATAAATAGTCCCTCCAGCGGGCTGGTCGGGCAGAGAGACCTGGTCGTTGAGGGTGACCAGTCAGCACTGCAGATAATGAGATAAGTAACTTTAGGGCCATAAGGCCAGATTTCTGTAGAAATGGGTGTTGTAACCCAGTAAATTTGGTAGACATGTTGAAATTTTTTGGTAACATCTAAGTTATTGAAGAACACAAAAAAAATTACTCAAGGTAAAATCTAAGATAAAATTTTGTTATCTCGAAATTAAAATGGCCCTGCATCAAGGAAAAGAAACTACGTAAGCACATTATGTTAATGCAATAGAATTTTAAGTTTTCAGTTAATGAAGTTGAAAATATTTACTCATTTATGTAGTATTTTGCTGTAAATCTAAAATATGTACAACTGTTTTGTAAATCATTTTTTCAATTTACAGAAGTTCTTTAAGCTTCTGTGTAATTATAATCCGTAAAGTAATAAATATCGAGGTGGAAGTTTTTTATAAGGGAAAGTTATTCACAGTTGAAATAACATATAATGTGAACACCCAAAATAATTTTTGACTGTTATTGTGAGTTTGTTTTTAAAATCCTACAAAATATTCAGGTATTGTGTTTGCAGACATTTTATACTCGTGTGTTTAGTATGTTACAAGATTATCAAATTTTGGGAATTTTATATAGATTTTTTGTATTGCTCGTATACCAGAAATTTCTCTTTTGGGTTTGAAATGTAGGTATTTTATATATGAAGTTTGTAGAACCATGTGATGAAATGTTTCAATATATAATTTTTCTGAACTCATGTGTGTTTACCTGGTAGTTAGTATGTTTCACCTTGTTAAGTCATTAGCCCTTAGGGAATATTTATATGTATGTTAGTTATCAACTTGGTAGTTGGTTTTGACATTACAGAAAGTGTCCTTGCTTGGTAGTTACCTGAAGAGCTAAGCAAGGACCTCAACTGTTTCAAATTACGACAATGTATTACATACTTTTGTTTCTTATGTAAATTTTGTTAACAGTTTATATTGATTTGTTCCTGGAAATACCTTATTTTCTTGACAAAATGGAAGATCTTTATGTGAATTATGTAGCTCTTGGGAATACTCTAAATCCACTTGTAATAAATAACAATGTTGTGAATCATCCTTCAAATTTAATATATATTTTTGCCAGAAATCGAATTTGAATTCTGGATAATCAACCCATTCGAAACCATCACAAGGCAAATATTGAGACATCGCCAATCCATAAAGATGATTTACATCGGGATAAGCTTAATAACTGGGCTGTTGATTAGGATTAAAATTGTGTAATTATTTATTATTTGCATTAACATATCGTTTACAACATTGCAATATTCGACCTCTAATTTCTTTTTATACCATTAAAATCATATAATTATGCAATATATCAAATAATTCTTTAGTGATTTTTTAACATTGCCTACCATGATAATACTGGTGCTGTAAAATAAGATGCTGGATCTAAATCATAGGCACTAATACAAGTTTCTCTTAAGTTTTCAAAAATATCTGTCAACAGTAGTATATCACTTTTTATGTATAAGTCGTGATATCCACCAAGATTTTTCATATTAAATTTATTCCATACACGTTTTACATGTTCATAGTAATCTGCAGTTATATCAGATTCATTTTATTTATTGAAAAATTAAATTTTTGTTGGCAGTTCGCTTTCTTTAAATTTCTTACAACTATCCATATATTCGTATGGATAAACACCCTTTCTTATAACTAAATGTACCTGATATTTTGGAAAATGTTTTTGTGTATGTTTCATTTGTTCTTTACTTAAATTAGATGATAATTAATCTAAACTAATAGCCTTAAATTAAAAAGTGTCTATAAACCTAGATTTTTAATTTTCTGTGTTTTTCCAAAAAAGTTATAAACTTTCATTCATTATTTGTAATTAAACCAATATTTTTATCATCATACTCGATCTATTAAATTAATAAATGAGCGTCATATCCAGCTAAGTTATGAAAATAAATTAAAACAAAATTGGGTATTTTTAGTTGTAGGTTACAATTATTACATATTGGATAAATAAATTTTCCAGATATATGATCATGATGCCGTACTTGTTTATTATCCTTCGTATATTCGCATTGGTTCAGTTAGTGAATATATTTCCCCAATCTCTTCTACTTCCCTTTTCATTGCTTGTATAAACATCTTAAGCGCATTTGGGCGATGGCATACTACTGGTGGCTTATAATCTCCATAGATAGATACGATACAATAACAAAAACCTGAAGCTTCGTGTAACTGACATATCATTTTATATGATTCATTACTTAACTTCAAATAAATTATACTTGTTTGATCATTAGTAAGTTAATATATATTTCTTTAAGTGTCTCATTATAAAAGCCATTATCAATATCATCCTCTGTTAAAACTGTATATTTTTGGATTAATTTAAATATTATTATTTCTCTTGGATTTGGTTTAGTTGTTGATATTTTGTTTGGAATAGATTCAAAATCAGCATATATTGCAAAAGGAACTTTCGTTGTTTGTTTGTAAATTTTATTTGCTCCTTTAGCTGGTAAACTGATTCTTACTGACTCATTTTTAGAACAGTCATCTAAGAGTTTACTGAATTTTTCTTGTGAGTAAAAGAATTGAAAACACATATCACATAAATAAGTTTTACCATTATGTTTAGTATTTTAGTGTTGAGAGCAACTTCGATAAATCTGTTATCCAACAGTAATGTGAGTTTTTATCATCTTTGAAATAAAGGAAATTGTTATGTTTGTTTCCTTTTTTATTTTTTTTGTTTTAGTAGATAAACATTGTGCCACTCATCAAAATAGTATACATTTATAGATGTTTTAACTTTTATTTCTATTTTTGGTATATCAACAATTTTAATAGGATATTCATATTTCTCTATTATTTTATCAATATTAAGCCCAACATTTTTATATTTAGTTATTCTGTCCGAATGATTGTCAGCTGGAAACAATGCTGACTTGATTGCGCAATGAAAACATTTTTGGTCATTATTTATACCATAAATATATGCTTTTTTGTTCTTAATCACTTATGGTAGTTCAAAACATGATGTTCCATCTAAAGGACTGTACCGATTCGTAGCTAAATGTATACCAATTACTCTAACTAAAGCACATCCTCTGCCTCTTCTTTCAAGTCAGATAATTGTCTAAGTATTTTTTGTTTTATGAATTTGTAAATCCTTTCAATTTCTCTTAGTTCAATATTGTTTATTTGGGTGATTAAAATGTAAATAATTCAACTTGGTGCTTATCTAGCTTACGGTAATTGATACATAATTTAATGTCAGTCTCCGCCACTCAAAAGTTCCTGAAGTATACTAAAGCTAAAAATTGATTATATTGTATCAAATTAAAGCGATATTCAATGTTATATGTTAAATATCCTACTCTTAAAAGCATATTTAATAAGTAAGACTTATTGGTTCTTCTATTTCTTCGGTTCACGAATACATTAGTAAAATAAGGAAACATTTATTTTAATTATTTTTTATCTTCTTTATATAACTCATTGATATTGGCACCATCTAAATTAAATTTGTAAGACTATTCTGTGTAGCACTTTCTGTTGCCTGCTTACATTTATTTCTTGGTTTTAAAAATACATTATTAGATAATGGAAATATTTATTTTAATTATTTTCTATCTTCTGAATATAATTCATTGATATTGGCATAAGAAACTGGTAAATTAGCAATGTTTCTATTTCTATGTTGATTTATAATATGTGGTATAATAACTGTAATTAAATAATCTTAGTGTAACTTGTATCAATATTTAGTTTTAAAATCTCTACCTTTAATTCTGAACTCTCTCACTTTCTTCTGGCCCAAAACAACTGTTAGAATGGTAGTTGCCATTATTATTGTTTCATTTATATAGAAATAATATTAAAGTTTTCAAATAAGATAACTATGTAGAAATATAAAATTTATATAAATAAAATAAGAATTATTATAATTGTGTGGAAATTGTAGATAGTAATCTTTAAATATTTAACATCTTCTATTATCATATTTATCATTAAAACATTTTTTGCATAATAATGTAGGTTTGTCCTTAGTAGTTTTATGATGAGAAAATCCTTTTATAGGTTTATTCTCATTACATACTGTACACTTCCCGTCAGCATAAATGAGCGACAGAAAAATGTAAAGTCCCCTTCGGCAATATTCTGTTTTTGACAAAATGTATCGCCTTTGCTCTTAGGCAATAACCATCACACAACTATACGCCCAATCGTTCAGCATTTTTACTGCACCAAGAATCCCTTTAGCTTCTATTGGAACATCATCCAGATATCGTTTTCACCAAGTGAATACAATACATTTAATTGGATGAAGCAACTCATCCTGAAAATTATTAAGATAGAGCAAAAAACAATAACACGCATAAAATCTTCACTGGAAGTCCGTGTCTCATGCACAAACAGGTAACACTTAGTGGAATAAACAACCAATTATAAAGGCGAGCTGAACTACAGTAATGTGCAACATAGATTGTCCCCAAATATTTCAGCGGATATAACGCATATGAGCACTACACTAAACGTTCGCGAGTCATGTGAGCAGCCAGCGGAAAGAACACCAGTCGTAATAGCGTGTTAAGCGACTGTGTTATGCATCATTTCTTGGCCTGAAATATTTTAGCAGAATTACCTCACAAGAGATCCACACTAAACGTTCACGAATCATGCAAGCAGCCAGTGGAAAGAAAACCACTCGTAAAGGCAAGTTAAGATACAGTGATGCGAACATAGCTTGTCCTGAAATATTTTATCAGAATTACAACACATGAGATCCATACTAAACGTTCACGAGTCACTCAAGCAGCCAGCGGAAAGAGAACAAGTCATAAAGGAGTGTAAAGCAACAGTGCATGCAACATAGCATGTCCTGAAATATTATAGCGGAATTACTACACATGAGCTCCACACTAAACGTTCACGACGCATTCTAGCAGCCAGCAGAAAGAAAAGCAGTCGTAATAGCGTGTTAAGCGACTGTGTTATGCAACATTTCTTGGCCTGAAATATTTTAGCAGAATTACCTCACATAAGCTCCACACTAAACGTTCGCGAGTCATGCAAGCAGCCAGAGTAATGAAAACCAGTCATAAAGGTGCTTTAATTGGCAGCGTTTTGCAATGTAGCTCTTCCTGTAATATTATAGTGGCATTACATCACATGCGCTCTAGACTTAACATTTGCGAATTTTGGATGCAGTCAGCCGAAAGAAAACAAGTTGTTAAGGCAAGTTAGCGACAGTGTTGCCCAACATAGCTTGTCCTGAAATATTTTAGTGGAATCACCACACATGAGTTCCACTCTAAACGTTCGCAATTGATGGATGCATCCAGTGAAAAGAAAACAAGTCTAACAGGTGTGATAAGTGACAGTGTTTTGCAACGTAGCTTATCTTGAAATATTATACCAGAATTACTTCATATGATCTCTACACTAAAAGTTCGCGAGACATGCAAGCAGCCATTGGAAAGAAACCTTGTCGTAAAGGCAAGGTCAGCTACAGTGTTGTGAAACATAGCTCATCCGGAAATATTTCAGCCTAATTACAACACATTAGCTCCACAATACACGTTCGCGAGACATGCAAGCTGCCAGGGTATTCCTGTAATATTTAAGTAGAATTACCTCACAGGAGTTCCATATTTAACGTTCATGAGTCATACAGTCAGCCAGCAGAAGGAAAACCAGTCTTAAAGGCGTGTTAAGTGACAATGTTGTGCATCATAGCTTGTCCTGAAATATGTTGGATGAATAACCTAACATGAGTTAAACTCTAAACATTCACGAGTCATGCAAGCAACCAGTTGAACAAAAACCAATCGTAAAGGCGTGTTAAGCGACTAATTTACTGAAAAGTAGCTTGTCCTGAAATATTATAACAAAATACTTCACATGAGGTCCAGACTTAACTTTCCCACATCAAGCAAGCATCCAGCGGAATGAAAACCAAACGCAATGGTTAGATAGGCTACAGTGATGTACATCACAACTCCTGAAATATTTCAGTGGTATTACCTCATATGAGTACCACACTAAATGTTCGCGAGTCATGCAAGCAGCCTGCTGAAAGAAACCCAGTCGTAAAGGTGGACTGGGCTACATTGTTGTGCAACTTACCTTGTCCTAAACTATTTTAGCGGAATTACCATACCAGAGCTACGCACATAAAGTTCAAGATTCATGCAAACAGCCAGCAGAAATAAAACCAGACGTAAAGGCGTGTTAAACGGCATTGTTGTGCATCATAACTTGTCCAGGCTAATTTGAGCGAATTACACCACTTGAGCTCCGCACTATACGTTCACGAGTCATTCATGCAACCAGTGGAAAGGAAACCAGTTGTAAAGGCGTGTTAAGCGACAGTGTTTTCCAAAGTAGCTTGTCATGAAATAATAGAGCTGAATTACTTTAAATGATCTCCAAACTAAACGTTCGCGAGTCATGTAAGCAGCCAATGTAAGCAAAGCCTGTCATAAAGGCGTGTTAAGAAACACTGTTTTGCAACGCAGCTTGCCCTGCAGTATTTTAGGGGAAGTAGTTCACATGAGCTTCAGACTATACGATCACGAGTCATGCAGGGATCCAGTGGAAAGAAAACCAGTCGTAAAGGCGTTCTGGGCGACAGTGTCGTGCAATGTAGTTTGTCCTGAATTATTATAGCGGAATTACTACACATGAGCTTAACGCTGAACGTTCACAAGTCATTCAAGCAGCCAGTGGAAAGCAAACCAGTCGTAAAGGCGAGCTCAGCTACAGTATTGTGCAACATAGCTTGTCCCTAAATATTTCAGCGCAATTATATCATATGATCTGCAAACTAAACGTTCGCGAGTAATGCAAGCAGCCAGCTGAAAGAAAACCCGTCGTAAAGATGTGTAAAATGACAGTGATGTGCAATATAGTTTGTCCTAAAATATTATAGACGCATAACTTCACATGAGCTCCAGACTAAACGTTCGCGAGTCAGGCAAGCAGTCAGCGAAAAAAAAAAAACAATCGTAAATGCATGTTAATCGACATTGTTGTGCAATATAGCTTATCCTGTAGTATATTAGCGGATTTACCACACATGAGCTCCACTCTAAACATTCACGAGTCTTGCACGCAGCCAATGGAAGTAAAACCATTCGTTAAGGCTTGTTAAGTGACAGTGTTTTGCAAAATAGCTTGTCCTTAAATACTGTAGCAAAATTACCACATATGAGCTCAACACTAAATGTTCACGAGACATGCAAGCAGCCAGTTGAAAGAAAACCACATATAAAGGTGTGTCAAGCGACAGTTTTGTGCAACATAGCTTGTCCTTTAATATTTTAGCAGAATTACAACACATGAGCTCCACGATTAAACGTTCACGATTCATGCATGCAGACAGTGAAATGAAAATTAATTGTAAAGATGTGTAAAGCGACAGTGTTTTGTAATGTAGCTTGTCCTGAAATATTATGACGGAATTACTTCACATGAGTTCCAGACAATATGTTCGCGAGTCATGAGGAATAAAAACCAGTCGTAAAGCGAGCTGAACTGCAGTGTTGTGCAACATACCTTGTCCTGAAATATTTCAGTGGAAATAACTCATATGAGCTCGACACTTAACGTTCGCGAGGCTTCCAAGCAGCTAGCGGAAAGAAAACCATTCGTAAAGGCGTGTTCAGCAACAGTGTTGTGCAACATTGCTTGTCCTGAAATATTTTAACGGAATTAACAAAAAATGAGCTCCACCCAAAAAGTTCGCATCTCATGCAAGCATCCAGCAGAAAGAGGTCCATGTGTAAATGCATATTAAGCGAGACAATGTTGTGCAACATAGCTAGCCTGAAATATTTTAGCGCAATTACCACATATGAGCTCCACACTAAATGTTCGCGAATCATCCAACAACCAGCGAAACGAACCCCGTCGTATCGACGTGTTTAGCTACAGTGTCCTCCAACAAAGCTTATCCTGAAATTCTTTGCGGAATTACTTCCCATTAACTCCGCACTAAACGTTTACGAGTCATGCAATAAGCCAGTGGAAAGATAACAAGTCGTTAAGGCATGTTAAGAGACTGTGTGGTGCAAAATAGCTTGTTCTGAAATACTTTAGCAGCATTATATCACATGACCTCCACACTAAACATTCACGAGTCATGCAAGCAGCCACTGGAAAGTAAACAAGTCGTTAAGGTGTGTTAAGCAACAGTGTTATTCAACATAGCTTGTCATGAAATATTATTACGGAATTACTTCACGTGAGCTCCAAACTAAACGTTCGCGAGTCATCCAAGCAGCAAGCGGAAAGGAAACCAGTCGTAAAGGCGAGCTAAGCTATAGTGTTGAGCAACATACCTTGTCCAAATTATTTCAGCGGAAATAGCTCATATAAGCTCCACACTAAGCATTCGCGAGTATTCCAATCAGCAGGCGGAAAGGAAACCAGTCGTAAAGGCGTGTTCAGCGACAGTGTTGTGCAACATAGATTGTCCTGGCATATTTTAGCCGAATTATCACACATAAGCTCCACACTAAACGTTCACTAGTCATGAAAACAGCCAGCAAAAAAAAAACCTGTCGTAAATACGAGTTAATCGACAGTGTGGTGCAACGTAGTTTGTCCTGAAATATTTTAGCGGAATTACCATTCATGAGCTCTGCACTAAACTTTCACGAGTTATGCAAGGAGACAGTAGAAGGGAAACCAGTCGTAAAGGTGTGTTAAGCGACAGTGTCTTGCAACGTATCTTGTTCTGAAATATTTTCAGGGAATGACTTCACATGATCTCCACTCTAAACGTTCACGAGATATTCAAGCAGCCAGTGGATATAAAATAAGTCGCAAAGGTGTGTTAAGCGACAGTGTTTTGCAACGCAGCTTGCCCTGAACTATTTTAGAGGAATTAGTTCACATGAACTTCAGACTATACGTTCACGAGTCATGCAGGGATCTAGTGGAAAGAAAACCAGTCGTAAAGGCGTGTTGGGCGACATTTTCGTGCGATGTACATTGTACTGCAATATTATAGAGGAATTACTTCATCTGAGCTCAGAACTAAACATCAGGAGTCATGAAAGGAGCCTGTGAAAAGAATATCAGACATAAAGGTGTGTTAAGCGACACCGTTGTGCAACATAGCTTGTCCTGTACTATTTTAGCTGAACTACCACACATGAGCTCCACGATTAAACATTCACGAATCATGCAAGCAGACATTAGAAAGAAAATTAGTTGTAAATGTGTGTTAACATGCAGCATAACATGTCCTGAAATATTATAGCGGAATTGCTACACATGACCTCCATGCTAAATGTTCATGAGCAATACAAGCAGCCAGAGGATGGAAAACCAGTCGTAAAGGAGTGTTTAGTGACAGTTTTGTGCAACGTAGCTTGACCTGAAATATTATGGCGGAATAACTTCACATGAGCTCCAGACTAATCGTTCGCGAATCATGCAAGCAGCCAGGGCAATGAAAAACCAGTCATAAAGGTGTGCTAAGCGACAGAGTTGTGCAAGATAGCTTGTCCTCAAATATTATAGCGGAATAACCACACATGAGCTCCATTCTAAACGTTCACGAGTCAGGCAAGAAGCAAGTGGAAAAAAAATGTATCTTTAAGATGCGTTAACTGACAGTGTCGTGCAATGTAGCTTGTTCGGTAATATTTTAGTAGAATTACCTCAAATGAGCTCCACACTAATGGTTCCCAAGTCCGGCAACCGCCGGAAAGAAAACCACTTGTAAAGACATGTTAAGTGACAGTGTTGTGCAACATACTATGTCCTGAAATATTTTAGCGGAATTACCACACATGAGCTCCACACTAAACGATCGCAATTTATGTAAGCAGCCAGCGGAAAGAAATACAGTCGCAAAGACGTGTTGAGCTATAGTGTTGTACAACATAGCTTGTCATGAAATATTTCAGCGGAATTGATTCACGCTATTCATATACATGTACAATATCAGTTGCAATCTCCAACCTGAACCATACACATTAAACCCCTCTAGCCTGTTAATTGTGTAAGGCTTAATAGTCTCATCATAGATTGCACCAATGTTGGAAGAATGCATGACAGGGAGTGATTTGCTCTGAAAATAGAAAGTTTCCATAGTGCCTTCCTCTGCAATGAGGAATTTCAAGTATTTGCATACCACAATAATGCAAATTCTAATAGGATGGTTTGATACCAATATTAATTTTAACAAAGGATCCTTACTCTTCGAGAAAAACTAAAAATGTCCACGTCAGTATTAACCTTATCATTAACTATCCTCGCATCAGTTAGCCACCTGAAAACACCATAGCCAACAGCTAGTATGTGAGGTCTGGTGCTGGGGAATTGAAAAACGAATTATTTTCCATTTCCCTAGATGAAATCTCTCTAACTGACTGGAAAGTCGGCTGTGAGACAGACAAAGCACTATCTGAATCACACAAATTTTCCATGTAAGATGGAAACAAATCTTCTAACAAGAGATCGACCTTTTATTGCTTAGGGTTAGCGGACATGGTTCGACCTTTTGTTGTTGATGCCCTTTCTATGAGTGATTCTGTGTTGAAATCACTTGAGTAGAGATCATCCAGCAAGAGATCGAACAACATCCTCTTAGTTGAAGTAACAATATCTTCTCAGTTTGTGTTAGGCTGTCTTTCCATCTGTGATTCAGACTCTGAACATCTTACAAAAAGATCTCTGAAGAAATTGTCAATGCTTTGTCTCTTGTGTTCACTCATTGTGGCTATCTAATTTTTTTTGTTTCCCAATAAAAAAATTTCAACACCACAATAAATACAACTTGCTGCGTTGTTCTGGAAAGATAAATGAACCTGTGAGTAACCATGATTTATCGATGCACCTGAAATTAATTTTCTGTTAGTAACATCATGACTAGAGGGAAAATGTTACTTCAATAAATTTGTTATAAAAATTGAATTTTAAAAAAAATTTAAATTGAATGAGGGAGGTAAATTGTGTGTTTGAAAAAGCAGCATGCTCACAGTCTTCAACAGCACATGACATGCAAGAGCCTTGGGATTTGTTTACAAAGCACAGTGGTATGGCTGTAGAAAGGCTCGTGGCGAGACTCAGGTAGAGAGGCGATGAGGGAGCGGAAAGAGGGCGAAAGTCTGCGAAGTTCGCCGTGGAACAAAGCAGTGTAAGACGAGTTGTGGGTGGCAGCTGCTGGACACAGCAGGCACTTGCTTACAGAGTCGCTCCCCTTCCCCCACCAGCCATTTTCCCTGAAGAGCTCCACCATGCATGCACAAGACCGTGCTGCGAGATACAAGCTGCCTAGCCTGTCTTTCCCAGCGCACAACCTATATGTTTTGTACCAGGCGAACTGACTGTGTTTAGAACATAAAATTTTATAGAATTTCAAGCAAGTTGTAAAAAAGAATTTATTTAAGAGAAAACTTTGCATATTAATTGCAGTTTTTCCACTTTAAAAAGAAAATATTTCATAAATTGAGGTAAAATTACTTTCAACATTATCAAATTTTAAAACACGTTTTACAAGAGACATGTTTGCCTGGAAAGTTTAGCAAGGGGAATACTATTTTTCACTCTTACAACTAAACATATAACACACTCATGTAGTATCTAAAATTACTTAAAACTAAAAATTAAAAGAAAAAAAAGATTCCCACCCAATCGAGTTTTCAATCATTCCACATTCGTTAGAGCTACTCAGGTCCAATTATTCGACAATCTTTCATTCATCTCCAAACAACAACATTCCGAATGCGGCTAGGAGCAAGGTCTTTGCACCCTCTGGATACGTGCAGCGTACCCAGATTAGTTATCCGATTTTTTTTAGCAGTTCCATAATTTACACACAAACACACATTAAACCCATGGAAACACTGTTAAAAATTACTTAACACTAACAAAATTGTTTTAAAAATTCCCACCCAACCCAGTTTTAAATCATTCCACATTTATTAGAGATACTCGTGTCCACTCATTCATCAATCTATCATCTGTCTCCAAACAACAACATTCAAAATTGAGAATAGGAGAGGTTGATTAAACCTCTAGATACGTGAGGCATATCTAGCATAATTTCCTCTTATTTTTTCTCAATTCTAGAATTAACACACAATCACACATGCAACCCACCCAAACAGTACTTAAAACTAATTAAAACTATGCAAAATTAACAAATATTTTTTAAACACTGTAAAATTCAATTTTTTTTTCAAAACATCTGAATAAAGTTTAAGCCAATTTGAATCAAATAAAATTTCTTTTTTTAACAAAAACATGAAGAACTTTTAAGCAAATTTCAATCAAATTCAAAATTTTGTTAACAAATTGGGAAGAAAGTTTAACGATTTAATCAAATACTGATAAAATCAAACTATTTTTAAAATCCTAAGAAATTTTAAGCAAATTTAAATCAAATTCTAAAAATGTTAACAAATTTGCGAATAAAGTGTAATGATTTAAGCCAAAACTGGTCAAAAATCAAACAATTTTTAACAAATTTACAAATAAAATCGAAGTAGTATCATTTAAATTCTAAAAGTTTTAACAAATTGGGAAGCAAGTTTAACGAATTTAAGATAAACAGCTATACAAATTATAAAAGTTTTATCGAATTTGCAAAGAAAGTTGAAGTAATTTACGAAATTCCTGGTAGAAATGGTGAAGGTTTAACAAATACAGCAAAAGAATTAAAAAGACTCTAAATGATAATGCTAATTTACTTACATAAAGTCTACTACCAAAGGTGGTAGTCGCTGTATGAGGCCAAACCCCAGGCTGGCAGATTAGAGCCTGAGCAGAAACTCAGGCGAACGGGCAGCTTGGCTAGGCTGGTAGCGAGGCTAAGCGACTCCGGTGGCCCCAACACTGTCGTGTGAGGTGCTGGTATATGATATCAAAAGGTGGGTGGATGACGAGTCCCCGAGCTCGAGAGATTCAAGATCTTAATCCCGTTGCGAACACTCGGCAGCAGGTACGATGGGTGGAGAACAGCAGGTGGTGAGACCGGTTCCCGAACGCGCACAGGAGCGGATATCCTTACTCCATGTTATCAGAATAGCAAATGAGGAGGACGGACATGACCCCTTGTCGCAGAATTTATATGTCGCTATTCGCCTCAAATCTATTTCAATCGTAGTAATAACACACTGGAGACATTTTTAGGCGCATTTTAACCGAATTTAAAACATGTGATAGAATTAAAAGGATTATTTCACGACTGGATGCATTTTTTCACATATAGAATGCACACTTTGGAATTGAATGTGTATTTATTTGGTTTTAAACCATTATATTTGAATTGTGTTCTTATTTAACGATTACAAAACAAGCGAATTTCTGTTTTGAATACAATTTAATTATATAATTATGTGTTTCGTTTATTATTCCTTGACAGAATTTTATGTAACTTGTAATATGCTTAGCGGTTACTGACTTACAAACTAGATTACAATCATACATGTCTTACCCGGAATTCGAACCCAGAAACTACAAACTATATTACAATCAACATACTCTAGCCGGGACTCGAACCCAGAAACCATATTACAATTAATCATGCCTTACCTGGGATTTAAACCCAGAACTTCCAACTATAGCATAATCCAATTACTCTATGGAGGTCAGTGAAAGAATAAAGTATTTTTTGTATAAATGTGTTGAGTTGCAGAATATAATTGTAAAATAATACTACGTTTCCCAACAGACATCTTTGCCAGAAGACAGTTTGAAGTATCTCTAGATGTCGTAACCAGTATTTTTTCCTTGTCTTTTCATAACAAAAAAAATCTACTTTTCCTTGATAGCAACCAAACACCTTTCAACTCATTGCAACATACTTTTTTTTTAATATTTTAGAATCTCTCTCTGTTGAGATGTTTAATTTATAAATATTATTCCTTTCTTAGGAAAACAAATTTTAATTTCACATTTTTTTTAAAGGGAGAGGTAAAATAAATGTACCAAGGAATTGATTTTAAAACATAAATATATTGACAAATTGTTTCAAAATATATATAAATACAGGTTGTTTCAAAAATTAGCAAATCATTTAACACAAGATGTTCCAAAACATACACAACTACGTACAGGTTGTTCCAAAAATATATACAAACAACAATAAACAACTAAAATTGGGTGTTAAACAAATTTATGTACACCATTTTTACTGCAGGATGTTACAAAATATTACAACATTTTTAATTTATCCAATCATAGTTACACAAGGTGTTTAAATAAATTACCAACTTATTAAAGGCAAGTTATAAGCTATTAACAACTTCTGTAAACAATGATTTCATACACTGTCATAATATTGGATCTAAGTCCTCTTCTGTAACTCTACTTTCAAGGAGGGGGCATCTCTTATGCCCGGGTTTGATCCTGTCTGTTTGAACACAAATGTTTTACATTTGGGGGAATGTAAAACAATACTTTCAACTAAGTTTGGGTATACTTCGACATACTGTGAGTGAACATCTTCAATACTAGATGGAAGAGGTGTTGTTGCATCCATGTAAAACACATGACATTTGGTTGTATCATTACGTTGAATCAACTGATGACTTTTTTCGTCTGCTAGCAGAAAATAAATCAGTTTTAAATGGAATACACCAGTGCAAGTCTCTGTAAACACACGGAGAAGACCCTTACACCATAATGCATAAGTTATATTAGATATGCCTGGTTTGACACTAACATAATGGTTTCCAGTATGAAAATACATGTTACTCATTTGCTATCCAACATTCGACTGTGAACAATTAGCAAGGAACCATATATGTATAATGAAAAATCATTCTCTAATGTTTAAAGTTATAATGTGGTTGTGGACCAAACGTTATTTTTGCTAGTTTAATTGTTCGATGCACATAACATTTTTAAGGAAACAAACCTTGTTTGAGACATGTAACCAACTTTTTTGCGATAATGATATGAATATATTTATTACATTATTCGAAGTACTGATTGGTAAAGCAATATCTGGTGTATAGATCAGATGTTTCAAACACTGTTCTTATTTACTAAATGTTGTTACAACACACTCTTCCTTAAGCTTACAATTTCTATTTTCTCTGTATGGTCTGCACTGATTTACAAGACATTTCGAACTTTTACAGTTAGTTAAACTAGAATCAAAATTACCTGACTTATTACATAATATCAAAGATTCAGAACAATATGTACACTTAAAATTAATGTCTGTCTCACACATGTCCTTAACAATACTATGTGAATGTGCTGTGATATAAGTTACAGAATACAAACCCTTTTCAGTAAATGCATACTTGCAAATAGGTGAGAACATTATTCTGAATAAGCATTTCACACGCATATATGTTGCACATTGATGGGAAAACTAGACTGCCTTGTTCGAAAATAAAGTTGAGTAAGTTTCCATTGCAGGTCTCCTTCCAGCGAACGATGATTCCCTGATGAGGTCTGGTGAGTTGGTAAGTGATTACTCCGTTTCCCCGTTTCTCTTCCAACTCTTTGGTAAGGCTGGCTATCATCTGGTCTTCTAATGTAGATGGTAGTTCACTGTCGGGGTGGAGATATCTCACAGCACAATCGTTAAAAGCTATGCCTTCACCAAGATGAATGCCGAGATAGTTATCAGAAGTGTAGCACCAATGTTCTATATCGTTGCATACTTGAAGTTGTAAAATACCACCATACAGTTTAAAGATTCTCTTCGATATCCTATTTGCAAGATCTTATATATACGTCTGTAGGCATGAAAATAGTAACCATGACTGATCATTTAATTTTAAATGCTCTCCTTTATGTATTTGTTTTGACATCACTTTTTTCTCATTCAACTGTTCTTGCTTAGCCACACTTTGCAGTTCCACATGCCACTGGGAGTAGTTAATTCTTGGTATACTATGTACATTAAATGTTCCTTGTAATTACATTGTTCGCTCCATACTGTAGGAATAGATCTACAACATTCTTTCTGTATGATGTATTTGATTTTCTTGTATGATGTACATTTCGTGATGTGTCCAGCTTGAGCTTTAAATTCTAGTTGGCTCTCATTGCAAGGTAGATTACTGTCAAGAAGCATATTATACAAAGGACAAAATCTTTGCACAAAATAGACATGGAAAACGTTTAACGTATATTCAGGACTGATTTACAAGAAACACTAGTGTTCTTCTCCGTTTCACATCTGAATCTGTAGTGGACCATCATCTCCTTCAATTCGAAGCCACACTCTCCTGTAACCTGGAGTAACACTAGCATAATGAAGTGATGGGTAGAACCCCTCCATCGTAACTGATGCTCTGATGTAGATATCTTTCTTAAGTTAGAATTTCTTCCAGTATGGGAACATATTAGTTGTTTAACGACATATTGGTTAAATAGAATTTACAATAACAAATGTTTCTCCCATAGGTCGCAGTCTCACATACCACAAGGCGACATTGTAATTCGACTACTTCCTTTCATTTGTATGATGTATTGTTTGTTATTACATGTTTCAGTCCACAAAGTAGGGCTGTCGTAGACCTCTCTAATTAATTTATATTTAATTTGTTTAAGTCATGGTTCCTTAGTTATTTCTTTACCTACAGTTTTAAAACATAGATCTCGAGAAGAACAGGGCACTTTGCTGTCAGGTCGCATGTTAAAAACCGAGCAGCCATCTTGTTCATAACACAATACTCGTTCTTTATAGGTATTTCCTGCTAAACTTTGTGAAAAGTTTCGGTGTTCATCTCTGCTGCACAACTGTAATTGAAAATACATATTTTCTCTAGACTTGAACCACACTCTCTTGTAACCTGGAGTAACACTCTCATACATCTGTTGTGTGTTGAATGGCACCATTTCAAAGTCTTACACACTGTTCAAGATTTAATTCATCAATAAGATGCTATAACACCAATCACTGAGAGAAAAAAATGTTTTGTTCACAATGCAAAAGCAAAGTTTTAAGAGAGTATTTGTATCAGCACCCTACCTATGTGCAAAGATAGTAATTTAGAAAAATGGTTTGTTGCAGGATTATATCGTGATATCTTCTGATGTTTACAACTTCTGCATTGGTTAAATTTTTTAAAATTTCCTTCTGCGTTTTTCCAAGTATGTATATGGGATAGTCTTCAAGGAGTGCATCGTTCACCTAGTGGAAATGTTCTTCGTAAGCTATATAACCATAGTCCCATTTATATTGTGTATTTCGTAAGTTTGTTGGCAAAACATAATTTTGATTTCTGGATGTAAAACACACCAAGGCATGGAAGATTTAAAATTTAATATTTTATTATTATCATCATTCGCATATAAAATGGCAAGTTCTTTAATTACAAAAGAATTGTCTTGATAATTATTGAATCCTTTCACATAGCATATCATTACTACGTCATTTATTTCTACACTCTCAATTTATACAGTATGTACGGAAAGTCTCCAAACATTTTTACAAGATCTCAGTGGTCGCCTCGGAATCCACTTTTTCAAACACAGAGTCTGACATTACTACATCGGGGATAATCGTAGCATCTATCAGTTGTTCCAACATTCGCGACATAGAATCCCTCCACATATGTTGTTGAACATATGTTGTTGATTGACATCATTAACGAAAGCGGGCATTCCACATGGACAGTCTTCACATGGAAGATAAGACATTATATTCTTGTCTGCTCTTAAATGTTCGGGAAGGAATGGAAAGACAAATTTTATTTCGTGGGAGGCAACAGTGATAATAAATTCTTTAGGCAGCACCTCCAATTGAGAACAGTCTAAACTCAACAACATTTTCGCCTGTTCGTAATCTATTATAATAGCATTGATAACTTCTACGCACTCCTCATCACAGTCATCGCAGCAGTCTGCTTCATACATTATACCTGTTGTGAGATGATGCTGGCGCAGAGAGAGGAGACATAATCCTTTTAACTCTCGATGCTGTTACGAACCCTGACGGCATTCTCAGTGTGGATGCCTGGCATAGCTCTCGATTGTATGGATGCCTGGCATCCTTCTGGATGCTGTGGACATCTGGCATCATTCTCACATCTACTGTAGGTGCCTAAGTCTCGATACTGTAGACTGCTAATACAAATCAATGCACATGCCCACACACAATGTGACCTTTGCAGCTGACATCTTAACACAGAAAATAAATTATTTATTCCCTTCTTTTATAGTAAACTGGTACAAAATAGCCGCCATTTTCCTTTAACTTTGCTTGAATTTGGGGTTTTCAAAAAATTTGTTGAAATATAATTGAATTTGACATATTCCAGCGCCAATAGAAGTCATTCCAGGCTGGATGCATGGTATTTCATTCATATTATGTCGAAGAGTAGTATTTTTAAATAAAATAAGTTTATATTTCTTCAAATATATACATATCTGGTAGATGGTGTAGCCAAAAATCTTGTATGGAAACTATATTTACACGTACATGAAATTTTAGTTATAAGCAAAATTTGAGGGAACTCTATATGTAAAATATATATTTATCTCTGTTATGCACAAATATTTGAGAGTTTGCTTAACGTACATTTTACATAGTTACAATATTTGACTTGTAATTCTCTTAAATCGAATAATACATGTTTTCAAAACTGTGTTCTTTCATTACTTAAATTATATATAGAATGTCTTTGAATAACAATATTTATTTAGTGAAAATATCTTTATGCAAAATTATTTGCAGTTGACTGGATATAATTTAAACTTAAAATTGATTTGAAGTTTAGTAGAAAACGGGACAAATTTTCAAATTAAAATTTCTTCTTTAAGTTACAGGATTAAAATTCATTTCTTGTAATTTTTTTGGGGTGAATCAAACTTCAGACTTAAATGTTAGTGTTGATGAAATAAGTTTTTTCAGCGGGACTTGTGAAAAATTTTATTCAATGTCAGCACAAGATTTTAAACCGAAAGTGTGGGGTTGGAGACTTTGGGCAATGGTCGTCAGGAAAGGGTCACTACTTCGCTCCTGGACAGAGGGTGGTAGGCAATACAAAGGCACTCTTGGTGGAGGGGTGAGAGGGAGTTTTCTAATGGTATCTTCCAACCGCCGGCAGGGCAGAGAGAAGCCATTTTTAGTTTCATCTCAGATCTCGTACGCCACAGTATTTGTAGCAATATTTTTCAAAATATTTTCGTGTATTTATCCTTTGTACCATATTTTGTGATAGCTGCTACAATTTATTATTAATCATGTTAATAATTTTATGGTTTTTTTTTTCTTTTTGCAAGCTTTGATTATATTGTTAGGTGTGTTTCTAAGGTTGGTCTACGAGAGTTCATAGGATTTCAATTACCACTGTGTTACCAAGTGTGTTGAATTACCGAAAGTGATCTCCCGAGTCTTAACGTAATTTGTGTTAAAAAAAATAATTTTTGCTCACACTAGGAAAGTGTGTTTGTGGATGTTTTGTTCATAATGCAAGTGAGTTATTTATTTTGAAAAAATTTTAATTTTCCCAGGGAATATAAATTGTGTAATAATGATTCAAGATGTGGCATTGTGGTAAATATTTAATTATCTATGTTTGATTCCATGTTTTCTAAATTTTATTTATACATTCCATTGTAAACTTGAGAGCCGATGAGGATGTGGGTGACATGCATGTATGCCTAGGATGCTATTGTGTTTGGTTAAAATTTAATTAGTTTCTATCACTTGATTAGTAAGTTTTAACGTGTACACACTGTGATAGGTTTTCGGCGGAAGTTGTGTTAAGATTATTCGGACCGATAAAGTGTGTTTGTAGATACGTCGTTTGTGAGTTAATAATTTTATACTTGGAATGCAATAAATCTTTGTCCTTGCTTAAATTTTTCAATTCAAACGTTTTGTGTTAAGTGGAGCTGTTTAAGTGGTAGAAGTTAATTTATTTAATTTCTTTGTACATAGTTGAACAAAAAATTTTCGTGCATTTAGATTCTATTATGCTTAAATGTAACTTAGTATCGATTTTAAATAATTTTTTCCTTTTTTTTTTCTTCGAGAAAGTTTAATTCAAATCGTTTAGTTACATTGTGATATTACTGTTTTTTAATTACGTCATAATTATACCAAGACTCATGTTGGGGAAATTTATTCGCAGTGATAAACTACAATACATAATGGAAGCGAAAATTGCGCACTAATTATTTTTAATGGGTCATTGGGGCAAGTTTATTAAAACATAATTTCAAAAATTTAACGTTGGCATAAACTACGTTTTTGACTTCGTTGTAGGTATAATTTGGAATTCGACTTTCATTTCGCTTTGGAAATCTTAATTTTTTTCTGTATCTAGTATTGGGATTAGCTCCGAGTCGAAATATATACTGGTGAATTTGTAAACAGGACATTTTTAGTTATTTTAATGTCGAGCAGTTTCCAATGTTTTAAAAACATTTCAGATAAGTGTATACTCCACACAGTGGAGAATTCAGAGGCCAATAGGAAGACATTCACTATTTTGTCTAGTATTGTTTCATTAATATATTGCTACGTGTTTTGAATTTGTTGTAGATATAACTCTTGCATGCTTTATAGCACCAGAATAGCTATGATTTGTAGGGAAATAGTTGGTTACTTGATATCTTCATCACACCAGGAATAATGTTCTGTAACTTATTTTGTAAGAGGAATTGTTCGTTCTAGGTATAACTCGTTGCAATTTTTTATGATAGCATGATAACTGGGTCGTTATTGACATGGAAATAGCTTCTGTAATTGGTTTGCGAATCACTTAATTTTTTGTACCGAAATAATTCCTTCTAGGTATAACTCGTTACTTTATTTCTTTATCACACCAGGATAGTCATGTAGTTGTGTTCGCTTATTCTGCTGTTTGGAATATATTTCAGTAATATCAATTTTCTGGTCCATTCATTATAGCATTTTCATATGCGATGTATTCGGTTTAAAGCATTTTTCATTTTGTTAATTTCTATAGTGTTTTGTGACTTCTGCCGTTTGTAATGTCATCGGTTTAATTCATTTTGTTAATTTCTATAGTGTTTTGTGACTTCTGCCGTTTGTAATGTCATCGGTTTAATTCATTTTAATTGATTTGTCATGCATCTTGTGTCATATTTATTTCATTTCCTTTGCTTCAATATTTATTTCTTCCATTTAGCATGTCTAATCAGGCTAAAATCAGACATATCATTACTAACATACAGGACAAGTTAGTCAATTCATTGTCTAGATTTTATTTTAAATACAATATAGTGTCTTGACTAATAATTTCATTTCGCAGAAATACACCATTACCTCAGTCACCTGCCAGATTGCAAATGCCTCCTCAATAACATAAAAAAATTAATATTACACAATACCTATATACACCCCTTCCTCAACACATCACATCTCAGTACAATGACAGATCCCCAAGAGTGAGGACCTACCATGCCGCTTCTGAACACCCAAAAATAAATAAAATTAAGTCTCTTAGCACACTCTTGCACCAAACTATACACTTATCAATCCACTGAAAATTCGAAAATTTAAATAATAATAATGGTAATATTTTTTGATTGATAATTTAATTACATTAATACGCTCAATCAATCTAATTTATCGGATTATCAATTTGCAGGTTAAAAAATTGATCGGATGAGGATCGAATTAAGGATTAATCCGATCAATCATTTCGATATATAATTGATAATCCGATTAATCAAGATTTATATAGATCGTCCCCGTCCCTACTACTATCTCCGTACATATGACTTGCATTGACTTTTCATTTTGCACAGTTTTACATTTGACGCAAACAGGTAGTTTTGCAGTTTTTACTTCAGATAGTGTATTACAGCATGCGTCGATATTACTTGATCGTTAACTTCTTATAGATCAGTTTTCAATCAATACCTTTTTCAAGATTAATGGTTATTTATTTAGTTTGTAAAACGTGATACACATGTGTAGCTTGTCACGTATGTTATGAATATATTAATCTTTACTTCACATATGTTGTAGGCTATTATAATGCTTAGTTGTTCACTATCCTTAAAACCGCATGTGATTACATATTTTTTTATTTCTATCTATAGTATCATTTGGCGAAATGATACAAATAAGTTTACAATCACTTTTAAGAATGACAATAAAAGTGCTCACCTTATTGTGAACAGCCTATAAACACAAACAGCTCTGAGAGTCTGTCCTTCTATTGGCGCTTATTGATATTCGGAGTTTGGCAGCACTGCCGCGCTCGATGAGCAGCGCTGCCACGTCACGTGGAGGTATTTGCAACCAGCAGCAGCGACTATCGACAACTACTCTTGCTCTCGTCTCACAAATATACATCTGTTCTTGCATGAGATAACCGCTACTTTCAGTCAGTTATTCTCTAGCCTCTTTTAACTACCTGAGCGCAGATTCCGATCTTATATATAATGCGTATACAATCATGCCAACACATCAGTCAAAGATAATTTAATCAATTATGTTTGGTATAGGCTGTTCACGGTAAAGTGAGAACTTTTGAAGACATGTTTACTTTTTACTTTAAGCCATTTTTTATCCTTTAACAACCTTTCAAAATAAATATTGCCATACAATTAATGAAGAGTGGGTGTATATTACACCACACACAACGGTTAACGTCTAAAGTATATATATATATAGTAGACTATTATTCGAGATGAGAGGGCTTTCAAAAGTGCTCACATTGCCGTGAATAGCATATATCTACGTTCAGCTTTGCATCGTTTTCAGTACAATATTTGTTCTACAAAAATGTAGGGGGAATAATTTTACTTACAAACTGGTCAACATTTTTGTTCATAATTTTCTGTCGCAAATTATTACACAATTCTTTAAAAGTTTTGAGCGTGAGACCATAATTGGTCAAAGTTTTGTGATTGTACATCCTTATTACCCAGGGACCCATAAGAATATAATGTGTAATTTAACTCTACATATATTTACTCATTGTCAAGCACTTTTTTATTTAGTGTGCACTGTAAGTAAGCGCACACTAAGCTTAGGAGACTAACTGCAAGACACGTTGCTAAAATAGGGTTCATTTCCTATTCGCTCATCGTAGTTTCTAAGTAACCATATGTGACAGCTCTTATACTATCGGTTCTTTGGCAATATAACCCGGCAAATTTTAACATACGCTAGGACGCAAGACGCCTGTTCTATCCCGACAACTTCTCAGGATGCATTCTCCGACGAAAAATGCGTCTATGTTCGTTGTGCGGTGTACTTTATCCAGTGACGATATCTACTCCGGATCGTCAAGTTAAGTCACTGTTTAAGTAGCAGACATCTATCATTTTAAGATTGAGAAGCTAACAAAAACGCTTATCTATTTCTAAATGAAATCAAGGCATTTAAATCCATTTTTATGTTAATTGCTTTAAAGAAATTGCGAACTTTTCCTATAAACTATAGTACTCACTATAGAGTCAGTTCTAAATTGACAAACGTCGTATTACAATTAACGCAGCTTAATAGGTCCATGTTCCAGTGCAACAGTTCTGACAGAAGTATTTATTACACAGGAATGCCTACAGTTACACCACATAAATATTTAAATACAAATTGCGTTTGCAACACACACCTAATCCGCAAAAAGAAATTATATTATATATATATATGTTTGTTCGTTATACCGAATTCGTTTGATGATGTGATTCAGTGTGACCCAGATTAAAGTATACAAGTGTGCAGGTCCTTTTTTTTGTTCTACAAGTCATGCTTTACGAATGAAAGAAGTCACATAATACCACAGATGTGTTTCTTCAGCGCGTTTTTTACCAAGTATGATGATGCACTAAAATAAAAGCAGACTCAGTAGACAGAATTGCAGCAGTCAATTGCGTCTATGGACGTAATTAAAATAAGGGCTGGAATACATAATTAAAACAATAGGTATGAACTGTTGTTGATGTAATAGCTGTTGTTTATGTTGCAGTAATGAAACAAGAAGCAACTATGACTCAGGTTTACTGGGCCAGCATTAAAACTTCATCGACTTAGATATTGTTCCATCTCGTTGCGCAAACAGACTGGTAAAATTCACCTCCTATCGCCTAATTCTTAAGTTTAACAACATGAAAATACGGAAGCTACAAGTTTTCTATTCGTAAAGATGTTTGTGTTCGCCTGCTGCGGCAAAAACAATACCCAAAGGTATTATTACAACTAAGCAAACACCAATCTCCATTTTTATTTTTTTACAGCGTACTTAAATTAGTATTTTGTTGGTCCGATTTAAGGAGTGATATTTCTGTTTAGTTTGCACTCTTTAATGTTCTCCAATAGCTTTATTTTTATTTTTAGGATAGTTAATGTTTTTTCTTGTTACGATATGGATAGTAAATTTATTGATAAATCAACTAATTAAAATATATGTTTCGTCATTTTTATAACGTAAATATAAGTTTTAGTCAAAATATTTTTTTAAATCACGAAAGCGGTGTGTCACAATTTCTTTGAAATCCAGTAGACTGTTTGTCTCACCTACGGCGAGTGTCTCACTTCTAGATTTATTAACTTTGAATTTGTTATCGAGCGTTCAAAGTTGAAGGACGGACGAACCGCAAAGAAAATTTCTCACAAAATATACTTTTTCAATTGTAATAAAATTAACAATTATTTTGAGATTAGTCCTAGCGAATTAATTCTTTCCGTATAGAAATATGCACAAAAATATACATATTAATAATAACTAGGCATATAGTTCGTTATAGTCATTTTTAAGTCATGTTCTCAATTATCATAGTTTTTCCGAAATATTGCTTCATATTACAAAGGAAAAGGATGTAATATGCTAAAAATGTAACTTGCACGCAGTTGTAAAAAGTCTCGCGATTGGCTGTGGTTCGAGCGTTTGAGCGGCGGCGGTTGGCGGCCGTGCGGCTCGGGAGCGCTCGGTAGTTTCCGGCTGGACGTCGTGGCGGCCCGAACAACTCACGACGGGACGACAATCGCCGGACGATAAAGAAAGGAAGTGTTTGTCGCGCGCGTTTACAGCCGTCGCGTCGTGTCTCGAACTAGAGGATACTACGTATGAGCTGAGATACTGTCGTGTGCAGTGCGTGGCGTGGCGTGGCGTGGCCAGTATGTGTGTCAGTGTTCGTACCTCGGTGTCTGTGTAGTGTCTGTGTCGTGTGCTGTGTGCTGTGTTGTACCTCCAGTGTTGTGGATATCGTCCCAGGGGACCCTACACCTGCTCTACCCTCAGGTGAGTCTACCTCGCCCTTGTGTTGACACTGCATGTTGGTTGCTCTCCCCCCCCCCCCCCTATTCTTATTGCTTCATGCAATATTCTTCTTTATACCGCCAGCTGCTACAAAAAAATTCACTCGTATTGTTCTCATGCTTCGCAGCGCTGTCGCGTTTCTTAAATCTTGTCCTCATTCTTCCAAGTTTCAGCGACGAACGTCTCGATATTAATTTTATTTTCTCTAAAGAATACCCCTACCACCTTTGCTAATCCAAAAATAAAAGGGAACTCTGAATTTAAAAACTCGCGTGTAACAGTAACATTCAATAATAATTATGATCCTATTTGCAAAATAAGTACTTGTTCATCAAGGGTCTGTTTTCAATTGTAGTTTACATATATCGTGTAAACAGGTATCTTACTGAGTGGAGTCTGATCAGTGGCTCGTGCGAGGTATTACGTAAGCAGTGGTCATTGGTTGCTGGTTTAGTTACAGCTATGCACTAAAGATGAGGTAGACCGATCTCTCTGGCTGCGCACAACCAATCTCCGTGTGCCAACATTGAACTGCTTTTCTGCCAATACAGTTAGCAAAAATGGCGTGGGTTCGGTTTGATTACATTCAAACAGATAAAAATACTTTTTCTGTGTATCATTGTTTGTCATTTAAATATTAAGATATAAACAAACACGTTCATCACTGTTGACCATGTAACTTTGACAGTCGTACTCCTTTGGGGTAGGTCAATGTTGGGTACATGCACAGAAGACGGATAAGCAGTCTACATCATCTTAGTCTATGGTCTCAGCAGCAAAGATCGTTATTTCATTTGTTTAGATATGCGTGGTTTTCGACTTTTGCTATTGTCCATTCGCTGTAGCTTCACACTTTTTGAATCAAACGTTTGAAATATTTTGGTTCTTTTCCTAAATGTGTCACATATCAAAGGCGTTTTATATTCCTACTTATGTTAACATAACAGTTCCTTGCTTTTTCGTAAACATTTACTTATATTTCATTTATCAATTAAAACATTTAATTTTTAATTAATATACATTAAAAAACGGAGGGAAAATAGTTGTGTTGGTAATGCAAAGTGACAAAAAGTTCTTATGTAAAATATGATTAAATTGAGTGCACACGAATGTGTGTAGTCTGTAATTTTCTAAACTCGATTAAGGTTTGTTTGCGTGAAGCAGATGAATATTCTTAAAGCATAACTATAGCAGGTCTGTAGAAACTCTGGGAGTAACCGTGCTTATAGGCCATTCACGACTGGAACAGACTAATGAAACTTATTCACGGTAATGTGATCACTTTCCAAAGCCCTTTCACTTTGAATGATAGTCAATAAAAAATTTTTTTTATCTTAGCCTTAGACATTTTCTTCCGAGTGCGGTGGAATATGCACACTGTGTTTATTACTTACATGGCAATATTTATTTAAAAAGGCGTAGAAACGATAAAGTATGGCTGAAAAAAAAGTAACCAAGTCCTCAAAAGTGATCACTTTACCGTGAACAGACTATAATTGCTAAGATGTTTTTTCAAAGGTTGATTTTGATAAGTCTGTACCTGTAGTGAATGGACTAGACCATAATACATATTTTATATATGCAGTCGCCGCCATAATGTTTTCGAAAGCGCCGATACAGTACTAGCTGTCCGTTGTAGACACTAGCAAACCACATCAACGTGGGTTTGAACCTTAAGACCTCTCCACAGACTTCCTAAGGCCCAGTCCACAATCAACTTGGCTTAAATAACTTTACTTCCAAAGCGTAACAAGCTAAACCGTCTGTTTTCAATCGGTGTTAACGTAAAAAAAAAAAAAAAAAAAACATTTTCTAAACAATTAGAAAGAGACAACGAATAGGAAAGAATTTTTTTCCGCGCAAGAATTTTTGTACGCATAAGTTGGCTACAGCAGTTTTTATGACGTTTTCACATTCTCATTCGCCAGCGTTAAAAACTTGGCCTAAGATACTCAAATATGAGCACAAACACCAGGTCACGCAAATAACGCCAAGTAAATCACGCCAAATACTATTTGTGGATGTTACCATCCCAAATACAGGTTTTTAATTCTTTATGCTATGCATGTTATGTGCGCCATGTCGATTGTGGACAGGGCATAAGCTTCTAGTTACGTATCCTTGTAAAGCGTACATAATAATAGTCTTCGTGTGAATCGGAAACCAGCTATGTGAAGCACCCAGCTACCTTAACTCGTTGTTCGCGTTAAACATATAAACAAAAATTAAGTTTCTAGTAACCAAGCTTCTTAAAAGACGAGACAGAAAATCACACACTTCTGACGATTCAGGAATAAAACTGTATCACCATTTGATATAACACAAGAGATCGGAATTTCCAAACTGCTATGTTAATAAACTTAACCACAGAATCCTATACAAAAGCCTGTAGGTAAGCCACCAAGGCGGACCGGCTTCAATCCCCGGCAGGGCCACTCCCGGATTTTCGCGGGTGGGAATTGTGCCGGATGATGCCACTTGTCAGAGAATTTTCTCGGGGATCTCCCGTTTACCTTTCCCTGCATTCCGGCGTTGCTCCAGTCACACCCTATTTCACTCTCATTGGTTCTCAAGACCTTGTTGTTAAGAGCCGCCCAAATCTCTCAACTCAAGCAAACATTGCTTCTTGGCCATATTCACACAATGTTGTACAACTGAAGCTTGCTTTTAGGTACAGCCATTTCTAGTATAAATAGAAAAAGTATTGCTCGAAATCATACGAAATAAATTGTAAACACAATAACCATAAAAAGTATTCAATTATGAAAATTTTCAACTGCTTTAAAGATGACAAATTTTTGCGATTGAGTTTTCACATCTAAGCAAAAGTTACAGATATCAACATCTTCTTTGTGGTTTTGCAGTGGGCCTAAACTTTTGCGATGAGCTCGAGTGACTCACGAACATCTTAACCTAAGTTTCCCACAAATTTGATCTAAAACTCGTGGTTGTAGAACGGGTCTAACTCACGAATATGCTGTCCTTTGATGGCGTGTCCTTTGATGGCGTGTTTTTTTACTTTCTTGTTCCACAACATGTTTCCCTTGGCCGATACTAGTCTTCCAAAGAAAATGACTAAGGCGATAAGTCGTTGCGTAAGCGGTAGCAGCGTCTTCGACCGAGACAAATAACTGCGCCTAACACAACAGTTATGTAACAAGAAGCGACGGGAAGTGGTCCTTGTGTTAGGGAAAGTGAGATTCGATGCTCACAGAATTTCAGCATTTTCGCTCTCATTAGAGTTAGTTACTCCATTAGTTTATCTGAGTTCTTATATACTTTTATAAATGAGGCGTCATTTGTTACCGTGTTACAAACAAAATTGCTTGGATACCGTATTTGTAGCATGTTAATACATATCGGGAGCAATAAAGAATGTTTAGTATTCATGATATTGACAGCAGCTCTTAATGGCCGTGTGGAATATTCTCCTCTGCGTATGGTGCCGCCATGTTTCAGATAGTAATATCAATATGTCGGACTCTAAAACATGCACAACTCATTGAACATGTACTAACAACATGGTAAGTAAATTATGATTAATGTTGCATATGAAAGAATAATACATAATATCTGAACACTGTGAAATATTTTGCTAGAATTCGCGTATTTACAAAAAAAAATAAAGTTTATTGATTACAGTTTTTAACCAAAATTTAAGCAGTTTCTCATTCCGGATGCTTTAGAAAGCAGTTTTCTTGGATAATAAAGAACCTCGCCAAGTACACTAGAAATTTACTGATCGTCAGTGAATTTGTACTATTACAATTTAATTAAACTGCTCCATACGGAATCAGTAGAGAACTATTGATTACCTCAGTTACGAAAATCAACTAGGCCCTGATCCAAACAGTGAAAATTAATTATTTTAAACTATAATTTATTAGTAAAAAACTACTGTTTCGACATCTCTACCAACTTCAAACTGCAGATTTTACTGTCAAATCTGTCATTTTTGAACTATTTCATCTGCCAATAATAACTTTTACAACCCATTTATATAACTGAAGAAAAAGTCATTCCTACTGCTACAATAGTAGTTTCGACGGATTCATTTATATAACTGCTGCTACACTAGTAGTTTCGATCGAGTCATTTATATAACTGAAGAAACAGTCATTCCTACTGCTACAAGAGTAGTTTCGACGGATTCATTTATATAACTGAAGAAAAAGTCATTCCTACTGCTACAATAGTAGTTTCGACGGATTCATTTATATAACTGAAGAAAAAGTCATTCCTACTGCTACAATAGTAGTTTCGACGGATTCATTTATATAACTGCTGCTACACTAGTAGTTTCGATCGATTCATTTATATAACTGAAGAAACAGTCATTCCTACTGCTACAAGAGTAGTTTCGACGGATTCATTTATATAACTGAAGAAACAGTCATTCCTACTGCTACAAGAGTAGTTTCGACGGATTCATTTGTGAGTAGTTAATTTTTAAATAGTATTTTCAACTGAACGTTCAGTACTTCCTTACATTGAATAAGTTATTTAGTTATATTACAGATTCATTCGTTTAAATGTAAGATCAGTACTCCCCACTAATGATTTTTTTATTTATTTTGTGAATAATATATACGTGAATAATAACTTTATCAAATAGTTTGTTTAGCTGAAAGATCAGTACTTCCTACTGCTAAATCTGTACTTCGCTCGCACATTCATTTGGGTATAATACCTTTTTCAAATGTTTCTACAGGTAAATAAAATGTTCGCACTGCTGTATTTCAATCACAAATTCATTACTTCATTATTGCTTTTATAAATAGAGTTCAGTTGAATGTACACCACTGCAATTTCTCGTAAGTTGATGGTAATTTAAAAAATAGTTTCTTATTTCTGCTCAATTTTGATCTTCATCAGGCAATCGTTAGTCAGCAATGAAATATACAATGTTTTTTTTTTTTTTTTTAAATCTGGTAACAGCTTTACCTACCGCTACGCTCTGTTTTATAACAATTTAGTGAAATTTACAAGTAACTTGTGACATCTGAATGGAACTTTAAAAGTGTACCCTACTTTTAGTAGGGTACTTATGAGTTAAATACTCTGAGATTGTAAAATTAACAAATAATCGCACTGCCAAAATTACATCTGCTTGTGAATTACACATTAGAATGAAACTTTAGATGCTTATCTTTTTAATCACTGATTTTGTTTTGACCGCAATGGAATGCATTTAGCATGATAAGCACGCATTCTGTTCACTAAAGAACCATCTTACTTTTTTACTTAAAGAGCCATGCAGAAGCAAATAAACTGCTCCATATATTTAGTGGTGCAGCAAAAGTCAAATCTGTATTACCAAGAATGATGCAGCTAGAAACATTTTTTTGGGGATCCGGAATATTCAAAAAGGCTTTTTATAAATTTATGCGACATGGTGAAATAAGCATTTCTCAATTGTTCACATTGGTACCTTCCCAGTTTTCATGACTGTCAACACTTGTCAGCATACTGTCATGGATGTTGTAGTATCTTTAACAATTCCAAGATTCTATAATTTTAAATACACAATCGAAACATTACCGAAAATTGTTATATCTGATGTCTAAATTATAGCCTCTACCTGACAGATCCCACTCCATCGAAATACGTTCATTATACATATTAAGTAGTTACATTACAAAAGATGTCTAATTTTACATTTCAGAAACAGATAAAGTCAGTAAAAGAATAACACGATGACACTTACAATAACCTGTATTCATAAAAACGTTTCCTAGAAAACATCTTAAAATAGTTACAATTTTCATGTTATTAACAACGCTACATGTTTTTAACGATGTGTAGAAATTTATTGGCTTTGACACAGTACACAAAACACTTAAAATTTCGAATAGGAATGGGTAGATACAGATTTTCGATACCACGATACTAGTGGTATCAAGGCTTCGATGATACTGGTACTGCATGCTAACAAATTAGATACCTCCCCGCGTGATCAAAATCGAATGTTGAAACAATTTGTGTGTTTTAGGCTAAACAGTGCACAACAAAGAAATCTAGCGTGAAATATTTTGATTATTTAATTCTAAATGTTCTTCTGTTAGTCGGTTATGATTTTACTAGAAATTATTTGTGACACCTGCAATTCATTTTCTTTGCAGGAAGTCAGCTTATTCTCCAGAGCGCTGTTATCTCTCTATTGCGATGTTTCAAAATTTCGAGAGCTGTAGAAATTTTTGGAAAAGAAAAAAAAATGCTCTTGATAACATTTTACTGTGTAAAATATTAATAAATACACTTAACAAGTAGATAGTTGCTATGTGCAATGTTCATAATCTGCTCCATATAAAGTGTGGGATTTTTAAACTCATACATTTTGCAATTCGTGAAAGCAGAGATGTTAACACTTTCTTGAAAGTTGTTACGATGAACAAATGCATTTACTAATATGAAATATTTATGATACAATGGTTAACAGAATAGTAGTAAATTATAAATGTTAATTGCAACATTAGTGATTGAACAAACAGTTTCTATAAAATAATTTGTAACACAATTTTAATTACATGTAGTTTTCTTAAGAACTAAGAAATAACCCCTTATATGATAATGGATTGCTAATAGCATCCACCTTCACAAAATAAAGGCAAATTTCACTCACTCTTACTGCTTAATTGTCTTGTTTATTTATTTGTCTGGTTTGGAAATCATCGAATATTCTCTGCTTTTTCTACCTATTGTGATATTTTAGGTCAGTTGTATTGTAACAGAGTGAAGTAAAGTAGGCATATTTGGAACATCCAATACTTCAGGTGCAGAATGACCACATTTATATTGAGAGGATTTTCTAGGATATTTACTGTAATTTTAAAGATTTTCGGAAGCTGGATTCAAGATTTTGTTTACAGATCAGCGACAGCCCTGCATTCATGCTATTGAGAACTGACTGTGCAAAGGTCTTAGGCTTGTGTTATTGATGGCTACTCTCTCAGTTATTTTCGGGGAAAGGAAGGGGTTGGGGACTGCTGTTGGGGTGGTGGTGGCTAAATTGCATCACTTGCAGTAAAATCTTGTAATTACCATCATTTGCAAATCGAAATGTAAAAATAAAACTTTCTAGGAGACTAAAAACCAGTGCGGGTGTATTATATGACACATATTGATTATCGAATAGATCAAAGTATCGGTATCGATACAATCTGAGTATTGGCCCATCAATAATTATAAAATAAACCGAATATCTCACTGTTAAGGGTGCTGTATGTAGTTTATTCTTTACAAATAAAAAGGTTCTAAAAACTATCAGTAATTGCAATGCATGATTTAAAAATTCAAACATCTACCTGATAAATCACACTACTGAATTATGTTAGTTATACATTTGCCTGTCTCTTAAGTACCTTAAAAAAATGGTTTCGTTTACATTTCAGAAGCTTATAAAAGCACAAAATGAACACAAAGAAGTATGACTTATAAAAACAGTTTTACACAAAATTGCACCTCAATATTTAATCATGTTTAATCTATAATTCAGCATTTGTAATCGCTGTGTTTAACGATTTGTTGAAGTTTCTTTGTTCGGAGTCTGGAATGTTGTAAACAGAGAACTCCACATAGTTATAAAATGATATAAGTTCATTTGGGATTGTTGCCACGTTGCAGACTTAATGAACTTAAACTAAATATCAGAAGCATTCAGTGCACCTGTCCTTGAACGCAGGCAGATTATTTTACTGTCTGCAACTATTAAGTAGTTGTTTCCGGTTCCTTCTACACTACATAGATGATATGGGAATATTGCCGTTGCTTTTGTGCTGCCTTTCAAAACAACCATTTCAACATTTGTTCCTTCCTGCGAAATTTTCAAAACGACCATAACAACTTGAAACATATTTTTTTTTTTAAGTTCGTGTACAAATTACTTCTGCCAACACAAAATTAATTCATTCTACATTATCGTGACCAAGACCGGTACACATGATACAACGGTAATAATGCTACGAAAAACAGGGCTTTCAGTCAACATTCTGTGCCTGTCGAAAAATGTTTATCTCCAACTGTAGGTTAATAACAAAGGATAACTGTATAGATAGGCATTGAGGATGATGTTTGAATGCATCAATTCACAACCATTATACAGTCCTACGATGGGATGATTCAGCAATTAACATTGGCATCACAAAGAAACTTACATTTACAAACTAGTCTTGTCATAAATGCAGTACTGTTTACAACATTCAACAAAAAAAACCTTTACTATCTATAACATTATTCCAAATAAAATGCATATGAAATTATTGTGGTCAAATAAATGGGTTATCTATCAACTAGGGGTGGGCGAAGTTGGAAATTTCATTTCGAAGCGAATTTTTTAAAATATTCGCTAAATCGAATTGAATACGTATCTAATCATTTGTTGACAAGTACACTTTGCAACTATTTTATATTTTTTTTATGTAATAAATGTATACATTTTTACAAGCTAGATAAATGCAAATAAAAAATATATATTTTCCACTGATTTACACAAAACTGTCATAGTTTTTTGACCATGTTGGTACACATATTGCCTTTCACGCTTAACAAATCTAAATAACAAACTGGTCATTAATCCAGGCGTAATGAATATTTAAAAGTAACACCTTTATTTAAAGACTTAAGAATAATTTTTCATCACATCAGCATATTTTTGACTTAAATGCAAAATAATACTAAATAAGAAACTAAAAATTATTTCAGCAATGTGTGGAACATATAAAACAAAAAAATTAATAATACTCATGTTTTCACCCCAGTAGTTATTTATTACTTTTTATTTAAATTCTGTATCTAAACAGTGTGATTCAATATAACATGATTCTATTACTTTGTGTACGTATGTAAACGTACGTATGTAAGTGGGGTAAATTTTGACACTTCTATAAAAGTAGTGTGGCCACAATGTATTCTTCCACCGGAGCTGTTTTGTCACTGAAGGAAAACACGTTTGTAAATAATTGTTTTGATTCCAATGCACACTTGCATTTTCCTTTTTCCTTGTGTTTCTCGTCATGGCAGGCACTCAAAGACTGACGTTTGCTAACTGTTGTCCTGTTATTAATGAAGGATATTATAGCCAGGTTGGCATTACAACCTGTCTAATTTCCAAGTTAACTTTGTTGGGGTTCTGTTCATTTTATTTCGAGGGAAAAAAGGAAACAGCGATGGGCTTTTGTTTAACGTTTATCGTGAGATAGCATTGTGATGTTCTTACAAGTGTGTGGCATTCTGAGTTGCATGTTGTTTTGATGGAGCAGTGGAAAATTTTGCTCGTATGAAAATAGTAATTTAATTATTGTTACTCCGAAAATTTTAACTTAAATGAAAAAAAAAACAAACCGCGCTGCATACGTCACTGTTAGTAATCGTGCAGATGCAGCAATATACACACGAACACACTTTGACCGAAGTTAACTTTACAATCGTTGAATTTACAGCATAGAAAAATAAACTAATACTATTCACACACTACAAAAAGTGTTTAAATTGCGGCTTTTTTAGGCCATAGGCATTTCAATAATTTGAGTAACGGTTTACAAATTCATTATTTGCAAAACATGTAAACTTCCTGTTTGTAAAATTCACAGCCTCTTGAATACGTGTTTTTCCATTGTAATCCTTGCAAGTTTACTTCACTAAAATCACGTTTGTTCGTCACTAGCATTAAATAATTTATTTGCAGAATCATTTAGTAAAATTAACACTACGCGCATTTTGTGAACCTAACAAACTCAAACTTAGATACGTTAATTATATTCGTGTCGCTCATTGTGGACGGCGGTTAAGGAAAATGTTGGCTCGAACCGAGGTGAAGTTAGCTTCGAATTGTGACGCACCACGCGTATCTGGTAAAAACCAACTTTAGGAAAAAGTTAGTAGTAGCACATGTAGGAGCAAAAACTGCATAGTACTGAGTGTATCAGATTCATGGCGAATGGTTTTTTTTTTTAAGGAACAATGCTAGGCAGCAGCCTCACAGCTACCTCTGTGCAGACATAGCCATTGATGGGGAGGGGGAGGTGGGGACAGTTAATGTGAAACAGGGCTTGCTGAGGCAGGTACTTAAAACAACTCGAGCTAGGCTCAGGAAATATAGTTTTATAGGTACGGTGTTTATCGGCTAGCAGTTATAATTAACTATTCGACAAATATTTCTAAGATAATGGGACACGTGCAGTTTTTGCTTGATGCATTTCCTGGAGAGTGGTAAAATCGCTAGTGAATTTTTGCGTTAAAGTTGGCAGCGCCAGATTGAAGCTGGGATTGGAAGCTAACTTCACTTTTGCAAAGCGGTTAACACGTTCCTATTATTATAACATTTCACTCAAGAAAACCCACTGCAATGGTACCTACAATCCACTATGCTTAAAGAAAGCAAATAAAAAATAATTAACTACGGTACCGATAAAATATTCCGGCAACACCAACAAGATACTCGCATAAAGACGATGTGAAAAAATAAAATGCACAACGGCTTTCACCGAGCTGGCGACTAGAAACATAAACATGGCTAGCCATTGACTGGAAATGGTTACTGTTAGTATGTGTTGACAAGCTCTGTCATAATTGCTAAACATGTTTCTAAGTCTATTCACCATAAGCAAAAAATATAAAATATTGCTTAAAAACCTAATGTAAACCATATGTGTTGTAAGAACAATCACAATTTTTAATTGCAACTTTTAGTTCTGAGTACCTACTATTATATTCCAAAGCCATCATCAAAATAGCCAACTTAACAACATGCATCCAATATAATTTCATCAGCTTATACAATACATTACAAACGAGAGCATTTACTGTTTGCATGGTGTGTTGTGTAGGTTGGTCTCATTGTCTGCCTGATTTTACCGCACTTATATGAAATGGACAAACTTGTTCTATGATTCGGTAGTAGTAGGGGCGTGATGGTCCTATTTCACATTTGATTAATCGGATTATCAATTTGATATCGAATTGATTGATCGGATTATTCCGACAATTAGTCCGATCTTAATCCGATCAAAAATTGTCGTTAGTCTGCTAATCTTAATCCGATAAAATTTGATTGATTGACGCAATTAATTTAATTAAAATAACGAATAAAATTTGATTTTGTAAATTTTGTGTGAACTGATAAGTATATAGTTGGGTCCAAGAGTGTGCTAAGGGTGTTAGTTTATTTTTTGGGGGAGCGGCATGGTAGGTGCTGACCCTTATACTGAAGGAGAGACCAAGGCGTAGCAGTTCCTTGTCGTCTGGCAGGCGACTGAGGAATAATACACATGCAGCGCGGACGCCGTCTCATTATAGACTAAGCTTATGGCGGTGTGAAATCCACAAAGACAGTATTCTAACCCGTCCTGCATGCTAGGAATATAATTTACGACAAACAAGACATACTCGTACGTGACTCCCCGACAAACAAAAAGGAACGAGTTAAAAATTACGTTTTGAAATACACAAATCAATAAAAATTATTTATCCCTGCTTACGAATTCAGCGGTTTATAAATAGCGTACCTCATCAGCTCTGCAACGTAACATGTCAACTATGTACAAATAAATATTAGCGAGAAAATCAATCACGTGATCGCACAGAAAAACTTACCCCATCTCCAAACTTTAAAATTATTCACTTTTAACAAACAATAAAACTTACGTTGAATTAGCGCCCCCCCCCCGGGTCACGTTATCAATTGACGTGAAAATCTGTGATAAGAGTGTCTTCCAAGTGAACTAGTCGTGATAAGAACCAGAAGCCAGTATCCGGAGTTGACAAACCTCGGATGTAGTCTGGCGTATGTGGGTGATGAGTATCAACTTGGAGTCATTCTTACAGTGGGCCAGTGCTGTCACATAATGGCGGCGCATGTTGCTAGTCATTCATCAGCAGTTAACTGAATTTTCTCACGTTAGATAGCGTATTTCTAAATCGCAAGCGCAGGTCGTAATGCAGTGTGTTGACGCATGTGCGCATAATCAAAACAAGTATAGCAGATAGCCGCCATTTGTCCGCCATTTCTCATTACGTTGTAGGCAAATGGGGTAACAATTTCCTTCTTATAGCTGCGCACGGAAATCATGCTATGTAAGTTATAAATAAACAGCCACTCATTCAATTAATTCAATAAATAAATTCATTAACTCCATAATTAGTTTTATTGGCTTCATATCTTTTCAAACAAAACGAACTCTTTTTTCACCTCAACCAACACATTTATATTATTCTAATGTTCACAAAAATAATTAATGATGGTAATATTTATATAAACAATTAATCATGGTAAGTTGAAACAAATGGTTTATATTATTATTCTTATTATTTATAACGGCTAATAAGAGACTGGTTTAAAGTGTAGGAAAATGCGATGAAACATATATCAGACTAAGTGCATTGTATTTTGCTTGAATTATGTAGCAGACTTAAAATTAATTAAATGAAGCACTTTCAAAATCAGCGTTTTAAAACCGTCCTTTGTTTCCTTTCAAGTCCGTAAAGTATTTTTTGATACTCATTAGAAAAAGTTGTGCGTAGTACAAACACAGGAATGTTTACTTACAGGGGAGCCACTTACTGTAACTCTAGATATATGTTTAAGGTCGTCGTCGCACCATAAGTATACTTATAGGCTGTTCATGGTTAACTGAGTATCAACTTTTGAAAGACGTTCTTAGGATCAACAACTTGTTTTGCATTTTGTATACTTCCGCTATATGAAAAACCAACATAACCTGTCGCACTTTTTCATGCGTCACCTAAGTGGAAACAATGTGATACTAGATATTATTTTATGAAGATATGCAGCTTTGTACTCTTAAGTGTGTAAAGTACACATCGACATTAGTAGCCATAAATGCACATATTTTATTACCAATACAACTTTAATCCGGAGAAGTATTTTTTATTAATTCGTTACCCACCTAAATGGGAACCTGCATACAAGTTTATAATGTACCTTTTATGGCCGGTGATGTTTTTCAGAGGTTGATTTCAAAAGTGCTAGTTTTACCGTGAATAACCTTTCATAAATATGCAGGTCACTAATAAGGATGTACGGTAGTTTTTTACAAGTGTATTCTGTGTTAAATATTTGTGACATGTGTGAGCATAGACTAACAACACTTGTTTTAAAAACTAAATTTTCAGAAATGACGCTTTATCCGGCGTTAGGGGCGCCAAATTCTCTGCATAATCTTGACTCATTCCCCCACCCTTTTTTTTTTCCAAACCACACTGAGAGAGGTTCCAATATTATCATCAGTTTGATGGTCACGCGCTAGACAATTGCAGTGTCACATTATGCGTACATGTGGAAGTTCCTACAATAATAAAAGTACCTACAATATCGAAAGTACTGTACAATATTCTTTATACCACACATATCATTATTATGGCGGCTATTTAAACGATACATTTTCAAAACCATTATATTTTTTTAGGTGTTGGACATTAATATTTTAGAAATATTGTTTGAATAAGTTCCGCAAATATTCGTTGTTAAGAAACACCAGTAATTTTGGAACTGTAGCTCTAACTTTCTTACCTGCTGAACATTAATAATAAAGTTGAGATTGCCACATGAAATAAGTTTTTGTATCAAAACCTGTTCTCGATGTGTGGTGCAAGGAAAGCCAAAGTGGGACATGGAACAAGACTTACTCCGAAACAAATGTACAAAGTTAAATAACATGCGGAACATGCACTTATCAATTTTTTGGGTCCTTTACTTGTTTAACCCAAAATTAAAGCATTTACTTGGTGGTCATCTTCAACAATATATGTTTCTCAATGTTAAAAAATGCACTGGATCAATTATAAAGCCGCGTAACCTCAAACCTGTAATGTAAGTACATGACTCTTGCCTATAAATTCGCGTTAACAAGTTTATAATTGTCCGTACATAAGGATAAACACAATTTTTACTCCAACTAGACCAGCTAAGAAGTGTTTCATTGTTCTTCTAGGGGTTTTATTACACGACACGTACTGTTTTACCCAGCATAATATGGTATTGCAGAACGGAAGCCAATGAACCGCCCCTAGCAGAAGCAGACCATTATTATATGATGTGCAATAAACTTCTAGGGTTTTATTACACGACACGTACTGTTTTACTCAGTATTTTTGAATTTCAAGTAATTTTGTATTTGTCATGTACTTTATTGGGGAGAAATGGAAATCAATGTATTGCTATCAGTTTTTGAGTAAATAATGTATTCAGCATTCACTATTAAAATATATTTATTTATGGCAAATCACTCACTTAAATTATTAACTGTAATATCAATTAAGTTACTTTATTTCTTACCATGTGGAATAAATTGGCATACTTTTGTTTTGTTACCTCCTGATAATGATAACATAGGCGACAGTTAAACAATAAGTCATAAAGATAGTGGTTTATAATTCATAATTAAAGAGGTTCTATGCCCTAGAAAAGTCACATATTTAAAAATTAAATTCAAAAAGAGCTAATGGCTAATAAAATTATAAGTTCAAGATAATGTCAATTATTTCTCCTTTGTACCCAAAATTATAAACAAATTCCGTGTGTGAAACATATGTATTTTATTCTTCCGACACAAAGTATTGTAAAATGATACTTTTGATTATAGTCAATATGAACAATAAGGGTGTATTACGTAGACCTGCATCCTGACCACAATATGAAGGACAGGATATGGCGTCTCACACCTCTCACTCAACCATGAACGTGTAAGCTTGCATTGAGCCGCTGGTGGTGTGTTGACCATATCCGTCAATGCGGCCTACATCCCGAGCTGATCGCTAACTAATGACGTTCTCCAAGCCACAATGTCCTTATTGCAGTGCGCTAGTGCTGGCTCACGTGCTCATCACCGCTCAAGCTGCCAAGCCAAATAGATTTTTTAGCCAGCATATCTTCAATAACACTCTAGCTAGTTTATCCTTTTATTATTGTATCATTAAGCTTTCAACTCGGCCAGGTTCTTTGCAGATCAGTCACAAACGTACTGGACAAATGAAACAGGTTGGTAACTTTATATATGCATTTCAGCCTATAAGGAGAAGTAGGCCTACGTTGGATCCTAGCAAACAGTTCCATAATAAACCTTGTCTCTTCTCATCGCCCATCAGCAGACTCAGTTAAGATTTGGAATATGTCTTCACTTATTTGTGCCGAAACAGTATGTAATTACTTAAGACACGTTTGATTTATGCCCAAGGAAAATAAATTCCGTAACCCTTTGGGCGCATGGTAACATTTTAAATTAAAATTTTACTTTCTTGGAAAATACAGTATGATAAATACTTCGTGTTTAGAAACAAAAAAAAAAAATTTCCCTGAATAATAAAGTCTTGAATTTCCTACATGTATCCATACACTCAGGGAAAAGACTTTTTTTTATTATTATTTGCGTATAAATGTTTGCCCTGTGGTTGACCCTAATATTTTCCAACTAACTTTCGCTAAGTAAATCTTGAAATAAATATGAACAATATCTTTCAGCTTTTTTGTAAATAACATTTTTTTTTATAGTAACATCATAGTATATAAGCGCACAGTAATATCACATAGCAGATAAGCTCCCAGTAAACTCACTAGTAGATAAGCGCACAGTAACATCACATAGTAGAGAACTGCACAGTAACATCGCATAGTAAATAAGTTCACAGTAACCTCACATAATAGATAAGCGCACAGTAACATCGCATAGTAAATAAGTTCACAGTAACCTCACATAATAGATAAGCGCACAGTAACATCGCATAGTAAATAAGTTCACAGTAACCTCACATAATAGATAAGCGCACAGTAACATCGCATAGTAAATAAGTTCACAGTAACCTCACATAATATATAAGCGCACAGTAACATCGCATAGTAAATAAGTGTACAGTAGTATCACACAGTAGATAAGTGCACAGTAACATCACAAAATAGATAAGCGCAGAGTAATATCGCATATATAAGCGTACAGATAGTATAATACTACTTAGTAGATAAGGCACAGTAACATCATTACTATAGAGAAATAACATATCAGTATAACACCACGTAATAGATAAGCACACATAAACATCACATAGTAGATAAGCGCACAGTAATATCACATATTAGATAAGCGCACATAGACGAACTAGCGTGCGGTTCCTTTGATCCGGGCGTTCGCACTAGCTGATTGGCTGCGCCTGGCTCTGGGAGTACAACTTGTGTCAGATTTGCTACTGAATGTTGCCCTATTAACAAGACTGCCGGATGGCAAGTCGAGAAGATTCCTCACAGTAATTAGGTATTGTGCTGTTGCAACCTGATGTTGGCTGCATGCAGAGCTCCGTCATTTTGTACTATGTCAGCCTGCTTGCTGGCCACAACACAGTTAGCATGCTCACACGTACAAAGCAGCTTGTGTACTGGAGCACATTGTGGTGTGTGCTGTTGTCACAGCCTTCTACTGCTTGTTGGAGACACGGCCATGAGGCCCAGCTTCTCCACACAAATCAAAGCATTAAAAATTAAGTAGTTTAGCAGGTGCTGATTGTTGAACGGCGTGCCCACATGTCGTTAGACAGTGATACCATATTACTGGCATGTGCGGCTGAACCTCGCCGTACAACCGGCTGTTCCATCTCTGTAGTACTGTGTGGTAAAACTGTGGAGTAGAATACTTTATTAATTGTCTCGAAGTGACCTCACCTGTCATGGTAACAGGATGGACAGTGCTTTGCGGAATTGTAAGATTACGAATTTCGGCAACATAACAGTTGGGGGAGCTCGAATGTTACTGGGCCAAAATGATCTCAAGTAACATTTGATATTTGACCCCGTGACCTCCCTCGAGCCGCTCCCCTCCTCTTCATCTTCCCACTACCCCCTCCACAACCAACCATTCCCCTGAACCTCTTAGGGGGTACCTTTACACATCCTCTATATATTGTCCTCCCCCTCTCTATGCTATAATGGACTGTTGACTGATGTGAGGTAACCCCTCCTCCCCTGTGTTGAGAATAACCGCTCCCATTCTCCCTCCTGAACTGTGATTGGCTGATGGCAGGGTTACCCTCTCTATCCCAGCGAGGTGTGCTGTGATTGTTTGTTGAGGCAGTGAAATACTGGCACAAGTAATATTTGTGGGCTTTGTCTCAGAGTGTAAGTATACATGTTGACTCATCAATGTTGAATCATCGACTGTAGAAGAGCAACTAATGTGTGTCAAACTGTTGAAAACCCTGTGAGTCCAATTTAGAAATTTTTGTTTTTGGAATACTGGGTTCGATTCCCGGTGGGGGCAATTTTGGAAATGTTTGTATTTGAGTTTGATTCCCGGTGAGGATAATTTTTATTTTTGGGGATACCACGTTAGATTCCCGGACAGGATACATCTTTGTTTATTGCGCAATCACAGATGTCGTCTCATCGACTGTTGGTTCACCACTGTGGTGTGGGGGGGGGGAATACAATTGCATTTACTTATGCAATCACACGTGCTGTCATGTCAATGTCACACGCTGGAGAGAAAATGACTTGTTGGCTCGCTGGGTGCGGGTTCACAACTAAGGAGGTTCAGAGGGGGAAATGCAGTTGCACATATTTGCTTTAACTTTCCCGCTACTCATTACCACTGGCTCTGACGACTGGTGGGTGGACTGATATCGAGTTCGATTCCCAGACAAGACATTATTTGTTTTTATTTTTCTCTAACCCTCGGTCTCTGCGGGACTGCCGGTGGGGTGTATTGCTATGGGATTCAATTTCCAGAAAGGGCATTGAATTGATTTATTATTTCCTATTTTTAGTTGATATGGGGTTCAATTCCGGATTAGGGCATTTTATTTTTTCCTAGCCCCCTCGAGCTCTGCGGGATTGCCAATGGGTGAGAAACTACCGGGTTCGATTCCCGAAAACGGTATTTACTTGTTATTTTACGCACCTTCATAACATATATTTACCCATCGACTGCTAGACGTCAAACAACTGAGAAGTGGAGCGGTATGTACTTCCCCACACGCTCTACCTACAACCCCCCCCCCCCTATACTAATCCCACCACATTGAGGAGCAGCCAGAGAGGGTAACTCCAGCATCGACTGCCAGACGTCAAACACCTGAGAAGTGGAGCGGTATGTACTTCCCCACACGCTCTACCTACAACCCTCCCCCTACCCTAATCCCTCCACATTGAGGAGCAGCCAGAGAGGGTAACTCCAGCATCGACTGCCAGACGTCAAACAACTGAGAAGTGGAGCGGTATGTACTTCCCCACACGCTCTACCTACAACCCCCCCCCCCCTACCTAATCCCTCCACATTGAGGAGAAGCCAGAGAGGGTAACTCCAGCATCGACTGCCAGACGTCACACACCTGAGAAGTGGAGCGGTATGTACTTCCCCACATGCTCTACCTACAACCCTCCCCCTATCATAATCCCTCCACATTGAGGAGCAGCCAGAGAGGGTAACTCCAGCATCGACTGCCAGACGTCACACACCTGAGAAGTGGAGCGGTATGTACTTCCCCACATGCTCTACCTACAACCCTCCCCCTATCCTAATCCCTCCACATTGAGGAGCAGCCAGAGAGGGTAACTCCAGCATCGACTGCCAGACGTCACACACCTGAGAAGTGGAGCGGTATGTACTTCCCCACATGCTCTACCTACAACCCCCCCCCTATCATAATCCCTCCACATTGAGGAGCAGCCAGAGAGGGTAACTCCAGCATCGACTGCCAGACGTCACACACCTGAGAAGTGGAGCGGTATGTACTTCCCCACACGCTCTACCTACAAACCCCCCCCCCTATCCTAATCCCTCCACATTGAGGAGAAGCCAGAGAGGGTAACTCCAGCTCCGACGGTCGGCTGGGTGGAATGATACTATGTTCGATTCCCATTCAGGTTGCTTACATTTTATTTGTACACAGGCTTAATGAGTCGAATTACAAGTCATCGCCATATGAAATCCACCCCTTGACTGAAGTCCGTTGACATATACCAAAAGTTATTACCTCCGTAATTTGTTACATAGTTTGTCGCTAACTTTCGTTCAACCAATTAGTCGCATAAGCTCCATCCCCGCCAATGTTTTTCCATTCGCTTATTACTCCCATGCGTTCCACGAATTAACCGCGTGCGCTCCACAACATATTCGATTCCAAGAGTGTTGTAAATTAAAATACTATAACTGAATTAAAAATGTATTAGTACACATTCACAAACCATGCACCTGCCTAATTATGCATGAATTAGTTAAGTAATATTTACTAAGTATGCACTTGCATATTGTACCAAGACAGATATACAAGTGTCCACGTCACCTTGCTTGAAGCGTCAGCTCGCGAATTAATTCCGAGTTATAATATAAATGCCTTTCCAACCCCCCCCCCCCCCTTGTATGGATTGTGTTATCATAAACTAGGAGAGGCAGTTATTTTAAAAAAAGTTCAGTATAAATTTGGAGGTGGTCAGCATTGGATCGCATGTGCGGCAAGCATAGATATTATCTGTAAGGCAACCCTTTTATATAGCAGAGTACCAAGCGAGTGTCAAACCCAAGTCTTCAAGATCAGTGGGTAACCAGTCAAGGAAGCGAACAACAGAGAATATTTCATGCTGCTACGAAGGGTGACCTTGGGCAAATGGCCGCCAGCATTTTATCCACTGTTACTTTCTCGCGATGCACGAAGCGTGACACACCAGCCGCCTCCACAACATGGAATAAATAGTTAGCATTCCCGCCGCAAGTAAGCGCCAGCTGACAGTCAACTCTTTCTATTTCTCTCTCACGTCCCCCGCAAACGTGAAGTAATTATGCACCCTCCACCAATGCACGCCGAAAGTTAAATTTGCTATACAAATAAGAAAAATACTTGGCATTGATATGTAAAACAGTTTCCCATATATATATATAAATTTATGCTTAGATCTCATTTACATTTTACATTATATGAGCGACTTTTATCTGCCATTATGTAAGGATAGGTTAAAAACAAATCGGCACTCGAGGACGTCATTAATTGACATTAATTAGTCTCGCGTCCTGCATATTTCGCTGCGCATCATTATTTTGTTATAAATAGTATGGAAGTATAACGGTAAACGAAACCTCTTGAAGAAAATCAGATTTTTTATTAATCGCCAATGAAATAATTTATTCAGACCATTTGCATAGTGAATATCCACACTCAAGTAGTATGTATATTATAAACTGAAACCAATTACCCATCAGACAATGGAACACAACGGACGAAGTTGGAAGACAACTGTAGGATTGAGAACTTACTCTTTGCTTTATATCCAGTCAAGGATACTTAGATGTTATTCATATAGTGTATGAATACGCATAATTGGCATATACATAATGAACAAATGTCTAGAGTAATTACAACATAAGTACACATCCTACTCGAACCACTCCCTATATCCAACTCACCAGAGTTTTTATATTATGTATAACTCAAATGTCTAGCTTGTAATAATCAAACATACTACAGAACAAACACTGAAACAAAATGCCTTTCCATTACCTATCACAGTCTGTATACAACTCTTGTGCTGCGATCATCACTTGACCAGCAAGCCACCATAGGTCACCGATTAACAAAGAACTACCTATCCCCACCCAACTTCAATATGCGGGCCTGTATTCACCTATGGATATGATATCCCTATCCCCACCCAAACTCGCGATGCGGATCTGTCTTCACCTCTGAATGTGTGAACTAACTATCCCCCAACCAACCTCGCTATGCGGATCTGTCTTCACCTCTGAATGTGTGAACTAACTATCCCCCAACCAACCTCGCTATGCGGATCTGTCTTCACCTCTGAATGTGTGAACTACCTATCCCCACCCAACCTCGCTATGCGGGTCTGTCTTCTCCTCTGAATGTGAGAACTCTCTCCACGACACCAAAAAAAATACAGTTGAGTACTTTAACTGTGATGGATATACAAACTTTGTCTTAGTGTTTATGTTATAATAATCTTACACGTATGTGTAATTTTAAGTATATTGTCACAAAAAGTTTTTTAAAAAATTATTCATTTTCACTTAAATAACGTCATATAAAAAACTAATTTAAATCCACCTTATATAGACTAAGAACACATTTTCCTCCATATATGCTTCGAACACAAAATTTGACATTGTTTATTTGTGTTAAAAGAAAATTATTTTTTATGTTAACCTAATTTCCCATATCAAAAATATGAAAAATATCAAAAATGCCCCTCGAAGCTAACTATAATTTTAAACATTGCTTCATCCCCCATCGACACTAAGTTTTGTAATGAATTCGTTATTTCTTCGACTAAGATAAAACATTAGTACTGAATTTTTCCTACTTCAACCCTAACAAAAGTATTTACATTCTGTGCTTCAACCTCAGGCAAGGGTTAATATGTGTATGCCATTTTAGTAAATGCATGTAAATTTAATTTATTATTGTGTAAATAACATCAAGATCGTCACATAGAATAATTATAAAAAACAAAAGAGAGACAGTGTGCGTCTCTAGCAATCTTCCCAAAATGATACCATTAATATATGAGTGTAGGATGATCCACCGAAAGGTAGGCGTGAGGACGGACAGCTAACCTGCAAAGAAGAGCAATAGCGACATGCCCAGGGCGATCTGCCTGTGCGAACAACATTCCACAATGCAAACTTGTAATTAAAAATCTGTTTCTGCAACACGTATCATTCCTACACTACTCGACCAAGACACGCAGAGGCATCTCAGGAGGTGAGTGACTGACACCAGTATTTTTGTCAACGACTTATGCGAACAGAAAAATATAGCAATCACCGTCACCACTCGCCTCATCTTTACTTACGTAAACATTAAAATATTGTTACAATTAAAATTTCCTTACATATGTTTAATTGAAATGTAAAAATTAAATTTTTAAAATGGTTTTTTAAAACTATTTCTGTCTGTCGTGTTACATAAAAACATTTACAATAAATGAAAACCCATTAGATTGCTATTCCCAATATGGTTGATTTCTTAAATCGTTCCACCTTCTAGGGTAAAAAGAAAATATCCATTGTTGCAATACTTTCTATGCATATACCAAACTCGGTAACCAACCAGTTTTCTTTAAGTTATCTTAACTCTATAAACAATTTGCATTCCCTCACCTCAAACATTCCACAAATCGTGAACACGTACCGAGACATACACTATTATTCCATATCTGTTTAAAGTTGTTTCTGTATCCAAAAATTCAGAACTCACTTCGCGTTTACATCATATCATTCTCAAAATAATATTCCTTTACAAAAACTTTTAGTGGAAAAACTTTCAAAGCATATATGCAAATGGTGAAACCATTGTGGAAAGAACATAAACCAGCTCCCCACTCATGTTTATTCCATCTTTAAATCATTATTTATAAGAATACAGATATAATTACAAATTTATACTTCAACGCCACTAATAGCAAACACCGCTATTTATAACAACGATGCAGACTGCATCAAAGGTTTACAGCGCCAATATCGTTCATGAGAACATAAATTTCCCACATCGAGAGATTTTTTATCACACATCAACACTTTTAGTGCGAATTCATTATCTGTTGTGACATATCTAAAGAACACATTTTAACTTATAAACATACCAGTCTGTGATAGTATATATACTGACTTAAATGCTATTGTTTCTCGCAGGGAATATATGCTATTCATCTAAAAATATCTCAAAATTCGCTTTTAACATTCATTAGTTGTATACCCACACACATAAACATCTATCCACACTACCAATGTTCATGGCGTGCAACCAGTCCGGTTTACGTAAACACACCACATTTAACCTTTACGTGAATCTTATAATATACGAGAGAAGAAAATATATTTTAAAACCATCTCCTGGGTCATTAAACATTTCATAAGATTAATAATGCGTAACTCTTTTAAAAAAAGTATTTATGCAAAACTCTTTATAAAAAGTTTATTATATATATCTTATATACACGAAATAAACCACAAAATCTTAGTCATATATCACATGAAGGTAAATGATATATTTATACCCGTATTCGAAAGAGTGTGTGTTCGAATGAGAGAACATTCACTGTGAGTATTCCATTTTATCTCTCCAATAGACAAACAATTAAACGCCTCGTCGCAAACATTGTACCACCATACCCGGATATTCTATTTAGTATAGAACGTATGCTATAAGAAATAGTTATGTTAGATACATCTCACCTCCTGCATACCATTCGTTAATTTTTTCAGAATTGTATATCAAGGGATTCCACCTTTATAAAGAACACACCTCAGAAAAGATGTGTTTCCAACCATTCACACAATTTCCTTATCATTTATTATATTCACTTAACACATATAATTAGTATTGACCATATAAGCATAGACCTGAAAGTTTGTTTTCAAAGTACAGGTGTGATAGTATGTATGCCTACATACGTAGAAATCTTTTATTTTAATTAAAAGCAAATAATATTAATCATGTATGAAATTCATTTACGAATAGACAAACCGAACCCCCACCCTACACACATATATACTGGAAATTTTATAATATCCCTTGAACGTAACAGCGACAAGATTATACACCAGTCTATAGAGTTTGAACACTATTGTAACGTTATAATATTACGAAATACATTAACAACTTATCTTTATTTAAATTTTTCCACGTCCAGAGACGCCAGTGGTTCATTTGTTAGAAAGACGTTATTAATTAAAATATGTCGACCATCATCCCCCAATTCCCAATCTTAATTAATGACCTATCAACTAAGTATATAGATCAAACTACCAAATACCCATCGAAAAATGTTGAAGTTAACTCATAATTATTTGATATCATATAATACTCACAAAAAATACCGAACAGCTATTTCGACATAATGGTCATAATACATCAACAAACCACAAAATCAATCATTTCCTACACCATAAAGAATATACTAAACACTTCACCTTATACCTTCTAAGAAAACAAAGCAATCATATACGCATTCCTATGGAGTATTTCAACGAATTACTATGATAAAACATTTCATCATGTAATAGTGAAAAACACATTAAAATAATACCAACACCCATAAAATATACCACAGTAAACGATCCAACCTTAACCAAATCTCATACGAATGGACCATATCAACAAACCAGCTATTAAGAAGTGCCAGCAGAAACAAACATTATAACAGTCAATACTCACAATACGTATCACAACACACAACTCATTTGCGCAAACCATAGCATCAGTTTGCAAAACCCTTAGCATTCAGAAGTCAGTGGTGAGGAGTCAGTGTTGAGGAGACAGCAGAGAGGTATCATTGGTGAGGGGTAAGAGGCGTGAGGTCAGTGGCTAGGGGTATGTGGTGAGGGGTCAGTGGTGTGGGGTCAGTGATGAGGGGTCAGTGTTGTGGGGTCAGTGGTGAGGGGTCAGTGGTGTGGGGTCAGTGGTGAGGGTTAAGTGGTGAGGTGTAAGTGGTGAGTTGTCAGTGAAGAGTGGTAAGAGGTGAGGGGTCTGTGGTGAGGAGTCAGCAGAGAGGTGTCAGTGGTGAGGGGTAAGTGGCGAGTGGTCAGCGGCGAGAGGTCAGTGGTGAAAGGTAAGAGGTGAGGAGTCAGTGGTAAGAAGTCAGCAGAGAGGTGTCAGCAGAGATATGTCGTGGGTGAGGGGTAAGTGGTGAGGGTTAAGTAGTGAGTGGTCAGGGGTGAGGGGTCATTGGTGAGGGTTAAGTGGTGGGGGTTAAGTGGTGAGGTGTAAGAGGTGAGGGGTCAGTGGGGAGGGGTAAGTTGTGTGGGATCAGTGGTGAGGAGTAAGTTGTGAGGGATCAAGTTGAGGGGTCAATGTTTTTCAATATAATATTAGAATGTTCGAATAAGTTGTGCATATAGAAGTATGCTCAATACTCGATTTCGTGACAGCAGAGATATACTTAATTTTCAAACAGATATAATTTCAGACACTCAATCAACTGTCAAAGTAATTGCTATGGACGGTGGATAACATATTCCATCTCCAGTAAGTAAGAGAGGTTCTCATTCCTTTATTCACAAATTAATACTTACTGAAAAAAAATGAATTGCATCAAAAAGTCTCGTAGGCCTATTTATTTTCTAATTACAATTCGAATTTTCAGATAAGTCCAAACTGACAGCTGTATTAAACAGGTGTAAACATATTTTTAAAGTTCTTATATCTTCATAGCTTACAGTTAATTTCTATAATGATGACTTTTACTTCAACTATCACAAAAAAAGTGTATCTAATGATAAAATTATGACCATATTCAATACGCATTTAACTCAGATTAGACTTAAACGTTTCTTCCGAACATCCTAATATAAGGAGGGATGGAATAAAAGCAATAGTCTTTCACACACTTTAATTTGAGTAGACACATTTGTCAAAAATAAATATAATTCCCTACATACACTCAAACATTTTCTCCAATCTACAAAAATATTTATGATTTAGTCTAATTTTATTGAACAAATCCTGTTGTGAACAGTCAACCTACTCCTATTCGTTTACACGACACTGCAATTAACACATGGATACATCTTGTATTACGTGCTGAAAATACAGTTACTAGCTTCATGTTGTCTGGTGTTAGAGCTAGTCAAGAATGTCTTGCCACTATATGTACAACATTTTCAACTCTTGTATAACTTTGTTTCCCAGAGTTCAAAGGCTATTGCTACACCACTGTCGATGTTAACATTTTCTCAACAGATATTTCCTTATTCATATTACAAGAGCTTACACTATCACTAGATGAATACACTCATGACGATCTGCTCTCCGTCACAACTGCCTAAGAAGTGAAAACATTCTTAAGGATGCATGCTTATATACTGTTTTCACAACAGAACAATCTGTTAATGTTATCCATTTCGACTGTCTCAGTATACATCTGCTGAGTAAGAATATGTAAAAACAATATGGTTGATGCTGTGTTAAATTAAACCTAGTCATCCCATTTGTTATCTAACCTGCATAGTCATATATCAAACAACCATTCTTGTCAACACTTATATAACTTTCAGTCTTGGATACACATTTAATTTTTCTTTCGCTACTTCAACATTCTACTGGCGTGCATCATACCAGCTTCTAGAATGTGGTGTGTCTGCAACAGTAACACATCCTTAAAAACACTCTAAATAAGGGAGAGAGCTGAGAATTTATTCGTCATGTTGCAGATAAGCAGGTAAATAATTGTAGACCAAGTATATTTCGGGTCATTCATTCGTTAGAGGGAATTTGTTAGGTAGGTATGATGCGAGTTCAGCTCCTTTATCGAGTGCTGCAAGTCATTTCAGCTTCCCATATGCCACAATAGCTGAAAAAATGTTCGGACCATTAGAACAACATGCCATCATTTTCCACTTATCCGTCACGAAAACACAAAGACGTTTTTGATTATGTGTAGCCGCGACACACATGCTGCTTTTGTATAACTGAAAATTATGTATCTAAGTCTCAAGTCACCCGAACTCACTCACAGAAATATAGCTAGACGAACTGCGAATCAGCCATAGAGAGCTCGTACATCTATATAACAACGCTTTCCACCCACGACACCCAACAATCTCCCGAAATGTCTTACACCATCTCCTAGAATGTGTTATGTCTGCAACTTCCTTGAAAATGCAATAATAGGAATAACATGAAAACCTACTTACATGTTGAATGCTTATATATTGTTATTACCACAGAACAAACAGTTTATGTTGTTATGTTGACTATCGCGACTGTCCCAACATATGTCTGAAAATTATGAGTCAAGTGTGGGATTCTAACCCACAGAGCTTAAAACCAGCATTTTAGACTGCTCGGCCAACCTGACCATTTCAGAAAAGATTTTTCTTTATAATCAAAATATTTTAACGTATCCTTGGACGACGTAATCGGATTTAACCTTAAACATTCTTTCCATCAGTTAAAAGTCTATAGTATAGAACAAAAATAAACATAATTTTAAGAAAATTTTAAATTCGCAGAAAAAATATTATGTTCATTACATGTAAGCATGCAAAGAAAACCAAAATATCATGTTCATTACATGTAAGCATGCAAAGGAAACCAAAATATCATGTTCATTACATGTAAGCATGCAAAGAAAACCAAAATATTATGTTCATTACATGTAAGCATGCAAAGAAAACCAAAATACATGTTAATCCCAAAGAAAATATGATATATACAAATATACATAATCCTATCTCATGTATAGAAATATATATATATATTATTTATATTCCCATCATATATATTCCTATCTCATATATATTTCTATCTTATAATTATATATATATTACTATCTCATATATAATTCTATTTTTTATTTATTTATATTCCTACATTATATATGTAATTTGTTTTCTTCTGGGGTGAACGTGTAGTCGGGTTTTCTCTGAGTTCTCCCATACCTTGAAGATCTTATGATTTTTTTTATTATTTATTACTTATTTATTATTTTTTACTATTTATTACTTATTTATTATACTATTTATTACTTATTTATTACTATTTTATTATTTATTATTATTTAAAACTTTCTACAAATTATATTCATTTTTGTTTTATACAGTATATTTTCAACAGATGGTAAGAAAGGTTAATGTTAAGATTCTATGACATGATACCAAGATAAGGTTTAAAACTATTTATTATAAAGAAAATACTTTTCTGAAATAGTCAAGTTAGTCAAGCAGTCTAAAATGCTGGATTTAAGCTCTGGTTCCTTGTAAGAGGAGGGTGGGTTCGAACACCACACCTGAGAAATAATTTCCTGACATATATTGAGGCAGTCGAGATGGTCAACATGAACTGTTTTTTCTGTGTTCTTAACAGTATATAATCATTCAACGTGTAAGAAGGTTATCACATATTCCCTGTTGATATGGTTGTCAAGGAAATCTTACTTTCACAGACATAAAACATTGTAGGAGATGGTGTAAGATATTTCGAAAGACTGTTGGGTGTTGGAGTGGGTGTAAAGCAATGTTATATAAATGCATTGGCCCTCTCTAGGTGATTCGTAGTTCGTCTATCGTTTGAGTAATAGCTATCTTACTCTGACTGAGTTCGAGTGACTTGAGAATTAGATATATAATTCTTAGTCAAACCATAGCAGCATGTGTATCGCCACTACATATAATTTAAAATGTGTTTCTGTTGTCGTGAGGGCTCAGCGGAAAATAATGGCGTGTTGTTCTAATGGTCAGAAAACTTTATCAGCTATTGTGACATAAGGAATGGTCAAATGACTTGCAGCACTCGACAAAGAAGCTGAACTCCCATGCATACCTAAAGAATTCCTTCTAAAGCATTCATGACATGAAATAAACTGGGTCTTCAAACGTTACCTGCTTATCTGCAACATGGCGAAGAGATTCTGAGCTGCCTCCCTTATTTAGAGTGTTTTTAAGGATGTGTTACTGTTGCGAACCCGCCACAATCTAGGAACTGGTGTAATGCATCCCGGATAGGTGTTGAAGTAGCAAGATAAATATAAAAGGTGTATCCAAGACTGAAAGATTTATAGTGTAAAGAATAATGGTTCTTTGATGAATGACTTCTCAGGTTAGATAGCAAATGGAATGATTAGGTTTCGTATATAACTGCATCAACCATATTGCTTTTATATATTCATAGGCAGCAGATGCTTACTGAGACATTCGAAATGGATAACATTAACTGATTGTTTTGTTGTGAAAACATTAAGTATATAGGCATGTATCCTGTAAGAATGTTTTCACTTCTTCGGCAGTTGTAATGGAGGGCAGATCATCACGATTGGATTCAACTAGTAATAGGGTAAGCTCTTCTAATATGAATCAGGAAAGAGCTATTGAGGATATATTAACATAGTTAGTGGTAATGCGAAAGCCTTCGGACTCTGGGGGTTGGAATTGCAAACCTTTTTAATATTCTGGCAAGACATTCACAGCTAGCTCTTAACACTGACCTCTAACCACTGAATCCTCACCACTGTCCCCAGACCATTGTCCCCACACCACTGACACCTCACCACTAACTCATCACCACTGACTGCTCACAACTGACTCATAATCACTGACCCCTCACCACTAACTCCTCACCACTGACCCCTCACCACTGACTCCATGCCACTGACCACACTGCTGACTCCTCACCACTGACTCATCACCACTGACCCCTCACCACAGATCCCTCACCACTGACTCCTCACCACTGACCCCACACCACTGACTCCTCACCACTGACACCTAAACACTGAATCCTCACAACTGACCCCACGCCACTGACCCCACACCACTGACCCCTCACCATTCACTCATCACAACTGACCCCACACCACTGACCTCACACCACTGACTCCTCACCACTGACTCATCATCACTGTCCCCGCACCACTGACCCCACACTACTGACCCCTCACCATTCACTCATCACAACTGACCCCACACCACTGACCCCTCACCATTCACTCATCACAACTGACCCCACACCACTGACTCCTCACCACTGACTCATCATCACTGTCCCCGCACCACTGACTCCACACCACTGACTCCACACCATTGACTCATCACAACTGATCCCACACCACTGATTCCTCACCACTGACACCACACCAATGACCCCAAACCACTGACACGTCACCACTGACCCCCTCCAAGACACACACACACACATATATATAATCAATAAAATGTATATATTTAAAAAAAATTGTGTATGTTATTCATATCTGTCTGGTATTTGTGTGTATGTCACAAATAAACAAACCTGAACACTTATGCACTTGTATATTAAAGTTGCAAAAAAAATTACATAAAATATTATTCATAGTTACCATTTATATATTGAACATAACAGTAAATCTCTGTAATATATGGTGAAACTTTCTAAAACTGAAATGTAAATAATAATATCATATCACTACTATATAAATTTGAGAACTTCCGTACACATTTTGACATTTTTCATGAGCAAAAATGGAGATAGATTGTAATGAAGTATGTAGCGATGAAAACATTCCTGCTTTCTCACCAAGCCTTGTGTGGTAAATTTCCGAATTAGTTTCGTAGAGCTAACATAGTGACGAAAAGTCGTCAGTATATAAAATGTTCACAGTAATGTGAGCACTTTTAAGGCTCTAGTAATTTTTTCTTTCAGCCATAGTTTGTCATTAACCACCCTTTTAAATAAATATGGCGATGTAAGTAATAAAAACGCACAATATGTATATAATCCACCACGATCTGAAGTTAATGGCCAAGGCCTATATATATATATATATATATATATATATATATATATATATATATATATATATATATATATATAAACAAATGAGAAGGCTATCAAAAAAGTGCTCACTTTGCAGTGAATAGCCTACGTATAGTAAAAGAGTGATTAATGCCAGATATGAAGAGAGAGGGGGTACGGCCACAGAGTGTGTAGAGAAGAGTGGGGGATGCGTTTTTACACATTATTCCCATATGCACAGCAAGGGGGAGGAGGTAATGACTGTCACTGCCGTTGCTGCACCACACTGGATGTGTGAAGGGACGACCTCCCTTCTCCCTGAGCTGGCGTGGGACTGCCAGCCAGTCAGTCAGTGTGTGTTTGCTTGCAGTCTCTCACTGCCTAACACACTGTCTCAGCTCTCAGCCCCTGCTACGTACATCACTTCGGCAGTGTTCTTGGCGCTTTGTTACATCTTCACTATGGGCTGTTCATGGTAAAAAGTGAGCACATTTGTGGTTCTAATAAAGTTTTTCCATCAGTCATAATATGTGATAAATACGGAGTTTTTTATTTCACCGGACTTGAAAGTTATGTCTGAAGCTACAATAAAAATACGTTGCATTCCGTTACTGCTGATGAGCACTGATATAATAGATGGTCCATGAGTGTTCGTCAACATTTATGAAACCGCAAGCAGTAAAAAGTGAAAATTTTGATCGTCATTTACTTCCTTGATTTAAAACAATCGGCAGTAGTATTCATTAAAATTATATAAAAGAATTTTTTTTTCTCTCGAGATAAAAGACTTTTTACACATAAAAACAATTATTCACAATTATTTGACTACCATGAGGAATTTTTAACAACTGTTTGTTTTGATTGTTTTTATGGGAGAGAGAGAGAGACAGTTAGTGAGTGTCTGCAGTCTGGCGATGGCTGATGGTTGGTTGGGGGGGAGAGAAATCAGAATGGCTGCTACCTCTTTCCAGACGTGCACGCCCGCAGCGGGGTGAATGCTGAAGAAGGAGAGGAAGGAAGATAGGGATCGGTTTGACTTGCTTTCAGTTATGTTGATTCATAGTGTAGAGTCAACGTCATGATTGAGTTTGTCGGGCTGAGGGCGAGGCGAAGCTATATGCCTAAAGATGCAAGGATAATTTGCCAATATAACCCTGGTGTTGGCAGGCGAGTAACAGGGATGTGTGTGAGTGTAGCCACTGATATCGAACTCAGCCATAACTGTCGGGTCTGACGCAAGGTCATCCAGAACACCATCACCATGGACGACTATAAACTTATATTAATAAGCCAACTGGTAGTCAGAGTACAGGTCAGCAGCATTAGGTCCCAACATCATGATGCATATACTCAATGCTGCAACAAACTAGCTATTTTGTGGATGGACAAAAAAGGAAGATCCTGTACGATGCCATACATACTGTATCTTATGGCTAGAATGAGTAGATCTGTGCACACACTTCAGGGGCAGGCACATATCACCATATATTTGTCTGTCCCCGGGATTGTCAAAGTGAGTGCTTTCTTTCCCCTCTCCCACAACAAATGTTTGAGTGTGCAGATTTATTCCGCAGCATGGTGGAACCGATGCAGAAGCCATATACATATTTCCAGGTATGCTGTCCTTATATTGCGCCAGTTCCAGCACACCATAGCACAAGTAGGAGCCATATAGATCTTACCACGAGTCCTGGTTGCCTGGATGGCATGCTATAGCTCATGTAGGGCCTGTACAAATTTCCTGCCAAGCATTCCACCAGTGTGTGTGTTTCTGTATTATGAGTTCCAGCACACTGGAGAACATACTACAATCTGGTCAGGTGTGCCGGCTGGCCATACACTATGGCGCCAAGCGTACGACCAATTTGTTTCCCACTCCAGTTTTTCGTTTTCAGTATACCACACACGAGTCATCTTCAACGTGTCCGGTATAATTGTGTGTGTCATGGTTTCATCATACTGGAGCGCATACGGGAGTCATATCTGTTCTTCCATGTATGCTTACTGGTTGTATGCTGGAGAAAATGCGGGGAACCCACCTATTCCTGCGCAGGCGTACAACTTGTATCCTGTTGTCTGTTTTTTTTTTTTTCGATGGCACTCTGGAGCACATATAGTAGTTGTACAATATTTATACCAGGAATACCGCTGCTACTGTAGAAGATTACGTCGATTACTATATTGCGTCTCACTCTTAGATTGCAGTGGGTAGCTAAACAAACAATTTTATATTTATACACTACTATAAAATTTTACAATTTTTGTTACGTAATTTTGTATGTATGAACGTATTCTGCCAACACAGCATAACCTCTTTGCTGTTGATAACTCTAGCCATCTGGAACCAACGCACGTTTTAAGCACTTAACTGCAATCTAAGAGTGAGACGCGGTATAGCAACATGCCACTACCTAATGTAAGTGTTGTCTTACTAAGTGTATGTTATTAGTACTCGCGATGTCTATACTGTTTCACATTCAATCACTATGTATAAACTACTTTCGTACAACCAATATGTCTGCAATACTTCTTCTGCCCCTGGATTTGGCGTCTGTGTTGAGTCTCCGACCTGGGGATCACTTTTCTTTCCCTGGGGGACTCAACACTTATCCTATCGGAAGTTTTGAGTGTGAAATTGTATTCGTGTCGCATTGCAGTGTAGTTTATTGTGGTCGTATCATACTTGATTTTCTTCTAGTTGTCACGAGCCCCCCCCCCCCCCCCCGCTCATCATTTGTCGCTTCTGTATGCTTACCTTTGCTGACTTTCTATGATGTTTTCTGTGTGTCTCCACTTTTTTTTCCATAAGGGTTGCTTTCACTTTCAGCATTTTAAGGCGCCAGTTCTCTATGCTTGCTGAGCCACTTATGGTTTTTGATTGTCCTTATATGCAGTTTGTGTATAAGAAAAAAACATGAGTGGTGCTGCAGGCATAGCGAATTGACTGGTCCCAAGCCCGAGGATCGTCCGGATGGCTATGCCATGTGACGGCAATGGCGCAGTGAGAGCGCCCATGTTGCTTCTGCCACCGATGAGAACTTGTGAGTGTGTTATTGTCTTCATTCGACTAAGGCAGGTGACCTAGCGGGGCATCCTCGCAGGGATTAGGGGTATCATGGTACGGACTGGGGCGTCTTCGTGGCGATGAGGAGTGGACTGGGTATAAGGACGAAGACTGGATTACCTAGAGGAAATCATAAACAGAATGCAAGCGCATGGAGTAGAGACATTCGGTAGGATGGAAGCACCTGGAGAAAACCACAACTAGAATGCAAACACATGAATTTTCGAAGTGTACTGGCTGTCAAGATGGCCGCTGGTATACTGGCTACCAAGATTGCCACCGGGAGTAGAGGGAAAAAGGGGAATTTTGTGGGAACAGGGGAAAAAGGGACATTTTTAAGGGAAAAGCGAAATCCAAAATGGATCATCCCTTCAGTATCCCACCCTTCGCCCCGAACATTTTCCTACTACTATCATCTCCTAATTCTTAACTTCGTATAATATAAAGAATGTTAATACTCACAATCTTTATTTTTTCGACATAAATAAATTGTTATTCTAGAAGTAATTTGAAATCAGTGTTGGGAAATGCCGACCATAATGAAGGAAAACGAAACTGATATCTGTAAAAATAACGAAATGTCTCCACGTTTCGTATAGTTTCGGGTTGTAAGAAATGAAAAAAGCTATCTGTGAGTGAGGATATAAGGAGCAGTGTTCGCCGCTGTAACGTTAGAGCAATAGTTTCCTATTGTAAATACAATATTTCAACTACTTACTGTTATCGACGTTCCTTCATCATATGTTCACACAAACCACAAGTATGAGACGGCATTGCTTCAGCAGTTCAGTCAAGTGCAATTATGCCACCATAATTTCACTATAAAGTGTAATTTCTGAGTTGATTACATCTGTAAATATGATAGGCGAACGGATAACGTCTAGAACAAAAGCGATTCTGGTTTGTGGTCAGATTCTGCTTCAGAATCAAATTTCGATTAAATTTATTTCTATATATAAAACAACGCTCAAGAAATGGAACTAATCCTTCATATATTGGGGAATCTTGTTTTTTATTGAAAATCAATTAAACGAAAAAATACCTGAATACGATTTACGCCCAAATCCACAACTACATTTTACTAACCCGTCCTGTAGAAATCAGAAGAAAAAAAAACATAGAAATATAACTGTCGGTATTTCATAATGTCCCGTAAATTCGAAACTACCGTGAAGTTTGTAGAAAGTCAGTTGCGGGCAAATAAACCACCCGTAACTTAAGAATCATTCCTGGAAGATTTTTGCTTCAAATGATCACGCGGAGTGTGAGAGCACCTCACTCCTCAACTCGTACAAGAAATATGGGGTCGATCGTTTTTACGAGTAGCCACTCTTTGCGCGCATTTGATAACATTTCAGCCAGCAGAAACAGTGTGGCTAGGATTTGTAAGTGAGTTATTTGAGATGTATCTGTAGGCCGGTTGGTTTTAATGCAACTTGAATTATATTCAAGTTAGTCAAAGTGTTTCATTCATATAAAGGGGCGAGTCTATCGGAAGTTCAGATGTTCACAAACACGTTCAACTGTGTTGACCATAAAACCTTGACCTTGGCAAAGGGCGATTGAATGTTGGGTACTTGTACCGAAGAGGATAGCCAGTCCACGTCATATCAGTATGTGCCTGTATGTGTAGTATAACCGCGAGATTTCTAAAATGCAGAGTGGGTTAGCGATCGCAGACATGTCATCAACGCAGCTTGGCTCCAATTCTTACTACAGCTGTTCACTTTGCGAACACGAAGATTGCATTGACGAAAATTACTTTCGCTAAATTACCACTGAAGACTGACATTGTGAAAATCATTTTGCTTCTTCAGCAGCAAGATAAAATGGACGAATGTTTTTTATGAGTTGCCTTACCCTCGTGAACTAGAACTGTTAGTTAATTAAGTTTAGAAACAGTTTCGTGTGTATGTTAGAATAGAATCTACACTTTGCAAAATTGGCCATGCTCAAATTCACAGCAACACACCATCGTTCACTTGACCTTGATCCTTTCACTACCCTCAGTTACCCACATTCTTTTGATCCCTTTGTAATATAGCGGGGTATAATTCTCCACGTCTGTCTTCATTTCACAATATGCGACGTATACTCAAAAATAGATGTATAAATGAATTGTATTTTGATGTTGCCTCGGTTTAAGAGCCAACAGGAGTGTCGTGCAAATGGCAGGAAACTGCACTTAAAAACAAACAAAACTTACAATGCAGGGCTCGTGAGTGTAGTTCGCTTGTGCGATCAGCTGGAGCTGACATTCTGGTCAACATCTGCGCGCTGACAGTGACAGTGTCACGTCACAGCCAAGCAAGGGCCCTTTTCTAGGGCAGATAAGGGCCCTTGCTTGGCTGTCAATGCCCTAACTTAGGCTTTAAAGAAGTAGGCAATGCAAAACGTAGTGCGTGGTCAAACTGAAGTGAGTCGCTTACCTGCATTTGTGAGTTTCGCTGTAGTAAATGTCACTGGTATCTTATCTTCGAAACACGCGCACTAAGTTTTCGCTGGTCAATGTGCCTCCTTTCTTGTCATTAATTAACAGGTTATTATCCATCCTTAACTAGTTTATTTTAACTGTTTCTCGCCGTACATATAATTATTGTATTTTAATTATATTCACTATCATCCATTAAAACACATTTGTTATGTGCTAAGAACAACAAGGAACAAAAATAAATACTGTTCATTGTCTTAAGGATTTACTTTGAAATTTCCCGTTTAGAGAGAATATTCTACTCATTTGATTCCATTATTAGAATGCAATTCCTTTTTCCAAAATGTAATCAATTCAAAACCACATATTTACTCCATGTGTAAGAATATTCGCAAAAAAATAGTGCCACAGTTTACGACTTCGTTGTAAATGAAAAATATTTATAATTTGATTAGAAATTTGCGAGTTTTTTTTTTTTTTTTTAGCGCACGTGTTTATTATAATGATGAACCAAACAGCTTTTAAAAACCATTGAAGGCAGAGATTGGCTTCTATAATATCCAAAAGAGAGATATTTTACTACGGAGGTATTGCCTACTTGTCGCACAGTTGACACGACACCAAGTTGTGCGTGGTAAGGAAGAGTGGCCATAACGTATGTTGAATAACGGTACAGTGCAAAGTTTCAAACTAGTACATGCGTGTCGTAATACGCATGCTGAACGTGGCTGTACAGCAGAGTAAAGACTGCTCGCAGTAAAGCGAACATCAACCTTTGAAAAATGACACTGTCTGTACGTGTGTGTATTTGTAATAGGCAAGGGTAGTGGCATGCGCCCAGAAAAGTTGGTAACGACGCGATGGAGGGAGAGTAATAGTTAAATGTTTCAAAGTTGAATTTAAAGTGTTAGGTAAACATATGTCAACATTTCAATGATTTATTTCTCTTTCTGATGATTTTAATTTATATAAGTGAACAGGTAAGTAAATTTGTAAAAAAATTATTTTCACAATAATTGTACAGTTTTCTTTTATTGACACGTAAATAAAGTGATCAGGTCCATGGCAGTGTTGATTTTACCTGCAGCGGAAGGATACAATGTATATCTTAAGCAGGGCTTTCAAAGGCGCTCATTTGGCCCTGAACAGCCCACAAGGGCGTGTCTACACTGTCACTACTTGCCAGGCACTTACATAATGTTTGTCACAGGGGCTGCAGTGGTTTAGTGATTGGACTACTCACCTTCCACCTGGGGGAACCGGGTTCGATTACTGTCGGGGTCTCTACAGGATATTCGCTTGCGGTAGTCATGCTGAACATACCGCTGGTCGGCGAGTTTTCTCGTGGATCTCCCGTTTCCCTCACCCTTTCATTCTGGCACTGCTCCATACTCACCTTGCTTTCGGCTCTAAAGACTGCGATGTTAAGATCCGCCAAAATCTCTTCACATTACGCCAGTGGCGTAACTACAGTGGTGGTCTTGGTGATCAGTCACTGCTCAGAAGCCAGTGTCAGTGAGCATATTCAGCTCTTCTCACTACTCATTACAAGCGCTAAATATTACATTGTTTTTTTTTATGGATTTTTCGCAATATGCAATACTTATTCCAACAGAAAATGTATTTTTAATTCATCACTTGAAGGTAGTGATGCTGGCCTTACAAGATTCTCAATTCTGTGGCATTTTATTACTCGTTTTGTATAACATAGTTATAGTACAAAATTAAACATAATGTAAGCTGTTACATTTTAATAACCTGAGGTTATTAAAGCGTACAGGTTTGGGTTAGGCGTAGCTTACTGTAAAGACTGGGTTAATTCAAACATATTTATATAAAACCCAAATAAATAACAATTAACACAACTCTCTACAATCGTTGAGTTGAAGCGGGGCAATCAACTATAATACCTGCTAACCAATTAAGCAGAAGCCACGATATTATTAATTAGTTAAATATCTTTGAAAGCATTGGAACTGGTTCACCTTAATATCGATGCCGAAGGCTGCTTTGCATCACATCTTGGCTTTGGGGGTCCACGGTACGTCCTTCTGCGGTCCTCTTGACCCCGCGGCTGGCTGGCGTCAGGCGTGGTGTCATGTCCCAGCGGCGCTAAATACTCGCAGCGGGTTTACTTATTTAACTCTGTTTCCACAACGTCGCTCAGCTTGTGGCATCGCCCTGGTTGCTGCGGTGTGTCACGTCTCTTGTTTGGGGATTTCCGTGGCTTATCCACCTTTACACTACCCTCCTCTTCAAATATAAAGTGCTGTCCCCAGCTGTAGGAACGGCCTATGGTACTGGATTCGCCGTGCAATGAAACCCATGCCTGCTTTATGTCAGATGGAATAAGGAAGGTTGAAGCCATCTTCAATCCGGAGAGGAGTTTAGAGTAGGACTTAATGACAACGAAAATAAAGCTGCCTTCTTTGTTGAGTGGAAATCTTTGTAAATATAGCGGTCTGTCTGCTGAGCGTGAATGAGTGTGGTCCTGGGCGCGAACTTATCCTTGTTTACCTCCGTGCATGCTTCCTCTCAGTAGACGCAGCTGACCGAATGGAAATCTTTGTAAATATAGCGGTCTGTCTGCTGAGCGTGAATGAGTGTGGTCCTGGGCGCGAACTTATCCTTGTTTACCTCCGTGCATGCTTCCTCTCAGTAGACGCAGCTGACCGAATCGAAATGCGCTCGTAAAACCTGGCAGCCGGCTTCATGTCCTAGCCTACCTATACGTGGCTATTTCATTATTAAATCATTATTGATAAGTGAATGTTTGGTAATGTAACTATATTTATATTAAGTTTTACTTGTTGAAATTTCAAACACTAAATCTCCTCTCGTTACAATGCGTATTAACTTTCATACAGCGTATATTTTACTTTACGTTTTGAGAACTTCATCGGCAAAATTATTTATTTGTATCTGAAAATAAAATTATTAGACATTTGTATGTAATATACAATGAATCCATGTGTTAGTGATTTAACTACAATGGTGAACACTTTGTTTTTGCAACTGGTAATTTAATATTTTTTGAATATTGAAATATTACTACTTTTCAATTTAGGCATTATATTTTATATAGAGCATGCTTATCATAGTAACAAGTTCTATTTTACGTCTATAAATATATATTATTTCCATTGAGCTCATTTGTAAGGCGTCGAGAGGAGTTTCGTGAAGAAATGTAGTATATCCTACTTTCTAAGTGATTTACTTTTGTGAAAATTATAAATATAATCCTTTTATTAACCCCGCAACAGTTCTTTACTGCGGAAAGGTTCCAAGGACAAACATTCTCTAACTCATTTATAAACTATTCTAACAATAACAATGTTTATTAACCCCACTACAGTTCTTTACTGAGGAAAGGTTCCAAGGATATACATACTCTAACTCATATATAAACTATTCTCACACCAACAATGTTTATTAACCCCGCTACAGTTCTTTACTGAGGAAAGGTTCCAAGGATATACATACTCTTACTCATATATAAACTATTCTCACACCAACAATGTTTATTAACCCCGTTACAATTCTTTACTGAGGAAAGGTTCCAAGGATATACATACTCTAACTCATTAATGAACTATTCTCACACCAACAATGTTTATTAACCCCGCTACAGTTCTTTACTGAGGAAAGGTTCCAAGGATATACATACTCTAACTCATATAAACTATTCTCACACCAACAATATTTATTAACCCCGTTACAGTTCTTTACTGAGGAAAGGTTCCAAGGATATACATACTCTAACTCATATATAAACTATTCTCACACCAACAATGTTTAGTAAACCCCGCTACAGTTCTTTACTGAGGAAAGGTTCCAAGGATATACGTACTCTAACTCATATATAAACTATTCTCACACCAACAATATTTATTAACCCCGTTACAGTTCTTTACTGAGGAAAGGTTCCAAGGATACACATACTCTAACTCAAATATAAACTATTCTCACGCCAACCATGTTTATTAACTCCGCTACAGTTCTTTACTGAGGAAAGTTTCCAAGGATATACATACTCTAACTCATATATAAACTATTCTCACACCAACAATGTTTATTAACCCCGCTTCAGTACTTTACTGAGGAAAGGTTCCAAGGATATACATACTCTAAATCATATATAAACTATTCTCACACCAAAAATGTTTATTAACCCCGCTACAGTTCTTTACTGAGGAAAGGTTCCAAGGATATACATACTCTAACTCATATAAACTATTCTCACACCAACAATGTTTATTAACACCGCTACAGTTCTTTACTGAGGAAAGGTTCTAAGGATATACATACTCTAACTCATATATAAACTATTCTCACACCAACAATATTTATTAACCCCGTTACAATTCTTTACTGAGGAAAGGTTCCAAGGATACACATACTCTAACTCAAATATAAACTATTCTCACGCCAACCATGTTTATTAACTCCGCTACAGTTCTTTACTGAGGAAAGGTTCCAAGGATATACATACTCTAACTCATATAAACTATTTCACACCAACAATGTTTATTAACACCGCTACAGTTCTTTACTGAGGAAAGGTTATAAGGATATACATACTCTAACTCATATATAAACTATTCTCGCACCAACAATATTTATTAACCCCGTTACAGTTCTTTACTGAGGAAAGGTTCCAAGGATATACATACTCTAACTCATATATAAACTATTCTCACACCAACAATGTTTAGTAAACCCCGCTACAGTTCTTTACTGAGGATAGGTTCCAAGGATATACATACTATAACTCATATATAAACTATTCTCACACAAACACTGTTTATTAACCCCGTTACAGTTCTTTACTGAGGAAACGTTCCAAGGATATACATACTCTAACTCATATATAAACTATTCAAACACCAACAATGTTTATTAACCCCGTTACAATTCTTTACTGAGGAAAGGTTCCAAGGATATACATACTCTAACTCATCTATAAACTATTCTCACACCAACAATGTTTATTAACCCGCTACAGTTCTTTACTGAGGAAAGGTTCCAAGGATATACATACTCTAACTCATATATAAACTATTCTCACACCAACAATATTTATTAACCCCGTTACAGTTCTTTACTGAGGAAAGGTTCCAAGGATATACATACTCTAACTCATATATAAACAATTCTCACACCAACAATGTTTATTAACCCCGCTACAGTTCTTTACTGAGGAAAGGTTCCAAGGATATACATACTCTAACTCATATATAAACTATTCTCACACCAACAATATTTATTAACCCCGTTACAGTTCTTTACTGAGGAAAGGTTCCAAGGATACACATACTTTAACTCAAATATAAACTATTCTCACACCAACCATGTTTATTAACCCCGCTACAGTTCTTTACTGAGGAAAGTTTCGAAGGATATACATACTCTAACTCATATATAAACTATTCTCACACCAACAATGTTTATTAACCCCGCTTCAGTACTTTACTGAGGAAAGTTTCCAAGGATATACATACTCTAAATCATATAAAACTATTCTCACACCAACAATGTTTATTAACCCCGCTACAGATCTTTACTGAGGAAAGGTTCCAAGGATATACATACTCTAACTCATATATAAACTATTCTCACACCAACAATATTTATTAACAACGTTACAGTTCTCTACTGAGGAAAGGATCCAAGGATACACATACTCTAACTCATATAAACTATTCTCACACCAACCATGTTTATTAACCCCGCTACAGTTCTTTACTGAGGAAAGTTTCCAAGGATATACATACTCTAACTCATATATAAACTATTCTCACACCAACAATGTTTATTAACCCCGCTTCAGTACTTTACTGAGGAAAGGTTCCAAGGATATACATACTCTAACTCATATATAAACTATTCTCACACCAACAATGTTTATTAACCCCGTTACAGATTTTTTTTTTATTGAGGAAAGGTTCCAAGGATATAAATACTCTAAATCATTAATGAACTATTCTCACACCAACAATGTTTATTAACCCTGCTACAGTTCTTTATTGAGGAAAGGTTCCAAGGATATACATACTCTAACTTATCTATAAACTATTCTCACACCAACAATGTTTATTAACACCGTTACAGTTCTTTACTGAGGAAAGGTACCAAGGATATACATACTCTAAATCATTAATGAACTTTTCTCACACCAACAATGTTTATTAACCCCGCTACAGTTCTTAACTGATGAAAGGTTCCAAGGATATACATACTCTAACTCATATATAAACTATTCTCACACCAACAATGTTTATTAACCCCGCTACAGTTCTTTACTGAGGAAAGGTTCCAAGGATATACATACTCTAACTCATATATAAACTATTCTCACACCAACAATGTTTATTAACCCCGCTACAGTTCTTTACTGAGGAAAGGTTCCAAGGATATACATACTCTAACTCATATATAAACTATTCTCACACCAACAATGTTTATTAACCCCGCTACAGTTCTTAACTGAGGAAAGGTTCCAAGGATATACATACTCTAACTCTATATAAACTATTCACACACCAACAATGTTTATTAACCCCGCTACAGTTCTTTACTGAGGAAAGGTTCCAAGGATATACGTACTCTAAATCATATATAAACTATTCTCACACCAACAATGTTTATTTTTTTCTCGTGTTACAAATCTTCCACTCTCTATATAGTACTCGTGTATTTCACAAACATTTACTAGTGATGACACTAAACCCTAGTTATTTCTTTAGTAGGACTGAGTCTACTAATGTGGCCATTATGATGCAAGAACATTATTACTTCTAAAATAAAGTGAGTGGGAATTTATAACAAAATATGTTGTGTTTTATTTTAAAATTCATATAAGGTGTGCTAGTAAAATATATACTAATTTACTGTACACGTTATCAAACTGATACATTTTTATAGTAATGTATTACCTTTACAAAAACGTTGCTAATTAATGCACACGCTGGACATATATATCGCTTTGAAAATATTTTCGATATTCATCAATTTGGCCTTTTTCGAAACTACAGCCTAAAATCCGTTAACTCATTCATCGGGTTTGTGTAAAACCTTTTGTTTATATTTTCTAGCTTTACTATGCACCTTTTGTGATTTAATATGTCTTAGTGCCTATATTGGTGTTTCTTGTCGACCCGGTCGAGGTACTTGGATGTATGTATGGTGTATTGAAAAAGAAATTCTCCTGTGTTACCTCCCTCGTGGTGAAAAGTTAATTTATCACTGCGTTGCTATGTGCTGTCATACTGTGCCACTATGCTTGTTTCGGGTATGCGCTCCATAATCCTTGGCATAAGGGTGACTGTTCTCTCTCTCTCTTTCTCTCTCTCTGAGCTCTGCAGCTCTGATGCTCTGATGCTCTGTTATGGCATTGTGGTCCTTTTGCCATGTTACCCCCTCCAGAGAGTTGCGACGCCGTATTACCATTTCCGCTGACGTTCATTTGTCCTGAAACACTTCCCGTATGGCTTAGCATTCAGACATATCAATTTTATTTTTATTATAAAGACGTAATCATATATTATAATTACATATACTATTTATGTAATGGTAAATTTTCGTGTTGGCCATGTTAAAATTTTATTACAAGTGTCCCTTAATTAATATGTCGTAATTTTATTTGGCAATTATTTCGTGTATTAAGTTAACATAATGTTATTCAGCTTTGTGCAGTTGTATTCCTGTGTGCGTTTATTTATGTATTTAATTCATATTACATATGAAAACATATTACTTTTCATACTAGTTAAGATACAATTCTCGTATTGGTGAACTTGCATTTTATAATTTATATGCAAATTGACGTAAGTAATACACTTAGTTATAATATAGTAATTGCATTTCTTTCTGTCTTCTCAGTGTATGTTATTTTAATGATAATGACTATAAAATATAATTCATAGCTTTTTCCTTTATACTGAAGTTTTCACTTATTATAGCAACAGCAGTGTGTATGTACTAAATGATCGCACACTCAGGTGCATGTTTACAAAACAACGTGGCGGGCATCGAACACCCACTGTGCTGACAGTCGGACTCACTGACTCGTTGCGACAGCTGGCCGTCAGTGCGCGCTGCGGAAATGCTGAAATGCAGTAATGAGGTCGCAGCATTTTACCTCTTCCCTGGTCCGTGCCTGCACACATTGCGTCACGCGAGTGTATGCTTTGAAAACTTACATTATTCACTTCTCTATTACTCTACAACTTTTTAAACACAAATAATTGACATTGTTCTTACCTTACCTCTGTGTGTAGTTATATTATGTCAAAAGATGATCAGAATGCACTTTATTATTTAAATTATTAAATTTAATTTACATTATAGCCCTGATCTGTCATGCCAATAACTGATGTGTTTACATCTTGCGTAAAACAATTACTTTACATTCTCAAACTCTCATTAAACTCACACAGACAGCTTCCTGTATTTAAGTTGTTTTATCAATGTAGCACATTATAAGGTTATAGAATTTGCTGCTATGACAATTTCAAGATATGCATATTCTTGCTATTGTGTTTATAATTAATTACTTGAATATGTTACGTTAAACGATTTGCATAACTTTAAGCTCCTGTATGTAATAATGTAACAAAACAAGATGCAGCTTTTCATAAATATATTTTTAAATTATTATCTGCACTCTCTGTGTAACTCTCTTTGTGGACACTAGTATATTTCATTACATTTCAAAAGTCCTGCACTTCATTGTAATTTTCTTTTGTTTTATTACTGCCCCCTGTGTGCGCGCAGCTAACAGCTAATTTAGTGTATTGCCCTAATGTTACCCTTTTCATTGTAATTTTCTTTTGTTTTATTACTGCCCTCTGTGTGCGCGCAGCTAATAGCTAATTTAGTGTATTACCCTAATGTTACCCTTTTCATTGTAATTTTCTTTTGTTTTATTACTGCCCTCTGTGTGCGCGCAGCTAACAGCTAACTTAGTGTATTACCCTAATGTTACCCTTTTCATTGTAATTTTCTTTTGTTTTATTACTGCCCTCTGTGTGCGCGCAGCTAACAGCTAATATAGTGCATTACCCTAATGTTACCCTTTTATTTGTAATCAACTTTCATACTGTAAGCAACTTACTTAATTTTTTATTTGTCATAATTTGCTAAAAAGTTAATTAAACCTTAACTTAATAATGGTGCTTGTTATTATAACACAATCTGTACATTATATATTGCAAGGGTTTTTCAGTTTTTCATTAACATGTCGCAATGTACTCAATCTGAGACGTTATCGGGGTACACATGATCAATGTTCTCACATCTGAGACGTTATCCGGGTACACATGTATCGTAAAGAGTCCTATTTGCAATGCCCTCTTGGAACATTGCCTACAACTGTGCAGTTTATCTATCTATATATGTCGCACAGTTGAAATGTAATACTTCCCTTACACCCTTATGCTGCCTGGAATTACCCAACAGGTCAGTGGCTCAAATTTTAGGCTCTCAATATCGGGTCAGTTTCCCGACGTAAGCGCAAATGTTTTCACGCTCAGGCGCGAAATGAACGACCTCGGAATATGCCCGATATTTGTTTAATATCGAATATGGCGTATGAGTGGAGGGCAGTATGGCAGCTAATGAAATACGTCTGTCGTTACGTGTATGCCTGTGTGTTCTGCTCACGTGGGAAAACTGCCTGCTGTGTAAGGTTTTGCTGCGATTGAAGGCTGACATAACTATGCCGTCACCTGTTCGCCCGTGAACCTATATGGCTTGCTTAATACGCTACGTCGCTACGTGTCGTTAATATGATAACCTTATTTAATTTTCTGTTATTATGTACGCTCACAACAATTTGTCCTGGATGTTAATGCGTTGTTACTCTCGATATTTTAACTCCTATTAATCTGATGATAAAGTTATTTGATTGAATAAAATAAATACATAATCTCTAGCGTAAATATATTGGCTAACATGCCAACTGCACACAGAGGATTTAAGGTTGTATCTTTAACAATCGCTATATCATTTGGAATGAAATCCCGTTTCTTTAACTGTAGAAATTAAAATTATTTGCTTGTCAACAAAATTGTAAACTTATTCAAATCAATGTGCTGTTGAATTATGCCACCGCTATTCAGAGGAGAATTATAATTCTTTACTCAATCTTGTGCTGTGTAGAGGGTGGAAGCGTGAGGCATCTCCACCAATGTTACGTTTAAATAACGAGTTGTTTTATGTTATTAAACCATACAGGTTTGGTTTAGGTATAGCTGACGGTAAAGACTGGGTTAATTTAAACGTATTTATATAAAACCCAAATAAATAACAATTAGCACAACTCTCTACAATCGTTGAGTTAAAGCGGGGCAATCAATTATAATATCTAGTAACTAATTAAGCAGAAGCCATGCTATTATTAACTAGCTAAATGTCTCTGAAACCATTGGAACTAACTTAACTCTGTTCCAAAATGTCACTCAGCTTGTTGTTGCAGCGGTGTGTCGCTTCTCTTGTATGGGGCGACCGTTCTAGCCAGTGACTAGCCAGACATGACTTTCCCACCGCAACAAAGCATCAGAAAAATATTTCAAATAACTCACGTGATATCTGTATATGTGTAACCGTATTTCCCCTATTACAAGACGTGTGCGCTGGCTGTGTGTGTAGGTTATTGGTTGGGTGTGCCTTGCAGGCGATGCTAGTTTTAGGTTCTCGAATTTAAATCCACGTTTTGAAGCAAGCCTTTTTATGCTGTTTTATGAAATATATTATTGCTGTTTATAATTTAAGTTCTTTTAAGAAAACGTATATTTCTAGAATCCGTTTGTCTACAGAGTAATAATATGTAAGGAACTACACGGTGCTGTAGACTGGCTGTGGTTGTTTTTCCATCAAATCGATTGGCTTTCAAAGTAAATCATTTAAGCTGTAACATACACACATAAAACCTTATTTTTAACATTGTGATGTATTTTATTTTCTTCTGACTTCATTATCGTAAACGTTTGTATATTTACGGAAATCACAAGACCGATTTTTATTACCGTAAAGCTAGATATTTAAATCGTTGTACTGTTTAAATGAGTGGTTTACATGTCCGTCGTACAGAACATTTAACTACTTCGTTTCCATGTATAAGTGGTGCTGTTACTCATGTTATTTGCCATATATGAACCGTTCTCGTATTCGGAAATGTAAACAAATGGAATCTCCAGGGAATAAATCAATCCTCGTAATATTTGGATGCATTACAAATGGCCTACAGATGATACGTGATTACGTTTTTGCCCGTACCAACTGCGGACTGTCTGCCATTGACAATTTTCTGTTAGCACTTAGGTATCGGGAAGGTATGAACTCATGCGTTCTTTCTTCTCTTCTGCTATACAAACGTTTATGTGTTGTCTTGCACCTATGGGCTTAACAGAAGGTAGCAGAGCTGAGATATGACGTAGGGCTGGCTTATCAGCCACCATTCAAGTGACTTCACTCCATGTAGTCAGACGAAACAGCACAATAAGTACTGTGCAGTCTAACATGGTGCTGTCTTATACGCTCTTTATGTATAACAAATTCTGCATGACTTTATCTGGGTATGGTTGATATTGTTACTAGCTAGGTAAAAATCCTAAATTAAACGTAAGTTTTGCTCGCAAGCTGTGCCGAGGATATCCTCTAGTTAAACACCACATGACACCTCCCTTGCGCAGAAAATATTTAAACGTACTTTCTTGTTTTTTTACGTGGCGAGTAATACAGAACACTATGACTTTAAAATGGAGAGATATTAAATTTCGTTTAGTTTATTGTCGACATTTCGAACAGCAAAGTTAACATCGAATCATGAGAAATAAATTTAATGCTATTAAAATTATATACAAATTTGGTTATGGCTGATGGCCATTATAATAGTTTACATGCTATTCACGGCAAAGTGAGTACTTTCGAAAACCCTCTCATTTGGAGCAATAGTCAATTAATATATTATATTTTAGCCTTCGACGTTAACTTCCAATTGCGGTGGAATATACACACTGTATTTATTATTTATATGGCAATATTTATTTAATAAAGTGGTTAAATTAAATGAAAATGGGTGGAAGGAAAGGTAACTAGGGCCTGAAAAGCCCTCAATTTACTGTGAACAGCCTGTAAATGAATAAAATACTATAAAAATGCTAGTAGAACTGGTGAGAAATATCTGCCTTAGTTGAAACGTGGAGTTAAAAAGTGCGCATACTGTGGTGCAATGACCAAATCCACAGTTGCAAAACTGAACTCATTTTTGCCCCTACAGCATTCATTCAAAACCACGTAACTTGAACTAAATTTAGCTCGTTGCTTATATGAGATAGCTGATTTTAATTGTTAATTCTCCTACGGTGGCCGAACTATAAAGCAAACTTGAAATGTTCTACGCCCGCTAAATAATGTAAATAGAGACCCGCTGTAATGTTTGGAAGTTTTGTATGAAAAACTCGAGTCAACGTTGAGGACATCGGCAGAGAATAGATGTCGCGCTACCTTCTCTTTACTTGAAGTGGAATCTTATTATTTGTTGTGCCATTTAAAGAGCACTAGTGGCTGTTCACATGGACACAAGCAAAGCCCAGTTTCACTACTCATTCACTAAACTCAGCTTAACTAAACGAAGGTTAATTCTTAATTAACCCGCGTTTAAGGTCGGCGCACGTCACCTCTCATATCTAGCAGGTAATTAAACCCGTGTAGAAAATCCAAGTTTAGGGACCGAAATTTGAAGAAAATGGTGTATCTAGAAGGCAGTGCCAAGGATTTGGCACACTAATCTATGGAACGTGAGTTGTGTTGTCTTTGGAATCCTGGCAGATAATAAATACTTACATTTTATAGAATATTCAACAGCATGCGGTCACTTTGATGTTGTCAAATATAAGAGGATAAATAATGTCAGTGAATGGGGAATCACAAGTTTAAATAATAATTGCTGCGGACTTTAATCCAGCCAGCATATTAAATTTTGCTAAGATCACTCGGTGTTTATCTTTCTATGAGGCTAAAATATGTAAAAAAAATCCTAATTAGTATAATACCATAATTTTTCGTAAATTTATTGAGGTCGCCTATAATATTATCACTGTTCTGTGCATCCAATTGTATTGTATAACTGACATTATGTAAATAAACTAGAAAATCACAGTAACAAACAATAGAATAGGACTTCACCGTCAAACTCACCGTACGTGTATTAAAGCCGATAAAATACAAACGTCATTTAAATATGTGCTTACCTACATAGCATACGGAATACTCGTCATTAATTGAATGTATAAAATGTTTGTGACACATATATTTTGCATAGCCGACCAAACTTAATTTTTTTTATTTGTTCATATTTCAAATATCAAAGAAAACTACATCAAAGGAACTGCGATCGTAACGAAAAGATCAGCCGAATTTTTTTTATTTTATCCATCAACGTATCGTAATATTTTCCGCGGCCATGTGACTACCGTAAGCGGAAATTAAGAAGTTATACGCCCGTAAATGGACGTTAAACTTAAACTCGGGTAATTTAAAGTTAATCGCGTTCTGGCAGTGGTTACAGTAATCCTAGTATTTTTGTCCTTGAACTCGGCTAAGTAAAAGAGACGCGGGTGGCTACGGGAGAACACAGACGGCTGTGAGGGAGTGTGAAGCAGTGCCGAGGTGGCACAGCAGGTAGTGACGGCCCTAGCTCAGGCGCATTGTTATCGTAGCGATGAGAGCGAACTAGGCCAAGTGCAAGTCAGCTGATCTCAAGCATTACCTCTCGCTGCTGTAGTATGTGTGTTGTAGTCTGCAGACACAGCACCGCCATTGTCCTTCATCAGCTGTACCCCCCTTGTTATTGAACAAGCATCACGTGATCTGGCAGCACGCCGCTATAGTATAGCCCTCGCCTCATTAGCAAGAAGACAGTAGTTACTCACACTGACAAGTCATTACTCACCACAGTCAGACTCAACATGAACCTAGTCCTTTAGAGAAGAATCATAATGTCATCAGTTCTGAAGTCAGTGGGCCTAAAGTTATTAACCCTTTAGATTCTAGTGTTACTAGTCTCAATTATCATATCTAAAGTCACTAGCCCGTAAGATCCAAGCCGTAAAATAAATAGTCCTTACAACACAAGTCCCAAAGCCAGTGAGGCTCAAGACACAAGCCCGTAGAGGCAGGAGCAGATCTGAACTGGCGGGGGGAGGGTTGTCCACTGTGCCGTGCATGGCAGTGGGGAGCTGTCTTAATGATTTAACAAAAATTAATATATCAGTCAAATAATCTTGGTACTTTAAACAATTCTGACATTATTTCATATCAGTTTTAAATTGATCACAATATGGTATCATTTCACCGTGTGGGTTTAAAAAAAGGGGAGGGGGCATATCCCTTGTGACACCCTATCTCTGGATACTACACCCCCTACTTAATGGACAAAAGAGTATTAGGGAAAAGTATGTTGACACGCAAGGACATCGGATTCGGATTCAACCGGTCGCCATGCTGTTACGTCACCCGTCCGTCATTTTGGATCCACGTGAACTTGACATTTGACCCTTGACCTTGACCCCAAAACCTCCAAAAAAATCTTATAAAATCTTTAAAATTTATAAAAAATAATTCCAAAAGTTTATTTTAAAAATCGTTTAAAAATTTATTAAAAATACTAAACAACTATTCGTAAAAAATCAGTAAAACATTCTTATTAAAAATAGTTTGAAAAATTAAGAAAATTAATTTAAACATTATTATTAAAGATCGTTTCAAGATTTAAAAAAGGAAATTTAGAAATTATTATTAAAAATCATTATAAAAAATGAAAAAAATTATTAAAAATTTATTTTTAAAAATTAGCATTTCCGTGCTTTCCCCAGTACCACCATTAGTCATATTCGATCCATTCCCAGCAGATTACTGACTCCCTTTCCTCCACACCCCTCTTCTATACTCATTCAGCCATCTTGATGTTTCGTTCGTCATTTATTTATACATTGCTGGAGGCCGCCATTTTGGTAAGCATAATTTGTTTTTATGTTACAGAAGGCCGCCATCTTTATTTTATAATTTGTCACTTGTTTATACATTGCTGTCTCTCACTTCTGTTCGACGCCATATTGATCGGTGCATCTGACGCCATATTGGTAAGCGTCAGTTGTTTATATCACCTAGGTAGCACTAGTGTATTAGGTTATCCACCAGGCGATGATCATATTCGTTTTATCGTCATTTGTTTGGAAGTTATTCCCTCATTTCGTTCGATGCCATTTTGGTAGACATCAATTAGTCACCTTCATTCGACTCCATATTGGTAAGCGCCATTCGTACTCAACAACTAGATGGTGCTTGTGTATTAATTTAAGTATAGGTGACGCTAATTCGTCGCACTTTACCAATTAGTCACATTTATTCCACCTCGTCCATGTTGGATTTTATTTCCAACACACATAGGTAGTCTCGATTCAGCCACCAGGTGAGGTGGCGACACTCGTATTTATAGACTTTAAATACATGTCTAATATTGTCAATAATATTATTTTTAATAATTATTTCCAATCAACAGTTTACCTGCCGAACCCGTGGTACAGTTGCTTGGTGCGCCACCGATCTGGGGTGCGGGAAACTCGGATTCGAATCCCGGGTAAGGCATGGGTGTTAATTTAAGTTAGGTTATTATTTTGTCTTTAAGCCATCCCCTGCTAAGTTTCAAGCGTAAAACCAGGGGGCGTTAAAAATTACTATACAATACAATACAATACAACAGTTTACCTACATGCATTATTTATGAAAGTGAAATAGTTTTTTTACAAAGAATTTTATAACTGGCAAAATAAAAAGTTTATATTTCCTTTTTAATTATATTTCCTTTTTAAAGGATAAATAACGCCCGACAGTGGTGCCGTATAATATAATTTTATTATTAAATTAACTTTTTTAATTTTAAATTCTAAAATTTTTTATGAACAAGGAATACATTAAACTCGCAATCATGTCTAAAACATATATTTTTTACTTGGTAAAATCTACATCTACTACGTTCACATCAACTGGTCCTGGGTATAAGAGAAACCAAGCTTTCGTTCACTCACGAACTTTATGGTGATGCTGGACGAGTCTGATTACAAACTCCGCGCAGCAAAAGCGACACCGATAGATTGGTAGTACGGCGTTGACCTCAGATAGGTTGGTAGTACAGTGCTGACCCCAGATGCTTTCGGCTCTTCCAAAGGTGCAGGAACCGACATTGTTGGTATGTACGTATATAATGCAGGCGGAGAAGGAAAATAGAAACGATGGCTATTAGAGTTTATCAGATCAACGACGATGTTTGCAGGATCTTTCTTACAGAACCGATACTGTATTAGCGATGAGCCTCGCAGTGTAACCTTACACGACCTTATATGTTTGCAGAAACGGTCATTACAGTAGAATACCAACCCATATTAGAAACAAAAATACCTTATCCAGGTTGAATTCTTCATACATCCATGTACTTCATGATGACGTGCAATGTATTTGTGCGAAAATACTCTGTCGCAGTAGCTTCAGTGATAAGTTGTCACCGACAGGGTTGCACCTGTCGATGGATCGAACGCTGTTGAAGATGGTACAGCCAAAGAATCAGATGGTTCCGTCAGTGATGCAGGTGGTACAGTCAGTCACAGGCGAGGGAGCGACCGGAACGGCCGAAGACGATGGCACTGCTGGATGGTTGTACATGGAGTTGTCCACGTAGGATAACTGATAGAAACGATCCACTCTCTACAACGTCTGCCAGCAAACGGAGCTTTCCGTCGCGAATTATATAGCAACACACAGCTTATATAGCAACACACAGCTTATATAGCAACACACAGCTTATATCGCAACACACAGCTTATATAGCAACACACAGCTTATATAGCAACACACAGCTTATATAGCAACACACAGCTTATATAGCAACACACACATCACATAAACCATGTGACCACTCTCCAATGTACCCCTACCACCTACATATCATGTGGCCATGCATCAACTCCCTCCATCTTACCGCCCATATGGCTGTCCATGTAAGTGGTTCCTTGGACGTAGTGCCAAGGACTATATATTACGGAGTTTTTTTTTTAATGCTTTAAAAATATTTTGTGAAATAATGATCATCTCCATAAGAAGTAGGTGGGCTCCAACGACTCACTACTCGAAACAAGCCAAATACATCGTAATGTTGACTCAAACAGATAAACTACAGAGAAACTTTCCTGACACCACCAATATATTGCAGATAGAATCCCCAATGGTAAACCAATGAAAAAAAAATCCAGACACTCTAAATATGGATAGAGTGACACAACTATTTAACAATGAAAAACCTAGTTACATTCCTATTTAAATACGTATAATTCGAACATTCGCATAAATATTCATCCCACCAACGATGAAAAATTGTAGAACCAATGACAAACAATATGAATAAATACAGAAACAAATGCACACACACACGAACAGAAGTACATGCCCCACTAACGAAGAATAAACGGCAGTACCAGCTGTGAAAAAAAAAAGAACATATACAGAAAATATGTTCCGCACAGGTACAAAAGAATGTAGCCACCAACAATAAGAAAATGTAGAAAAAATGATCAAAAACATTAACAGATGGACACGCCCCACCTTCGATGAAAATAGGTCAGAAGATACAGCAGTATGAAGCCCACCGAAAATGAGAAAATGTCAGGACCAATGACGAAAAATGTAGAAACAATGATCAAAAAAACTAACAGAACTATACACCGTACCATCGATGAGAAAATTGTCAGATGATGCAGAAGTATACACCCCATGGATGAAAAAGTGTAGAACCAACGACAAAAATACTAACAGAAGTATACGTCCCACCAACGATGATAAATTGCAGGACCAACAATGAAAAATAAAAAAAAAATGTCCATGCAGAACTATACAGGGACCAATAAAAACGTCAGAGGATACAGCAGTAAGCAGTCCACCAACGATGAGAAAATAACTGGACCAATGATGAAAAATGTAGAACCAATGACGAAAAATGTAGAACCGATGACGAAAAATATTAACAGAATTACACACCAACACCGACAAAAAAGTGTAGAACCAGGGATGAAAAATGTTAGCACATACAGAAAGGACATTCTGCTTAAGTACAGAAGAACATAGACCACCAACAATGAGAAAATGCCAGCGCCAACAATGAAAAAATACAGAATAAATATGGAAACAAACATCCCCTTATAGGTACGCAGGTCTCATATATGAGAAAATGCAGGACCTGTGATGAACAATTCGAATAAATACAGATGTACGCACCTCACCAACGATATAAAATGTCAGGGCAAATGACGAAAAGTGTAGAACAAATGATGAAACACATTACCAAATTACACACCAACAGCAGTGTAAAATATTAACAGATGATGTAGAAGTATACATCCCACCAACGATCAACAAATCGCAGAACCACGGCTGAAAAAAACATTAACACACTGAAAATATAGAACTAATAATGAAAAACATTAACAGAAGTACACACCAACCCCGACGAAAAATATTAACATAAGTACATACCCCACCAACAATGAACAAATCACAGGACCATTGCTGAAAAAATATAAACATACACGGAAAAAAAAATGCTACGCACAGAAGAACATACCCCACCAACGATGGAAAAGTATACCACCAACGAAAGAAAATATTCAGAAATGTACACTTCACCAATGATGAACAAATCGCAGGGCCAAAGGCGAACAATACAGAAGAAATGTCAGAAGACGCAGAAGTATACACCCCACCAGCAATGGCAGAACCGGCGATGACAAATATTAGTAAATACAGAAAGAAATTATCACACGGGTTTTCAAACATGGACTGAAGCTTACAGAAATACAACGTGTACTTTAATTCAAACAACAGTTAATCATCCGAAACCCCTAAAATCGAAAAAATATATCGTCAGAAGCTCCTAACAAGGAAAAATTCAAAACCAAATTTCAGGATCGATGCTGAAAAATATTCACACACAGAATAGACTGCTCTGCACGGGTGTATAAGTACGCAGCCTGCCAAAGAAAAACAATATCAGGACAAACAATCACAAAAAATAATATAAAATGTCCTCACACACACAGAACTATACAGATACCAATGAAAAATGTGTCGTACGGACAAGGAAAAATACAGAAAAAAGTCCCCACGCAGGTATGCACCTCACCAAAGAAAAAACTGTCAGAGGATCAATGACATAAAAATATTAATTAATACAGAAAAAATTCCAGCACAATACTACACAGGCAACATCGAGGAAACGTAATTAACATAGCACTCGAGAAACATACAGACATCAACAGCGAAAATACACCCCCTAAATAGATGGTTCAAAGAACCAGCGAGAAAGAAATTATCCAAGTACCATTACCTGGAAACAACTAAATACCAAAAATGAATAAGGACAGTCATGGCTGAAAATGGAATGTAAATCGATTGCCGCAGAAGCACAGAAACAATTCACAAACATAGTGCCACGTCCAGATGTTTTTCGCAGATACGTCATTGCCACCATTTTGCAGCTCGAAATTCCGGCAGGTGAGTAAGAACTAGAACCGTCCAGGAATTGACTTTTTACCCTGGTCCATCAGTGATGCAAAACCCTTGTGTATGCGCGTGATTACAAATATGAAATGGCGAAATCAAAAATGGCAAGCTCATATCGCATAATATAGTGCTGCTCCAGAACAGAAAGAAAATCTTGGAATGTAATTTTAGTTTTCACCATGCATGACTGAATAACTTTGGCTCGTTTGGTGATTTTGCCCCCACATTTGTAAGAGTACAGTTTTGCCTGTAGCCTCACTCGTCTTTGAATTTGCCGGCAACTCTCTTGTTTGTGTTCGGGTAGCAGGAGTGTGTGGTGGAGTAGGCGCTGGTGTCAAAATGGTTTTTAAATTTGTGGTCGCTGGCCAGATCTTGTTAAAAGTCTGAGGTTCGAATAAGCAACAGGAACGAGTCGGTGTCTGCATACAGGAGTTCAAGGCCATCTTCATACCGAGCCTCCATAGCATCATAATGGAAATTATACATTAAAGTTTTCGATCATTCGAGGACAGTGAACCCAGCCTAGATAGGCTTATCAAAGAGAGTGAATTCGTTCTATAAATGGAGGAAGGAATGATTTTATCATAAATGGTTCGGTCTAAGCATGACAGATTTGCCACCAGTTTTTTAAGCCTCTTTTCACTACACTAGCTCCAGTTTTTGGCATTTTCTTTTATTTTCCATAAGTTTTATTAATGTTAAATTATTCGCCAATTTAAGTAATTCTTTTTCGAAATTGTTCTGGGCAGCTTGGCATTTTACAATATTGAAATCTATATAAAGTTTTAGCCAGGGACATTGTTTGAATTAAAGTACATGTTGTATTTTTGTAAGCTTCAGTCCATGTTTGAAAGCCTGTTTTAGGTTGTGATAATGAACAATGTAATTTTTTTTCTTATATTAATATCACATGTCTAGAGTGAGGGGGGTGACACTGGTTAAAGGGAAGAAATGGTAAATCACGATTTTCCTCATCCAGGGTCGCAGGGTATACAAGTATACAATATAGTCAGCATCAGCATCATCAGACACAGACATGATGTCGAAGTTGGTGTCCACTCGCCTGAAGTTGTATACTGTCAGTTGTAGCGACATGGCTGAGCTATACAAGCTGTTTGCGTCGTATGTTGATATACTCAAATTTCTAAAGCTTTCAACTACGTCTGATGAAATTAGCATGCCTGTCATAAAATACAATTCTGAATGATGCTTAAGACTGCTGCAGCCAAACTCTTGCTATACTGTCTGGGCGTGATCGTATGCATTGTCGCTGATTCCCGAGTCCGTCAGCTTGTTAAAGAAAGCGTCTTTAGGGGGCACATTCAGCTTCGCCCACTAGTGGACATAAGCATATGGGCAAACACCTTTGTGTTTGATGAGAGGTATTTGTTGGGGGGGGGGGGGGTAGGTGAAGAATGTGGTGGTGTTGATAAATTTTTAAGGTGGTAGGTACTCGGCCAGGGATGCTAGTTTGTGGGCCATGAAACAAAATGTGTCAACAAACTGTTTAGAGAAACGATTGCCCAGCTGTTTCGAAAATGTAATCATCTTCCTGCTCATGTGCGGTATAATGTATGTATTTTGTATCATAGCCTAGATGTTTGAAAATAAAGTTCTCGTCGTAGCTGAGGCTATGGAACAATACAGGCAGTTTCTTAGGTCGGTGGTGCAGCAAATCACAGCTGGTGGGTGCAGGTTCTATGTAGCGTTCATTAAAGTGGTCGTTGTTCCTCACTACAATTTTCATGCGTGATCACTGATTCGCAGTAACAGCATTTCGTCGCCAATGAGTAGCTGGCATGAGTAGTATCATTGGCTTAGATGTAGTGTAAATATCTTGTACTTTTTGGCATATGTCTACGATCGTCTGTATAAATTTATTTTCCGTGTCTTCTCCCATGTATGTAAAGGGTCCTGCCTGAGCGTAGATGTTAGTGCTGCTGGAATTGCATTGTTGTCCACGTGGATGTATTTACAATAACTATAGGCCCCGTGTTTCTGAGGCGCATGCTAGGTGCAGCTGGTATCTGGTTTGCAGGTCTAAATGGCCTTGATGTAACCGTAGGTGACTATCAGCAATTTATCTTCATTATTGTAATTTTTAAATTTAAAAATGGGTGGCCTTCCATCCTTACTTGGCTTTGACATTTCGGCATGTAGTGGAGCATTTTCTTTACAGTATTTCTTGTGCTTATCCAGACACTGCTGTGCCGTCAGTCCGACGTTCCTCGCCTCGTCATGGTAGAATTCGAAGCAATGTTTACTTATGTGAATTCTATCACAGTGGGTCGTCAGTTGCGAGATCACGAGCTGGGAAAAATATATTATACAACAGTAATGAGCGTTCCCATCGCCTTTGGTGAGGAGAAGGAGTTCGATATGTCGGCCTATTTCTTCTGCGATAAATTTTTAGGTTCTTGTCTATGCCATAAATGTTTACAGAAAATGATGAATTGTTCTTATCGAAAAATTTTATTTGTCTCAGTGGTGTAGGGAACTCGAGGCTGGTAAAGTCGAATTTCATTTCCAGTTCCAGATATACAGCTGGTCTACTCGCTCAGAATCTGTACCTTCTACGAAACGTGCTAGAGCGGCCCATTTAAAGCCGATGTGGTCGTTTGTGTTGTGCGAGTTAATCAGAGCCTTCCTGTTTTTGATTGATTATGACAAGTCAATGTTACTATGATGAGGCACAGAGGGGACCCAGCTTGTTTCTGTGTAGCTGCAAGTCCATTCCGAACCATGTTCTTTGAATGTTTCCTCCTCGTCACATTTTTTTCTAAAGTGCTGCGTACTGCCTTCTCAATATCGCTCGTCACGAATATCACAACATTTTTTTTGTTTTAAACGCCCTCTTATCGGTACCTTCGTCAAATGTTTCTGGCTTCATATAGTTGCATTCCAGTCAAGTATAAAATTTAATTGGGCCCTGCACTTGTACTTTATTGGCGAGCTGTCTAACTATATTGTTCTCCATTGATGCTAGAAACGTACAAACATCTTTTGTCGACTCACTTATGTTTTTGGTTATGTGCACCTTTCAATTCTGCCGGAAAGCAGTTCCAGCTGCCATGAACTCGTGAGGGTTTGGCTGACCAGCACCGACTACAATACGCATTCGTTAAGGGCGAGCGGGACCTGAACCAGGGCAGCAAACTGCTAGGGAGCCACACTGAGACATGAACGTTTGGTAGGAGGAGGGGCAGATCCACTGCACCTTGTCATATGCTCTCTTAATAATTTATCTGTCCTAGTAAACGCTTTTCCACATTCGTTTCAATTATGTCCTTTTGTTCGGTTTAAAATGACAACTAGTTTCGTGTTGTCATACCACGTCCATTTTTGTAAAAGCAGCGTAACATAATTTACAGTTGAGTGTTGCTGCCTGCCTTAATTCGCCTGTACAGCCGCGAAGGTGTTTGGGGATATTGTCTTTCCGGTTAATGGTGATACCGCACCGATCGCTAATTTGAGATTTGACCCTGAACAGATTGTGTATGCATGAGCATTCGTGTCGGACCCGTTTTGGCAGATAATAAAGCTCTTCCCACAAAACCCACATACAAACACTACTGGAGGCGACACCGCCCTACCCCAGCAGGAGATGGGATGACAGATGATAGATCTGAAGGAACATAATGGTCGCAATGGTTTGCCTCACTCATGTAGAACCTGCAAAACGAATATATTTGCATTAGTTTTATGTGCAATAGAAATAATATTCTGTCACATGTCTAGTCAGGGAACAATTTATTTAGTAAAAAAATATTACATCCTCAGTATACACCCCACATCTCTCTCTTTTAGGCTGTTTAGAATACCCTACATACTATATTCCTACACCAGAATTAGTATTTTTTAATAGCCTGTGAGGACAATAAGCGGTGATGAAGCTAAACCAGCAAGCTAAACTAGAAAATATTCTGAATTTTACTCACCGGGAATCTAACAGCGATGTGCCATAGTGACAAGCAGCCACACTACAACAGTGTCCCACCTCAGTCGCTGGATTATATCTCCTGCTAGTCCTTTGCACGTGACGAAGACAGGAGGAGCAGGGACTCCGTGTAGGCCCCGACATGCTTCAAATACTATGAGAATGTTACACAAGCATACACACCTAAACACACATGCACACACATCCACATACACGCATACACATGCAGTCACATCTAAGTGAAGTGATCTGAAGAAGACTCGTCGACAGCAGCTCGAGCCCATGGGTTTGAAGACTGGAATACAAAGTGTTGTGGCTTCGACCTTCGTCGCAAACCCAACAGTATTCCCAGCATTTATGACTAACTGGATTGGGAAGGAGTAAGTTAAAGACTGCATTAATCTAATGTCTTAATATAAATACCAAAGCAATGACAACAATTACAACACTTTACAATAGAAAGTATTAAATTGGGGGAGCCAATTGTATTACTGTTAATCAGTTAAGCTGAAGCCATGTTATTATAAAATTGCTAAATTCTGTGAAGCTATTGGAACTTTGTCACCTTAACCGCAGCCGCAGGCTGCTTGCGATCTTGTCTTGGTACTGGCGGTCCTCGACACGCCCTTAGGCGGTACTCTTGACCCTGCGGCCACTAGCTGACGTCAGGCCCCGTTTCAAGTCTCCTCTGGTGTATGATAGAAGGCATAGTTTGTAGTGTTCTTATATGCAGGGGGTCCACTCTAGCAAGTGTTATGCACATGGCTAGCCCAGACCACAGCATCATCCTCCTTTTCCACAAAAATAGAGCTGCCCCCAGCTCTAGGAATGGCCTATTGGACTGGATCTGTCTTGCCAAGAAAAACCCATGTCTGCTTCATGGCAACGGGAATCAGGACAGTTGACGTATATTTACTACAGAGAAGTTTTTGGGGTATGATGGTATGGGGATGCAAGGATAGTAGGGCGAAGGAACTGCCTTGCCTTCTTTCTTGCTTGGAAAGCTTTGTAAATAGAGTGAGGTGTCTGCTGAGTGATAATGAGAGTGGTTATGGTCCTGAACTTCCCTTTGTTTGCCTGCATGCATGTTTATTCTTGGTAGACGCGGATGTCGCAAACGAATTTGCAGTCGCGAAATCCGGAAGTCCGCTTGAAGTCCTAAGTACCTAAGTGTGGCTTTGGGATTAATAAAATATTTTTCAAAGTGAATGTTTTTCATTATGTGACAATATTTATATTAGGCTTTTACTTTTAGAAATTTAAAACATGAAAATCTCCTCCTGTTACACTAGATATTGAGTTTCATACATGATTTGTTTTATTATACACTGCGAAAATTTAATTGACCTTGTATGTGATATTGAATTGAAAGAAAATTATCATACAGTTATGTTTATACATTATATCATTGTGGCGATACATACCATACCTCGGGGAACACTGCGTTTTTTGCACTTATTACTTAATTTTACTTATTATTAACATAAGTCCTTAAATTATTTAGCATGCTGATAATATAACAATTAATATTTTACTCCTATGATTATAAACTATTTTCATTGAGCTGTTTTGTAAGGTGGTGACAGGAATTTTCGTAAAGGAACGTAGTATTCCCTATTTTCTAAGTGAGTTACGTTCATTAAAATATTTCAATATAATTCTTGCATTAACCCCCCACTACATTTCTTAACTCAGGCTAGGTGTCGAGGGAGTGCGTACCCTAACTTATATATATATATATATATAATATATATATATATATATATGACACACACACACTATTCTAATACATGCTATGTTTACATTATAACTTCTTTATATTTAACACTTGTGTATGTTATACTTTATTTATTATTGTTTAACATTAAAGCTAATTTATTTCCTTAGTAGGATTAAATTTAAGTAAAGTTTATGCTGTAAGAAAAATTTTACTTCTAGATTGAAAGTGCATGCAAAGTTATGACAAAATATGTTCTGTGATTCAGGTTCATCTATTCTAATAATATGTATGCAATATCTTGGCTTTGCTTACAATTCTGTAACATATTTTTCAATATTTGATAGCTTGGCCTTTTTCTGAATTCAAAGCCGTAGTTCAGTAGTGTTTTAGTTTTATGAATACTAAATCACCTTTATATTTACCTAATTTGTGGTCTTTGACTGAAATTGTATTCTGCTTTACAGCACTGTATGTTTACTCTATGTGATATAATAAATTAGTGGTAACATGCAGTAATAGTATAAACATGTTTTCTTTTATATATTAACATAATGTCTGTATGATTACTGTACATTTTTCTTGATCGTGTTTGACATTTGATTACTTATAGATGATTGGCTACTTGTTGGCCTGATAAAATGTATTAATCATAATTTGCAGTCGTGGCTGCTTTCTATACCTTTGTAATATTTATGTAAGTAATTGGCTGCTTGTCGGAAATTTTAAAATTGTGAACATTTTGTTGAACTTCGCAGCTTTTAGCAATTTCCTTCTGTGTTTGTGTGGGTATTATGGTTGTGTATCTGTTTGTGGCTCAGCTGAGTTACGTGTAATTTGTGTTAATAGTTTGTTAACGTGTGTCGCTTTACCTTGGTTGAAAATTAATTTGCGCTGACCTAGTGGTTTTCTCATGGTCATACCGCGTAATTCCGACCTTGAAAAAGGTGGGGGGGGGGGGTGCTTGCTCTCTCTGTCCTGCAGCCCAGATCCTCTGTTTCTGCGACGTGGGTACCGTTGATGTGTTACTCCCTCCGGAGGAGTGCAATACCATGTTGGCCTTTCATCTGCCCTCCCTCCAGAGGAGTGCAATGCCGTGTTGGCCTTTCATCTCCCCTCCCTCCAGAGGAGTGCAATGCCGTGTTGGCCTTTCATATGCCCTCCCTCCGGAGGAGTGCAATGCCGTGTTGGCCTTTTATCTGCCATTCATTTGTCCTCAAAAACTTTCCTTATATCTAAGCAATCTGACATAACAATGTTGTTTTATATGTGATGACCTTTAATTAATATCTTACAAATTTATTATTTATTATAATAATACCGGGTATTTATATGATGGTGGCTCTGTTACAAGTGTTCCTTAATTAATATATCACTTCATTTGGACTCAATTAATATAAAAACACTTCTTTGATTAATGTAGTAATTCAATTAAATTCTTTGCTGTTAAAAATGTCCACAGTTTTATTAGTCATGTAAAATGTAAGCTAGATGTTACTACTGGATAAATTCAACATACGTGTATACAAAATGAATTAAAACAACCCACAGTTGTTTAATGCTCGAATGTAAAGATACTTAAATAAAAATAATAATAGCCTTTCTGTAACTTATCAGTGTGAGTTATTCTAATGATATTGACTATAGAGTATTATTCATGTATTTTTCAGTTATACTTAAGTTATCCACTCAATACGAGAACAGCAGTGTGTGTTTACAAATTACGGTGGCGCAGCTCAAACGCGCTGTGTTGACATTGCGACAGCGAACTGTCCTCGCGCGGTGCAGTGTTGGATTTCCGGTGGTGTTGGAGATGTTGAAAAAGGGGAGGGGGGTGTTGTTTCAATACGTAATTATTTGCCGCGTCATTGGCGCATGCCAGCGCGTTTTGGCTCACGCGAATCTGCTTTATAACTGACTGTCTTCAGTACTGTATAATACTGTATCCTCTACACCATTTTTGAACTCGGTGATTTCTCTCTGTCTAGTACCTCTCTATTTCTATCTGTCTTAGTGCCTCTCTATTTGTACCCATATAATGGCAACTATGAGCAAAATGCACTTTGTTATTTAATTTATTAACTTAGTAGCTCTGTCCTATCATGATACTAACTGATGTTTTTACATCTTGTGTAAAATGTTTGCTTTACATTACCAACTCTTATTGAATTGACACGCACTTCTTCCTGTTTTTAATTTGCTTTAACACTGTAACACAGTATAAAATTATACAATTCACTGATATAACGACTTCACAGTATGCAGTTTCTTGCTATTGTATTTATAATAATTTACTTGAGTCTACTATGTTGAAACATTTGCATAACTATAACCTTCTTTATTTGATAATTTAATGAAACAATGTGCACTATTTACATTTGTATATAAATATTAGCTGAACTCGCTTTCTAGCTTTATTTGTGAAAACGCGTGTACTTTCTTACATTGCAAAGATCGCATACTTAATAATTATTTATTTTGTATTATGATTGTCCTCTTTGTGTGCGCGGCTAACAGCTAATTTAATTTATTGCAATACTATATGTTACCCTATTATAGTGATGGGAAATATAGTTCACTAGAATGACCTAGGTCGTTCGGAACTAGTCACGTGCGAGAACAGTTCTTTCGAATTATATAGGTCAGGGTCGAATGATCATGTATACTGGCGAGCTGCAGAGCGCAAGTGTAACCACGGTCCAGATCTAGACAGGTCTTTCTCTGTTTGCTCTTTCACAGTTACATCTCACCTCCCCAGTAGAATCTAAGCAAGTGTGAAACGGAAAGAGAAGCAAATAAAGGTATTAACCGCAGATGTTTGTCACCCGAGCCAACCAAGTTTCATTTGTCGAATGACAGGAGGGGAGGGTTAGTGTTCAAAGGAACAGGACAAAGAAATAAGAGAAAATATTGATCGCAATGACTTGCAAACGTGGGAGGGGTGTGGAAGGAGCGTTCACTTTGAGGATATAGTACATACGCATCCTAGTGGAAATATGAAGAATTTGTTTGCATAGCTGGACAAACGCTCACTGAAAGAAGAAATCGCCTGTCATATTCAAATATATCCGAACTTTTGTTTCTGCATAGCAACATGAAATACTGTTCTTGTTTGCGAAAGTCATGTTTTCCGGATTATAATAACTACTACCCTCAATTTTACAGTATTTTCCTAAATAAATAGTCTTTGTAACTTTCTTCATAACTGGCATAAGTGATGTTTGTAAATGAATTGCTAAAGAATTAGTGCGTTATTGTGTGTAGACGAAATTACTTGTTTTTTTTTATATATAGAAGTAAGATAAATGAATAGTGAACATTTTTTTTACTGTGTTTATCACACCTATTTTGTGTAATATAACACCAAATTACTTTTGACACTGATAGTAATGACCTCAACAATATTATAATAGGCTGTGTTACGAGAGTTAACCAGGTGTACAGTTAATTTTTCTAAGCCAGGCGTGTACAAACTCAACAAAAATGGTTCCGACAAACTGGATTCATTCGTACCAGTATTAGAAACAGTTTAACAGAACTTTAATTACAAAAATAACTTATTTTGATATGATGTAAATAATGTCAAAAAGCTATATCCGAAGTATTGAGTGAATATAGTAGGAAAAAAAACAGTTTTTCACTTCCTTATTGCGAGTGTGTAAAACTTGACATTACATTAATGAGCGTTTTTCTATTTTTTACTGTCGTAGCTATACTCATATTAGTGCGGCTATCAGATGTATTTTCTTACAGATACGGGAATTTCCGTACGTCTGGCAACATCGTATTTATAGTACGAGAGAGTGAGAGGGTTTTACAACACCGTAACAGCGAGTTCTTTAGTGACGATGGGGGTGAAGCGAGATGAATGGACGATACAAGCATCCATACCCTGATTCGGTTTCGAACCCGGAACCCCTCGCACCGCAGACCGGCGTGCAACCGAGTATGCAATTGGAGTCGGCACGAGAAAGTACGAAAGAACGAAGGATCGCTGCATGGCCATAGGTCTGTCAACTGTCTGGCGCTGTGTGTCCTGCAGTTCCCGACCGATTTGCGACTTATATGTCACTATTGAACTGCGATCCCTACAGTTCAAGGCAGTGCTGAACGAGCTTATACAAAGATACCGATAGGATAGACACAGGCAGATAGATATGAAGTATGAAAGTGGCCTGTCACGGAGGTTGTGAGATCCGGAGGGGGGAAAGTTGCATGGAGCGACGAACTACAGATTATCTGAGCATGCGCAGTGTCCTGGCATAGTTACTAGTATTGAGAGAATGACTGACCGATATTACAAGAGACTAGTTATTTTTTGTCGCGGTGAACTATGCAGCTAGTTATTTTCAAGACTAGTTCAAAATGAACTGGTAGTTCGTGAACTACCCATCACTACCCTGTTATTTATAAATTAATTTTCATACTCTACGCATCTTATGTAATTTGTAATACCTCGCTGGACAATTATTTGACCTTAACTTACTACTAATGCTTCTTATCATACATAATCGCTAATTTATATTGTCTGTGTTGCAAGGGTTGTTGGATTTCTCATGAATCTGTCTTAATTTAATTACGCCAGGGGCTTTATCGGAGCACACGAGTGTCGTAACGATGAATGCCCTCGTGGCAGATTGCCTTACGCCTTTATGCTGCCTGGAATTACTCATCAGGCCAGTGGCGCTTATTTTGGTTCTTACTGTCGGGTCAATATTCCGACGTAAGTGAAAGATTTCGTCGCTCAGGCGCGAAACTAGCTACCTCGGAGTGTGCCCGATAATTATTTGGTGAAAATAACAATCGAATATGGCGTTTGAGTGGAGGATAGTAAGGCAGCTAATGAAGTACATCACTGTTGACGCATATGTCAATGCGACCTGCTCGCACATAAAGGCTGCCTGCCTTGAAAATTGCCTGCTCTGCAAGGCTGTGCTGCGTTTGCAGGTTAACGTAACTGTGACGTCACCGTGAACCTGCTACGTGGCATGCCTGGAAGCTACGTTTCTTCAATACGATGGTTCTATTTCACTTACTGCTATTATATACGCGTGCAATACTCTGTCCTGGATGTAATTCCTGTTAATCTGAATTAAGTTTATTTCATTTAACGAAACAAGTACGTTTTCTCTGCCGTATCTATGTTTGATAACACGCCTGCCGCATACAGAGTTTTTAAGGTTGTACCTTTAACAAACCCTATATTATTTAATTAGAGCAGCGTTCTTTAACCTTTAACTATATAAGTAAAATCTGTTTGCTTTATCAACAGAATGTTCTGATTACTACTCCTGGAGTAATACTAGCGGTATTTTCTCATTACTACTCCTGGAGTAATACTAGCGGTACTTTCTCATTACTACTCCTGGAGTAATACTAGCGGTACTTTCTCATTATATTCGCTATACGAATTAACTTTAATTTATTTACACGCTCAGCACTCGCGATGAGGTAGAGCGTTTAGGTGCCTCCGCCAATGTTGTGGTTTCGATCTTCGTCGCAGACCAAACAGTATTCCCAGCATTTATGATAAACTGGATTGGGAAGGCGTAAGTTAAAGACTGGATTACTCTAACATGTTTATATAAAACCCAATGCAATGACAGCAATTACAACACTTTACAATAGTAAGCGGGGGAATCACTTGTATTACTGTTAATCAGTTAAGCTGAAGCCATGTTATTATAAAATAGCTAAAGTCTCTGAAGCTATTAGAACTTTGTCACCTTAGTCTTGATGGCCGAAAGCTGCTTGCAATCTCGTCTCAGTATCGCAGATCCTCGACACGTCCTTCCACAGTGCTCTTGACTCCCCGGCCACTGGCTGACGTTAGATCCCGTTTCATGACTCCTCCCGTATATATTGGATGGCATCATTTGTAAACTAGGATGCTGTTTTCCAAACGTCGCTCTGTTTGTGACCTCACTCTGATTGCAGCGGTCTCTCGTGTTCTCCTGCGCAGGCTGTCCGCTCTAGCTAGTGTTATGGCCATGGCTAGCCCGGGCCACAGAAAACGGAAACAACAAGTATAGAAAACTCTGAACGGGAAAGGGCAATCATCGCTGTAAAAACTTGTGTACATATTTATATAATTACCTGCAAACGAGATATGCAGTACGGAGTGTAACCAACCTTGTGGAAGGCGACTCGTCATTGTCACACGTAGTTCTCGAGCCCAGCTTAACGCTGACCGAAAACACACACATGGCGATATCTGTAAACAGTACATGGCATTACAGAGTAACATGTGTAAGTGCGTGTTTTGGCATACACCCCACCGCGAATCGAACCCAGCTCGCCGTAGTGGCAGACGCACATACAGGCTGGTGTCTAGCGCGTGCATGAAGCAAATCTCTATTGAAGCGCGTTTTCTTTCATCCGAAGCAGACGGCAGAGCTCACGAGAACGAGCTAGCTGACCCCACCCCCCTCTTCAGACTCCCGTGGTCATAATATCTATCGACAGACATACGCTAGCCTATAGCGAAGCGAACGATTAGTTGCAGGCCGATATTTCCGTAAAAATATTTTAAGGACTCGCCTATCTATATTTCTTTCAACATCCTAAAGTGAGCGGTAAAGCCATTGGGGCTGAAACTTTTATACTTGGTGTTTAGTGACGAATCCAAGGCACTTAGTAGCCACAGTGGCTGAGCGGTTAGCCCGCTCGCCACCAACCAAGGCGATCCGGATTCAATACCCGGCCGGGTCACTCCGGATTTTCGCATGTGGGGATCGTGCCGGACAATGCCGTTGGTCGGCGGAATTTCTCCGGGCTCTCCCATTTCCCCCACCCTTCATTCCGACGCTGCGTCATACTAATTTCAAACCCCCTCATCGGCTCTCAAGACCTCGATTTAACAGACGTCCAAATCTCTTCACTCCGTTCAATCACTCCAAGACACATTGCTTTTTGTTTCGATCGATAACACTCGGTTACCGTACTTTATTAAAAAATTTTCATTGTAATGAAAGCTACATTTTTAAGTAGGTCTCGTATTGGTTTTTAAACATGAGCACAAAGTCTGTATTTACATTTATTGTGAAATGTTCGTGTGAGAGTGCAACACCTCTAAATGAATGAGTGTGTATGTACGCAAAAAAAAAGGTTATTTTACAGTTTCTTTAATGCACAGTTCTCAGTAACGTAAAAAGGTATGAATGCTTATATAGAGTTTCTTAACACATATTGCGAAACGAATCTCGTCAAAATATTTCATCTGTCGGAAAGAATTATTTTATGTTAAGCACGTGCATTTCTCCGCTAACTAATAACTTTTCAGAAAATAATCATTTCGTAGCTCGAGCGCTCGCAATGCAGGGCACGGTACATGTGGCCTTGGCCCAAAGGCTCGCCTTGCTCGACATGGTTCATGTGGCCTAGGCCCGAGCGCTTGCCTTGAGGGGCATGGTACATGTGGTGTTGGCCCGAGCACTCGCCTTGCTGGGCATTGTACATGTGGCCATTGCTCAAACGCTCGCCTTGCTGGGTATGGTATATGTGGCCTTGACTCGACCACTCGCCTTGCTGGGCATGGTACATGTGGCCTTGGCTCAAACGCTCGCCTTGCTGGGCATGGTATATGTGGCCTTGGCTAAAGCGCTCGCCTTGCTGGGCATGGTACATGTGGCCTTGACTCGACCACTCGCCTTGCTGGGCATGGTACATGTGGCCATGGCTCAAACGCTCGCCTTGCTGGGTATGGTACATGTGGCCTTGGCTCGAGCACTCGCCTTGCTGGGCATGGTACATATGGCCTTGGCTAAAGCGCTCGTCTTGCTGGGTATGGTACATGTGGCCTTGGCTCGAGCACTCGCCTTGCTGGGCATGGCACATGTGGCCTTGGCTCAAACGCTCGCCTTGCTGGGCATCGTACATGTGGCCTTGGCTCAAACGCTCGCCTTGCTGGGCATGATATATGTGGCATTGGCTCAAACGCTCGCCTTGCTGGGAATGGTACATGTGGCCTTGGCTCGAGCACTCGCCTTGCTGGGCATGGTACATGTGGCCTTGGCTAAAGCGCTCGCCTTGCTGGGCATCGTACATGTGGCCTTGGCTCGAGCTCTCGCCTTGCTGGGCATGGTACATATGGTCATGGCTCAAACGCTCGCCTTGCTGGGCATGGTACATGTGGCCTTTCCCAGAGCACTATCCTTGCTGGGCACGGTACATGTGGCCTTGGTTCGAGCACTCGCCTCGCTGGGTATTGTACATGTGACCTTGGCCCAAGCGCTTGCATTGGTGGGCACAGTACATGTGGTCTTGGTCTGAGTGCTCGCATTGTTGGGCATGGTAAATTTGGCCTTCGCCCTAGTGCTTGCCTTGCTGGGCATGGTACATGTGGTCTTTACCCGAGTGTTCGCTTTGCTGGGCATGGTACATGTGGCCTTGGCCTGAGCGCTCGCCTTGTTGTGCACAATACATGTGGCCTTGGAGTGCTCCCCTAGCTTGGCATTGTTCACGTGGCCTTGGCCGAGCGCTCACCTAGCTTGGCATGGTTTAAGTGGCCTTGGCCCGAGCACTCGCCTTGCTGGGCACAGTACATGTGGACTTGTCTCGAGCACTCTCCTTGCTGGTGTCTCGTCAGTGCATGGCTGCCCCTTCGGCCTGCATGAACGTAAGCAAGTTAAAAACAGTTATGCGATCATTCTCTCATACGAATGCGGAAGTAAGAAATGCAGTTTTGTATATATATTTTGACAAGCTGGATTATCACTTCATCACCCACAATGTAAAATATTTTTATTCACAAACTTTTATATTCGAATAAGAGCATTGACTAAATACACAAGACTCGCTCCTTGTACTCACTTGCAACAAAATTAACTCGGGCCCTAATTTTTTTTTTTTTTTTATCAATGTGTTAGATACTTACCTTCGAACTTGGAAGGTAGATTTAAGCACACAAAAAGAGTTTCTGAAAGCTGTAGAAAATCTTAAATGCACGAAATAGATTTACAGAATGCTATGAGGGACATAAAGCTTGTTTCCAGCATATATTGTTGCCACTACAATATTCATATAGTCTTCCATGGATGAGGTGGCGGTATTGATTCTCCTCTTCGAGGATTTTTGTCCGTGAAAAGAAAATTGTTTGCAATCATGATTTTTTACTTACAATTTATTATTTTTTCCATCCAAAAAGATACCTTACAAGTCACTTAATAGTTTGTTTCCTTCATCATGCCAATTTGACGGATTTCGTAAAATATTATTTCTGCGAAAATGTATATTTCTGTCGGTAATTCACAATACCCCCACCACTGATAGGATTCATCTGCTGTTGGCATTCCTATGCGAGCGGGAATGTGGGGATAGTTGTGATTCCTGCATATTTTTTTTCGGATTTCTCTTTACCCTTTGCTAGACTCCCATGTACTGTAAGTTATGGGAACTGATGACTGTCTCATGATATGACCTTGGCAATTTTATGCACATCTTCACGAGTGTAAATAGTTGTAAAATGGGGACACTGACACACGTGCCTCCTGGCTGTGGATGCTGTGGACCACCACCATCTTGGATTTCCCTTTTTCCCCTCAAAAATTTCCTGTTTTCCCTTTTATCCATTAAAGAAAAGTCTTTTCCCATCCTATTTGGCCCTTTCCCACCAAAATTTCCCTTTTTTCCTCTCGAATATTCTTTTTTCTTCCCAAAATTGGTTGACGATCAGTTTACGGAATGTGGATGTGGTTTGCGAAATGTGGCAGAAGTGTGCAAAAGTTGTGCAATCATTGTGCAACCACTCCCTATGGTCATCTTGGAAGTGAATCTCATGGTCGGTCATTTCAGTGGAGGAGGTTCCCCCGGCGTTCTGCAACAGCCGTCTTGGACTATGATCTTGACTCATGTGCGATGTGGGTCACCATGACAGCACTTCCAGCTCTTTCTCATTCTGGTCGGTGTTCTCTGGGTGCTCCCAACCGATACTAGCTTTTCTTTCCTTCATAAATGTGTGCATGTCATGCTCACACATTCCATGTCGATGGGGAGACCCCATTCCAAGACACTCAGCAGTGGACATAAGTCATCGCGAACATTCATTTCGGATCTCGTACAACACTGTCCCTTCCTACAGTCTGTGTGTGTGCATAACACTTATAAGCATAGTGGCCTGTAATTTCTGAACTGTTTAATTTAATGTTGCCAAATTCATAATGTAGACATCATCCACGACTAGGAGAAGGGTCGCAGGGTCAAATATGCCTTATGTCGACTAGTAAGCATTGTTAGGTGTAATTTCCAAACCATTTAAGTTACAGTTGTCAAATCCATAACATAGAAATAAACCCCTCCTATGTCAACCTATACGCATAGTTGGCCTAAATTTCTGAACTGTTTAAGTTATAGGTGTCAAATTCATAACATAGACATCATCTGTAATTATCAGAAGGGTATTCCGAACCATTCAAGTTATAGTTGTTAAAACCATAACATTGGCACTGCCCTAGATGAGGCGAATAGACAGGTGGTCAAGTATGACTTATAAGCATAGATGGCTGTAATTTCCGACCTTTTTCAGTTATAGTTGCAAAATTCAAAACATGGACATTGTCCCCGACGACAAGAGTGGTCAAGTCCTTGCTATGTTGACATATAAGGATAGTTGGTTGGAATTTTCAGAGATACAACTATCAATTTCATAACATAGGCATAGCCACAGAAGATGAGAATACTTGCAATTACAAGTGTGTGTCCATGACTATGTGTAAGCATATATGGCTGTCATATCTAGGAATTTAGTAAATTTATTTTTATCCCCAACCTGCACTCCTATACAAAAGGAGGTAATAATTGCAACCATACCCGAATCTTCAATTTACTTACTTCCAAACAATCCCCCCGAACTTTCAGTGTGTGTACTTCCAGACAGTCGGTTAATACCATCCACTAGGGAGAACCGACCTTGCACTTGTGAGTCATGTATCGAGGCTTCGATGTATGTTATGTGATGTCACTTGCAATAAATACACATTCATCGCTAGACAGCAGAGTTCCACCACATACAAAATATGCTAGAACAATATGCTTGTTATTATGAAATGAATTATCCCCTACCTTACATGGTGTAGCATTGCATACTCGCAGGCTACGAGCACATCATGACATGACCTCGCTGGAAGCTGAGACTGCAATGACTGGTCCTGCCTTTCTGTGCAAGGGTGCATACCAACCAAGTGCTGCATCCCCACCACCACCTCCCCTTGTCAGTATATTTAACAGTATTGTAAGGAACTAATACATGTACCCTGAAATACCCTCAAGGTTCGATTCCCATAGAGAGTGGTAATACAAGTCGACATAAAAGCCACTATTGTGTCTACAACAGTGTTCATAATTACAGTTTTTCCCCGACATATCCTCAGATTCGAAGCCTATCACACACACAATGGAATAAGGAGGGTTCAGGGATAGGTCAGGGAGGGGTTCAGGGAGGAGTCAGGGAGGTTTTAGGGAGGGGTCACACTGCTCTGTCAATCTAGAGCATGGATCCTCTCTCTGTATGCTAATACTATGTTCACTCACCAACATTCTAGAGCTGCCATCTTGGACTAATCCTGTCCAGGTCTCTCTCTGGGATCGCTCTCCAAACACAGCCACTGGGGTCTCTCCGAGTACTGGGAACCACTACTACCTGTAACAAGATCAGACACTTGCGGCATCTTAATCGGGCTTACTGTTCACATGACATTGTCATGTGGATGGCTTCTGGACTTGTGACCAGTAATTCAATATTGCGACATCACCACCGACGATCTACTATTTTTAATCTAATATGCCAAGGTATATAAGGCAAAAAAAACTGTCTATGATGATGCCAGAACATTGAAAAGGTGCCTTCCGTTGCTGGGATAGAAAAGAAAACCAAGAGCTAAACAACAAAGAAATGAGGTTGGACCAACAATACTGATGGCAGCATAGAGAAGATTACAGGTGAATAGATGAAGATAGGAGGGGATTAAAGCACATTGTGAGTAAGAATAAAGGCATATTCGATATGGTCAACCAGACACTGCAATGCTACATAATACTTATACTAGTTTCCACATTCACCCCAGCAATAGGATAAGTGGTGTGCCCCCAGGAAGGATGAAATAACAGAGTTCCCTGGGTTGCAGACAACTGAAATTCCCCTGACAAATTGATATTGGATATGTAAAATAGTAGAGAGAGTTTCCAGATAATTAAATGTGTAACATAGAGAATTGTTGTGTGTGTAGAAGCAATGTACTGTAAACCAGAGTAGATAAATGTGAAATAGTATGTATATCATTAGTACTAGTAAATTACCCTTAGCAAGAGTTGGCATCTCTCTTGCAGTAGACACTGGTATGTTACTAGTTGCCAAAATCCAATAGTTCTAGCAGCACCCATGGTAGTAATATTCTAGAACTACTAAATGTACTCGAGAGTGCTGTCTAATGCAAAATATGCACCAGGACACTGATTGTATGCCTGTGCAGGATTAGGTCTCCTTGCCACATGGTCTCCATTGCACTACCAGCCAGCATACGTGACAGGGCAGATCAGATCCCCTGTATGTGCTCCATTATGCTGGAAGCAAGCCACAAACAAGTATACCAGACATGTTGAAGATGAACTCAGGTGCAGTATACTGGGAGGAATATGATCCATAGTGGGGGAACCAGAGTGTGGGAAATAAAAACCAGCTGTACGCATGACGCCATAGTGTACAACTGGCCAGCATGCCTGACCAGGTGTATTGTGTTCTCTAACTTGCTGCAAATGCTCACAGAGGATATACACACTAGTGACATGCACAACAAGAACATTATACAACTGTATGTACTGGAGTGTGCCGTCCAGGAAATCCAACACACCTGGTAAGATTGATAGGGCTCCTCATACACTACAGTGTGCTGGAACCAGAGCAGGAGAATGCTAGCATACATGGCAGGATTCCTATACAGTTCCTTCTTGAAGCTCCAGCAGGCTGGGGATAAATCCAAACACACACACAGGTAAGTCATGGGAAAGGGGTCAGAAGCTCATCAGCTTCGACGATCCTGGGGCGAGGAACTGTCTCCTACTATGCATCCCGATCTGGTTGCCCTCTTGAGGACAAATGCATATATGATTATATGTGTCTGCCCAGGCATGCATGAACCAAGATTTACCCAATGTAGCCATAGAGGATGTTATAGATACTGTCATCCATGATCTGTTGCTTGTTGTCCATCCACTACAGTGCGAGCTTATTGCTGCATTTAGTGTAAACATCATGGTGGTGCAACCTAATGCTGTTGACCTGCACCCTTATGAGTTGGTAATCCAGAAGAATGTGTATGTAGTCCTTGATGGTTATGTGTGATGGACGATGTTCTTCTGGATCCCCTTGGCCTGCTTCACGACCTTATCCCTACAGCTATAAGCATAGAGCTTGGCCCTCAGCCTGAAAAACTTAGCCAATTAATACCCTAGGAGGGAGTGTCAAATTCATTCATTAATGTCGGGTCGGAGGCCAGGTCATAGTAGAAATCCAGGCAAAAGGCCATGATGAAGGAATTGGTATCCACATATACCAAATCAACATCAGGACCATACAGTGCCTTCATGATGTAGTAGATGTGGTAAATGAGGGTCTTGGATAGGTCAAGTATGGCAAAGGCAGCATATATCTGCTTGTCGAACAAAATACTCTTATGGTCCAGCTTGACAAGAGAAAGAGTTGGACTGTAAATTGTTCGACAGCAGAATACTGGCTTGGAAATGAGCTTTTATGCCCACAGCTCCTTGCAGACAAGCTCATTCCACTGATGTTTCCTTATGTTCTCCGTCAGCTTGCCATATGTAGCAATATTCATCAGATTGAAGATTTCCTGCTCGAAGGCATTTGTGACAGCTTGAATTTCACAGTGTTCAGCTCGATGTATAACTTCAGCCATGCCTTCTGGCAGAACTTCAAGACATGGTGGACAAACCTTCAGCTATAGCCCATGTGCTAATGCCTTCTTAAGGGTGACAAAGTGCACAATTGATTGCATCTTGCTCTCAAGCATTGTCATTAGCTGTTTTGAATTTGGAGGACACTTATTAATGGACAGGAATGGTAGGTCTTGGTATTCATCATGGAGTGTCGTAGGGTACTCTACATCCACCTCCAGTATGTATACAATTGATCCATCATCCAGCATTGACACATGTCAATATTTGTGCTGGTCCATTCAAAGCATCCTTAGGGCAGGGGCAGGGACATTAGGCATTAAACTTCCATACAAATTGTTGGCATCCACCTACTGGGAGTAGGTAGATGACTGATTGACATTGTGTGTTGTGGGCAAGTCCTTCTTGTTTGCCACCATGTGATGTGTAATGCACTGGGCCACCCCTCCCCAGATACCAGCCTCGATGAACAGGTGAACATCATAGTCTACTAGACCTTCTAGCTTCAGACCTGTTTTCCTTAACATAGCATCGAATAAAAACCTGGGGGCACTCACATACCTGACACAGTGCAGCCCATACATGGTCAGACAGAGCTCCCAAAAGTTTTCAAAGATGTCACATAAAAGGAGCACATCAGTCTTGAAATGCATCATCATGTAGTCATTCAGCATGCTGCATCCAAACATTGGCCAGACCATCTGTGCACTATGGTATACCTTTTCCAAAAATCTATATAATGAGCCAGTCATAGAACGTATCGATTACTGGCAGCTGTAGCTCGTGCGTCCTCATCGATGTGACATACTCATACAGGAACACTACTTTACAAGTCACCAACTCATGCTGCAGAGAATTGGTCCAAAACTCCCTGGATGGCAGGTTCTTGGCAAGCATTGCAAGGCTGGCAGATATGAAGTGATAGGCATCAATAAATTGTATGGTGTAATTATCATCTAACAATTTGCTGATGGGTATTATTCCCTTCCGTATTGGAGATGATATAAATGTCCTCGGTGTGGTAATCAACCTAATGTTTATTATATTTGTATTGTATGCCAAGTTGTGGAAGAGGGTTGGCAAATGTTTGGGGCGATGTCAGAGTTTGTTACAATTGTTGCCTGCTGCCCAAGAAACAAACTAGTGAAGTGGTCATGGTCTCAGAGCACCTGTTTGCTTCAGTGAAGGGGCTGGTACAAAGGTAACAGGAATCGGCCTTTGTATGCCAGACCATTTGCCTGTGGTTAGTTGATGCATTGGCTCGGACTGGCTATAAATCTCCTTCGCCAGATTGCAATCCAACAATCTCCTCCATGAACTTCTTCGCAGCATCCTCCCCAGTGTAGATCTTCACCTTTTCGGGGAGGAGGCTTGTCAATTTAGTAGCTGCTTTGAGATCATTGTCCACATTGATGTATACTCCATAGCTATAGGGCAAGTGATTATTGGTGCCTATAGGTGAACAATGTCACAGGATCTGACTGGCATGTTTGCACTGTTGTCAGTAATATTTCAAAATAAGCATACACAACTATTGGTACCTTATCAAAGAGTTACATATGCTCTGAAACTTGAGCACAGGAAGCTGGCTGATCTCCAATGGTGGCATGTCATCTTATATAGCAGTATGGTTGTTACAGTATCTCCTATGCTCAGCCACAGCCTCAGCACCAGAGAGTCCTGTCACCTGCATATGGTTATTGTGGTATGCTTGCAGACACCTCTTGCTTACAATAACAACAGTTCTATGAGCAGTCACCTGCACACATACAAAGTGGGAGAAATTAGCTAGGTAGCAATAATGTGAATTGCTATCTTCTGCCTGCATGATGATGATATTAAAATGGATAGCTTGTTCTTCCTTCTGTACCATTATCGCGATGATCTTAGTCATCTTTCTCATGTATTTAGACATTAATGCTGACCCCTGGGTTCTTACCCTCGAAGAGAGGTATCTGTCACAGAGGGTATGGCAAGTCCAGGCCAGAGAACTCGAAACGTATCTCACATGTTATTGTATTGCTGGTTGACACATTCATAGTCTGGTCCCTTTACAAAAGCATGCCATGTTTGCCCATTTAAAGTACTGCTGTTCCTTGTTGCGTGAATTAATAATAGCCTTCTTAACTAAAATCTGAGCAGGCAGAGCAATGTAAGAGGAGACATATTGGGTGAAGCTTGTTGATTTGCAACTGGCTCCTCCTCACTATGGGTAACATCCAGCAGCTACCCTTCCCAATGTAATCCTCCTCTTCCTGGCATATATTTGCAGTGGCAGTAATCACAGCATCTTCCATGTCAGCTACTTTGAAGAGAGAAACATTCTTATTCTTGAATGTACATTTGTCCATCTCTTCCTTGTGCTGCTTGGTTTTTTCATAAGTGCACTGAAGGAAAATGTTATACTGGATGGCACCCTGATCCACTATCTCCTGCTCCAGGTGACCGATGGTACTGGCCTTCATACTATCGAGGGAGCTGCAGATGTCAATGGCATTGCTCGAGGTATTATTTGCGACATATGTCTTCATTATGACCCTTCCATGAAGTAATGCTTGTTGGCCGCACCAGCCCCAGTAATGACAGCCGGGCGATGTTGACATCCTCCCACTGTGATTTGTCATGCAGGCACGAAGGTCTGTGGAGCATTAGATGGTCCTGGTTCTGGCAGGCAAGTATGTATATTGGGTTGTGGGGTAGTGGGCATTGTACACTTTGCACTGTGAGTACACATTTTAATTTTACAAGTAAACTAACATCTGCAGGTCCCACACTCCAGTGACAGCTTTGGATTTGCCCAACAACTATACTCATGGTGTCTGGCATTGCTGGTAATCTCGAAAGTTTGGTTGCAGAATGTGCAATGCATCGATGCAGTCGATGCCTGATTAGCCCTGTACATGTCACACAATGTCTGGCAAAGGAGACAGTGCGGGTAAATGTCTCCCAGGACAGTTCACAGACATGCATCTGTGCACTCCTGAAGGGATTGCGGGCACAGTAATGTTCTTGTGAAAGACCAAACTTACAGTTTGTGAATGGCCGATCACATTAGTATATGGGTATTTTGAGGACAATTCTATTTTTCCCTATTTTTGACCCTAAATTCCATGAATTTTAACCCAAAATCAAGCATTTTCAAGTCAAAAATAAAGTCCTTTCCAACAAGTCTTGACTAAAAAAAAAGCTCAAAATAGATCAGAAACAAACCAAATCAACCAAAATCAAGCTCTTTTCATAAAATATTCGATCCAAAAAATAACCCTAAAAAATAACCCCAAAAACACCCGAAAAACATAATAATTCCCAAAAACCGCCAAAAACACAAATTTTCTTACCAGCTTTCTACCAACATGAATAGTGAATGGAAGATTTAGACCCAAAATCAAGCATTTTTACACCAAAATCAAACAAATTCGCCCTTTTTTTTTCAGAAATATTTGCTCAGGATAATTTCAAGTATTTACCCCAAAATATACCAAGATCAAGCAAAATGAGCAAAAAAAGTGAAATATTAAAAATATAATTGATAGGATTTTAAATTTTATTCAACAAAAGGAAAGCACATATAAGAATTTTTTAAGTCTAAATATTAAGAATCATAACCATTACTTATTACATAATCCCACCCAACACAACATTCCAAAACATGAACATCTTTAAAATTAGAACATTTATCTTATTTTAAATAGTTTTTATTCATTTTTAAAACAATTTTGAAATAAACAATGTAAAATTCTTTATCAGTGGAATTTGCTTTATTTATATAATTTAATATCCAATAGCCCAATCTTCTCAGACGTCTATAATTAACCTCATTTTTAATATTTAATATTTATACATGTTTAAAAAAGTGATAACTTGAGAAGTTTTAATTAGACTTATGAAAACCATTTTTTATTTGATCAAACAATACTTCTATATTTCTAAAAATTTGTTGTTTCTTTCATTTATTAATAAAAAAATTGTATATCTTTCATAATTCTTTCTTTGAAATAATCATAAGTTAAATTTCTTTGCCTCATAAAATAACTTTTCAAATAGAACCTGCTCCAACAGATTTATCGAAAATCAACACTAATTTTTGTACTTGCTTTTTTCTTTATGTACAGTTGTTTTTCTATATAAACAATTAATAATAGACAATGGTCTTTTACCCCAAAATAAATACTAATTTTTTTTAACATCAAAGTTTAGAGTCGACTTAAAATAAAGTTAGTAATTTCTATATACAATATCTAGTTTTGTGTTAGAAGTTCTAAAATTGTCATAAGCAAGAAATTCTTTAGATATTGGCAATCACTTTGGTGATTCCAATTTTCTTTTGGAAAAATGTCATTTCTTCCATTTTTAACATAAATACTTCTTACATTACAGTGATAAAACATAGAAGCATGTTCATACTGTACAGCACGAGTTTTTATATTAGTTTGAAATCCTACAATTACAAAACCAGTCATGTCAAATTGTAAATTATTAAACTGATATTTTAAATAAAAGTTAAAAACAGTTGATCCAGTAGGAACTTCTATTTCTAAAAATTGCAAGTAATCAAAACTAATGTGCATTTTAGGGTTTTTGTATATTTTTCTTTAATTGCAATGGCTGTGTTAATTTCATATTTAACAATATACCACATTATTACTCATTTTTGTATAACAATTTTACCTGCATCAGTATAATCTCTTTCAAGTTAACCATCTGCTTTTGTATCTTGATAAACAAATAAACAATTGTTATCAGATAAATTTCGAATATAACTAATGTTATACCAACCTTTCCAATAAACTTAATCATTATCATAAATAATACCAAACAGATATCTTAGAGGATAGATTATTTAATTCGGTTAAGCACTACAAGTATATTTTACCCGATAGTAATCATCAACACTACTTAATTGTAAATAACTCTGTTCACCTGGAGATCTTAACAAAGTATTCATCACTGTTGATGTTATTCCTGGATTATAAACAGTTTTAATAATATTTCCATGTTTCGAGATTTCTACTTTAGAAAATTGGAAAGGACAGAAGTTAGAACAAACTTAAATAATATCTGCCTTATCGTATTTTGCCTCAGTTTCTTCTTTATATATCTTTAGTAAACGAAATTGCTCATAAACATAACCATCAATTGGAAAAGAAAAGCCATCTGATATAGGAATATCAAATTCAATTTCATTATTGTTTACGTTAAATTACCCCCTAGTTTGATGTGTTGGTGGAAAAGTTTGTGCATCAAAGTGCTCAATAATTTTATAACTTATTTAGAAGAAAAAATTATATATAAATGGAAGATTCTAAGGATGTTTCTCGCGTTATATACCTCGTCGAGTGGTTCAAAAATTATGAAAAGTGCCATGAAGTGGAATATGAAAGAAATAAGAAGAAATATCTACCTTTAACTGACGAATTGGTAAAAAAAAAGAACATTTTAGTGATGAAAATAAAAATTTAACAATTACATCAGTTTCTGCAGCAGTAAAAAATTTAGATTATCCACTTCCGAAGAAACATAATTTTAAAGAGAATCATTCCCACAATCTCCTAATTCTGAAGATGGGATGGGAATTGTACCACAGAAAAATTTGACACAGCATGCGCCTGTTTCTACTATAAATCTTGGAAAATATATTTCAGAAGATATTAATCAAATTAACAAAATATACGGTTTACGAGGAGAAGGACTTATTTAAAATCTGTGATACAAAGGTGAATATAGATGGCGATTTTCTATTTGTCAAAGATAAAATATATGAATTAAGGGAATGACTTTCTAAATTGTTAACAAAAATACTGTAGAAGAACTTGTAGGTGCTTACAATGATAATGTCCTTGAAAATTACACAGAATTTGTTTTATTAACCAATGCTGTATTTCAAAGATATACTGCTTGTGAGAAAAGGAATAATCCAAGTGCAAGTGGGTGTTGGAAGTATAAAAATACAATTAGCGATATTTATGAAAAACACATAAAATCCAAGCTCATGTTCATAGCCAAAAACACCCAAAAGAATGATTTCTCCAAGACTCCTAGATCTGGACAAAGCACAAAAAATACAACAATTTTCAATAAGGATATGTTTGGATGGGCGATGTTAGAGAATTGGTCGACAGATTATATATATTCATGGTAAAGAAACGCTGGTAATAACAATTTATACAAAAAAAGTAAACCTAATGAATATGCTAAACAATACATTTTCTGATTTTTTTTTGTTAATAATCCAAAAGGAATTCCATATCTAATAAGAGTTTTAAATGTAATTCCACACACATTTTGGAATTCTGGACATTATAGTAAAGGTATTATAAATTGGTCATTAAATAATTTCAGTGTACCCTAAATGCACTTGCCTCGTTATAATCATTGTGGTCCATTCACAAAATTAAACAAAAAACATGTAAGAGGTGACAATGGCATAAATAAATTAGATGAAGCTTGTAAATATCACAACATTGCTTATAGAGATCATAAATATATAGAATCTAGACACAAAAATGATACAATTTTACAAAAAGAAGCAAAAGGAATTATGTTAGATAATAATACACCAATTGGTGAAAAAATTGCTTCTGTTGTTACTTTAACTATGTTTACAATAAGAAAATTCTAATTGGTCATTAAATGTTTTATTAAAATATATATAACTTATAAATGAAGATGACAAATACAACTTTTGATATTCCCTTTGAGGAATTAGAAGATTTGGGGATAAACATAGTTTTAACAAATGATCAATTTGTGAGACAAAATAAAAAATTGAAAGAAAGTAAAAGTTTCAAATTAACTTTATCGTTGCCAACAGTCAAACAGATGGCCAAAGAAAAAACTGGCAGCAGCTTACATCATGGTGGAATTACACCACTTATATTTGTGGCCTTAGGTGCCATTGGCGTAATAGCAGGAGGAGCTAATGCAATTTATAAAAAATATTGTACAAACTGGAAGAAAAAAAGTATTAGAAGAACAACAAAGACATAATTTAGCAACAGAAAATAAACCGGGAAGTGGTTTAGTTGCCAAAAGAGGAAAACAAAAAAAAAATGAATTTATCACCATCATCTAATATTGATAAATACATAATAATATTAAATATAAAAAATTTCAAAAATGTTTATATGATTGACGAATTACCAAATAGAATGTTTAAAAATGAGTGTGCTGTTGTTTATTTTGACATTTCAACAAATTCTGGCACTCATTGAGTTTGCTATTTTAAAGAAAATAATGTTGTTTGCTATTTTGATTCATTTGGAGGAAATATTCCTATTAATTAAACTAATTACTATAAATGTTTATTACAATTATAATAGAATTCAGAATTTTGATTCAGTTATATTTGGACATCTATGTTTATTGTTTTACATCTTTTTTGGAAAGATTTTAATTTTAATGATATAATTTCTTTGTTATTAAATGACAGACATAATTGGGAAACCATTAATCAAATATTTAAATAAAATTTTTGACAGTATTGCAAAGCATATGAAGATTCACAATGCAATTTGGGTGTTTCTGATTTACAAAGTAAACTAAGCACTTGCTTTGACTATACAAAATCTTATGTTTCTTTTGTAGGGCATATAGTTGTTAATATAGCTGATACTAGAGGCGACAAAACACAGTCAATAAAAGATTTTTTAGTAAAAAAATTGCTGATTATGATTCAAAAGATGATATACATATACAATTCAGTAATACTATTTCTGATTATATTTCAAACGAATATATAATACAAAACAGGCATTAAAACAGAACGTAGATTCAAAATATAAAACTATTGTTTCTGATTATGCCTTAAAACGCATGTAGATTTAAAATACAGTAATATTTCTTCCCAATATGCATTAAAAACACATGTAGAGTCAAAATAAAATATGCTTTACAAGGTCAACTTAGCAAAGTTTTGTTTACACAAAATAACATGTTTCTATTCAAAATTGTAGAATTAATAATATGGCTGATCGTATAGATGAAAAAGATTAATAAAAGACATTTCGATAAAGAAGTAGCTGATAAATTTCCAAATTTAAACCAAAAATTTTTGAATTATTGTTATACACTTGTTGACACAAAAGTTGAAAAAAGCAAAGAATATTCCGATAATGTATTAGATGTTAATTTCCAAAATTTAAACTCGAATTTGGAAAAAAGTAAGGAAGAAAAATCTGATATATTTTATTTATGTGGAAAGTGGAAGAAAAATAATTATGTTTTTCACATAGATAATTATGTATATTTCTTTTCTTTTTTGGTAGTTTGCACTGTTTGTAATATTATTACTGATAATTTTCGTGATGATACTATAATTGTTATTAACAGAAATCCAAAAATAATTACAGTAAGCCTTTTGATGTTAACAGAGGTGAATTTCTAACTTTTAGAATAAAAAAATTAATTATCCAATTATTTTGTTGATGGAATGTTGACTACAATAGATAAAACAGCCAAAAATGTAGCAAAAAACTTTAGAATGTATATTGTTGAAGAGAAAACCACATAATATTCAAAGTGATGCTGGCTCAGAATTTTATAGTAAAATATTTAAAGAACGTATGCAAAAATATATCACTCGTTATTATACATTCTGTGAAATTAAAGCAAGTAGTATACAGAGATATAATCATACAATAAAGAATAAAAAATGGAAAAAATTTGCTTTAAATGGCAATTATAAATGGGTAAATATATTAGATGATTAAGTAAAAGAATGCAACAATACCAAACATATAACTGTTGGTATGAAAACAATTGAAGTTTAAAGAAAAAGAAAAAACATTAAGACTATGAGATTTTACGAATAAGTTTACTAAAACAAAAAATAATTTGGTGATATTTTTCCATGTGAACAAAAATAAACGATTTTTTTGAATACAGTTATGCTCCTAATTGGACAACAGAATGGTTTATTAATTTTGAGGTTTTAAATTATGATGTGCCAACTTACGTACTAAATGATAAAAATGGAGAAGAAGTAAGAGGTAGCTTTCATGAATACGAAATTATGGAAATTAATTATTCTGATGAATTTTTGGTTAAAATTTTTTTTAAAAACTTAAGGTAATAAAATATATGTAAATGGTTAGGTTTTAATAATTCTCATAATTCTTGGATAAAAAAACAGATGTTTTGTTAATTTGAAATTTTTTTTTTTATAATTATCTAATTCAAATGCCAAAAACACAATGCTCAATGTTTCAACATTTGTTTTAATGTTCCTTTAACATTCGTTTTGACATAAACATGTTTTTAAAAAAAAAATTAATAAATGAAGTTTTCGATTCTATTTATAGATTTTCCTTCTTTCATTTGTACTCAAATGTAGTATAGTAAAACCATATTATTTGTCCCAACATTTGGCAAAAATGTCCTTATATTTTCTCATAAGTCATGTTCGCACCAACAGAACCGTTATAAACATGCTTTAAATTCATATATTATTGTCTAAATATACACAGAAAATTCATATTGTCCATTACAAATTCCTTTGGCACTCTCGAATATGTTGGTACTAAATAAAATACATCAATATTTTTATGTCTCCCCATAGTAAAATATTCACAAATTATATCTTGACTGTCTAAATTAACATAGTCAAATCCAACCAAAGAATCATTTTTACATTGATCTAAGGTTATCATTTCATCATTATTATTTAAAAAGTATGCCATTTTGTGTTTAATTTTTAGCTGTTTGCATAACAAATCGAAATCATTTTGTAATTGAATTTATTTGGGTTGATTCAAACTTTTTGAGCAAATGTACAATTTTTTTTAAATTAAGCCATCCTGGCTTATAAACAAAATTAATCATCAAGTTGGTTTTTCTGCAATTGCTTGAACTAACTATAACTGATCTTATATTGTCGGCACAAGTTCGCCATTCATATTTTTAGCATTTTGTTCGATATTTAAAAACACCTTTTCATTCATTAAAATATTTTTTTAATAAATGGAGAATAAAGTATTTAAGTTAACAAATAATAGTTCTGTACTAAAGAAGAAACTCCACTATGACATTATTCATAAAGATAAATCGATTACTTTGATTAGTTTTCATGCAAAATTTTTAACTCCTAATACAGACATCAATACTATAATGACAATTGAAGAATTGAGTGCTGTTGTTGATAAAAATTAAGTTATCACTATACCTATAGGACAATACGATATAGAATCTCTGGAAAAAAATTATAAATTCATTTGAAAAATTTTCAACTAATAAAATTGAATTAACATCTGACAACATGAAATACAGAATATCGATTAAATCTAAGTTTGATATTAAATTTGACCGTAGAATATCTGTTATTCTTAGTTTTGAGAGAAATATGAATACCGTAAAAGACAATTGTTGTAGATACTAAATTACCTCATTCTAACCAATTTAAAACATTAAATGTTCACTGTAATTTAGTATATGGTATGTTTATAACATATGATGAATCTAATAATTTACAAACAGTCATAATTTGTGGTTTTCCACCAAAAATGATGTTTAGTTTTACAGATTATTTTATTTATGATTCTGCATATCTAAATTTTGATAAAATAAAGAATGAAAGTTTAATAATATTGTTTTAGAATTTAGATATGAAAATGGTAAACTGATTGATTTTGATTGTTCTGATATCGATATTGTTTTGGCAATTAAAGATCTTTAATATATAGTATAGATATATAATAAAATATAAAATAATTTGTTTGTTAGCAATATGGTAATGTATCTATAATATAGACTTTTTCATTCAAAATCATGTGTTTGTCATAGTTAAAATTAAATTATTTTGCCATGAACGTATTCATCAATCTTGTTGTGTTCTTTTCTCTTATACATAATCATATTGTTTTTTATAATAACATTTTTTTATAGTTTTTTTGTACCAATTCACTCATCGAATTAACGTTTAATTGTAAAGCATTTTCGCGATTTAGAGTGAATTCTTAAATTTTTGTTTCTTGTTTTCCCAAAAAAAGTTTCATAACCATATCTTTTTGAACCAGTACTTATCAATTCGACACCATAATCATTGTGCCCAAATTCGTCTGTCCATTCACCAACATGCATCCTGTTTTGACTGTATTTTTACCATCATCAATGTAAAATATGCTGTCTGTATCATAATGTAGTACTTTATCATCTAATTTATCTAACATTTCATATGAACGTAATTGTGCATTTGAAGTAGTAAATGTCGATACATAGATTGCTGTGCTGTCTTCTACATAATTATAGTTGTATTTATGTGACACTTCAATTATTTTTTCACTGATATAAACAACATTATTTATTTCTGTGTTCAAATTTACCCCAAAAAGAATTTAAACAGATTTTGGATACATCACATTTTCCAGAATTTTTATCAATATGTTCAATGTTTAAATCGATAATAATTTTTTTTTTAATATTACAAACGCATTCTTTTTTTTATTTGTAATCTTCCTCCCATGGACTAGTTTCTAATTTTATTTTCATAAATGTTTTAAAATAATTTCTGAACATGTTATTGCTTCTTTGTTTGAAATGCCTAAATTCATGAATTTTAAGTAAGTTGTAACATTTTTCAATAGCTTAATTTTATTAGAAACTAGTTCATATACAATTTAATGCTCTTTCTTCATCACTGTGTTTACATTCTCCTTTTTTCTCTACAGCACATTTTGAACATAAGTAAACAATAGTTTTTTTTTGTTTAATTGGAAGTACTGGATGATATAAATTGCGTGGTTGTAAAATTTTGCATTTGATTAATCCAAACCAATTCTCACCATAATTTTTGAGGTAAAATATTTTAATAAGATGACCAACAGGATAATAATCTTAAAACATTACTTTTGTGCACAAACTACATATATCTATATATATTTTTTTTTTACTGAAACTTGTAATTTTGTAGCATTTGTTCTACCACCAAAATGTGCATTTCTAGGTTCTAATGGTTATATTGCATTTTTAGTTTTTAAAATTATTATTGTGGAAAATATATTTTTTCCATTTGCAAGCCCACACTTATCTTACTTTGTAACTATTTTGTCTTTAAATTGTTGTTCGATTGTTTTTTTTTAGTAAGCAAGTCATCCATACTTTCATTGTTGCATTTATTTATTGTATCTGGAGAGTAACAATCAGGACAACCATGCCAAAAACACCAGTGATATTCATATATAGTTTTAGTTTTATCATCATAACCATCAACTTTTGCTCCACAAATAGTAACTTTTGAAACATTTAATGCATGTCGATCATTTGGAAATGTATTCAACAACGAAATTGATTCTTTAATAAACATTTATTTTTTCATCATCTTTAACTAATGCAGTAGTATTTTTCTTAAGGATAATTGATCTATAAACACCCAAACAAAAACCTGCTATTGTTATATATCCAAAGGACCTATATTTGCTATTTCCAGAAAATATTTTCTAAATTTAAGACATCTACATCGTAAAATATTGACATCAGAATCACAATATTCAGCAAGTTCTTTTTCGAAATCGAAAATACAATTTTCTTTTACTTTTTTAGCATGCCACTTTAAAGATCTTTTCGTTCTTGTTTCACTGTATTGACTCCATAATATTTTGCAGCAGGTATTTTTCCAATATAATTTTGATTTTCTGGTTTATTGAAAAATTGTGGAAAATATCCTTTTGTAAGATCTTTTAAGACAAATGTTTTCCGAAATTTCGCAAGCCTTCCTTGAATAAAGTTTATCCTATCAATTATTTTGATATTCAAACTGGATATTTTAAGTTGTATAATTTTGAGCCTTGATATAAAGTATGATATTTTATACTATTTCTAACACAGTTTTGAAAAATAAATTATGAATCGTAGTCTTTGGTATTATGTGCAATAAATGTATACCCTTAATTTCTCCAGATATTACCCCTTCACAAAACTCATTATTTGTTTTAAAATGAATTTCGTTGCCATTAAAATCATGTACAGATATAAAGTTTGGTGTGTGAAAACCAGTATCTTGTGTTGCTTTGTAGTAAAAGAAGTAGTATTTTTCAGTGTAAGAACAACCCATTTTTTTTTTTTTTTTTTTTTTTTGCCATTACAAGTACAAGCTTTTATACAAAAACCACCATTATGTTGTGTATTTTGCGTATAACATTGATGTTCATCAGTTTTCACAGATTCCTTACAATTCCAACATTTGGCATAACCACACTCGTGTTTTTTATTTGTCAAACATATTTTGTTACATGTTGTACACTTATAAGCAGACTTACACACCTAATCATGAATAGCAAGACCTTCTTGTATTTTTGACAATATATTCTAATTCGATCTTCATTTTCGTGCTGTGGTTTTTTACATAAATTGCGTATATTTTTGTTATTTTCCTTACACTCATATTGCTCTTGTTTATTGTATTGTTTGTCCTAACTTTTACAATAATAGACGCTACCTAAATGTGATTTCATACTGTTAATTACATCGTAATGTTCGTCATGTAAATATAAATAAATAGTTGTTGATTTTTTAGTTCCAGAATGTATAATGGAATTAAAATATGTAGCTGAAACAACTTTAATTTGGATATTCAGAAAATTTTCTGCATCAATAATATCTTCCAAACTAAAACCAATTTCACAACTTTTTCCCATTCTTCCACAAAGTTCACGAGCTAACTCACCTTGTAGTTTTCGTCCTTTTATAATGTAAATAAGTTCATTATTCGTTAATTTTCTATCCAAATGATATTGGTTTCGTAATTTAAAGCTGTAATTATTGCTCTAGGGCCCCATAAATTATCATCGTTGTAAATTTTATTAATACATTGTTTTGATTTTAAATCTTTAGTAAAATAAGAAAAAAAAATTTACTTTTATTTCCACTTGGTATTCTATAAACATCAATATCGAAAGTAGTTTCATTTCTGTCTACATTTCCATTCACTGTAATTACTCTTTTCATTTGATTAAGTAAATTTTGGCATTTAAATTGTTATTTCTTGAGGCCAAAATAGTGTGGTGAAAATTTTGATTATTTGCATATATTATAATTTGATCACCTTGTTTATATGCAGTAAATTTTCGTACTGCTTTCATTACTGCGTCAACAGCAATTCCAGCAGCATTAGTTTTTCTATTGGCATTACTTCTAAATTATATATACGAATACCGTATTTTGTTTGCCAAATGTTGAAAGCATCATTAAAATTACGACTAATTTCGCGAATTTCAAATGGTTGTCTTCTCTCTATGCGTTCATTAAAAATTGTTTGTTCGAATGGAAAAATTTTACCTGAAATTCTACTTTCTTCTTTAATTTCGGGAATTTAAAAGGAAAAATTTTTGTTAGTTTTATTTCTTGATTGTACAGATATCTGATTAGAAAAGGGGACTATTATTTTAATGCATTTTAGTTTTTTTCTGAAGTCTGTGTCCTGAAAATGGTAATATTGTCAAATTATTCTTTGTTTGTTCATTTGTAATAAATGTTATAAGAGTTGTAATTAAATTATCTTTCCTTAAATAACACATATTTTTCATGTCAAAGCTTTTAACTTTAGTTCTTAATTCCACAAATGTTAAATCATTTATATTATCGATATGAATTTTAAATTTATATTCTCTTGTTTGAATAATACTTGTAATAAGATCATCGATATGTAATTTATATAAATTTAATAGTTTTAATTCTCTACCTATAATTTTCAACTCGCTCATTCTTGTTTCGCCCATATCTGCTACTGAACGATCCATAGCCATATTTGTTTACTTATATGAAAAACTATTTTATAATAACATTATTTATAAGAATACAAATTCAATAAAAATAAATAAAAAATAAAAATGATATAGTAAAGCGAGCAAGGGCTTGAAATATTAATAATGATATTGTTTTTAACTGGATTGCTTCTTGCTGTGATTATATTCCTTCATATAGTTCTTCATATATTCACCATAACAATTTTTACATTTTGATGCATATTTATCCTTAGTATTTTTATTAGGAGAAAATAATTTTATTGATTTATTCTTTTTACATTGTTTACATGTTTTTGTTGGATAATCACAATTTTTAATTTATTTTAGAATTTCCAATGCTGTATTGTGTGCTTTACTATTTTTGTATCTTTTGGGGGTTAAACTACAAACTTTTTCTCACAATCGCATAGTACTGTCTCTTTATTTAAAACATAATGACATACTGATTTCTCTTTATTTAAAACATAATGACATACTGATTTCTCTTTATTTATTTCATAATGACTTCTAGCATATTCGGCGGCACATTTTTTACAGGTGTTAATTTGTTTATCTTTCGTGTGTTTATGCGAGTGAAAACTGTCTATATTTAATAATTCGTTGCAATTTTTACAAATTTTATTATTTTCCATTTCGTAAGAGGACATAGGATATATATTTCATTTATAAGAAAATAAAATTCATAAAGGTAAAATTTTTTAAATTTAAAATTATATTTTTTCTTTATAATTTCTTTCTCTATAAATAAACAAAAATTTGGTCTCTGCTCAACAACTTAAACAATTAATTTTTGTTGACTAAACTACAAAGGCTTCAAATTAATAAATGGCATGCTGCTATAGATTTTCAAATTTATGAATCTAATTTCGTAAAAAAAAAAAAAAATTGTATTCTAAATGGTAAATATACGATTACATTACCAGAATGCTGTTTAAATATTTCTAATACAAATGCTTTAAAATGAATAAATGAGAAACATGTTTTTATGGTATATAAAGGTAAAATAGTAACAAATGATGGAAAATCTAAGCATGATATTGAATTAAATATATAAGTTCTATTAATTTAAATATTTTTAGCATTTTTTCATTTGCTTTGCTTTATTCAGCTGGTATATTTATACTTAATTTACTTGATTTAAATTGCTTACTTGCAAAACTAACGTTTTTAGAAAATATGAATAAGTTACTTGAAAACGAGAAATTTGCTTGATTTTGGTTTAATTTTGGATTCAATACTTGAAAAAATCCTGAGCGACTATTTCTATTTTTAAAAAAAGCAGGGCAAATTTGCTTGATTTTGGGGTAAAAATACTTGATTTTGGGTCTAAATTTTGCGTTCACTATTCGTGCGGGTAGAAAGCCGGTTTGAAAGATGGTAAAATTGCTTGATTTTGGGGTAAAATTCGAGAGCTGTCGGGGAAAAAATAGGGTAAATTAGAATTATCCTCAAAGTAGCCATATATTGATGACAGTATGCAGACTGGAGCGCAGGTCGCTGCTAGAGTGGCTGAGATGAGGTGAGCGACAATCACGAGGCAGATAGTGTATGACGTTGTGATGATGATGATCATGATGAACGGGGTGAGGGAACATATGTGAGTAATGGACGAGAAGATGCCACCGAGGAAGTACGACAATTTTAAACAAAGATGTAAGGCTTGTTTCTCCTCTTCTTCCACGACTCGACTGGGGTGGAGGGGATGATTCTAGGAGGAGGTGAATCTCTATTGACCACAGTATACGCGTAAGGAGACTGCGAGGGCAATGTGACAAATCATAAATAGTTCCATGTAAACAGTCACTATAGTAGGGGTAAAACGAATGGACTATACTGGGAAAGTATATTCATCAGTAGTGTGAGGTCATGAGCGCTAACATAGGTCATGGCAGACCAATAATAATGCCAACCACTATGAATGAGCAGAAACCAAAATCTAATTAAATAAAATACTTTGTGGAAAAGGGGTGCCTTGGGGCGCTCCAGCATGCACCACTCCGGAGCAATCCGACACCATGGTATCCCAGCTGTAACACCCAGGAACTAGGAACGAGCCGAAATCGAAATATAAATTAAATAAATTTATTTGTGTTAAGAAGGGTTGTCTCTGAGTGCTCCCGCGCACATCAGTCCGGGGCAATGAATCATCACAACATCCCCAGTGTAACAGGCCAACAGGGCGCTACGCTGACACTTGTTGCACCAAATACAGGATGTACAAAATTCTTTTTTTACCAAGTGCCATGAAAAGTTTGTTTTCTACCATGCTGGGCCAAAAGAACACCAGTGCGCAGTACAAAGGTAGGCAGTATAGTAGATTATAATTAAAATAAGAGTGTTCATCAATATTATCCAATAATGTTCACTTTCAGTTAAAATTGTGTGCATGTAACAGACTTCATACGTTTGTGGCCCTTGCATAACCCTTCAGGTAAAAACCAAGCAAGGACATATATGCAACAAAACAAACCAACGACCAAGTCGTAAGAGCAGAAATTTATATCCCTAAGGGCTAATGGCTTAAAATGGTTAAACAGACTAACTACTATGTAAAACACACGAGTTATGAAAAATTGCTATATTCAAAGTCGTTAATACCCATATAACAATTTCTACAATCAATATAATACTGACACAAAATAACTATATTCAAAGCTCTCAATGCCCACAATAGTTATTTCAAAATTCAATATAATATTGATACAAAAATCTACCAAATCTACAGGATGGCGATTGGATTTTCTTTGCACACAATGGTTGAAATATTAAACATTTGAAAATTTACAAAAAAAAAAAAAAACATCAAATTTTCTGAAGACTGAAAATTTCATGGACAATATCCCGGTAACATCCCTACAATTCAAAAAGTTTTTGGTATTTTGGCTAGTTAAAACAACTGCTATAGCCAATCAAAGCATCCTCTATCTGGATCATGCAATATGTTAAAATGCAAACAAAAGCCTAATGTGATAAGACTTGGATACAATCTCTTGAATTAAAACTTTATACATAAAGTTTTAAAACAACAGTGTTTTTAACTTACGTGAGCAGAACATAACACAAGATAAAAAAATATTATTTTAAACGCATTTATTTATTTACACTCACTAACACTAACACAAAGCTTCTTCTCGGCGTATTTATTACACAAAATATTCATTTAATGCACAACGGGTTCCTTGGAGTCATTTGTATACACGGATTCCTCAGAGTGAAATGAAGACATTTGGGCAGATCTTAAAAGCGAGGTCTGGGGAGCCGAACGATTCCTCCGAGTAAAGTGGAGAGATTTGGGTGGTTATCAACCGCAACGGTCTCTGGAGCCAAAGTTATTACTCAGAGTGAAGTGAATAGATTTGGGCAGCTCTTAACAGCGAGGTCTGAAGAGCGGAAGCATTTCTCACAGTAACGTAAATAAATTTGGGCGGTTCTTAACAGCAAGATCTGGAGAGCAGAGGGATTCCTCAGAGTGAAGTGAATAAATTTAGGCGGGAAGTGAATAAATTTAGGCGGTTTTTAACAGCGAGGTCTGGAGAGCCGAATATTTCCTCTGAGTGAAGTAAGGTATTTGGGTAGATCTTAACAGCAATGTATGGAGAGCCAAAGGATTCCTTAGTGTGAAGTGAAGTAATTTCGGTGGTTCTTAACAGTGAGGTCTGGACAGCCGAAGGAATCCTCAGAGTGAAGTGAATAGATTTGGGCATTTCATAACAGCGAGGTTTGGGCAGCCAAAGAATTACTCAGAGTGAAGTGATCAGATTTGAGAGGTTCTTAACAGCGAGGTCTCGAGAGCCGAAGAATTCCTCATAGCGAATTAAATTGATTGGTCGGTTCTAAATAGAGAGGTTGGTAGAGTCTAAAGATTCCTTAGATTGAAGTGAATAAATTTGGCTGTTCTAAATAGAGAGGTTGGTAGAGTAAGGATTCCTCAGAGTGAAGTGAATAAATTTGGCTGTTCTAAATAGAGAGGTCGGGAGATGAAAGGTTCCTCAGAGTGAAGTGAAGAGTTTTGGATTGCTCTTCACAGTGAGATTTGGAGAGCTGAAGGAATCCTCAGAGTGAAGTGATTAGATTTGGACTGCTCGTAACAGCGAGGTATGGAGAACCGAAGGTTTGCTCAGAGTGGAGTGTAGAGAGTTGGGCGTCTCTTAACAGTGAAGTCTGGAGAGCCGAAAGATTCCTCAAATTGAAGTGAAGAGATTTGGGCTTTTATTAACAACGAGGTCTGAAGAACCGGAATATTCCTCAGAGTGACATGTTGTGATTTAGGAGATTCTTAAAAGAGAGGTATGGAAAGTCAAAGGATTCCTCAGAGTGAAAATTTTTTTGAGGCTCTTAACAACGAGGTCTAGAAAGCCGAAGTTTTCTTCAGAGTAAAGTAAATAGATTTGTACTGCTTGTAACAGCGAGGCCAGTGAAGAGATTTAAGCGGTTCTTAACAGTATGGTCTGGAGAGCCGAAGAATTCGTCAGAGTGAAGTGTAGAGATTTGGCAGATCTTAAGTGCGAGATCTGTAGAGCCGAAGGATTCCTCAGAGTGAAGTGAATAGATTTGGGCGGGTCTGAACAGCTAGGTCTGAAGAGCCGAAGGATTCCTCAGAGTGAAGTGTTTAGATTTCAGTGCTTCTTAACAGCGAGGTCTGGAGGGCCGAAGGATTCCTCACAGTGAAGTGAGAAGAATTGAGTGGTTCTTAACAGCAAGGTCTAAAGTGCCGAAGGATTCCTCAGAGTGAAGTGAAGATATTTATGTGGTTCTTAACAGCGAGATGTGGAGAGCCTAAGGGTTCCTCAGTGTGAAGTGAAGAGTTATGGGCAGTTTTTAATAGCAAGGTATGGAGAGCCGAAGGATTCCTCAGTGTGAAGTGAAGAGCTATGGGCAGTTCTTAACAGCAAGGTATGGAGAGCCGAAGGATTTCTCAGTGTGAAGTGAAGAGCTATGGGTGGTTCTTAACAGCGACATCTGGAGACACGAAGGCTTCCTCAGAGTGAAGTAAAGAGAATTGGACAGCTCTTAACATCGAGATCTGGAGAGCCGAAGCATACCTCAGAGTAATGTGAGGAGATTTTGGGTGGTTCTTAACAGAGAGGTCTGGAGATCCGAAGTATTCCTCAGAGTGAAGTGAAGGGATTTTGGTAATTCTTAAATGCGAAGTTTGGAGATTCCTTAGAGTGAAGAGAAAATATTTCGCTTCTCATAACAGGGATGTCTAGAGAGCCGAAGGATTCCTCAGAGTGAAGTGAAGGGATTGGGGCAGCTCTTAACAATGAGGTGTGGATAGGCAAAGGATTCCTCAGAGTGAAGTGACCATATTTGAGTGGATCTTTACAGCAAGGTCTGATGGTCTAAAGTATTCCTCAGAGTGAAGTGAGTAGATTTGACCAGTTCTTAACAGCCAGGTCTGAAGAGCCGTAGGATTCCTGAGAGTGTAGCAAGTAAATTTTTCTGGTTTTTATCAGCGAGGTCTGAAGAGCCGAAGGAATCCCCAGAGTGAGGTGGATAGATTTGGGCAGTTCTTAACAGCGAGGTCTGGGAGCCGAAGGATTACTCAGAGTGAAGTGATCCGATTTGAGAGGTTCTTAAAAGTGAGGTCTCAAGAACCAATGGATTCCTTAGAGCGAAGTGAATAGATTGGCAGTTCTAAATAGAGAGGTCGGGACTGCCGAAGTATTCCTCAGAGTGAAGTGAAGAGTTTTGGGTGGCTCTTCACAGTGGGATCTAGAGAGCTGAAGGATTTCTCAGATTGAAATTAAGGGATTTGAGCTGATTATAAAAATTGGTCTGGAGAGCCGAAGGATTTCTCAAAGTGAAATAATTAGTGTAAAGTAGTTTTTTACAGCGATGTCTGAAGTTCCGACGGATGCCTCTGAGTAAAGTGAAGATATTTAGGCGGTTCTTAACTACGAGGTTAGAGAGCCTAAGGATTTCTTAGATTGAATTGAAGTGATTTGGATGGCTCTTCACAGCGAGATCTGGAGAGACGAAGGATTTATCAGATTGAATTGAAGATATTTCGGCGGTTCTTAAAAACGAGGTCTGGGGAGTCGAAGTATACCTTAGAGCGACATGAAGTGATTTGGACGGTTCTTAACAGCAAGTTCTGGAAAGACTAAGTATTCTTAAAAGTAAAGTGAAGAGATTTGTACTGCTAATAACAGTGATACCAGTGAAGATATATCAGAGATTTGGACAGCTCTTAACAACAAGGTCTGGAAAGCTGTAGGAATCCTCAGATTGAAGTAATTATATTTGGACTGCTCGTAACGGCGAGGCGGGAAGAGCCAAATGATGCCACATATTGAAGTGAACGGATTTGGGCAGCTCTTAACGGCGGGTTCTGAATACCCGTAGAATTCTTCAGAGTGAGGTGAAAACATTTGGATGGTTCTTTTCAGCGAGGTTTGGAGAGCCGAAGAATTCCTCAGAGTGAAGTGAATAGATTTGGGTGGTTCTTAACACAAGGTCTGGAGAGCCGAAAGATTCCTCAGAGTTAAGTGGAGAGATTTGAGTGGTTCTCAACAACGAGGTCTGGAGAGCCAAAGGATTCCTTGGAGTGAAGTGAAGGGATTTGGGAGGTTCTTAAATGCGAGATTTGGAGAGCCAAGCAATTCCTCAGAGTGAAGTAAAGCTATTTGTGCAACTGGTGACAGCAGTGCCAGGAGAGCTTAAGGATTCCTCAGTGTGAAGTGAACAGATTTGGGTGGTTCTTAACAGTGAGTTTTGGAGAGACGAAAGATTCCTCAGAGTGAAGTGAAGAAATTTGGGCGGCTTCTACTTACAGCGAGGTCTAGAAAGCTGAAGGAATCCTCAGAGTGAAGTGATTACATTTGGACTGCTCATAACAGCGAGATATAGAGATCCGAAGGATTGCTCAGGATGGAGTGAAGAGAGTTGGGTGGCTCTTAACGGAGAAGTCTGGAGAGCCGAAATATTCCTCAAATTGAAGTGAAGAGATTTGGGCATTTATTAATAAATAGGTCTAAAGAGCCGAACGATTCCTCAGAGTGAAGTGAAGAGATTTTGGAGGATCTTAACAAGGTGTGAATAGCCTAAGTATACCTCAAAGTGATGTGAAGTGGTTTAGACCTTTTTTAACAGAGAGATATGAAACGCCAAGGGGTTCCTTAGAGTGAAGAGTTTTGCAGCTGTTAACAGCAAGTTCTAGAATACTGATGTTTTCTTCAGTGTAAAGTGGATAGATATTGTACTGCTCGTAACAGCGAGTTCAGTGAAGAGATTTCAGTGGTTTTTAACAGGGAGGTCTCTAGAGGCGAAGGATTACTCAAAGTGAAGTGAATAGTTTTGGGTGGTTCTTAACAGCGAGGGCCGAATAATTGCTCAGAATGAAGTGAATAGATTTTGGCGGTTCTTAACACAAGGTCTGGTGAGCCAAAAAATTCCTCAGAGTGAAGTGGAGAGATTTGGGTGGTTCTCAATAGCGGGTTTTTGAGAGCCAAACTATTCCTCAGATTGAAGTGAAGGGATTTGGGCAGTTCTCAGATGTGAGGTTTGGCTGGAGAGCCGAACAATTCCTCAGAGTTAAGTAAAGATATTTGGGCAACGCGAAACAGCAATGTCTGGAGAGCCGAAGGATTCCTCAGAGTGAAGTGAAGGGTTTGAGGCAGCTCTGAATAGCGAGGTCAGGAGAGCCGAAGGATTCTTCAGAGTGGAGTGAAGTGATTTAGGCGGTTCTTAACAGAGAGGTATGGATATCCAGAGAATTTCTCACAGTGAAAATTTGTGGGAGGCTTTTATTAGCAAGATCTTGAGAGCCGAAGTATTCTTCAGAATAAAGTAAATAGATTTGTACTGCTAGTAATATCGAGTTCTGAAGATTCGAAGTATTCCTCAGAGTGATGTTAAGTGATTTTGGCAGCTCTTTTCAGCGATGTCTGGAGATCCAAAGAATTCCTCAGAGTGAAGTGAAGGGATTTAGGCAGCTCTTTACACGAGGTCAGAAGAGCCAAAGGATTCCTCAGAGTGAAAAGAGGGCTTTAGGCAGCTCTAAATAGCAAGGTCTGGAGAGCCGAATGATACCTCAGAGAGAAGTAAAGAGTTTCGGCAGTTCTTAACAATGAGTTCTGGAGAGCTGAAGGATTCCTCAGAGTGAAGTGAATAGATTTGGGCGGTTCGTAAGAGCGAGGTCTGTAGAGCCAAAATATTCCTCAGAGTGAAGTGAATAGATTTGGGTGGTTCTTAACAGTGAGGTTTGAAAAGCCGAATATTTCCTCTGAGTGAAGTAAGGTATTTGGGTAGATCTAACAGCAATGTATGGAGAGCCAATGGATTCCTTAGTGTGAAGTGAAGTAATTTCGGTGGTTCTTAACAGCGAGGTCTGGACAGCCGAAGGATTCCTCAGAGTGAAGTAAACAGATTTGGGCGGTCTTAAGCTAAGGTCTGGAGAGCCGAAGGATTCCTCAGAATTAAGTGAAGGGATTTGAGCAGCTCTAAACAGCAAAGTCTGGAGAGCTGAAGGATTACTCAGAGGGAAGTGAAGGGATTGGGGCAGCTCTTAACAGTGAGGTCTGGAGGGACGAATGATTCCTCAGATTGAAGTGAAGTGATTTGGGCGGCTCTTAACAGCGAGGATTTGTGAGCCGAAGTATTCCTTATAGCTTTAGTCCTTTTGATGTACGGATTTTGCAATGAAACTCGTCCTGCTTCTCCCCTTAAGTTCACGAGTGTACGAGGGCATTGTTTCCTTTACACCCGGGACTAGTTGATGTGAATGTAGTAAATTTAGATTTTACCAAATAACAAATAAATGTTTTAATCAGTATTGCGAGTTATATTTATTTCCTTGTTTCTCATAATATTTGTTAAAGATTTAAATTACAAGATGTAGTCTTTAAGAATAAATTGATATAATAAGGTACCATAATTGTACTTTGCTTTTTCTTTATGAAATGAAAAAAAAAAAATTTTATGTAATCAGTTATAAAGTTATTAATAAGAAACATTATCTCTTTCAATACTAATGCATGTAGCTAAAATTGTTGATTGGAAATCAATTATTTAAAAAAATAGGAATGACACAATATTATATGTCTTTTAAAATCTATAAATATAAATGTCGCCACCTCACCTGGTGGCTAAATCGAGACGACCTTTGTGATTTGGTAATAGAATCCAACATGGAGGGGGTGGATCAAATGTAACTAATTGGTAGAACGCGTCTAATTAGTGCCACATATACATAAACAAATGCAGAAGCACTATTAGTAGGAGGGGTGTGGAGTCCTGGATCAAAGGGGATGCCGCCTTGGTTAATCGAATAAACCCTATGATATCAAATTAATCGGATTAATTCATAATCCGATCTTAATCAGATCAATAATTTTAATCCGATGAAAATCTTTTCGTTTGTTCTTAATTTGATCTTAATCGGGTAAATTTTTTTCGGATGATCGAATAAAATGTGATGAAAATTTTATTGATTTATCCAAATAATTTAATTGAATGAATTAATCAAAATTGTTGTGATAAGAGTATCATTTGGTGTACTTTATTTTCTTTCTCTTTTAGGGTGAGGAGTAGCTTGACCTAGCAGCCGACCAGACGTGTTTCTCCTGCTTGTACGATTTCGCTACGTGTTTTTTAATTCAAGTAGTGTAATTTATATATTGCTACCGAAATTTCATTAATTTTTTTCACGTAAATCGTATTCAACTCTCTTTTAGTTCACATCCGAGTTTTCCGCGTAATTTCAAGGCATTGCTTCGCTAACCTCACAGATGTGTTTTGGGAGAGGTGCTTGTAAAGTTTCCTATGTGTTTTCAAATCCATTTTTAATTGTGATGTTTAATTAAATTAATGCTGTTTATATATTGCTAGGGACATTTTGCCTTTGTTGTAGGCAGAACTTGTACTTAATTTCATATAATAGACTCACATAATTGTGATAATTTTGTCTGTCGTAAATTATATAGCTACCATACAGGACGGATCAGTAAAATCACTTTGTAGATGCATTCAGCTTTCTTTTAATTTAACTGATTTTCATTATGAAATAATTCCATTAAATATGCCTTTCCGAACTCCGCCATTACCTGCCGATCGCTGTAAACTAAAGTCATTAGCCATAGTAATATGAAAGCAATTATAATATAACTTTTTGAGCTGAAAGTATGCAGTTGCTGCGATGAAATGAAGGTTGTCGCATATTCTTTCGTTGTCATTTAGTTGGGTCGCATATTCTTGAAATACCCATTTTTCTGGCAGCTATATTAAAATGAATGTAGTTTTCTTTGTACTTTATTCAAGACAAGATAGTTAATGCTAGAAAATCCCTCACTTTTTAGACCATAAATGCAAAAAGCTATAAATATAATATGTAAGTTATAATAGTATGTAAAACTTTACAAGGATAACACCATTTTGTTTCTCCTCCAACTTTTACCTAAGACTTAATTAGTTACTACGTTTGTATAATTATTATGCTTTAATCTGTACGACAAAAAATTAAAGATTTGACTAATTTAATCTTCATTCGAATGTAAAGTATGATAAAAATAATTGGTGCGGGTATGTCATAATTTATTTACTAAACTGCCACTGTTGAACGAGCTTTAATAATGGCACATATACATACATAGTTTACTCACGGTTTCTTCATATTATTTGAATAAAACCTTTGAAAAAGTTCCACCATATATAACTATAGCAATGCTGGGGGTAACTCTGCTCAAATGCAAAAAATGCGATAGTGAACATAACCCCAAACAAGCCGTATACAGAAAGCGCCCGAGGATCTAGATGTGACGAATGCGACCTGGGAAATGAATGGCAACATATAGAAAGGCCGACCTAATAGAGTCCAGCACTCACAAAGAAACACAAAGGGTCATGGCGATCAACTAACTATATGCTTTCCCGATTTTCCTAAGGTCAACAAATAATTAAATCTCTTGCACATTATGATCATAAATCATTATTATTTTCTTTCTTATAGTTAGACAAAGAAACAGTCTAGATATATATTAACTGATTAATTTAGCTAATGACATACTAATCTGAATGCACATATTAATGCAGTTAAAACCAACTTTATAGATTTTCTTTGTTCAAATGTGATGTTTCCAATTTTGATGAATTTGCACATTTTGTTCTACACACCAAGGCAAAAGTTAACAATGACTGAATTATATCAAATTTATGCTCACGACAGGTTAACTGGAATTTTATTAAAAGTCTCTCACTTAAATTTTAAAGTGCATGACATTAATTTTGTGTTAGCCACCCGAGGACAGTGCATGCACATACCATGTAACTTGCAAAAATGGTGGACTTTCGTGGAAGATAGCCCATATCTGTGATATTTCCCTTTCTAATGCAGGAGGTAGTAAAACCTGTAAAATGGCATCGGGCCTAGACTAATTGCCGGGCGAACTCAAGCCTTAGTCATAAGGCCTCTTGCTCTCCACCAAACTTTGAACACAATGCAGTATGCTCCCAACCCACTCTTGGTCAAACGACAAAATGCTCTCGACGAAGCCTAGGTCACAAGGCACGATGTTTTCCACCAAGCCTTGGTTAAAAGGCAGCATGCCCTTAAAAAACCCTAGGTCACAAGGCAGCATGTTCTCCACCAAGCCTTGGTCATAAGGCGGCATGTTCCTCACCTCGCCTTGGTCACAAGGCAGTACTATCTCCACCAAGCCTTGGTCACAATATAGTGTACTGTTAACTAAGCCTCGGTCACAAGGCAGTGTGCTCTCCCCTAAGCCTTGGTCACACGACAGCATTCTCTACACCAAGCCTTGGTCACAAGGCAGCATGCTCTCAACCAAGCATTGGTCACAAGGCAGAATGCTCCCCACCAAGCCTTGGTCACAAGGCAGCATGCTCTCCACCAAGCCATGGTCACAAATCAGCATGCTCCCCACCAAGCACTGATCACAAAGCATTGTGCTCTCCACCGGGCCTGAATTACAATGCTGCATGCTCTTCACCATGTCTTTGTCACATAGCAGCATGCTCCCCAACAAGCCATGGCCACCAGAGATCGTACTTCCCACCAAGCCTTGTTCAATAGGCAGCTTGCTCTCCACCAAGCCATCGTCACACGTCAACATGATATCCACCAAGCCTTGATCCAAACACAGTACTCTCTCCACCAAGACTTTGTATCATGGCAGCATGCTCTCCACCACTCTCCACCAAGCCTTGGTTACAAGGCAACATGCCTTCCCCAAGCCTGGGTGACAAGGCTGCATGCTCTTCACCAAACCTTGGTCTCAAGGCAGCGTACTTTTCATCAAGGGTTGGTCGCAAGGCAGTGTGCACCCAACCAAGCCTTGGTCGCAAGGCAGTGTGCTCCCCACCAAGTTTTGGTTTCAAGGCAGTGTGCTCTCCACCAAGTTTTGGTTTCAAGGCAGTGTGCTCTCCACCAAGCCTTAGTCACAAGCCAATGTGCTCCCCGTCAAGCCTTGGTCACAATGCAGCATGCTTTCCACCAAGCCATGTCTATAAGCCATCATGCTCCCCGCCATGCCTTATTCACAAAGGAGCATGCTATACATCAAGCATTGGTTAAGAGCAACATGCATTCCACCAAGCATTGATCAAAAGGCAGCCTGCTCTCCACCAAGTCTTGGTCACAAGGCAAAATGCTCTCCAACATGCCTTGGTCACAAGGTAGCAAGCTGCCCACCAAGCATTTGTCACAAGGCAGCATGCTCTTCAACATGGCTTTGTCAGAAGGCTTCTTTCTCTCCACCAAGCCTTGATCACAAGGCCGCAGGCTTCGCACGAAGCCTTTCTTACAAGGCAACATGCTCTCCCCAAAGCCGTGGTCACAAGGCGTCATGCTCTCCACCAAGCCTTAGTCACAAGCCAGTAAGCTCTCAACAAAGCCATGCTCAGAACGCAGCATTCTCTCCACCAAGCATTGGTCGCAAGGCTGCTCTCTCTCCAACAAGCTTTGGTCACAAGGCACCATACACTTTACTAAGCCTTGGTCATAAGGCACCACTGCTCTCCCCCAAGGCTTGATCACATGGCAGCATGCTCTTCAACAGGCCTTAGCAATATGGTAGCATGCTCTCCACCAAGTCTTAATCACAAGTCAGTGTTCGCTCCACCAAGCCTTGGTCAAAACACAGCATGCTCCCCACCAAGACTTGTACACCAGATAGCTTTTTCCCCCAAGCCATGGTCACAAAGTAGCATGCTCTCCACCAAGTCTCAGTCACAAGACAGCAAGCTCTCCACCAAGTCTTCGTCACAAGGCAGCATGTTCTCCTCTAAGCCTTGGTCACATGGCAGCACTCTCTTCACCAAGTCTTGGTCACAAGGCTGCATTCTCTCCACCATGTCTTCGTCACACGGCGACATGCTCTCCACCAAGCCTTGATGACAAGCCTGCACTCTTTTCACCAAGCCTTGTCGGAAGGCAGCGTGCTCCCAACCAGTCTGTGGTCACAACACAGCATGCTCTTCACCAAGCCATTGTCACAAGGCAGCATGCTCTCCACCAACCCTTGGTCACAAGTCATCATACTCTCCAACAAGCCTTAATTACAAGGCAGTGTTCTCTTTACCAAGCCTTAGTCACATAGCATCATGCTCCCCAACAAACTAAGGTCACAAGACATCGTGATATCCACGAAGTCATGGTCAAGGGGCAGCGTGCTCTCCACCAAGCCTTGGTCACAAAGCATCATGCTCTTCACCATGTCTAGGTTCCAATATATCATGCTCATAACTAAACCTTGGTCACAAGGAAGCGTGCTTCCCACTTAACCTTCGTCACAATGCAGCATGCTCCCCACCATGCTTTGGTCACATGGCAGTATGATCTTCAATAAGCGTTGGTCACAAGGCAGCGTGTTCTTCACAAAGATTTGTTCACATGGCAGCCTGCTTCCTCTCAACCATTGATCACAAGGCAGCGTGCTCTCTACCAAGCCTTGGTCGCAAGGCAGCATGCTCCCCACCAGTCCTTGGTCCACAAAGCATCATGCTCTCCACCAAGCCTAGGTTCCAAATCATCATGCTCATCACCAAGCCTTGGTCACAAGGCAGCGTGTTTCCCACTAAGTCATGGTCACAAGGCAGTATGCTCCCCACCATAATTTGGGCACATGGCAGTATGCTCTCTACCAAGTATTGATCACAAAGAAGCGTGCTCTCCACCAAGACTTGTTCACATGGCAGTGTGCGTGCTCTCAAGCCTTGGTTACAAGGCAGCGTTCTCTCTACCAATTCTTGGTCACAAAGCAGAGTCCTGCCCACAAGTCCTTTTTCACAAAGTAGAGTGCTCTCCACCAATACTTGGTCATAATGCTGCATGCTCCCAACCAAGCCTTTGTCACAAGCCAGTGTGCTCGCTAACAAGCCCTTGGTTACATGGCAGCATTCTTCCCAACAAGCCATGGTCACAAAGCAGCATGCTCCCACAAAGCCTTAGTCATAAGGCATCATGTTATCCACCAAGCCTTGGTCACAAGGTGTCATGTTCTCCACCAAGCCTTAGTCACAAGGCAGCGTTATCTCCACCAAGCTTTCGAGGCAACGCAGCATGCTCCCACCAAGCCTTGGCCACAAGGCAGTGGGCTCTCCCCCAAACCTTGGTCACAAGGCAGCCTACGCTCCACGTAGCTATGGTCTTAAAGTAACATACTTTCCACCATGCCTTGGTCACAAGGCTTAATTCTCTCCATCAAGCCATGATCACAAGGCAGCGTACTATCCAACAAGCCTTGGTCACAAGGCAGAGTGCTTCACACCAAGCCTTGTTGACAAGGCAGCATACTCTCCACCAATATTTGGTCAAAACGTAACGTTCTCCCCGCCAATCTTTGGTCACAAAGCATTATGCTCTACACCAATATTTGGTTCATGGCTGCATGCTTCTTTCCAAGGAGTAGGCAGTGGATACAGTGAGAGGTGGCAGTAGATACACTGCGAGGAGGCAATAGTTCTAGTGCGAGGAGGAAGATGATACAGTGCGAGGAGGCAATAGTTATAGCGCGAGGAGGCAGTAGGTGCAGTGCGAGGAGGCAATAGTTTTAGTGCGAGGAGACAATAGATACAGTGTGAGGTGGCAGTAGGTACAGTGCGAGGAGGCAGTAGATACAGTGCGAGGAGGCAATAGTTATAGTGCGAGGAAACAGTAGATTCAGTGCGAGGAGGCAGTTGATACAGTGCGAGGAGGCAATAGTTATATTGCGAGGAGGCAGTAGGTATATTGCTAGGAGGCAATAGTTAAAGTACGAGGAGGCTGTAGATACAGGGCAAGGAGGCAGTAGATACAGTGCGAAGAGGCACAGGATACAGCGCGAGGAGGTAATAGTTATAGTGCGAGGTGGCAGTAGATGCAGTGCGAGGAGGCAGTAGATACAGTGCGAGGAGGCAGTAGACATAGTGTGTAGAGGTATTAGATATGGTGTGGAGGAGGCAATAGATACAGTGCGAGGAGGTAGTTGATACTATGTGAGGAGGCTGTAGATATATACTGTGAAGAGGCATTAGATATGTTGTAAGGAGTCAGTATATATATTATAAGGTGGCAGTAGGTACTGTGTGAGGAGTCAGTAGATACTGTATGAGGTGGCAGTAGATATAGTTTTAGGAGGCAGTAGATATAGTGTGAGGTGGCAGGAGATATAGTGTGAGGTGGCAGTAGTTACAGTGCGAATAGTTAGTTGATCTACAGCAGTGCTTAAGCAACAGGAACCTGATTTTTTTCTATACTTTTGCCAACAGAATCTTGAAAGTATTTCAAAGATGTAGCACCGGAAAATTGTTCCAAGATACTGCACATTCAATTATATTGAATGGAGTAAAGATATTTTAGCGGCTCTAAAGATAGAGGTCTTTGTTGCCGTTGAGAGTGAATTGAGTAGGGATCAGCGCCGTAATTAAAGGTTGGGTGAAAGTGGAGGTCCTTAAAAAACTCGTCTGCCTGTGATGTCATCTGGCATCATTCCCACATGCGAATATCCTGGAGTGACCTCGTCCGGTAATCGAGCTTGGTTCGCCTTGGTGGCAGGCGAGTAGTCTAACCACTAAGCCACCACGGCTCCCTTATTATGAATTTTGGATGTAATACCATAAGCTTTTGCGACCTGACACAAGGCGTTAGTTTCATGTTATCGACAGCTACCATCATTCTCCAAGAAGTTAAAAAACTAGCTTAATGCACTTCTTTCGAGATCATTACGCCTTCAACGGAACTCGGAAAACAGCGTAATTCCCAGAAAAAGAGATCTCGTGTGATATGTCGTAAGCAGATTTAAGCTAGACTCTATAAACGTTATTTAAGCTAGATTCTATCAAAGTTATTTAAGATAGACTCTATAAAAGTTATTTAATTTGGTACGCACAATAATTTTACAAGTATGTTTCCATTATTTGCACAGGTAGGTGGATAAATTAGGTTTTATTTGGAATTAAATTTCTTTTCACAGTCACGGAATCTGTATAAAATTTTATATATATATGCTGTCTAACTAGCGCAACGTAAAACCTAAATATTATTTTATTTCTGTGAGTTAAGGGTCCTACGTACTGAAAATTTTTCTGTGAAATCGTTGTTTGCGCGTAAACGCATGCCTCGATAAATAAATGTTCTGGAAAGATGAAGTTTGGCAGAAAGGATAAAAAACTATTGTCTATTTCGTTATCGTTTTACTTTTATCATGTTTTTTTATTATTGGAGAAAAAAAATTCGAAATTGGCGAAATATCGCATTTTTTAAGCTTGCCTATGAAGTTTCTTTAAGCGGTAAGAGGAAAGTAAGATTATACGCAGGTAGTTTGATCTGTGTACTTTCATCGCGTGTAATAAAACCCAACAAGTACAGGTCTAGTTTACACAGTGCAGCGTTAGGACGGAAACACTGCACGCCTTGTGTGTAGGATTTTGTCAATGATAAACATAGATATGTGAGAAATTTTACTTTCCTGAAAGAAAACACCAAAAACCCTTATTAACTTCTGTTTCTGATTGTTTTTCCTACTGTACATATTATAAATTATAGACACTATATTTTTATTGTTTGACACATCTCGTAGTAAAAGACGCGGTAGTATTGAAAATAGTCACGTAGATTTTTACGTGCGGTGTTGATCTAAAGTTAGGGTAAATATTCTTCAAAAATGAGTGATTCCTTGCAAAGCAGAATGTAGCGGAGCTGGAACATGCTGGCATGGCTTTACAACATTTATTTTCTTTTTTTAAATGTTGCCCGAGCGTAATGTATTTCATGTCGATATTAATTATTGCCTTTTTTTAATGAACTAATAAAAACATTAATACAACGCTAAAAAATGTATTAAGTTTTAATGCCGTGCACGCATTAATTACAAGTATGTAATAGCACATTATTTTATAGACGGGCAGGTAGATTAAAAAATATATAACACTATGTTGATAAGCTGCTATCATGGTATAGTTTGCATTACACGTAAATCTGGTGTCCTATATTTTTGCAATTGGGAACTTTGCAGTGCAACCCTCTGATCTCCGTCCTCGGCGTGTTCTCTGTTTCAGTGCCTGACTGACTACAAAGAACAAGGTCAGTTTATCTTTGTTCGTTTGTTGATCAGTTCAGTTATTTGGTTATTAAAACAGAATATTTATTTTGTGAGAATATTTACAGAAGATAAGGGCATTCTGGCAATATGTTTAACAAGTTATGTTAGTTTCCCCGTTTGATTTACGAAATAAGTCCCGCTATCCCTTTGCCGAGTACTGTGTCCCTAGACTGCTACACTCCTGTGTTGCAAAGCGACTACTTCTCGGGCTGTGAAGCTGCGTTACTGCCGGCAAGTAGTTGTTATGACGTTCTCTTCGTGCTGTGACGCAAGCGTGACGTCGTTAAACGACAAACTGCTCGGCGACGTGTGTGTTTCTGCGGTGTCGGGTATTTTCATTCGCGTTACATAACTAGGCCAGTTGTCACCAGTCTGTGTAGCCTGAGCTTCGCACAGCTGTGATTGGGAAACTACAGCCTAATAATACCATATATGTCAATACAATCGTGTTTTATATGGAAGCTGCGGTGTTCTACGTGCATTCTAGTATATGGAACGTATTTTTATCAGAATTAAAGAAATAAAACCAAGCAACTATTTAAAAAAATTTCAATGTCGATGGAATATAACCTTCATTCCGTCCTTAACTTTGCTCCATAGTTACAAAGTGTAATTGCTTCACATATTTTTTTTATTAATCGCGTAAAAAGTTTCATACTTCGGAAAAATAATGTTTATTTTTACGCATTTGAATTGCCTTGCTAGCTTAAAAGGTAGTGTAACAGCTTCTATGAATCGTTGTTGAATTGCAGTGGTCTTGATTATAATCGTTATCGCTGCTTACAGTTATTCGCCATTTTACGTCACTACGGAGCTGATATTAAGGAACTCCGAGAGGAAATTTGTCAATTAGCGAATTTCAGGAACCTAATAATTATTTGGGTAAGTATAAGCTTTTCGCGTTGAAATCACTGCCCATATATGTAGGGGTAGTGAAATTTCACAAAAATATTTCAAGACAAAGTTAGCCTATAATTCAAAACACTGTAGGGTCACCTGTCTTAATTAGTTGAATTACTTTTTAACACGTGTGAACTGTTTCCAAATGAATCACGTAGGAGCCGTGCCGATATTGTCGAATACTGAGTGGCTCATTCAAAAATGAAAATGTCTTCTCAAGCAGACAGCAACCAACGGCCAAAAACAAAGTGCTGTTGGGTGCTTGTAGTATTGAAGTCTACGGTGTAATCATATTTTTTTTCGCGAAAAATCACTAACTGTAATCACTGGGTAACAAGTACCCAGTTAGGTTGGCAGTAGGGTGTAATTTAATAAAAGTAGTTCTAATACTTTGCGTTCGTTTTATGGCGATTGTAATGTTTAAATTTATGACGACTGAAGTTGACGTGTATTTTTGTGTGTGTGTCTATATATATATATATATATATATATATATATATATATATATATATATATATATATATATATATATACATACATATATATACACATATACACACATATACAATGTGAAGAATTTAGATATATATAAGATGAAAAATTTGCTTATCAGTAATACGTTGACATTGTCTTCACAGGGTAAACGTGCAACAGGCGGAAGAATACAAAATTAGGAGAAAAGTAGGTCCGAAGCAGGTCAACTATCTGCCAACAACATACACCAAAGATTTCCAGTGGTGCCACTTTCATTGGTTATCCATCAATTTGAATCAATTTTTCCTGCCTCGGTTTGACTGGCGCAGAGATCACTTCACTCTCTACGAGTCACGGTTCCGTTGTTTATTAGTCAACGTTTAAATGTTGAACTGAATGGGAAACAGGCAAGTCTTCAGCCTAAATATTTGTCGCCATTAGAAGACAACCATGTTTGTTCATTCTAAACTTGAATTAGTGTGAATTGAGCCAAATCAGTTAAATCAACTGATAATCAGTGCCAGATAACTGGTCAATATATTGGTTGTATTCCACTGATTTATTTGTGATTTCCCGATGAATGTAAGGAATGTCACTGCCATAAATCACTTGTTCCCAGTTAATTTGCTGGATTCGCCGGTCAGAAGTATATTAGCAACTGACTTTAAGTGAAAGATATTTCAGTGGTGGATATCACTGGTACGGATTAAGAGTGTAGCTCCATGGGAGCAACACTTGTACTTTCCAGTGTGCAGCTTCTAAACAGCCACAGCTGTAAAAATTGCGATGCGGGAAACTATTACAAACGCGAAGCATTTATCGAAATCCCGTTATTCGTTACATTAGATATTTTTTTTTTTTCATTTGTTTGCCACAGATTTTCATCTTCCTTATTTAAGCACCTCCTGTTGTTTATAGAAGGCCAATTATCGCGTGAGCTTATAGGCATGTATTTACAGTAGGCTAAAATAAATTTCGGTACCATCATTTCTAATTATTTTATTAGCAAATTCCACGATTTTTTTTACAATTCTAAATTACTTGGGATTCTTGCCTCTCGAGCCCATTTGTTCTAGGCCTATTTTTACAGCAGTTGTTTCGTCTAACAATCCAAACATCTTCTTACACAAATTGGTTCCACGTTTGATCAGGTTGTGATTTTAAGTCTTTTATTTGGTACTCTAATGGTCCGCAGGCCTACCATGAAACGAGGATATGCTATCACCTGACAAATGAGGTACTGTGATCACAGCAGTGATAATGTTTGTGTACTAGTACACCAAACAGCGATATAGGGCAGGGTAAGAGAGATTGCAATACAAAAACATTGCTGGCTATGTGGCATTTATCATATATGTCTATAATTTATTCCATTATATGATTTCAACCCATAACAATTGTCTAAGAAAAGTACTTCCTACAAAATAAATTAAAACGGTACATGGCTGACCTCGTTAAGTTTATCAATACATGCTAGGGGAACGTATATATTCAGTGACACAACTATTTTATTCGTTTCGTTTTGCCGAAAAGAAAAACAAAATTAAATCAACAAATAGCACGTAAGCTGCTTACCTTGTCTACAATGCAAAGAAAAGCGAACTATTAAATGGCAATATTTTGATCTATGGTTAACTGAGCACATTCGAAATCAACATTTAAAATGAAATCCGGGTTTTATCCTGTGCATTTCAATGCAACTGGAACACGTAAACAAACGTCGACAGCAGATTCTAAAAGTGTGTCAAGACTTAATAGTTTAGTCAAGAATATGAGTTAGACTAATCGTCAAGGTTATGAGTTAAAATGATCATCGCTCAAATTGGATTATTTTCTTTTCATAAGCACCCTGAAAAAATGTAATTAAAATAACCCTTTTTTCGGATTTCTATGTATATAAACATTATTCTCGCGTCGCCATAGTGTTTAGTTAAATCAAATAAATTTTAAAATTGATCAATCAAAGGAAGCGATATATCGGAATTTTTTAACTACTAGTGCGTAGAACTAGCGCTTTTTCTAATTTCACTTCTTCGAGATTGACTTTTCATACATCCTAAACATTGAAGTAATAAGTCAATTATAATGTTAAAATAAACCTAATGTTCTTTATATTAAAGGAACTATTTTTTTTAATAATGGAAGACGACTTGTTAAATTATAATTACAAATCCAAAATGGGACCGATTATTATTATAGACACCTCACAAATATTTTGGAATATTGTGAGATAAGGCAGTTTGGGTAGCAGGATCTATCTAATTATATTGTGCATATGTACGTATTTGTGTAATGGTAGTTATGGTTATGGGTAGGCAAGTGCGTATGTGCGTAGGTGCGTATTTGGTAAATATTCATCAACTACTTCGTTATGTGTGATTACGTAAGTGCGAATGTGCTAACAATAATTAATCTAATGAAATATATCTTCTTTAATTTGTAACAGTTTGGGAATCCAATATGGTGATTGAAGTTATGTAAGTAATTGACCACTAAGAAGCACTGACGTAGGTATTAGCCAATGAGAAGCAATGATGTAGAAATTAGCCAATGAGAAAACACTTGATCGAACGAAAGGCATTAAATTGTTCGCGTGTGTGTAATAGTTCGAATGATGTTGAGAGAGAGAGAGGGGGGGGGGGGAGAGAGAAAAATGACAGTCGAAAGCACATGAGTAAACAGTAGAATGCAGATGAGAAACAAATACCTTTGGGTATTTGTCAGCAATGTTAGTGGAGAGCTGGTTTTCATATGTTGATGTGTAAATAGTCTCATTGCGCAACCTGTTGTTAGACTTCCAGTCCTCTTGGCTCTCCATCCTATGACGTTGTAATATCTCTGGTAGTTCCACAGGATGTAGGGGAGAGTGCGCATGTGTTTGCATATGCTTGTGTGTGTGTGTGTGCACATGTGTCCGCATGTGTATGAATGGGTGTGTTAAAACAGTCTACCATATTGAGTAATAGCAACATCAAGTCAAAACATATCAACAATCAAATTATTTAAACATTACAAAAAAAATCTTACATTTAAAAAAGGATAAACTCCAAGAAACCATTAAACTCCAAGAAACTGACAAGGTTCACGAGAATATAGAAAATATTAAGGTTTATGACTGGTTAAACTGTAGAAATGAATAATTAATAGAATATGTTAAAGGTTAGAAAATGTCATAGTTTGAAGGTTAGGAACAAAAAAATAAACAAATTTTCAAATACTCTGACCGGGCCTCGTTCTCTGTGACATTCCATTCACAGTTCGTTACATCTCCCGTGCTGCCGGCTCTCTAAGTCGTGGTGCTTGCTAACTGGTAAGCTTGTAGGGTGTAGGGGTATACGTGAAAGTGTGTGCGTGTGTGTCTGCATGGGTGTGTGTTTTGCTGTTACATAACATTTTTATCATAGTAATTCATTGGAAATTTTGTCTGTGGGTGGTGGCACTTGCCGACTCCGCATACACGATTGTTTTCTTGTTGGAATTTGTTGGCCTAACAGGAATAAAGCAGGAAGTGTTCTCGCTTGAAAATATCCTATCGACAGCAAGTTTGCAATAAGGCATCAGCCGTGAGCTATCGTTCCTCGGGAGCGGACGTATAATGTGCATACTTCATAGTGTGTAAAGTGAATGCTAGCATGGAGTAAGTGTTGTACCTTCCACCCCTAGAAATAATGATATTAATTATACAAAATACAAATTCTGAAACAAACAAAACGGTATATGACAGTTGAAGTCTGGCTGTCTTGATAAGTGGACATACTACTTTGGTGAATGGTTAGTTGTAAACTATTCATGTGTAGGCGTGCATACTTATTAAATACTCATTGCATGTTTATGCAAGTATGGACTTACACAAATAAGTCAGTTACTCTAATACGTCATTACACGAATACATCGTATAACTGCATTTCCCTCCAACATTCTCGAGCTTCGACATATGATATCGAACATGTAACATGTCAATTGAGCAGTAGATACCAACCAGATAATCCGATAGACAGCGAGTGTAAGTGAATGCGTAATAATGTATTTCCCAGAATTTTTTAAAAAATATGTAAGTGAGTCGGCTGGGAATCGATCTCAGAAATTCAAAAAAATAATATTACATTAATCGCTATTAGCAGGAATTCAAAGCAAAGAAAAAAACAATTATTATATTAAAAATAATATTAAGTGTCCTGACCAAGAATCGAATTCTATAATCCAAAAATAACATTAGAGTAAGTATTTCTAGCAGGTACCCAACTCACAGATAAAATTTCGGTAAATTCGGAAATAAAATAATATCATGTGCTCTGAAATAGAATCGAACCCAAATCAAAAAAAAATTCAATTCTTTAATCACCCATAGCAGTTACCCAAGCCACCAATAAAATTTAGTTAAATTCGGAAATAAAATAATATTACGTGCTCTGAGCAAGGATCAAACTCCAATCGGAAAATAAACCTGCATTAATTATCCCTAGCAGCTACCCAAATCACCCGTAAAATTTTTATAAAATTCAGAAATAACATAATATTACGTGCCCTGAGCAAAGATCGAACCGAAATTCAACAATACCACGGTATTAATTACGTCTAGCAGCTACCCAACTCACGAATAAAATTTGGTTAAATATGAAAATAAAATAACATTACGTGGGTTAGTATGTACTTGTTAGACATGCACTTGGTGAGTTTCTGACTAACTATGCTTGTAAAAGTACATAATGAATATTTTACCATACCACTCATATCCATTGAGGATGATGTGTATGTTTTGAATTTGATCACTATAGCTTCAATTAATCGGTAATTATGTCTATTTTTATTAAAGGATTAACTCAAAATTGATCTTGCCAGAATGGGTTAAGGGCTTAAATGATAACACCATCTTGATGGATATCGGGTACGATGTCTGTGTTGTGAATTTGATGTCTTTAGCTTCAACGGTTCAGAAATTATGACTTTATATATCACAGCACTGGAGTGAGTGGTGGGGATAGCTCCAGGGATATCGCCAATGTGTCCTCCTATGCCTGCTGATGACTGCAAGTGTAGGAGTGCCACCCTGTGTACCGCTCCACCACGTCGGTACATGCTAGCCAGATAAAATGAGATGGCCTGGCCAAACCAACAACCAATCACAGCACTGGAGTGAGTGGTGGGGATAGCTCCAGGGATATCGCCAATGTGTCCTCCTATGCCTGCTGATGACTGCAAGTGTAGGAGTGCCACCTGTGTACCGCTCCACCACGTCGGTACATGCTAGCCAGATAAATGATGGATGGCCTGGCCAAACCAACAACCAATCACAGCACTGGAGTGAGTGGTGGGGATAGCTCCAGGGATATCGCCAATGTGTCCTCCTATGCCTGCTGATGACTGCAAGTGTAGGAGTGCCACCTGTGTACCGCTCCACCACGTCGGTACATGCTAGCCAGATAAATGATGGATGGCCTGGCCAAACCAACAACCAATCACAGCACTGGAGTGAGTGGTGGGGATAGCTCCAGGGATATCGCCAATGTGTCCTCCTATGCCTGCTGATGACTGCAAGTGTAGGAGTGCCACCTGTGTACCGCTCCACCACGTCGGTACATGCTAGCCAGATAAATGATGGATGGCCTGGCCAAACCAACAACCAATCACAGCACTGGAGTGAGTGGTGGGGATAGCTCCAGGGATATCGCCAATGTGTCCTCCTATGCCTGCTGATGACTGCAAGTGTAGGAGTGCCACCCTGTGTACCGCTCCACCACGTCGGTACATGCTAGCCAGATAAATGATGGATGGCCTGGCCAAACCAACAACCAATCACAGCACTGGAGTGAGTGGTGGGGATAGCTCCAGGGATATCGCCAATGTGTCCTCCTATGCCTGCTGATGACTGCAAGTGTAGGAGTGCCACCCTGTGTACCGCTCCACCACGTCGGTACATGCTAGCCAGATAAATGCAACGAGCGGGCTACATCCAGCGCACCCCTGGGAGTGCCCCAAGCCTCTATCTATACCCACTACTTTATGATTGGCTAACCAACTTTGATAACAATAGGACTTTAAAAAAGGAGTTTATGACTCAAATGTTTAAAAAAAAAAAGGCTTTTTATATGAAATTACTGACTTGTCTTTTTATCATGTACTGAGTAGTAGTCGTTTGCGATTAGATTTCTGTTAATTGCCTTTTATACCTACTCCTTTTATTAAATATATTCGTATTTAATACTGAAAAACTATGTAGGAAGCGTGAGTGTCAAGTGCTTTCAAGAGGCCATGCACATTAGAAATATCATTTCAGAGCACTTCATTATGACTAAAAAAGACTTTTTCAAATCGCTGTTACACTAATGTACAAAAGCACAAATCCGATTTCGAAAAGGTGTGTGTTTTGAACAGAGGAACAGAGCACCTTACAGGCACATGACATATATCTACACGATTGTCGAACTCGTCCCAAATTTTAGCCATTTTGAAATCGGTCGAATGTTTTTGAAGCAGACAGTATACGCGTCAGTTCAAAGCTCTCCGCACTGAAACCAGGTACAGACTCTCCGCAATAGGGCCTTGCTGAGAGTATCATAGATTGACAAAACACTGTGCCAGTTCAGAGCCTTGCGCTTAGTGGCGATGGCACACTTGATGCACGTGGCATTGTCGCCTTTATCTTTGCCGCTCTTCTCTACCTGAAACTTGTAAAGTAGCTGCAAGTAGGAGAGTGACTGCTGCAGCTGAGCTGACGTCGCCGAGAAACTGCGAACGGCAGGTATGCGTGCGAGTAGACTCCCCTCTCCAACCCCTTGTCATCAGCACACTCCCCTCCCCCCCCCCCCACCAATAAACCAAGACACGAAACTCGTCCTCCCTCCTCGTTCTCGTTCTTCAATGTTAATGTTCTACAGCCATGCGCTCTTTCAAGGACACCTTCTCCCGCTGGCCTCCAGAGGAACTGTAATTGTCCCATTGTTGTAGGCCATACACCGCCCCCTCTTTCTCTACGTGTCCACACGACACCTGGCCCAGACAGCACACTGAATACCATATACATGGCTTAAGACCTAAGTATTTACAGCAACCATCGCATTCGGGAGGAACTCTGTTCATTTCTCTAGACGACTATCCTGTGTCGGTTTGCTATGTTTTTCCCACATCACTCCGTGAGCAGATGCTGGGATGCTAGGTGCTTACTACAGGAGATGGCCGTACAGCTGCTTTTCCGAGCAACTTGCCCTATTTATAATGACCTACCTCACTGTCGAAGAGACGTTCAGCCCTGTAGCTTCTTATCATTTCCTTCTCTTATGACTGAGAGACCAGTAACGTAGGTAAGACTTGAAGCACACATGCGCCAATAAGATTCTGATTAGGCCACAACACTCTCGATATGCCCTGTTTTGGGGTGAAATCAATCATGAAAAAATATAATGTGCCACTCTCTTCGAAAACAACAAGAGGTAATTGATATAACTAATGAAGCTACATTCCATAACGTGGGTGCAAATAATTTAAATGACGATCGTAATATTAATTATGTGGTAGGTAAGCATTGATGTCTTGTTCACAGTAATGCTATACGAGATTGAACCAGCAAGATATGCAACAGTAGTGAAACAATACGCATGGGCATTACCCAGGATGGACACGAACCCAGAACAAACCCCGTACCATAAGCTAGCCTACAATCAACTGCATTACCGCGGTCGGATTCGGAGCATCAGCTTCGGATATAGTATGTACAGTATAATGTATTGAATAATATGGTTTACTACTCTAAATATTTACAGCCCTTTCATAATTCCATATGTGTCGGAGGCATTTCAAAAACCTAAATTTTCGTGGCCTACAGTATGCTACTTGTGTTGAAGAATTTGATGGAGGTCGGATGTTTGGTCCCTCGGATATGGCATTAAAAAATCATTTTCTTATTTGCTGCTAGATTACAAAATTGTCAGCAAAATTTTTAGTATACGATGTTTCTAATAGGTACTGTCAGCATTAAAAGTTTAGTTGATTTTCATAACAGATACAACAAATTTATCGAAATGTTTGTGGACGCCATTTTTTAAATAGTAACTTATACCACTTAAATCATGTTGTAAGGTTACATGTTTTTCTGTATTACAAATGGTACCTAAGTAAAGTATGGGGGAAATTAGATGAATTGTTCCGTAAATATGGCAAAATGTTTGTCTCACCTCGCACTTGTTTGCGACAAGGCCGGCAAAAGATGATCTCTGTACGTGTAATTGAATAGTGTTAGTAAATAAAATTTGGTTAAGTTTTGTTGAATTGTTTAGTAGATATAACATATTTGTTTATAGGCTGTTCACGGTAAAGTGAGTATTTATTAAGACCCTGCCAAAAGACATCAACCCTAATAAATATATTTCATTTCAATATCAGGCGTTAACTTTCGAGATTGATGAAATGTATACACTGTGTTTATTAGTCACATTGCAATGTTTACTTTTAAAAGGGATGAAAATGTATAAATTAATTGAAAGGAGAAATATATCAGGGCCTTAAAAAGTGCTCACTTGACCATGAACAGCCTATACATACATTACTATAGCGCAACTTGCGTGTAGAATTTGGTAGAAATCGGCGTATTCCTCCAGATATGCTATAAAATATCACTCGTTTTCATGTAACGCAATTTATAAACGGAGTACGAAAAGGTTATGTATTAGCACATTCGATAATTGTCTCAGATACTGTATAGTAAGTTAAGTTACGATCGTTTTAGTTCAATAGATAGAGCATACTAAGGTAGTGTTATTATGGGCACTATACTGAAAAAACATTCTGGCGCGCTTAAAACATACAATTTACTATGTTCTGCAACAGTACGACTTCTTCGCCAAAATTGGTGTGAATCAGTTGATTGTTTCCCTAAATATGATTTGAAAAATTATTTTTAATCTGAAAATATTTTACGAAATTGCTGCAAAAATGAGACTTTATATAAATAAATTAGATGATTGTGATAGTTACCAGCAGCGTACAAATCTGAAGTTTGTTTCATAGTTCCTATGGGACAATGTTTATATGAACGCGATTTTGAAAACCAGAGGCTGAAATACTTAAAACATATAAATTTACATGACCAGAAATAATGCCACATATTAGCCAAATATGCTGAGAATCTTTTGGCTTTCGAGAGATATATGATGTAAAAATTTTAACTTGTTATGTGATGTGATCTTACAAAATGGTGGACAAAATTTACTTTGTGTCTACTTATTTGATGGTTGTAATATATACTGCCAACATGCAAGGTTACGATGGATTAATAACATGGTTCGAATATATCGCATAGTAAATTAAAATTGCTATATGATTATCATTTTAAAAATAAGTGTCTGACCTACTTTTAACATACTAACTTACATTACCTGACTCGGTGCCACTAGTTCGCAAAAAAATTAGTAATAATCAGTTAATTGTTTTCCGAATTATTACAGAAAAACTTTATTTATCGCGTGTCACTTAATTACAAAGTGGCGGACAAAATAGGTTTTATGTAGACACATTTCACAGTTCCAGTAATCACAACCATAGACTATATTGCCACATTTTTTTAAATTGTCTGACCTAACTACAACATACCAGATTACAACACCCGCAATACACTACTATTTTGCCAAATACTCTATCAATTGTTTCCCAAGATATGACATAACATTTTATTTATTTTAATAAATATGGTCCGCATACAATATTTAATCGAAATTTGTCTAACAGTATGAGAAATATACAAAATAAAACTAAAATATTTGTGTTGTCAACATTTCAAAGATAAGAGCATTATCGATTAAAAGTGCATACATTTAAACCTGCCACAGCATTACTTACATGCAGATTTTGGCGAGAGTTGTTTGATTTCGAAACATATCGTAAAGTTTATAACTGTTCATAAGGTGCTATCTTTCAAAATGGCGGTTTAACCACAATATTTATTTCTAGATTCAGCACATACATGATGTACTGTCAACCTACAGAACTTTGTTTTAATTTGTTTAAATGTTTCTCGAGATATGATGTATCACCATAATAATTAAAGAGGCCGCCATTTTAAAAGTAATTTTTCGGCGTGGTCTAAAACTAAAAAGTCGTCTGTCCTTCCTCAGTATTGTGATGTACCGAGTTTGATGAAATTCTGTTAACGCCTTCAAAAGGTTTAAGGGAGTAGGTATGCCGCACAGAAACACATATACACACAAACAGGAAAGGGGTATCCTAAGCCTTTCATTCCTTCGAAAATTAGGCTAAAATTTTCTGATCACATTCACAGTCAATGAATTAACGAACGTGCTCTGTTTATGTAGAATAGATAACACTAAGCTGATGTTTATGTAGAAGATATATATCTAGGCTGACGTTTATCTGGAAGAGATAACTCTAGGCTGAAGTTTTTTTTAGAATAAATAAGTATAGGCTGATGTTTATGTAGAATAGATAACTCTAGCCGGAATTTTATGCAGAAGAGCTAACTCTACACTGGTGTTTATGTAGAAGAGATAATTCTAGGCTAATGTTTATGTAGAATATATAACTCTGGTCTGATGTTTATGTAGAAAAGATAACTGTAGGCTGATGTTTATGTAGAAGAGATAACTCTAGACTGATGTTTATGTAGAAGAGGGAATTGTAGGCTGATATTTATGTAGAAGAGATAACACTATGTTGATGTTTATGGAGAAGAGATAACACTAGGCAGATGTTTATGTAGAAGAGATATCTCTAGACAGATGTTTATGTAGAAGAGATAATAGTAGGCTGATATTTATGTAGAATAGATAACTCTAGGCTGGTCTGTATGTAGAAGAGATAACTCTAGGCTTATGTTTATGTAGAAGATATAACTAGGCTCATGTTTATGTAGAAGAGATAACACTAGGCTGATGTTTATGTAGAAGAGATAACCAAATATAGGCTGATGTTTACACAGAAAATATAATTCTAGGCTTATGTTTTGTAGAAGAGATAACTTACTCTAGGCTGATGTTTATGTAGAAGAAATAATGGTAGGCTGATGTTTATGTAGATGAGATAAGTCTAGTCTGATATTTGTGTAGAAGAAATAACTAACTCTTGGCTGATGTTTATGAAGAAGAGATAACTACCGCTAGGCTGATGTTTGTGTACACTATCTACCAAAAAGTAATCGGGCACCTGTCCAGAATGTTTGTTAATGTTTGCTCGGTGGTTGTCACCCTGTTAGAATCTTGTAGGGCCACCTCTTGCGGCTATAACAGCCACCCTGTCTGGCATGCTCTCTACGAGTGTTTGCAGGACATCCACGTGGATTCGTCGCCATTCCTCTTGCAACCATTACATGAGTTGAGAGATGAATTTTGGTAGCGCCTAACAAGCCCTCATCCAGCGATCCACTTCGTCCCAAAGATGTGTTATAGGGTTGAGGTCGGGGCTAACATTGTTGTCGGCATACCACTGCATAGTAGCCCTTGAAAAATGGCACCCAGCATTGTCATCCTGGTCCATTCCGTAAAAATGCCACAATGTTGGGAGCATTTCATTATTCAGAATGTTACAATAGGCCTCTGTGTTAATGCTGCCATGGACAAACACCAGCGGTCGTACGCCGAAGGCTGTGAAACACAAGTCAACTGACGTACTGAATTACCTATCTTCATTGGTGCCTAATTACTTTTTGGTAGATAGTGTAGAAGATGTAATTCTAGGCAGATGTTTATGTATAAGACGTAACTCTAGGTTTATGTCCGATGATTTCACGAAATTCGCGTACCTTTGCAGATGCCTAACTACAATGTTAATATTTTTCGAAAATTTATGGTGATTTTGAGGATATTTTATGTAAACAAATGGAAATTCGATCTGTAATGACGAAAAACATAGCTGAGTTATGTAAATTCAAAGTAGAGAATGTGTTTGTATTTCATATAATTTCGGGTATCGGTAACGAACATCGCCGTGTTTAAACGAAGCTTTATTTCTCACTATAACCAAAAATTATCATTTCCTCTACAGTTACGCTATTTACGCCGTTAATACTCGTACTTCAAACATCAAAAAGTAAAACCAAGCACCTGTAACAGTTACACTAGAATGAGAATATTTATGTGCTAATGTATTTTTAATGGGAACTGTGTGTTTGTGGCTGTGGCTGGTTGCCTTCGACTCGTGATTGCCGAACATATCCGAATGTGCCCAGCAGTTATTGCCACAATCCCTTCAGGCATAATGTATATTTGTGGAACCTTGTAGCATGTTCGTTTTTATAGGCTAAGTGTATGCTAAATCGAAAATCTGTATTGATTAACTGTTTTATTAAATTATTATTTTTTAATTTAAAAAATTCAATGTATATTTTTTAAAAGTTCTTATCGAAACCACAAGTATATCAATTATCGAATCTTTCCATCACTCTTTCGATAAATTTAGCAATTTTTCCCATCAATCTTTCAACAATCTCGCAATCTTTCCTTCTTCACTCTCTTCCGATCTTTCAACCAATCTTGCAATCTTTCCATCAATCTTTCAGAATTTCGTACAGCCTTCCGATCAATCTCGCAAACTTTCAATCAATCTTTCAGTTTTTTGTACAATCTTTCAGTTATTCTCGCAGTCATTCCATCAATCTTTCTATCAATTTCACAATATTTATTTCAATCTCTAATCTATTCATCAATGTTCCAATCATTCCATCTATCAATCAATCTACCAAATTTACCAGTCAGTCATTTAACCAATCTTTATATTTTTCTATAAATCATCCATTCATAATCAATACATCGGTTTATCGTCTGTGCTCATTCATACATATAAATAAACATTCATGTTCCGACTTTCTACACACATTTGTTCCCCACGACTGCATTAATGTTTTGTATGAAGTCCACTATCCATGAATTTTATATACCTAAGTAATTTAATAAATACTCTGTATGCAGATCTGTAAATTAGTAAAGTGCTCATAGAACCACCTTTAGGTTGTAAGGGAAGAAAAGTATTTCATAAAATAAAGAAAAAATTGTTACTTTAAAAAAATATATATTCTTAATTTGCACATCGTAATCTCAGAAGTAAGCCGTTCATCGCATTGTCCCTGACCTTTAGTTCAGTAATGGTTGAATATATTGTTAACTGCGAGAAATTTCCAGTTTGTTGCAAATATATCAAATGTCCGGGTATATCAACAAGTTCATTCGGGTCTTTGGGAAATATGTAGCCAGTGTTCCCAACGTCTTCTGCCTTCTTCATACCACTCGTTGCAGTCAATGTGGCAGAGGGATGGGTCAGTGCATCGAGAAAATCGCTATCGTCTTCAGAATCAACATTGTGTTCATGTTCATTTCCATCAGTGCTGCCTTCGTGGTCTTCTTCACCTTCTGTTTTGTATTCTATATCAAAGTTACTTCTCTTTGTAGCAGGAGTCGCATCTTAGCCTCCTGTTTTGTATTCTGTATCAAGGTTACTTCTCTTTGTAGCAGGAGTCGCATCTTAACCTCCTGTTTTGTATTCTATATCAAGGTTACTTTTCATTATAGCAGGAGTCACATGGGCAGCATTAGTATTCAGAGCCCATGGCTGTTTATTTTCAAGTTCATCGATTTCAGGCGAAAGTCATGCAAGTGGATATTTCGCACGAACCACCTCTACTCACGACGCAGTTCTCTCATCCTGTCTTTAGCATATACTGTCTCGTCATAAGCGCACTTATAATCAGTACCCATTGATGCAGCAAGAGGTTTTTACAGAAACACTCGCTTGCTCTCAAAAGACGAATTCTTGCAAATCATAATGTGTTTCTTCAATTCATCACTGTGCATGAAATGTGTGTGGCCATTGTGGTAAAGTTTCCTCACGCAAAAAAAAATCTTCCTACAGGTTGTTTTAGCATTTTCAAACATTTTTACTCAAGGTGAAAACTCCATCGCCGATTCGACACTGACGACAATCATGCAGCAATGATGAGTGGCGTGACTGTATGCTATTTGAGGTCGAAGGCATACTCCCAAGTCGAGCCGAAGATTGCCGAGCAGTGTCGAGTCGAGTTGAAGGCAGCCAGACACAGCTTCCATTTGAAATACATTGACCCAGAACATATATGCTCATTCTACTAGTTAGCATCACTTGAAGCATACAAACATTACTATAATCTAAGAAAGTTACTTACGTAACTCTTCTAGAAATACCAAAGTTAAAAAAAGTCCTATCTCCCTATCTATAAACGACAGCAATTTGTTTTTGAGTCATATGAGTTATAAGTAATGATCCTTCTTATTGTAGCTATGCGTAGCATCGATTTTATGTGAGATGTAATTGGGCAAGGCTTACATACTATACATACCTCAACTCACTATATATGTAGTAGGGTTATGTATGTTCTGGCGTACCGAATTTTAAAAATGGGAGCTGTGTGTATGTGGCTCTGGCTAGGAGCCTCTCCGACGACCTCGGCAATCTCTGACTCGACTCCTACTCTCGAAGGGGGGGGGGGGGGTTGCTTGGAAGCCATCGACTCGGGTTTGTCGGACATCATACCCGAAGGTGCTCGACTGTTATGCCCCACCAATTTCATTCAAGTATATTGTATATATGTATGTTTCTGGTAACTATATTGGTTTTATATACACACGAGTTCTGCATTCCGCTGCTACCCGCTTGTATATAAGATTTGGGCGGTTCTTAACATTGAGGTTGTGACAGCCAAAAAATTTGAGAGAAATAACTCGACACAGAGAGTTGGGGTGGGGGTGTATGGAAGCCGTCGGTCGACTCAGAATTGTCGGACGTAACCGAAGGTTTTCGGAGAGTACGCCCCACTAATTTCCTTCAAGTAGTAGGTATGATTTTGCTAAACATATTGATTTATAGGCATAGGGTATGTCAAATTGTTAATGTCTATTTATTATTTTCATATATTATAAATTTTTTGTAATAAATAATTGATTTTTTTTTATTTTACTAAAAGATTCTCAACTACATTTCCAGTCCAACTCTTGAAGTCTCATTGTTGACTGCCTCGACTGTTTTGTGGGTATGGAACTTGAAATTTTTAAAATGCATGTTTATGTGACTAAACTAAGCCTATAGTACTAATAGCGACCACATGCACTAGTATGTTATTATCATGGTGTGGATCAGCACCTACCAACACTTTTATAGCTGTAGGCACGCTAATTTAAAAATTAATAGTGCCACATCCTGTAGACTTGGAATGTACGAGGGCAGCTAGGGCCATAATCATTCGTACTCGTCTCAGACACCAATCTTTCGATCAATCTCGCAATCCACACACCAATCACCACCAATTCACACGCCTATTTATACAAACCCACACATCAACCCACACCAATCCACACTCCAATCCACACTGATCAACACACCAATTCACACCAATCCACATCATTACATATACAAATACATAGCAATCCACACAGCAAACCATGCCACAATCAGCACCACAATCGCAAATTTTGCATCAATCATTCAATCTTTCCATCTTCCATTAATCCATTGTTGCGTAGTCTGCCACTATCAATACATACTAAAAAAAATATTCGCCTGTTTCCTCCAAAATTTGTATATGTCGACAGAATTAACATTTGTGTATGGAAGCTACCCAAGCATTTTGTACATAACTATTTATTATCAATCTATATGCATATATTTATGTTTATGAGAAAGTGCTTGTTGCTACACTTTCAAGTGGTTAGTGATAAATGGATATGACACACAAAAAAATACATCTATTTTTATAATTAAAATTTATTACTATTTTTAATTAAAATTTCAGAAGAAAGCAGTTCATCGCATCATCCGCCATAACCCCAATTCTCGAGTTCTCTGATGATCGAAACCATCTCTTTCATGGCCAAGTAATCCACACCTCTTTGCTTATGAATTAAAATTTAGAGTCTGTCTACAAGTTCATTGGGATCTTCGGGAAATTGGTAGTCAGTATTCTCGGCGTTTTCTACCTACTTCGCATCACTTGTCAAAGGAAACACATCTGTGAAATGTGTAGAAACATTGAGGTACTCGCCATTGTCTTTACTGTCAACATAGTCGTCATAATAATTTTCGTCTTCACTTTTTGATTCATAATAATATCAATTTAATTTTCTTTGTAGCAGGATTTGTATGCTCATCAGTATTTAGAGCTGCCAAATGTTTTTTTTGAAGTTCCCTGACTTCACATTAATGTCTTGCAAGTGTATGTTCCACATAAACTAACTGTACTGCACCTACTCCATCTTTTAGCATTAACTGTCTCGTCATAATTGTCTGCGAAAAGAGTACCCATCGATGTAGCAGAAGGTAATGACATCATCTCTTGCTGGCTCCCAGTAGACGAACCCTTGCAGGTGCAGATGTGTACCTTCATTGCATCGCCTTGCCAAAACTGCATGTAACCAATGTCGTAATGCTTCATCGCGCGAAAAGGACTATTCGTACAGGCCGTTCTCTCATACCGACGAGCATTTTGTTCATAGGTGATTACTCGGTCGTAGAATCGACACTGATGATGATGCAGGTCGCGGCTCCATGTTAGTTGAGGTCAAAGGCAGGCATTTGAATTCGCAGTTCATCTTTGTGGTATGGCGAGAGAGCGCTTCCAAATCGATGTTCACCTCACAGTGCCAGAATATCAACTGCATGTGTCAGCGCTCTATATATATTATCCTATATCTCAGCAAAATTACAAAATTTTGTATAAGTTCGAACTAAATCAACAATTTTTTGAAGGCAGAAAATGAATGGTTTTTTAGAAATATGTATGGATAGAGGCAGATGACAAACCCATGGATTGATGATTGACGGCAAAATTGAAGGATTGGCCGAAAGAGTGGTATTGTGGTGCTGATTTGGATTGCAGTCCTGATTGTTCTGCTGATTGGAATTGGGGTCCTGATTGTGATAGAAGTGATGATTGGGATGTGGTGCTTGTTGAGGTACTGATTGGGATTGTGGTGCTGTTGTGGTGTGGATTGGTGTGGTAATTGATGTGGATTGGTGTGAATTGGTGTGGATTGGTGTGAATTGGTGTGGATTGTTGTGTGAATTGGTATGGATTGACAAGTGGATTGGTGTGTGGTTAGGTGTGAATTGTTGTGTGGATTGGTGTGTTGATTGGTGTGGATTCTTGTGGGTTTGTGTGTGGATTGCGAGATTGACCAAAAGATTTGTTTCTGAGAAGAACACGAATGATTATCAACCTAGCTGCCCTTGTACAGGGCCTGCCAGTATTGGCATTTAAATCAACGCAAATGAAGCCTATAAAAGTGTTGGTAGATGGTGATCCATACAGGGATTATAACATATTTGTGCAGGTGATCCCTAGTATTATGTTGGACTTGGTTGTCACATAAGCATACATTAAAAAATCCTAGCAGCATGATTATACCTACAAAAAATTCGAGGCAGCGAATGAGACTTCAAGAGAGTAAAAGGAAATGTAGTTGATATACTTTTGCACATATCCATGATACCTAAAACCTAAAAAAATATATAAAAATAAAAAAATTTATTTCTTATTTAAAAATAAACTTTTAAAAATCGAAAACTGATACAGATTTACGGTTTGACCTACCGCATGCCTATAATAAAACAAATATGGTTACCTGAAACATACATATATACAATATATTTGAATGAAATTGGTGGGACATAACAGTCGAGCACCTTTGTTTATGATGTCCAACAAACCCGAGTCGATGGCTTCCGAGCAGCCCCCCCCCCCCCTCCGAGAGTAGGAGTCTAGCCAGAGATTGCCGAGGTCGCCCGAGAGGCTCCCAGTCAGAGCCACATACACACAGCTCCCATTATTAAAATTCAGTATGCCAGAACATATATAACCCTATTATGTATATAGGTATGTGTATATACATATATGTTTATCCCAACTACTAATATATACACACACATTAATATGTGTATCTTGACTACTTATATATGCATATCTGTATATAACCCAAGATTTTTGAAAAGTTCATAATTTTTATGTATTTTTAAAACACTTTTCCCTATTTTGGAGGTTTGTAATATTCAAAATTTCACTGTCATGAATTTGTGTGTTAAGACATCAAGAAGGCGTCAAAATATTGAACCCAACAACTTCATTTCAGGAGAACAAATAGTTCAATATTTTAAGTGATAATGAACAGTAACTGATGTGTAGCATTGAATTCTATGTGGCTAAGCAGATTTAAAAAACGGCTTGTGTTCTCTCAGTTACGTATCATCACGCCAGTCTAAAAATACACACGTCATGGTAGTTGCCTACGCTTCAGCTAACAGGTAATGTGAAATGTCTGGTAAAATTAACATGTTGCTGATACACCAATGAAAAAAAAACAACCATTTAAAGGTTAAGCCTCTAATGATGTATTCGCACAAACTTATGGCCAAGAGCAGGAATATGTATCGAAAATTAATTTCATAATGTAGGCCTATCATTAAACTATGAAACAAATTGGTTTAAACAATGGTTTACCAAGTCTAACAGTTTAATATACTTATAATCTCACAGACATTGACATGATTGCACAAGGTTGTATTTGTGCTACATTTGTAAAGAACTAACGAGCTTGTGCAACAAAAATTTTTGCAAAAACTCATGATCCTTAATGAATCTGACTTGAATACCAAGACATTATTTTGGCAAATGTTTTGCTCGGCATGGGGCCTTGTAAAATTAAAAATGAAGAACTGGAAACACTCCTAGAATATGACGAAAATAACATCATGGTAGGAAAGAGCAATGTAAGTAATGAGGAGTAGGAGAGGAAGTTAAAAAAAGGACAAGATAATTGGAAAAGGCGAGATAAGGCAACTCTCTGTATATAGGGCACATCCATAGAAATAGTAATTTCAATCGAATAAGGCGGAGAATTACAAAAGCAGTCAGCCAAATTATACGAAGCGGCTGTACTTAAATTTCTTAATAAGAGTTGCGCTAATTCTGATACTTTGTTATGTGATACGAAAAACACTTGGAATTTGAATTCTATTTCAAAGAATATTGAAGCCCTGCTTGAAGTCTGACACACGTGTTAATTAGCGAACGTACAAAATTTTTTGTGAGTACTACTGTCCTGTCAAAGACTGTCCTGCCTGAACGATTTATTTTTCGTCCCGCCAGCTGGTGAAATGTGTGATGCCTACAATTTCCTGGAGTACGATTCAATGCAGCTGTTATGGAGTTGGTATGTTTACACAACTACGTGACATTAATGAACTTGGTTAGCAAGTCTGCGCTTGGTTATTTGCCATGTCTGTATTTGGTAGCCCAGATTAATAAACTGTTATTTTGTTTGAAGACGGGTTACTATTTGAAGAGGCAACATTTTTGCTGCAGGAAAAGATACTTTGTTTTTCTTTGCCCCCCCCCCTCTCCCTGCGGGTGGCACACATCTGAATGCTTGCAACCGTTGAGTTATACTGGCGCGGTTCTCCAGGTGCGGCCGAGCGCTGTCTGGTGGCTACTACTGGGAACGAGTTCAGCTTCGCACACTCTGGCACCTTCCATACGCCTCTCCGCTATTCCAGCCGCCTCCTTAACCTTTCCAAGCTGCGTTTTCGCGTATAAATGTTCGTTCCCAGCCCCAGAAAGTGTGCAGGGTTCCTCTTCGAGTTGCGCAGGCTGGCCGACGATAGATCATGTCTACACCACTTTGTACTTCGGGACTTCAGCATACTAGACCCGTTTTCGCATAATATGAGTATGAAAGTTAAGTATTGCAATGAATGTAGTTGTTGTTATGCCGGGGGTGGAGTTCTACTTTTGGTACTTTTTAAAGCGATTTTTGTGTATATGGATTATTGTAGGGAAGTGTTTCTTCACTGTTTTAATTGTGTAAATTTTCACTATGTTTTTTTATGGGAATATTTGTAAGAGGATGATTGTTCCTTTTTTGGTGTGATGTAGGAATGGTCTGCTGGACTATGATTTGCCTAAAGAATTTTACTGCCAAGGAGTTTAGTGGATATTTTATGGCGTGCCTTTATGCTTATGGTTAGGTGTTATGAGGATTTTGTCCTTCCCAATGATATTCTTTAAATTACTATTCCATGTTGTACTTATTAGTGAATCATGAGGTGTACTTTACTTTTAAAGTTTTAATGGTGCTTGTTTTATTCAGGGAGTCATTTTATCTTTTGTAATTGGATATGACAAGTGTTTATTCAGGTTGGGTGATTTGTCAGGATATATTAATATTGTTGTTTTTCTATTTGTTCCTGTGCATGTGTGTTCTCTCCTTCCCCTAGTTCACCGATTGGTAGAAAGCAACAGAAATTTTCAAATGCATTTATAATTTTTCAAATCGAGTTGCAAAGTTGTTGTTATTGGTGATAATATATAGAAGAGCTTCAGCACATTTGTATTGATTTGGAATTTTTATGTCCATGCTTTCTTGATTTTTTTTTAAATGGCATGTGTCCTTCTCCTTGCCTTCTTTTAGTCCTGCTTCGCCCTAAAGGGGTGTAACCGAAAATTGCATCTCTGTGTTTAAGACAGTGTTGAACTCATTCTGTTGGCCTTGGTTCGCTTTGTTTGTTACTGAGTGCAAATTAATAGTTGATTTGAATATTGTTTAATGGTACAGCCTGGTTGTAGCAACAGTCCAAAGAGACTCTTACACAGCTGCTCCAACAACTTCATATTCCAGTCTTGCCACAGAAAGTGACTTTGGACTACCTGATGACTTTACCTCGTGGTTAGGTGAGGGATCCTACTTGTGGTGGGAATTAAGTTAGTGATGAGTCATCTGCAGTTTCTCCCAGTGCGGGTATACTTTCCTCGGTAGCCAACTAACATGTAGGAAACATTTTCGGTGATATTCCTACTGTTAGTAGTTGTGCTGCGGTCGAAGTGGTAAAGTTTCTACAACATGTTTCTTTAATAGTAAAATCGCAGACCTTTTCGTTGCAAGATATTTTGGGCGTTTTAGTGGTTCATATTTCTAGTGAGCCTATTATCATTAGAGCTAGAGAATTAGGCTCACCTTCGGGCACTGCAGTTAAAGAAGTATTTAAAATTTTTGTTAGTGAGTGTATTAATGACCCTTTACAACGCTTGTTTCTCCAACAAAATCAACAGCCAGGAGATACTTTGTTGGCACACTTAGGCTAAATAGAATGTCTTGTAGAGACCTTAGGTTTGCGTTATAGGGAATCTTGAGTTTGTAGAGAGCATTATCGATCATGTACTACCGCACTATCGGCCTTATGTATTATCAGCTGATATTCCGAAAACCTTGAGCTCGCTGAGACAGTTGTTTCACCATGTAGACGTGCGCATTCAGGTGAAAGATTGTGGAGGAGGTGCGATTAATACGGCTCATGCTCAGGATAAAAGTTTCCCCAAGGCCACCAAAAAACATTGTTTGTTTTAAATATGGTAAGCATAATCACAAAGTGTACCAATGTAAAGTGTGTATGGTCCCGGCAGATAATTCTCAGACTAAGTCAGTGGAAAAAAGTATATCTCCTGTGATGTGTTTTGGTTGTAGTAAGCCCGGCCATTGTAAAGCCCAATGCCCTAATCAAAATCAACCGAATATTTTGCATGTCCAAACTGTGAGTGGTAACAAAGTGACTAGGGTAGGGGATAATTTCCATACGAATACGAGTACCAAAGGAAGGAACTGCCATAAGAAAAAGAAGAAAATTGAGAATATTCAAAACCAAGGAAGGATTAACTTATCATTTGTCCTAGTGAAGTTAGGTTCAGTTGAAGAACCCGCCCTAATTGACAGTGGTTGTTCAGTGTCCTTGATCGATCAGGCCGTTTTAATAAGTTGTATAGGGAACAATTCATAGGCATTATGACTGCTTAATGCAGTGAGAAAACTGTTTTTAGTCTAGCAAATGGAGGTCTGATGCAATCATGTGCTCTATTGACATGCACATAGGACATTTATCATGGAAGAGGGAATTTTACATATTGCCACACTTAACCCACAAAACAAATTTGGGTGTAAATTCCCTCCACAGCAATCGTGCCTATTTAAATTTGCATTTAGGCACACTAAGTTTTCCTTTTTGTAAATAGTGGGTAAAGCTGATGGGGCAGGAAGAATGTAAGCAGGTAAATGCCATTGATAGTGATTTTGTGCAAGAAATGCGAGAGAAGTTCCCGTCTGTAATAACAGACAGGTTGGGAGTATGTAATTAATACGTGTATGGTTTGGTACTGACCAACAACACCGTGGTTACATGCCATCCCTATAGTGTAGGTCCAGCTAAGAGATAAACTTTTAAAGAAATGCTAGACCACTTGCTTGATGAGGATGTTATTAGACGTTCTACTAGTAGATATGCGATCCTGGCATTTTTAGTAAAGAAGAAAGAGCCTGTAAATTTCGGTTAGTGATAGACTACCGACGTATCAATTAAAAAAAAGAACTAGATCCGTGCCCTTTACCTAAGGTAGACAATGTTTTTCAGTTATTAAGGAAGGCTAGGTATTTTAGAGTGTTAGATCTGAATCAGGCCTTTCAACTAATTTTGTTGCGCCAAGATGCACAAAAATTTCTTGCATTTGTTACTCCTTGGGGAGTTTTTGAATAGACCAGAGTCCCTTTTGGTGGTTCATTTGGGGCCGAGGCATTTTCTCGTGCTTTAGAGACTATATTGTTGCCATATAAAGCTGAATTTGTTTTCAACTGCCTGGCTGATATTGTCATCAACAGTGAGAATAAGGAGTTGCACCAGGAACATGTCATGTTAGTCCTACAGAAGATTTTGGAAGCGGGATTGACCGCGAATCCAGAGAAAATCAGCTGGTGTATCCGGCATGTGAGGCTGTTGGGGTTTATCCTGAGTTAAGGGCAATTGTTGTTAGACTCCGATCGTATTAGTTGTTTGCTTTCGTTTCTTCGTCCAAAGAACTTTCATGGTGTAAGGTGTTTTTTTTTGGGCATGGTAGGCTACTATGCCACATTTATTCCATCTATTGCCGAATTGGGCAAACCCCTTAATATTTTGAAACATAAGGGCCAAGAGTTTTTGTGGGGAGACGAGCAAGAGGTGGCTTCGGTGAAAATAAAAACTTGATTGACCTCTCCACCAGTGTTAAGATTGACTGAGTTTGACTGTAGGTTTGTACTACATGTAGATGCAAGCTCCCTGGCATTGGGCACCGTTTTGTCACAATAATATGAGGATGGTGTTTTTCCCATTGCTTATGCTAGTCGGCTATTAAAATCCTCCGAAAGAAAGTACCCGTCCTATGAAAAGGAAGCTCTTGCTTGTGTATTTGGGGTTGAGAAATTTTCCGATTATCTGGAGTGTACTCGTTTCAAGCTGTGTACAGACAACCAAGCCTTAATATGGCTTTGGAATTCCAAGAAACCTTTGGGTAAATTAGGCAGTTGGATCGAACGTCTTAGTAATTTTTCATTTGATGTAGTTCATGTAAAGGGAAAAGACAATTGTGTAGTGGACAGTTTGTCTAGAATGTTTGACCTTGACGAGTTTGTGTGTGATGGAGAAATTCAGAAGAAGGTAAATGTTCTGAAGCAAGTTCTGGTGGTTTATTTGAACATTAAGGTTTGGCAGCAAAAGGATGATGAATGCCCGGAGATGTGGCATAAAATCCAGCTAGCTGAACTCAGGTTTTATTGTGAAGAAGGGGATTATTGGCAAAGCTTCACGTAAGGGTCTATCAAGACCTGTGTACCCAAGGCAGTGAGGCCAATGCTGTTTGATTATTTCTATAACTCTTATTTGGGCGCTCATCAGGGGCAAGAATTCACTTTGCATAGTATTGAACTTTTTTTTTTGGTCAGAAATGCAGTCTGAAATTAGAGAATGGGATAAACAGTGTACTTTGTGCCAGCAGGTAAAGGCCCCCAATAGTAAAGCCCAAGGGCATTTTAGTAGTTCACCACCTAGTTTTGTCTGGTAAAGAGTCTATATGGATGTGTTTGGCCCTCTCCCTAGGTCTGAGAAGGGTTTTAATTATTTATTGGTTCTGGTTGATGGATTTTCAGTTTTTTTTTTTTTTTTTTTGTTATTCCCCATGAGAGACCAGAAGGCCACTACTGTTTCTAAGATCTTGCAGGAACAAGTGTTTTCTTATTTTAGTTAACCCACCGAAGTTGTTACTGATAATGCGAGAAACTTTACTTCCACCGTGTCATAAAATCTAGTTTTTTCTTGCGGAGTTTGTTTGGTCCATACAACACCATATCACCCTCAAGCTAATATGGCAGAGCGGTATAATTGTACCATTGAGGCTGCAATTATTGCCTTTCATCGTGATGTTCACACAGATTGTGATATAGAGATCCATGTCATAATGTTGGCCTTAAGTTCTTGTGTAAATGCTGCTACAGGACTGACACTGCAAGAAGTGTTCTTTGGTTGGAGATTATTTCATCCTCTTCTTAATGCCTGGAGCTTACATTTTGATGTAGATGATGGGGAGCGCAATGAATTCTGGGAGTATGCTACCAAGCATTTCAAGGAATACTATCGCCATATGCGTAGGGTGCAGGACGAGCAATATGATCATGTTTTCTTACAAGGTTGGTGATTTAGTTCTTGTAAAGACTCATCATTTATCTAGAAAGGTTGATTCCTTTGCAGTAAAATTAGGCCTTAAGTACGATGGCCCGTATTGCATTGTTAGTTTTCTTACCTCAATGCCAGTGTTGTTGCAGGACCCAGCAACGGAAAAATTTTTAATAAGCCATATCTCTAATAGTAAGATTTTTCATCAGCCATTGGGAGATCTGCCAGCCCCCACTCCCTGAAGAGGAGCACTGTCGCCACTAGGGGAGGGTTCACACTGTATGGCAATGTATTTTGGAACAAAGGTACTACAAATATTGTTGTTAAAATTTCCCTTTTGTAAGATGTTCGCTAAATATATGTATTATTTTTAATTACCCCCTAAATGAGTAAAGCCACAAGGAGTACTAGTTTTTATGGATTAGTAGGCAAAGGATATCCACCTCATATTTTTTACGGTGAAGAAACACAAGGGGGCGTTATTAGAAGTTTCGGTAGGTTAGCTTAGCCGGACATATCCTCCTTAGTCCATTTCCTGTTTTCCGTATTCCTTTCCACCCTGCCAGAGTAACTGGAGTTCAAGAGCAGAAGATATGGGGGAGAACCTGCCCGCTCCTTCGTCATTGGCTGTTTTCTACTGTGGGCCTCATTCATCAGCTTCTCCAGGTTTGGAAAAGAGACCCCTGCAGCTGTCTTCTAGTGTGTGGGAGGATTGAAGCCTTGATTCAAGTCTGGCACGCATGTCAATTAGCAAACTTAAGCAGTTTTATATGTGTGCCCCTGTCCCGTCAAAGACTGTCCTGCCTGAACGATTTATTTTTCGTCCCACCAGCTGGTGAAATGTGTGATGCCTACAATTTCCTGGAGTAGGATTCAATGCTGCTATTATGGAGATGGTATGTTTACACAACTACGTGACATTAATCAACTTGGTTAGCAAGTCTGCTTGGTTATTAGCCACGTCTGTATTTGGTAGCCCAGATTAATAAACTGTTATTTTGTTTGAAGACGGGTTACTATGTGAAGAGGCAATATTTTTGCTGCAGGAAAAGATACTTTGTTTTTCTTCGCCCCGCCCCCCTTTCCCTAAGCATCTTCTCAAGGTTGTCGCACGTCTGAACGCTTCCAAGCGCTGAGCTATACTGAAGAGAGGTGTGTGGCGCTCCTGGCATGGCAGAGCGCTATCTGGTAGCTACTATTGGGAACGAGTTCAGCCTCGCACACTCTGGCACCTTCCATACGCCTCTCCGATATTCCTGCCGCCTCCTTAACATCCCCGAGCAGCGTTTTCCGTATAAATGTTCGTCCCCAGCCCGAGCAAGTGTGCAGTGATCCTCTTAGAGTTGCGCGGGCTGACCGATGATAGATCATGTCTACACCACTTCATACTTCGGGACTTCAGCATACTAGACGCGTTTTCGCGTAATATGAGAACGCAAGTTAAGTATTGCAATGAACGTAGTTGTTGTTATGCCAGGGGTGGAGTTCTCCTTTGGTAGTTTTTTTTTTTTTGCGTGATGTAGGAATGGTCTCCTGGACTACGATTTGCCCAAAGAATTTTACTGCCAAGGAGTTTAGTGGATATTTTATGGCGTGCCTTTATGCTTATGGTTAGGTGTTATGAGGATTTTGTCCTTCCCAATGATATTCTTTAAATTACTATTCCATGTTGTACTTATTAGTGAATCATGAGGTGTACTTTACTTTTAAAGTTTTAATGGTGCTTGTTTTATTCAGGGAGTCATTTTCCTTTGTTAATTGGATTTGACAAGTGTTTATTCAGGTTGGGTGATTTGTCAGGATATTTTGTTTTTCTGTTTGTTCCACTGCATGTGTGTTCTCTCCTTCCCCTAGTTCACCGATTGGTAGAAAGCAACAGAAATTTTCAAATGCATTTATAATTTTTCAAATCGAGTTGCAAAGTTGTTGTTATTGGTGATAATATATAGAAGAGCTTCAGCACATTTGTATTGATTTGGAATTTTTATGTCCATGCTTTCTTGATTTTTTTAAATGGTGTGTCCTTCTCCTTGCGGAAGGCAAGGAGAAGGACACTCGTCAGTAATTTAGCCCTGCTATGCTCTAAAGTAGCGTAGCAAAATAAATATTGCGCAGGGTTCACTGCAAGGTTTTCTGTCAAATTTATTTAGTATGAAGATTAAATACGTTACCAGTCGCTATCATGTAATTGGTGTTGTGACATATGAGTCAATGTCGCGCACATTTAAAACGTAAAATATGCCAGCTACAAACGAGTTTTAACACTGCGGCGAATTAACAACCAAAACACATCCCTTTGCACATGAGAAAGTTAATAAGAGCTACCATCTAAACTGATGATAGTGTCACTCTAATCTATTGGGTTAGGTTTCCTTATCCAACCTTTTATTTAAATTCACTAGTTTATATGTAAGACAGGTGTCTGAGGTGTCTGTCCGGCGCCCACCGAATCACTAACAATCACGATGTATTTGGTGGACAAGTTTTCAATTACTGGTGGCGTGTAGAGTTTCAGTGCCGGGAAAGTCCTCATTTACACATGGTTGTGTGGGTAAAAGACCATCCAAACTTTGAAACACAAGAAGGAATTCAAGTGATCTACGGTGTGTATGTGAAATAACATTTGAATATCCCGATCAGCATGAACTCGTATTGAAATGCCAAATACATCGAAATATATTACATGTTTGACAAGTCTTTGTCATTGAGAAGCGAGCGCGCTGTTGTCTGTTGACAGCTAGACTTTGGTATGTCAGGGGTTTAGCGCGGGAAGATGGGAAGGCAGGTACACTTCGTGCACATGCATAATAGACCCGAGGAGGCTCTTCAACACAGCACATGTTGTAACTCCCGGACCCTCGTCAATGTGTATGAACTCATGTTTAGTCCGTATACACTACAGGTCCATTTGCGTTTTGCCGCAGTGCACGTATATAGGCTGCACGCCTTGGTACTATATCACTTCGCTCCGTTAACATGTGTCTAACATGTTTACATATTTTAAATTTAAATACCATGAATTTCATTATCCTCCAAGATGTTTATTTATCCCCGGAAAATGGTATCTTTTCTTTCACAGCATTGAGGAGTTTAGGTAGAGTGGGTATTCCTTCGCGCACTTTATAATATTCCAAGAACGTTCGGCCCACGACATTTTTACCGAATTCGTCAAGTTCCATCTTTTTTTGCCGTGGACGAGATTTACCTGGGTGGAAATGGCAGTTCCTTCATTTTTGGCTTTCTAACACTGTCTGGCAATGTTACGCAGTGTCTTTTCACTTACACCTAGGCCTATGGCTTTGGCCACCCGTTCTACTGCTTTGTCTAATGGGATAATGAGGCCTAATTGCTTTTCTTCTTTACAAATTTGTAAAACATTGTAAATAATCTTTCTACTTTGTGAACGTTCCACTTCCTATGATTTTTTTCTGTACGTAGGCTCCGATTACTTGTAAACTCGCATTTCGTCCTGTTACGTAACGATAACACTCATAATAACACTTTCATCTTACAGATGAATTAATTTTAGAATGTTAAAAAAGAAGTAGATATTTTATTCTTTATACTGCAAGAAATGCTTACCGCAGACAACTCATGAAAGCAGCGAGAATGTGTATGCCTCGCAATAAGCGGCGAGGGGAGGGGTGAAACCAGTTCTAGAATTGATCGACAGAGTGCGTGATGGGTGACTTCTCAGTCTTTCTCCAATACACTACCTGACTTGGCAGGCGTGACTTCAGGCTCTGTTTATCTAAGATTATTCATTGTGCTAGGGCGTCAGATGGAAACAGAAGCCTAATCACATGTCCTTGCAGTGTTTTCGTAAACACTATAGTAACATTAAAAATTGAAATATAACACCATACAAAAATACTTTTCAAATTTTAATATAACACCATACAAAAATACTTTTCAAATTTTAATATTTTTTCCAACTTTTTACATTTCCCGTAAACATGTTTCTGGTAATGTAAAGGGCTTTTTAATGTTCCCAGTTTTATGCTTAAAAGCATAACTGGGGATGGCTTACAGACTAACTTATAACCTAACTTAAATTAACACCCATGCCTTACCCGGGATTCGAACCCAGAGCCTCCCACACCCCAGATCAGTGGCGAACCGACTGCTCTACTGGAGGTAAACCCATCAATATGTGAACCAACAGTTCTTCTATGGTAAAAAGTAAATATTCATACTTAGTATAATTCCCACACACACGCATACACACACCTCTTTATTTAACAAATTGTCGTTAAGTTTTATTAACTCTATAAATATTTTTACAATGGGTCAACTAACATGTAGTGGTCATATACCGAGACATGCACCATTAATCCGTCGTTTGTTTTCTATCACTCAAACATTCAGATCCAGTGCTAACCACTCGTCATTCTCAATTTCATTTCTTCCTCGCAAGAGACTTTAGTATAAAAGCCCGCACAGCATATATGCATTTGAAATATCACGTGTATATCTACTTGCATTATGCTAGCTTTCGTAAAGTAAGCACTACAGAACCAACAGTTTATGTTAAGAGGAAGATGTACTGAAATATTTTCTATGAAATAGTTGTTTGTGCGAATATGTGTATCTCGATAAATAAATGTTATGCAAATATTACGTTTTGTCAGGAAAAAAATATTTTATCGGTGCTCCATCTACCTGATCGAAATGCAAGACTTGCTCATTCGAATCAAGGCCACCGCTACGTTTCGGCCATGATCGATATGTTCAAGTAGGTTTAGGCCAGACCGCTTAAATCAGAGAATACACGCGACGTAGGGAAATATGTGGCGTGCGTATTACGTAAAGGGCATGTACTGAAAAATTTCCATAACGTCGACTGTACACACTAAACTGGAATCAGTGGGAAACCACTGACTCGCAGTGAAATTCAACTACTCCAATCAGTGAAAATGGCTCAACTTAGAATCAGTGGAAAACCACTGATTGTTTCAGTGAAAAAAATTTCACTGATATTGAATTAGTGACGTGAAACAATTCCACTGATTGAATAAGTGAAGGGCCGACAGCAGTGGTGAATAAAACATTACTTTTATTTAATGTAGCCAAATAATTACGTTCAATAAACATATTTACGATAGTTTGCATTTTATAATGAAAGTCTTTGGATTTTAGCGAGCGTTGGGAAGTATTACTTGTTATGACAAACGTACTTTTACCATGTAAGCGTATATGTTTATATACAGCGTCTATAGGTAACATGTGTACAAACTCGGGCACGTGATTCGTGACCGGACAAGAGGAAGATTGATATAGGACACCCATGGTCCATTTCAAATAATACGAACTGTAGCAGCTCCTAAAGGCGGTGTGCGCCAAGGACATTACTGGGATATTATGCTAAGTACTTGTGTTATAAGAACACAAATAATACGAACTGTAGCAGCTTCTAAAGGCGGTGTGCGCCAAGGACATTACTGGGATATTATGCTAAGTACTTGTGTTATAAGAACACAAATAATACGAACTGTAGCAGCTCCTAAAGGCGGTGTGCGCCAAGGACATTACTGGGATATTATGCTAAGTACTTGTGTTATAAGAACACGAATAATACGAACTGTAGCAGCTCCTAAAGGCGGTGTGCGCCAAGGACATTACTGGGATATTATGCTAAGTACTTGTGTTATAAGAACACAAATAATACGAACTGTAGCAGCTCCTAAAGGCGGTGTGCGCCAAGGACATTACTGGGATATTATGCTAAGTACTTGTGTTATAAGAACACAAATAATACGAACTGTAGCAGCTCCTAAAGGCGGTGTGCTCCAAGGACATTACTGGGATATTATGCTAAGTACTTGTGTTATAAGAACACGAATAATACGAACTGTAGCAGCTCCTAAAGGCGGTGTGCGCCAAGGACATTACTGGGATATTATGCTAAGTACTTGTGTTATAAGAACACGAATAATACGAACTGTAGCAGCTCCTAAAGGCGGTGTGCGCCAAGGACATTACTGGGATATTATGCTAAGTACTTGTGTTATAAGAACACAAATTGGTACACGGAGAAAGTAAACCAAGATCTTAGATACACGGTAGGTATGGTCCGTCGTACACACCCCCATAATGTAAATGATAGGGGTTGGAACCATTTGATTGCATGCAACACGTACACCGGGAGGTTAAATTGATTGTGGATACCTCGGAATGAAGTATGGCGATGTAAGTAGCAAATAAGTCCCCCTCGTTGCAACTCTCTAGGACCAACCGTTTCCGGTTAAATCGCAAACAAAGGGTACAGTGGTAGCAATAGCATGGCCTAGTGAGTAGGCAACCCTTCTCGCACCTGGAGGTATTCAGCGGGGAGTCCCCGCCGAATGCGTGAAGAGAGTGTAATGGCACGTAACAGCGAGGTCTTGAGAGCCAATGACGGCGATCGAGGTATGGAGTTGCGCCGGAATAAAAGGCCCGGGAAAACGGGAGAACCCCGAGGCGAACCGAGTTCAATTCCCGGCCGAGTCACCCCCGGATGTTCGTATGTGAGCATTGAGCGGGACGATGCCGCTGGTAGGTACGTGAGACCATACCAATATAGCGGCCGACCATAAGTGAGATCATACCAAGACGGTGGATAACCTAATACACTAGTGATAGCCAGGTGATGTAAACAAATTATGTTTACCAATATGGCACCTGTTTCACCGACCAATATAGCGGCCTTCGAAACAAATTACGAACGATTAAATCAAGATTAATGAGTTCAGGTGAAGATTGTGGAGGCCGGCCGAATAAACAGCCAATAGCAATTGGCGAGAGTCGTTTGCTGGTAGTCGAAGGTGAGAGACAAACTCCGAAACAAATGACGAACGAAAATAAAACAAAATTTATGTTTTTTCTTTTTTCCATAAATTTGGAAGAATGTGAGACCATAGGACGATGGTGGCCTCCAGTAACACACACATAACTATAGTTAATACATTTTTTAATCAATTTATTTAACTATTTTTGTAAAGATTTTTAAAGGATTTTTTAATAATTTTTTCTACAATTTTTATAAATTTTTTAATAGGGGCCACTGTGGCTGAGCATTTAGGCGAGGTGTCAGTCATGTGAGTTGTCAGTCTTGTGAGGGGCCAGTCGTGTGAGAGGTCAGTCGTGTGTGGGGTCAGTCATATGAAAGGTAAGTTGTGTGAGATGTCAGTCTTGTGAGGGGTCATCCATGTGAGGAGTCTGTCTTATAGGGGTCATTCGTTTGAGGGGTCGGTCTTGTGAGGGGATAGTCGTAATTGGTCAGTCTTATGTGGAGTCAGTCGTGTGAGAAGTCAGTCGTGTGAGAGGTCAGTCGTGTGAGGGGTCAGTCGTATGAGAGGTAAGTCGTGTGAGATGTCTGTCTTGTGAGGGGATAGTCGTAAGTGGTCAGTCTTGTGTGATATCAGTCGTGTGAGAGGTTAGTCGTGTGAGAGGTCAGTCGTGAGAGAGGTCAGTCGTGAGAGAGGTCAGTCGTGTGAGATGTTAGTCGTGTGAGATGTCAGTCGTGTGAGATGTCAGTCTTATGAACGGTCTGTCTTATATGAGTCTTTCATATGAGTGTTCCGTCTTATGAGGGAATAGTCGTAAGGGGTAAGTCTTGTGGGTGTCAGTTGTGTGAGGGGTCAGTTCTGTAAGGGGTTAGTCGTGTGAGGGGTCAGTCGTGTGAGAGGTCAGTCGTGTGAGGGCTTAGTCTTGTGAGGGGTCAGTCTTTGTGTGTCAGTAATGTGAGGGGTGAGTCTTGTGAGGAGTCAACCTTGCGAGGTGTCAGTCTTGTGAGGGTTGAGTCCTATGGGGGGTCAGTCATATGAGAGGTGTGTCGTGTGAAGGGCCAGTCTTGTATGGGTGGGGAGTCGTGTGAGGTGTCAATCTTGTACCAATACTCAAAAAAATATTAAAAGAAAAATCTGGAAATGGTATATATCAAGGAGGATTTTTACCAATTGTATTTGCATCTTTAGGGGCACTCGGTGCTTTAGCTGGATGAGCTAGTGCAGTTTATAATTCTGTTGAACAAACTAAAAAAAAAAAAAAAATAGAGAAACAACAGAGACACAATTTAGCAATGGAAATTAATGATGGAAGTGGTGAAGTTGCTAAAAAAAAAGAGGAAAGCCAAAACATATTTGAACTATCTATCTAATGTCTATATTGAAAAATATGCGAAAATATTAAATATGAAAATTTCAGAAATGTTTTGATGATTGACGAACTACCAAATAGAATGCACAAATATGAATGTGCTGTGGTAAATTTCGACATCTTATCAAATCCTGGTACTCATTGGGTTTTGCTATTTTAAAGAAAATAATTATGTTTACTATGTCGACTCATTTGGAGGCAATGTTCCTAATAAATCAACTAATTATTTTAAAAACATAAATGTTTAATATAATGATGATAGAATTAAAAATTTTGATTCAATAATTTGTGGACATCTATGTTTAATTGTTTCATATCTTTTTTCTAGAGATTTTCCGTTTAATGATATAATTTCAATGTTATTAAATGGCAGATATATTCGGGAAACCATTAATCGATCCTTTAAATAAAATTTTTGACACTGGTGCTTATACATTATAATCGTATGTAGATTCACAATGCAATTCTAGTGTTTCTTCTTTACAAAGTGAACTAGCCAACTGTTTTGAATATACAAAATCGTATGTTTCTTTTCTGAGACGTAGAATTGTTAATATAGGTGAACCTGTAAATAATAAAGATGCAGTCAATACAAGGTATTTCGAAATATATATAGCAGATTATGCATTAAAAAAGGATATTAAACTATTGTTTCTGATTATTCATTAAAACCGATGTCGAATCAAAATACAAAACTAGTGTTTCTGATTTAAAAAGATATGTATATTCAAAATACAATACTATTTTATTTGCTGTACAAGATCGACTAAGTAAAGTTTTTATTGATGGAGATGATGCACTCAATAAAAGATATTTCGGCAAAGAAATAGTTGGTAAATTACAAAATTTAAACCAATCAATATTGAAATACTGCGGTACAAAAACTTGAAAAAAACTAAAGAAGCTGTTTATAAAGAGTGAGATGTTAAATTACAAAATTTAAACCAAGCAGTTGTGAGTTATTGTGATACACTTGTTAACACAAACGTTGAAAAAAGCAAAGAAAATTTCGATAGAGAATTAGGTGTTAAATTACAAAATTTAAACTCGAAAGTTATAAAATTTAAGGAAGAAAAATCTCATATATTTTATTTACGTGGAAAGTGGAATGAAAATAATAATGTCTATGACATGGACAATGATGTAAATTACTTTTCTATTTTATGGATTGTACTGTTTATAAAATAATTATTGAGTAGCGCTACGATCAGCAATATACATCTACTGGTGTAGTATTGAAAACCGTGGAAGATATTTTTATAGTCATGTTGTATAATTAATTTATTTTCTTTAATAACATGCCATATGTAAATTTATATCGCTTTAATGGTATACGATAACGTGATAGGGCATTTTGATGTCTAACACATTAGTTAAGACTTTTTTTATTTATAATGAACTAAAATTTATTTATTTAATTATTACTTTGGAAGGTAATTAGTTTCCACTTCTTAGAGAAGAAATACACTAGAGAGGTTTATCTCAGAGTAAAAGGTGAGGGATGGTTAGGAGTTGAAGGTTTTTGAAAATCCAGGATGCAGTGAGGGAAAGGATGTCTGAAGCTCTGACTGTAGGGAGGGAATGAGTGTCGCTTCCTGACAATTTCGCCAAAAATTATAAAATTGGAATTTCTTGTAAATAGGGGACTAGCCTCTACGCCCCTTCCACTGTTTCCAGTAGTTTTGAGTGCGGATAACCTAGTGATGTCGGGTTTTTACAAAGATTTGTTTAATGGAATGATGAGTCAGGCCCTTGAATGGGCAATTCAAGATTATAATAAGAATGTCTTTAATTATACCATGCCGTCGCCGTTTGCATTGATTGGAGATTTATTACATTCTTTGGAGGAAGAATCGCCACCTCCGATGACGTCACCACTGCCTTTGATGCTGGCTCCGATGCCTTCGAAGCCTCCGATGACGTCACTGCCACCTCCAATGTCTTCCACGCCACCTGTGATACTGCATCCAATGACATCGCCGCCACCTCCAATGCTGCCTCCGAGACGTCACCGCCACCTCCAATGCCTTCCACGCCACCTGCGATACTGCATCCAATGACATCGCCGCCACCTCCAATGCTGCCTCCGAGACGTCACCGCCACCTCCAATGCCTTCCACGCCACCTGCGATACTGCATCCAATGACATCGCCGCCATCTCCAATGCAGCCTCCGAGACGTCACCGCCACCTCCAATGTCTTCCACGCCACCTGCGATACTGCATCCAATGACATCGCCGCCACCTCCAATGCTGCCTCCGAGACGTCACCGCCACCTCCAATGCCTTCCACGCCACCTGCGATACTGCATCCAATGACATCGCCGCCACCTCCAATGCTGCCTCCGAGACGTCACCGCCACCTCCAATGTCTTCCACGCCACCTGCGATACTGCATCCAATGACATCGCCGCCACCTCCAATGCTGCCTCCGAGACGTCACCGCCACCTCCAATGCCTTCCACGCCACCTGCGATACTGCATCCAATGACATCGCCGCCACCTCCAATGCTGCCTCCGAGACGTCACCGCCACCTCCAATGCCTTCCGCACCACCTGCGATACTGCATCCAATGACATCGCCGCCACCTCCAATGCTGCCTCCGAGACGTCACCGCCACCTCCAATGTCTTCCACGCCACCTGCGATACTGCATCCAATGACATCGCCGCCACCTCCAATGCTGCCTCCGAGACGTCACCGCCACCTCCAATGCCTTCCGCACCACCTGCGATACTGCATCCAATGACATCGCCGCCACCTCCGTAGCTGCCTCTGATGACGTTACCGCTGCCTTCTATGCCTTCGACATCGGCTCCTTCGGAACCTCTAGACTTCAGTCTAATGAAAGCAGGTGAGCGTGAGCATGAGTTGGTTAGGTGGGAAGAGTGTTTGTGCTGCAAACCGTACAAAATTGAGTAAGGATAACGTCAATCATGTTTGTGCAGAGGGTGCTGATCGTTTGTTGTTTAAAAAGTTGGAGGATTTTTTAGATTATTTTTTTTCCTCTCCGTCTCCAAAGATACCTTCCCCCGATCTGATATCCCCTGAAGCACAACAACGATATCTTGGTTCCCCACCCCCTCCTTCGTTCATACCATCGCTCCTGCTAATACAATACAGCCCTATTCTATCACATTTAATACCTGCATTACCTGTCGCTCCTCCAAAGCAGCAAAAATTAAGTTTTAGCTTTGCATCTAGGCGAAGAGTGTAGTGAATGTGTTAGTGTTGTTTATTTCCATATCATTTAAAAGTTTTCTTATATTTTAAATTTTTCAAGTGAAAGTTTTCGTAGATTTTAATGTTTTCAGAACTAACAAGGTGTAAAGTTTAATGTTTTCATATGAAAGTTTTTTATTATTTATTTTTTCTCAATACAGAGGTTCCTGCCAAGCTAACTGCGACACTCTGCCAAGCTAACTGCGACACCCTGCCAAGCTAACTGCGACACCCTGCCAAGCTAACTGCAACACCCACTGTTTGGCTGACAAGCCATTCAGCCGGGCGCAACTATTCCAAATTGGTGTTGGTACTACCGTCAAGAAATCTGGCGATCGTAGCAGACGGGCTGAATTGAGACCCTTGTTTCGTGACACCAATGCTGCAGAGCTGCTGGCTCTCCTTAGAGGTTGCTGATTTTGTTACGACTTGTACGACCTCATCACTTTTCTCGGCTGCAGGTGTGATGATAGTAGAACTCCATTGCCGAAGCAATTCTTGACACTCCTTCTTCAACAAACTAATTTCCTGTGTCATTTTGTTTTCGACATTGTACATCCTTTCATTTACACTGTCCACCCTGTAGTTTACAGCGTTCACTCTTTCATATACACTGTCCATCCTGTTGTTTACCCTATGTATTTTCTTGTCTACACTTTGAATTCTCTTTTTCATCTACTTTCAAATGCCTTCGATTTTCCTATCTAAATTTTCATTTACAGTAATTATCTGGCTATTTACATTCTCGTTTGCACTACTTACGACTTAATTTGCACTTTATTTGATACTGCTAATTTGGGTATTTACAATTTGATTTGCACTTTCTTACACACCGCTAATTCGGGTAGGTATTTACAATTTTATTTGTACTTTCTTTCACTTTACTAACTTGGGTATCTACAGCATCGTTCGCAATATTAATTTTGATATCAGGACTACTGACTCTTTCGCTAACTTGGCTACCTGTTTCCTCTATTAATGTTCGCAGTGCTGCTAGCACTACATATATTTTTCTAGTTAGTATTCACTACAATGATTGTACAAAACAGTTGTTTTGAATTATATTTTTAATCACTAATTACTTTACTATTGCCTAATTTAAATTATAATTAAAGAATAATAATTTCCTCTATCCCACTTTTGACACAATTTAAACAATATGCCTGAGAGGCATATCTGAGTTCGTGGGAGATGGAGGTCTTAGTAAAAATAAAAGAGCTGAATTTGATTTATAATTTATTTACATAGCTACTATTTAATGCATTAAATTATCGATCACCATTCTTACTCTTTTTATTTCTCATTGAACGCCGTATTGTACATCTAATTAAGCTCTAATTAACGTCCTTCTTGATGTTTCTGTTTCGTTATAGTCAATTATTTCATAGCTATCATTATCACATGTTCAGTCTGTCTGTTGCCATCATTTGTAATATCTTTCACTCGCGCATCCAGTCGATTAGTCCAGTCTGATAATCGCACCCTTCCTCGATAGATACTTGTAGTCGCAGATTTCCCTTCTGCTGGCCTCTTCTCTCGCCGCTCGTCGTCTATCGCTGAAACTCAGCCACTCATTAATTCAGCTGCTGATCCGGAGACCAGTCGCACTTTTTACAATCGCCTGGCCTTGGCCTGGAAAGCTCGACGCACCCCGAGCACTGCGAGTTTTGTGGCGATCACTGCTGACCTTAGCAGTTCTCGCCACAAAACATATTATCGTGTTGGCTAACTTATTGTAACAGATACGCGGTTCCTGTGTATCGCTCGCATGTCATTAAAAACATTCCACTGACCTGCCGCTGCCGCTATCATGTAACTTCATTTCCACTCGCTCTCGCGGAGCAAAGCAGCGAGCACGAGTCATTTTAGCAAACAGTCAACTTTCCCTGCGATAAGCCATTTTCTCTATAATTTCTTTTTATATTTCGGTACGGAGGTAGACTCCATACAATCATGTACTAGTTCACGTGTGTCACTGGACCTACATGCTACTGTCCCGCCCTGCAATCATGTACTAGTTCACGTGTGTCACTGGACCTACATGCTACTGTCCCGCCCTGCAATCATGTACTAGTTCACGTGTGTCACTGGACCTACATGCTACTGTCCCGCCTTGCAATCATGTACTAGTTCACGTGTGTCACTGGACCTACATGCTACTGTCCCGCCCTGCAATCATGTACTAGTTCACGTGTGTCACTGGACCTACATGCTACTGTCCCGCCCTGCAATCATGTACTAGTTCACGTGTGTCACTGGACCTACATGCTACTGTCCCGCCCTGCAATCATGTACTAGTTCACGTGTGTCACTGGACCTACATGCTACTGTCCCGCCCTGCAATCATGTACTAGTTCACGTGTGTCACTGGACCTACATGCTACTGTCCCGCCCTGCAATCATGTACTAGTTCACGTGTGTCACTGGACATACATGCTACTGTCCCGCCCTGCAGGACTCACAACCAGTAGCAAACACTTAGCAGTATGACCGGTAGAGTGAGTTTTGCCTGTGGCGACAACCAATGAGCAAGTGATTTCTGTTTGAGAACCTTGTAGTCTAGCTGGGCGCCTGCCTGCCTGTCTGCCTGTCTGTCTGCCTGTCTGCCTGCCTGCTTGTCTGTCTGCCTGTCTTCCTGTCTGCCTGCCTGTCTGCTTGTCTGCCTGTCTGCTTGTCTGTCTGCCTGCTTGTCTGCTTGTCTGCCTGTCTGTCGGCCTGTCTGCTTGTCTGCCTGTCTGCTTGTCTGCCTGCCTGTCTGCCTCTCTGCTTATCTGCCTGTCTGCTTGTCTGCCTCTCTGCTTGTCTGTCTGTCTGCCTGTCTGCCTGCCTGTCTGTCTGCATGTCTGTCTTCCTGTTTGCCTGTGTGTCTGCCTGTCTGCCTACCTGCCTGCCTGTCTGTCTGCTTATATCGCGAAGTGGTAGGCCATCAGCTAATTATACTTTATACAATCCAGTTATCACAAAGCTGGTTTATTCATTTTCTAGAGTTTTCTGGGCATTGAAATGACGTAAATAATTATCGTCGCTTGTGACTGTCATAGCGCACATACTCGTGGCAAGCAAGTTATAATGTAGGTATTTTGACCTCGACATAGGTACGTTTGTCAGAGAGTTTGAATAAAACTTCTCTTTTCCAGAACCGCCTGTGCTCTTCCTTTAATTATTGATATATTTTCGTCAGAAGTACTGTGTTAGTACTCTTTGGATGTAAATAAATTTGACCAAACTCCACCCGTCAAATTTAATCTAAATAATACAAATGAAAAAAGGTTCTTCATATGCTCGTGTAAGATGATATCAGATAGCAGCTGTGATACAAGGAACGTGATTTATTGACACTCTGCGTTGTTTTTGTCGGTGGACTTAATTGGCCTTTCATCATGGTTAGTAGCTACGCTTGTTTCAAGTAGCTTCAAACGCACACTTCTCATTGATGCCTCTATTATGAAACCACTAACGAAACTTGCAGAGTTGATCTTGACGTGTCGGCCAGCCTTGCGGACTGCAGAACAGCAGGTTACTCATTCGATTCCTGTCTTCAGCACAAATATTACATTTTGTTGTATCTACCGTCTTTGGTTACCATTTGTGGTACTTGCCTTTCATAACAAAATGAAATGAAACATTATTTTACAACTGTTACAGGTATTATAGCAATATTGCAGATTAAATGAAAACCACAACCATCTTAATGTTCCTGTCAATTTCCTAACAACACTGTGAGACAGACTATTTTAAGGCTATATTTCACGATCAATATTTGATTCATTTTCTGCAAGAGATTTTTATTATATAAGTACCACACAATTGTAAATGTTTGTAATCAAATGGTTATAGTTTTCAAAAATACCACCGAAAAATTGAAGTTTGCGGAATATCTGAGCTCCTGATTCACGTTACCAACTTAATCACGTGTGATGTGATCTATATCTTATACGCATGTTATTTAAGTATCAAGGATATTAAACAATGGGTACTCGGCTACTAGCATCCTCAATCTATTTTTAAAAAGGCATTGAAATTTTTGCTAACACATTTTTATCCGTCCTAGAGAAAAAAAATTATATTAATATTAATTAGTTTCTCTTAGATGAATACAAATGTGTTGGCAAAAACATCAGAATATATTTGAAAATAGATTCGGGATACCGGTGCCCGAGCACCGCTTGTTAAATATCCTTGATACTAATAAACTCTTCGTGTATGCGATATATTGACTAAACAGTTAGGAACGTAGAAACTTGTGCTCCCATATTCCGAAATATATGGCCTTAAGATACAACATATTGAAGCTTCTGGGGGAGGGTTATGATAACAAACATGCAAATGTTTCTGTACGAACGAGTGGCGTGGGACAGTCTCTGATTTCTCCTGTTCCACGTTTCTGTACGAACGAGTGGCGTGGAACAGTCTCTTATTTCTCCTGTTCCATGTTTCTGTACGAACGAGTGGCGTGGGACAGTCTCTTATTTCTCCTGTTCCATGTTTCTGTACGAACGAGTGGCGTGGGACAGTCTCTGATTTCTCCTGTTCCACGTTTCTGTACGAACGAGTGGCGTGGAACAGTCTCTGATTTCTCCTGTTCCATGTTTCTGTACGAACGAGTGGCGTGGAACAGTCTCTGATTTCTCCTGTTCCATGTTTCTGTACGAACGAGTGGCGTGGAACAGTCTCTTATTTCTCCTGTTCCATGTTTCTGTACGAACGAGTGGCGTGGGACAGTCTCTTATTTCTCCTGTTCCATGTTTCTGTACGAACGAGTGGCGTGGGACAGTCTCTTATTTCTCCTGTTCCATGTTTCTGTACGAACGAGTGGCGTGGTACAGTCTCTTATTTCTCCTGTTCCATGTTGAATGCTTACACTAAGTTGTTCACAGAAAAGTGAGCACTTTTGAATGCCAATATAACCATTGAAAAGTACAAACACTGTGTTCATTTGTTGCTAAGTCAAACAAATTGTCAACTTTCTCGTGTTTTTTGTTTACTGGTTTTAAATAGAGACTTTTTGCGTTACCTGTTAATAGACTATATTGATATTCGTGGAGGGAGAGAATGCACTGGTTGTCGCATGGATTCTCGTGTTGATTCCTCATTGTCCTTGGCTGGTGCAGTAACAAACTGCCTGCGGTACCTGTTTACTGACGCCGCCATAATCGTGCGCTGTCTTGCTACGCCCACATTCAGTGCAAATTCTTCCTTATTGGTCTACATGTCATTTATAAAGCGGTCCAAGTTGTTAAATTTGTGTTCGCTTGCCAATACGATTAAATACACTTTTAATCGTCTGCGTCATAGTTTACGTTTTGGCTATCTTTTTCTGTATTGCAAGAAACAATGACAGGGCCACTACCACCACTCAAGTGAGGCAACGAGAGTCAGACTGCGCGGCAGTTCAGTGTGTTGCACATAAGAGCGACAAGAGATTCCAAGTGCGTTCCTAGGTCGCCCGTATCGCCACCACACTTGTGTACCTTGGAGCAGTTTGGAGTTCCGCGCCGTGTATTTCCGTACGACGGACGTGCATATACAGTCTTCATACTCGCCCAGATACGTTTACTGCTGATGCATCCGGTCCTTGCTTCGTTGTGAGCCACCCACTTCAACACGCACACGCACGGCTATAGTATTCAACTGCAGGTATATATGCTGGTTCTTCATTGCAGAGTAATATTGGGTAAAGACTGTTCAGGATAAAGTGATCAATTTTGAAATCAACCTTAGAAAAAATGTCACTGCCCCTACCTGCATATGTTTTAACGGGCGCACTGGGTAGGTAACGAAGGATGAGATATAGTTCCGTACCTCAACGTCGAATAAAAAGTGTTAGGCAGCCATTTATAACTTAAATTATTACTGCTCGCATTCTGTGTCTTTTAATGCATCGAAGTGTAAAAATGAGCAGATTTGTTAAATATTTACTTTTCTAATAATTCCACAGTTTCACTTGACAGGAGCATGAATAAAGTGATGAGGCCCATGACAATGCTAATCTTAGATAAGGCGGAAGAAGACACAACGCGCATACAGGTAGATCTTAAGCAGGGCTTTCAAAAGTGCTCATTCTTCCGTGAACAGCGTATACGAAATGTATTGTATTAGAAGTACATTGGCCGAATATTCACCACACACAGCTCATTCAAACCCACTGCACATTACCAATATGGTCAGAAAAGTACGGTTTATGTTGCATATAAAAGAAGTGTACATATATTGTGCAACACAAAATATTTGCTTCATTTATGTTAGTCAGATGTTTTAAAAACTTAACCAATAAGAATATATTTTAATGAAAATTTAAGCGTATTTCCAGTCTGGGTGCTTCAGATAGCACATTGTACTAATTCACTGCGGTTGTAAAAATAAACTTAGGAATAACTTAATATATAAATATTTTTAATATCTTATTCCATGCACATCCATTTCAATTACAAATATATACTATCGTTCCTAAAATTAATTAATTAATAACAGTTCTTTTAAATATTATTACAAACGTTTTATTAAAAACAACCAGACTAATTGCAATAATAATAGCGTTGTTGGTAAAGGTTTCGTTGCAATATGTACTTCTTAAATTGTCCAAAATGGATGTATACTTACAAGTGTTAAGCATTTTTGTTTCATATGCAACATAAATCGTACTTTTGTAACAATTTTTGTAGCGCCTGTACTATATGTAAAGAGTTCTGTATGTTACACAGTTGCGCACATGAGGTCACTGTAGCCTACATGTACAATAAAACTCACTATTGTAGCATCCTGTAGCTTTAAAAACATGAAATTTGAGATATATATGGTAAGGTTCGCAATATATATATATTTTTAAATTGATTTAATTCTATTAGAGGAATATAGACCGCAATACACAAGAAATAAACATCGTGGTGATACTACTATACTCCCTTCATGGTTACTTCCAACTTTTCTGAAGCCGCGTTAAAATTATATTATCAGTTGTTAAAAATATTTGTAAACGATGTTACTAATTTTTCATTACATACAATCGTAGTAATTATTATTCCCTTTCTTGAGGCAAAAATAAAGGAGATTGTGTTGTAAAATATGCTTCCTGAGCATCCGATATAGAAATACGCTTGACTGTTAATTAAATATTATATTATTGATAATTGTTTTTAAAAAATTTTAATAATTAAATTTAGAGAATTACTGTACAGGATTACAAAATATTTCCATTTTTTTTTTCATATGAGACATAAATCATACATGTGTGATAACATCGTGTCAGTGTGTATACACTTTCCACGATAAAATGAACACTTTTGAGACCCCTGCATAAGACAGACTTGCACATGTAACCCACATTCTTCCAGAAAATATAACATCATTATTGACATAAACCTGGTCGTTTATTAATTCGTTGGTCAAAAGAAACTGTGAAATGATTTACGGAAACAATAACGTTACATATATGCTAACTCTTACAAATACATGAATTAAAAAAAGAAAATATAAGAAATTATTTTTGCATTCACAGGTGTTAACTTAACTCTTTAAATTCAAACTTGAGCCATGGAACTAATTACCGTCCGTCGTCAACAACTTAATGGCCACGCGCCAGTCAGCGCAATAGTACAAATACAATCAGGTAGAGGAAATAAAATAACTCAATTGATGATATGTGATATGGAAAGTTCGTTAGTAGTTAGATTGAGGTGCACTGGAAGTCAGGCAGGAGCAGCCAGCTGTGACTGCTTCGTGTCAAGACGCACGCCTCAAAGTATATATCGCTCGCGCTACTGTGACAGCACCTCGGAGCTGCTTGCCAAAGACCTGGTGGTGACATCATACAGGGCGGGGGATGTTCCCACTGCACCGTAGCCAACCAACACTAGCTCCTCTAGAGGGCTGCACCAATACTAGCTCTTCTAGAGTGTCGCACAAACACAAGCTCCTCTAGAGAAATGCACCAACACTAGCCCTTATAGAAGGCTGCACCAACACTAGCTCTGCACAAACACAAGCTTCTCTAGAAAAATGCACCAACACTAGCCCTTATAGAGGGCTGCACCAACACTAGCTCTTCTAGAGTGTCGCACAAACACAAGCTCCTCTAGAGAAATGCACCAACACTAGCCCTTATAGAGGGCTGCACCAACACTAGCTCTGCACAAACACAAGCTTCTCTAGAGAAATGCACCAACACTAGCCCTTATAGAGGGCTGCACCAACACTAGCTCTTCTAGAGTGTCGCACAAACACAAGCTCCTCTAGAGAAATGCACCAACACTAGCCCTTATAGAGGGCTGCACCAACACTAGCTCTTCTAGAGTGTCGCACAAACACAAGCTCCTCTAGAGAAATGCACCAACACTAGCCCTTATAGAGGGCTGCACCAACACTAGCTCTTCTAGAGGGTTGCACAAACACAAGCTTCTCTAGAGAAATGCACCAACACTAGCTCTTCAAGAGGGATGCAACAACAGTAGCTCCTCAGAGGAAATGCACCAACACTAGCCCTTCTAGAGGGCTGCACCTACACTAGCTCCTCTAGGGAAATGCACCAACACTAGCTCTTCTAGAGGGTTGCACAACACTAGCTCTTCTAGGGAAATGCACCAACACTAGCTCTTCTAGAGTGCTGCACCAAGACTAGCTCCTCTAAAGAAATGCACCAACACTAGCCCTTCTAGAGTGCTGCACGAAGACTAGCTCCTCTAGAGAAATGCACCAACACTAGTTCTACTAGAGGGTTGCACCAACACTAGCTCCTGTAGGGAATAGCATCAAGACTAGCTCTTCTAGTGGGATGCACCAAGGCTAGCTCCTCTAGGGAAACGCACCAACACTAGCCCTTATAGAGGGCTGCACCAAGACTAGCTCCTCTAGATAAATGCACCAACACTCGTTCTACTAGAGGGTTGCACCAACACTAGCTCCTGTAGGGAATAGCATCAAGACTAGCTCTTCTAGAGGGATGCACCAAGGCTAGCTCCTCTAGGGAAACACACCAACACTAGCCCTTATAGAGTGCTGCACCAGAACTAGCTCATCTAGATAAATGCACCATCACTAGCCCTTCTAGAGGGTTGCACCAACACTAGCTCCTTTAGGGGAATGCAACAACACTAGCTCTTTAAGATGGCTGCATTATGACTAGCTCCTCTAGGGAAATGCACAAACACTGGCTCATCTAGAGGGCTTCATCAATAGTACCTCCTCTAGGGACATGCACCAACACTAGCACCTCCAGAGGGCTAAATCATCACTAGCTCCTATAGGGAAATGCACAAACTCTTGCCCCTCTAGAGGTCTCCACCAACACTAGCTCATCTAAGGAAACACACCAACACTAGCTCTTCAAGAGGGCTGCACCAACACTAGTTCATTTACAGAAATGGACAACACCAGCTCTTCTAGAGGGCTGCACCAACACTTGCTCCACTAGGGGCTGTACCAAACTAGCGCCTCTAGAAGGCTGCACCGAAACTAGCTCCTCTACCAACTCAAGCACTTCAAGAGTGCTGCAACAAGACTAGATCCTCTAGAGAAGTGCACCAACACTAGCCCTTCTAGAGGGTTGCACCAAGATTAGCCCTTCCAGGGAAATGCACCAACAATAGCTCATCTAGCAGGCTGCACCACCACTAGTTCCTCTTCAAAAATGCACCAACGCAAGATCTTCGAGAGGTCTGCACCAACACTAGCTCCTCTAGAAAAATGAACTAACACTAGCTATTTTAGAGGGCTACACCAACACTAGCTTTCTAGATGTTTGCACCAACATTAGCTCATCTAGAAAGCTGCACCAACACTAGCTCATCTAGGGATATGTACCAATAGTAGCTCTTCTAGAATGCTGCACCAAGACTAGCTCTTCTAGGGAAATGCATCAACACTGGCTCCTCTAGAGGGCTTCATCAAGAGTACCTCCTCTAGGGACATGCACCAACTCTAGCTTTTCTAGAGGGCTACACCAACACTAGTTTCTCTAGGGAAATGTACAAACACTCGCTCTTTTAGAGGGCTGCACCAACACTAACTTCTCTAGGGAAATTCACCAACACTAGCTCCTCTAGAAGACTACACCAACACTATCTCCTCTAGAGGGCTGCACCAACACTAGCTCCTCTAGAGGTTGAACAAAAACTAGCTCACCTAGGGAAATGCACCAACAGTAGATCCAATAGAGGTCTACAACAACACTAGCTTGTCTAGGGAAATTCAACAATGCTAGCTCTTCTAGAGGGCTGCGCCAACACTAACTCATCTGGGGAATTCACCAACACTAGCTCTTCAAGTGGGTTGCACCTAGACTAGCTCCTCTAAGGAAATGCACCAACACTAGCTCCGCTAGAGGGCTGCACGAAAACTAGCTCCTCAAGGGAACTGTGCCAACACAAGCTCTTCTAGGGTGCTGCAAAACACTAGCATCACTAAGGGGCTGCACCAACACTACCTCATCTAGAAGGCAACACCAACAGTAGCTATTTGACAGGACTGCAACAACAATAGCTCCTCTAGGGACTTGCACCAACACTAGCTCCTCTAAAGGGTTGCAGCAACACTAACTCCTCTAGATGGCTGCACCAAAACTACCTTTTCGACAGGACTGCACCAACAATAGCTATATGACAGGGCTGCACCATCACTATCTCCTCTAGAGGGCTGCACCACAACCAGTTCGTCTGGGGGGAGCACCAAACTAGCACCTCTAGAAGGCTGCACCAAATCTAGCTATTCGGCAGGACTGCACCAACAATATTTCCTCTAGGGAACTGCATCAACTCCATCTACTCTAGAGGGATGCACCAGCACTAGCTTCTCTAGGGAGATGCACCTTTACTTTTTCCTCTAGAAGGCTAAACCAACACTAGATATTCGACAATACTTCACTAAGAATAGCTCTTCTAAGGAACTGCACCAACTCTAGCTCCTTTTGGATGCTGCACCAACACTAGCTCCTCTCCGGTGTACACCAACTGTAGCTCCTCTAGAAGTTTGAACCGACTCTAACTTATCAACAGGAGTGCACGTATATGATCTATTCGACAGGGTTGCACCAACACTAGCTCCTCTAGAGTGCTGCACCAACACTATCTCCTCTATGGAACTGCAACAATACTAGTTCCTCTAAATGGCTGCATAAACACTAGCACCTCTAAGGAACTGCATCAACACTTGGTCCTCTATAGGGCTCCACCAACAATAGCTCATCTAAGGGGATGCACCTACACTATCTCCTCTAGAAGGATACACCAACACTAGCTATTCTTCAGAACTGCACCAACACTGGCTCCTCTAGAGGGATGCACCAACAATAGATACTTGAGAACTCTGCATAAAAGCTAGCTCCACCAATTCTAGCTCCTCTAGAGGTTTGCAACAACACTAGCTCATGTAGAGGGCTGCACAAATGCTACCTCTGCTAGGGGGCAGCACCAACACTAGCACCTCTAGGGTGCTACACCAACACTAGCTCCACCAGAGGGCTGCACCTACACAAGCCCCTCTAGAGGACTGCACCAACAATAGATCCTTGAGAAGACTGCACAAAAGTTAGCTCATCTAGAGTGCTCAATCATTGCTACCTCCTCTAGGGAACTTCACCAACACTAGCCCATATAGGGAAAGTACCAACTCTTGCTTCTCTAGGGAACTACACCAACACACCTCTTCTAAAGTTCTAAACCAACACTTGCTCCTCTAGGTGGCTGCTCCAACATTAGCTCCTGTAAAAGGCTGCACCAACAATAACTATTCGACAGAACTGTACCAAAATAGCTCCTCTAGGGAACTGCAACAATACTAGCTCCTCTAGAGGACAGCACCAACACTAGTGCCTCTAGGGGACTGCACCAACTCTAGCTCATCTAGAGGGCTGCACCAACACTAGCTGCTCTAAAGGGATGAACCAAGAATAGATGCTTGAGAGGGCTGCACAAAAGCTAGCTCCTCTAGAGTGCTCCACCAATGCTAACTCCTCTAGAGGGCTGCATGAACACTAGCTTATCTAGAGGGCTGCACCAATGCTACATCCTTTAGGGGGCTGCAGTAACACTAGCACCTATAGGGGGCTGCACCAACACTTCCTCCACTGGAATGCTGCAATAATACTAGCTCCTCTAAAGGGCTGCACCAACACCAGCTTCTTGACAGGACTCTGCCAACACTAGCTCTTTTATGGAGCTGCACCAACGCTATCTCCTCATGAGGGCTGCAACTACACCAGATCCTATAGGGGGCTGCACCAATGCTAGCTACTCTCGGGGGCTGCAACAACACTAGCTCCTCTTGAAGGCTGCAACAAAACATAGCTACTCGACAGGAATACATCAACACTAGCTTCTCTAGAGGGCTGCACCAACACTAGCTCCTCTAGAGAGCTGCACCAATGCTAGCTCCTCTAGAGGCTGCACCATTGCAAACTCCGCTAGAGTACTGCACCAGCGCTTGCTCCTCTAGGTGGCTACACCAACACTACTTGCTCTAGAAGGCTGCACCAATGCTAGCCTCTGTAGGGGGTTGCACTAACACGAGCTACTTTAGGTGGCTGCACCAACACTAGCTCCTCTAGAGGGCTGAATCAAAACTAGCTCATCTTGGGAGCTGTGCCATTACTGGCTCCTCTAGAGGGCTGCACGAGCACAAGCTCCTCTATGGGGCTGCATCAACACTTGCTCCTCTAGAAAGCTGCAGAAACAACTAGCTACTCGACAGAACTGCACCAACACTGACTCAACACCAGGTCTGCACCAACACTAGTACCACGATAGTTCTGCACCAACACTAGCAATGCGAGAGGTCTGCTCCAACACCAGATCCACTACAGTGCTTCACCAACAGTAGCTCCTCGACAGATCTTCACCAACACTAGCTCCACGGCAGTGTTTCATCAACACTGGCTCTTCGACAGGCCTCAACCAACTCAAGCTCCATGTAGGATCTGCACCAACACTAGGTCCTCGACAGATCTGCACCCAAACTACCTCCACAGCAGTGCCTCACTAACACTAGCTCCTCGACAAGTCTGCACAAACACTAGCTCTACAACAGTGTTTCACCAACATTAGCTACTCGACATGTATGCTCCAACACTAGCTCCAAGACAGGTGTGCACAAGTAGTTCCACAACAGGTCTACCAACTCTAGCTTTACGACAGTCCTTCAACAACACTAACTCCTCGACAGGTCTGCACCAACATTATCTCCACGACCGTGCTTCACCTACACTTGCTCCTCAACAGGTCTGCACCAACACTAGCTCCTCGACATGTCTGTACAAATACTAGCTCTAGTTAGGTGCTTCATCAACACTAGCTCCTAGACAGGACTACGTGAACACTAGTTCCACGACAGTGCTTCACCAACACTAGCTCCTCAAAAGGACTGCACCAACACTTGCTCCTCCACAGGTCTGCACCAACACTACCTCCACGGTAGTGCTTCATCAACACTAGTTCCTCGACAGGTCTGCACAAACACTAGTACCCCAACAGTGCTTCAACAATTCTAGTTCCTCGACAGATATGCACCAACACTAGCTCCGCGACAGTGCTTCGCCTAAAGTAGCTCCTCCACAGGTCTGCACCAACACTAACTTCTCGTCAGATCTGTACCAACATTAGCTCCATGGTAGTGCTTCACCAACACTAACTCCATGGTAGTGCTTCACCAACACTAACTCCACGACAGGTCTTCACAAACACTAGCTCCACGACAGTGCTTCACCAACACTAGCTCCACGACAGGTATGCACCAACACTAGCTCCACCGTTGGTCTGCACCTACACTAGCTCCACGACAGGTCTGCAACAACACTAATCTTACCACAGGTCTCCACTATCACTAGCTCCTCGACAGGTCTGCACCAACACTAGATCCATGACAAGTCTGCACCAACACTAGCTCCTCGACAGGGCTGCACCAACACTAGCTCCATGACAGGTCTGCACCAACACCGACAGGTATGTACCAACACTAGCTCCACAACAGTTCTGCACTAACACTAGCTCCTCAACAGGGCTGCACTAACACTAGCTACACGACAGGTCTTTACCAACACTAGCTCTTCGACAGGTCTTCACCAACACTAGCTCCTCAACAGGTATGCACCAACACTAGCTCCACGACAATGCTTCACCAACACTAGTTACATGACAGTTCTGCACCAACACTGGCACCCCCATGCAGAGTTGCCCTATACTCGTCGGGTACCACACCATATCGTCATTTATCTTTGCTGCACAACACTCGTCTGCCTTCGTTTCGCACCCTTCGCAATCGTCGGTCTTCTTTGCTGATGTCTCACAATGCACAAGACTTTGCCAAATATCTGCTTTTCAGCCAGATGGCTACCATAAAAACTCCCGGCACTCACTCTGTCGAATTCCGTGTTGCCCCGCGGGACATGATTTCCAGAAAATTCTTGCTCATACTCTCAAATTGTTGACTCCTCCTGCAGGTAGGAGGAGGAACTATGACGCCATCCAGGTCGTCTGTCAATTATTTCCTCATCTGCCGGAGCAGTGAGTGGGTCTGCCTGAGAAGAGGGAATGGTCCTCCTCCATAAATCGGTTTGTCCCAAACAGACTCTCTGTCATCTGGACCTTCGTAGAGCACCAGTCATTTGATTTAAAATACCTCAGTCATTTCGTCCAGGGGTCCCGACGACACCTTAATAAGTATGTATCACTTACTGTTAACATTAGGTAAGGGCCTTCCGAACATCCTTGGCACCAAGATGTGTTGCCACCAAGGTTTTTTCTTTTATACAGCCACGCTGACTACCCTTTCCTGATTGCATCGTTTATAACGCTTAGGTCACAGCGAGAGTTCCTATTGATACCAATAGGTGCTGGGATATTTTCGTCCCCTGCTGCCTGTTTGGCAACACTCCCAACATTCCCGATGCTTATTTGGACAAAATCAGGGCTCTCTAACACAAACTCTGGCAGTGATGTCTGTAATTGTGTCCTCCGACTTCTTCAAGGCATCCAGACATCCAGACTGCTATCTCATTCGTCGGTCATGTCGTTGGGTAACTGCCTGTACTGCATACCAGGGCGTCAACTCATGCTTCGCCGAGTCCACCTCCATTGGTCGACGCTGGGCATCCTGCATGTTGCGTGGCGATGCCAGGCGTGCAGCTCAGCTCACATACACATCGGCAATAGCATTCATGGAAAGTCGACTGCGATGACGTCGTGTGCCTCCTGAAAGTGGCAGAGCCAGACGATGAGCTGCCACAGCTCCTGCAGTGGATCCCTTGGTCGTTGTGTACTGTTTCGTAGATGTGCATGTCACAGGTGTTGGTCTCCGAATCATAACTCCAAGGCTGACACCAGTGTCGAGTACTGAAGTCAATATTTTTCTGGCACGAAGTGCAGTATAGAGTGTACAGCCTCAGTACAGTTGCGAGGTAGTACGACCGCTGTGCTCGAGATCATTCCCGTCATTCATGACCGCAATGATCTCGAAATGTTTCCGGTATTCGCGCCAAGGTGTTTTCTATCTTAGGTGGTGGGCTTTATAGTGACGCCTTTACCCAGACCTGGCTGAGGTGCACCCACACTGCCCAACTGCTGGCCTGCTCTTGCAATGGTTGTTTTGGTGGCCTGCTTTACCTTCTCGCTGCCTGCATTCGTCGGCTCGGTGGTGGCCAATCTCTACTGTTCCTGTGCCACTCTATGTCTTATACCTTGCTGCTGTAGAAATTCTTGCCATTCCTTCTTGAGGGCATTCACCTCGCGGTCCACCTTACACACGACACTGTTCATCCTTTCATTAGGACTATTCTTCATTTCATTATCAATACCGATCCTTTCATTCATTCTGTTCATTCCTGCACTCATACTATTAAACTCTTTATACTTTTACTAACAATACCCGTTCTTTCAATCGCTCTGTTTATTATCTCGGTAAAACATTACATTTTTTAACTACACAGACTATTTTGTTGTTCATTAGCTGGATAGTGACTTCTATCTTTCGGTCAACATTTTAATTCACACTGTATATTTTCTCATCTACATTCTCATTCTCACTGTGTATTTTCTGACCACCACTTTGCTAACACTGTCTATTTTCTTATCTACCAGTTTACCGACAGTACTGCTACATTCAAGGATGCCTGTGAGGTGTATATAAATTCGCGAGGGTTGGAGGTCTTAACAAACAGATAAATTAAATTAATTAAATTTGATTTCTTATTTATTCACTCTACTTTTATCTACAGCATTAACAGTTAGCGCAATCATTACTATTTCAACTCCAATTAATATCCTTCTTAATTGTCTCTGTTGGTTACAAATAAATAACTGACTCATACTCATTATTAGCACATGTTCAGTATATCTGTTTCTATCGTTTATCATGTATTTCACTCACGCGTTTAGTCCAATAGTCCAGCCTGCCAGCCGCGTACTTTAAAACATTGGCACTAGCAGCTGCTGCCGTTCCTTCTGCAATGCACACCGACCGCTCTTCTATCACTCGGAATCCATCAACTCCAACTCCAACAACAATTCGGAGGCTTTCTGCGATATTTATAGAGCTTAGGTGACCATCTGTAAGGGTCGACGCACCCCGAAATGCGCTGGGAGAACGAGGTCAGTACTCCAGAGCATTCTTCTTATATCGGCCGAAAACTATACCACCAGAGTCCTCGGCTCACATATGTAAGTCGATACCCGCCATTGCCTCCCGCCGCAGTCGCCGCTATCACATTACAACATTTCCGTCTCTTTGCTCGCTCCTCGATGCGAGGCAGCTAGCACATAACAGTACTAATTTAGCTATTTACAGATTCACTAACACTACTAATTCGGCAACCAAGTCATTGAAATAATGAATGAAGTGCTTTCATATTTTCCGAAATTTGGTAGTTGGCATTCATAAATTTCTTAATAATTTTCCGCTTCTAAATGCAATTATTATATTAACAAATTTATCCTATGGTTATATTAATTACAGTTATTTCTTAATAAAATGCCTCCGTCCATCTTCAGACATTAGTGTTATATTTTTTCAAAGTTAATGAGCTTAGCTAGGTGGTTTTTAAAAAGATGTTGGCCTTAATTAAATAAAAGAGCTAAAAATACCTACTATAATTACAAACACTGCATAAAATACTCAGGAATAAATATCTCACAATAAATGGTTAATTCTTACTATTTATAACTAATCAGTTTTATAAATACAAATTAATGTATTCAAATAACTAAAATCAGTCTTAATAGAGAGGGTATCAAAACCTCTGAAATTATTTTACTTATTTTATGCCCATGTTTGACGGTTCCATTAGTTTTAATGAGGTACGTGTCATAGATTCATACAGTCCGAAATTAATTCAGTCCACATTCCATTAGTTTGGAATGTTATAGTGTGCTCGGAGCACCCCCATGTACATTAGCCCTCTACTTGTCAGGTAACTCGCCATATCGTCCGTTTCTTACCCATCGCCATCGTCCATCCTCTCTGCTGATGTCCCACACTGTGCAAGACTTTGCTTGATGACCGCACTTTAGCCAGATGATTACTAAAAAAAAAACTGCTTACCCTCATTCTGCGGTGGTATCTATAATGTCGTCTGCCATAGCCCAGAAACTTCTCCAAACGCTGCGTTGCTCCGAGGAAAATGATTATTATATAGTTCTTTCAAGTAGTGGACTCCTCCGGCAGGGGGAAGGCGAGGTTGTGACACCAGCCAGGTGTCTGTCGATCATTCCCCAGCCGCGGAGCAGTGAGCGATACGCTTGTACATAAGGTATGTAATGTTGCCGTTTTTAATTTACAGATATTACATCGGCTCTCACGACCTCGTTGTTAAGAGCCGCCCAAATCTCTCAACTGAACAACGGTTGTCACACATAACTCGCATATGGCATGTTGTTAACTTAATCTACTGCATACCAATATACAGATTCTGTATCTCAGTACGCGTCATCCGGTCATAATGGTGTCGGTTCATTATAAGAGACAGAACAAATGCCAGAGTTTAGTGCGATGTACTCTTGATAACACACAGATTTGTACAATGTAAGATATATCATTTGCTCGTTGGCTGATAGTTTGCACAGTTAGAGGTAGGAACTGGGACTGTATTTTTCTATGTTTATTGTTGACTTTCAGTGTCAGTAGGTCGTGGGACAATTGCGGAGTTAAATAATCATACAAGTGTTTCCATTATAGTGTGTCCCGATATAAATAAATGATTATTTCATTATTTGTTCATATATAGAAACATGTAAAAGATTTGTAGTTTTATGTCTAACTATAAATCACCGCTAGGAACATCTCCAGGAGCATAATTCGTGACTCCACTGTCTATTACTGCCTTCTGTACAAAGTAATTTGCCTTGAAGACTGCATTACTGGAGATCAGACATGTTGAATTTCCATTATTGCTATATACTTGGAATTATAAATCGATAGCAGAATATGTGTAATGACCGCATGCGTTAGTTCCTGATGTATTTTGTGACCACTATTATTCCAACTCACCCTGCAGGACTCTGATCCAATGGAGAACAGTTAAGGCTCCGATGACTTAAATTTGTTTCTCCAATCCCGTCAGGCTGAAGAGTTCTGTTTGCTACAGTGGCTAATGAAGAAAATAACTTTGTTTAAGTATTTACAGGACATGAAGTCTATCTATCATATTGCCAGATCGTGACCCGAAGTTGAAGGATGTACAATTATTGCTTAATCCTTGAAGATGTCCCGTACATATCGTCGGCCAGTAAGTCAAACGAACATACGGCATCATCCAGTTCAGTGTGCAGCAAGATACAACGCAAAATTTTCATGTACCTATTGATAAGTGAAGCTGAATATGCAAGAGTCGACGTCTTGCATATTTCCGCGGCCTGGCGTCTCCTCGCCGTAGTCTGCTGATTGTGATGTGCAGGGCTATTGTTTCAAATATAGCCTCAGCAACATTGAACACGTGCATTTAAAGGGAAGTTTACCGTATTTTTTTTAGGTTAAATATAAAGTAAATGTACAGAACTGTTTTGCAATCTGTTTTAAGAGTAGTAACACTGAAATACCAGTACTTCCGTCAGTATTTCCTGTAGATTGTAAGTCATTGTTGTCACAGCAACTATAAATAATTCTTGGATGTGTTCTGTTGAAGGAACTATCTTCATTGCAGAATTTGTAGGAAATGCGGAGTGCTTTGTTGTAAAAATACGGTGTGCTGTGTTGTAAAATACACGGAGTTATGTGTTGTAAAAATTGTATATATATACTTGAAAATATAATCGCAGACAGTCTATTCATCAGTTAGATTTATGTTCGTTTAAATTGTTCAGATGGTTTCAAAATCGTATTTAATTGCAGTCCCGAATATATTGCTCCATGAGGGTTCTAGTACAGAAATAGTCTCCACATACATTATTTCTCAATTATACTTGGGCCATTCAAGTCGATCAATTTGAATCAGGTTTTACAGTAGTATTTCATTGTAACTTACACCAAAACTGTTGGTCTTATTGCAGAGGCATGTCCTCCTGAAACGTTTATTTCAGCAGACATAAAACTATTTGTGTTTAAATATTGTAGGTTGTTCGCAGTTGAGCTTTTTTTAACCACATCTTAGGACTTACTTTTCTGTCATTTTTTTTTTTATCCTTCCGACACATTACAATCAATATTGTCCAATTAATTTACTATTTCGTCTGTATAGTGTTAGTGTGAAAATGTGGCTAACGTGAAAAATTTAGTAATATACTTATTCTTCTCTTATGAGCATAAATTAAACAAAAAATAATTAAAGAAATACTGTGTCAAGGATTTCAAATGTAAAGCGTTTACAACGATTGTTGTGGTGGCATATCATGAGCCAGTCTGGAGACATGTGCACTCGACGATGAACAGTGAACCTTGTCTAGTAACCGCCTTGCTGGGATAGTACTCCGACACCAGTCTAAACTTGATAATCCTCGTACATTAGATCATCTTCCACCCGGCTACACGGAACGAAGCGGCCAGAGAGCTGAATATCTTGTGTGTCTTTCAGACCAAAGTCCATTGAATTGCGTAGTTAAGACTCGTGTCGCCTACTGCACTATAGCGACACTACATGGTAGTGACCGGGCGTGTAGGAGCTGCTATGGCCAGCCCTGGGTGGCGCGGTCTGCTATTTCTGGTTATGAAGCGGCCCGCATGTGCGCTCTTGAGCCATCGCCTCGCGCCGACGTAAAAATACACGTACTCAGACTTCGAGCGCCAGTCCGTCGCGAGTGTCTTCGTGCGTGGAGGAGCTTGTCCTCGGCTCGTGCCACGCTACCGATCCTTGTGTTCTGTGTAATGGCTTGTAGGTGCACTTTAGTTTCGTTGACGAGCGGGTGTTGCGAAATGTGGAGTGTGCAGTAGGCGACGACATGAGCTGCCTACTGTGCGCGCTCTGTGTCTACGTGAGGAACAAGCGCAATAAGAGCAAGAGCAAGCACAAGCGCTACTGCGAGTCCGCCGACGACTGCTACTACCTGCCGACAAACAACGCACACACGCCACGTCTCCGGCGCAAGTTCCCAGAGGGCGTCTGCTTCCAGCCGGGCGTAACCTCTGACCTCGAGCTGGCCGCGAGAGGTACGTACCATGGCCTGGCCATCCCCGTCACTCCGGAGAGCGTCGTCGACCACGCCTTCTCCTTCATAGACGACGAGGCTAACGACGGCGTAGAGTCTGTGCCGGCCCGTCGCTCGCCTAGCCTCGGCAGTAGCGAGCTGGAGGAGCTACTGACCCAGGGTGTACGATACGACGCCGACTACGACGAGTCGTCGCTGCTGTTTGAGGACCGCGACGACGAGGAACCTCCCCGCTGGGTGTGCGACTACCGCAGCTCTGGGTGTTCATGGCGCCATCTAGATACCTCCCTGATCACCACACCCGGACCCGGGCTTCACTCCATGTCGACCGAGGAAAAGCGTAACACCTCGCTGGGAGCTGCGATCGAGCCCGTTATACGGCAGCTCACTGAACAACCAGGAAGAGAGTACGTCAATGACTTTCAGCGAGACGGGAATGGCGATGAGTTATTGGAAAACATAAATAATCTCTCAGTAATGAAAGAAAAATGCGAACCTAGCACCCAGACAGATAAAAATTACCATATAGAATCAGATGTAAAAATAATCGCAGTGAAAGAGAAAGGATGCGGGACTGGGTACGTAACGCTGCTGCATGTGGCAAGTGCGGTAGTAGCTCCAAGTACCGAGGAGAGAATGCCAGAACAGCAGACACAGACGGAGAGAGGCTGTAGTGACAGCGAGTCGAGTGACGAGAACCAGTACAGCCGGCTGTCGGGTGAGTGGTGCGCCTCGGGCGACGAAGACGACGACTCGTCGACGAAGAACGCGGACTCGGCGGGCAGTGAGGGAGGTTCGTCGACGGACAAACGCATCTCGACGGACGAGGACGAGTGGGTGATCGACGAGCGGCCCTACTCGCTGCTGCCGAGCCGTGGGGACGTCCTACCCGAGCTGGTGGAGTACGACGAGCTACGGGACGAGGAAGAGCACGAGAGCGCACTCACTGCGCCCTCGAGTGTGCTTAACGGCGCCATCCCCACCTTCACGCTGACCTCCGAGAAGCGACGCCTCGTCAACAGTGACTCCTCGTCGTCAGATATCTCCGCAGCCGAGGGGCGTCGACGCAGCTCCTGCCCCAAGAGGGTCAACTTCGACGAGCACATGTCTATACTGGATTCGACGTCGAGCGGCTCCGACGAAGTCTTCGAACTGGAAGCCGAAGTAGAAGAATGGTCGTCCTTGAGAGCGGAGGTCTGTCCTAGAACCGCGAGAGAGACGAGAGTCTGTGACGGGGACTCTTCAGAATGCAGTCCTCCTCCACCGTGTGCTGGTCGACCCCAGGCAGGTTCGTCTCTTACCACAACTAGCACTCCTTCTTCTGCACGTGTCTTCACTCTGTGACACCTCAGTGGGGTTGACGTACGCTGCAGACACTTGTATTCGCATGTATAGTATATGTAACTAAAAAAAGTAATACACATGCATGTTTTGTTTCGTTTGTGTGTAACGATAATTATTTTCTGTGAAATAAAAAGCATGTACTTAATAGTGTTAACACTTCTTTCGTGCTATTTGCTTTCATTTCCCATGTTCTGGCACTGAGTATTTTTTTAAATTTATTACGTGCCAAAGAATTATCTGTGAGAGAGTAATCAAATCTATAAACGAAGCTGACGGATAGATTATTTAATGTTTTGGGTCGCCGACAAGAAATATTCTGACGAGTACTATGTACCCATGTAAGTATCTGTTTCAAATAGTTGTCAAAAATAAACCTCATACTAGCACAGAATGAAATTCTTCTTGATAAACACACTACAATCAAAACAATGTTGAGGAAAGGCCCATGTTGTAGTTGTCTGCCACAAGCGACTACGCTTGGCTGATCTCGGGATTGAGTACAGGGTTTAGCAAGGTTTGTATGTAAGCCAGTGTAGCGTACACTAAGGTATCAAATGTCCTCTTATTAAAAAATATAAATTGTTAATGTCAGGCGATCAGTGCTGCTGAACATTTTCGACCAATGATGAATTCTGTTACGTTTACTTCTCTACTGACACGTGTCACATTGTAACACAGCCAGCTGTCTCTCATCATGTACATGTTACTATTGTCTATGCTCGTAAGGAAGTGGCAGTACTATGCGCAGTCAGGAAATGCCATAGTTTTATTTCTTAGTTCTTGCATGTTCAATGATGCCATTTTTTGTTGAGGCGTACTTCACATCGCTGAAATGTATTGCTTCACATATTATTTCCAAAGTTAAAGTAATGAAGTTAGCGGTGCTTCCGTCTCCGAATTGTGGGTAATGAGAGATGTGTAATGTAAGCAAATGTTCTTAGACTGAACGTAATCGTTATCTTTGGAGTTTTCAGTAGTAAGGCCGGTTTCGTTCTGGAATACCTCTAGAATGACATGATGGAGCAATTGTGCAATGTGCAAAAAAATGTTCAATGAAGTGTGCAAACATTTTGCAAATTCTCAAATTTGCACATTGTGTAATGTGTCATATTACGCCATAGTGTATTTCCAAAATCTCGGAAATTTTTTCATTTTTTTCTTTTTTGAGTTTTCTTATGGGGAAATTTGTAATTAAGGGGCGATATTCTTGGGCAGCAATGTTCACTCTCTGGCGTCCGGGAGCCGACTCACCAGAGAGGTATATTTTTATTGGGTATAAGGGTGTCGATGTGTGTGGAAAAGTGGCATAAGGGACATTATTTTTTTTTGTTTGGAGATGCATTGGAACGTTTACGAATAATAAAAGCATGATACGTCTGCTTCGGCCAAGCTCTGAATGCATACTGGCCACAATTTAGATACAGGAGAAATGGTTTCACCAAATATATTTATTAAAAGATATGTGATTATCTATCAGCAGCTATGTAAAATGTAACTAACTATTCGAATAGCACAATTTCTAAGTAATAGAATAATGTGATTACCACACTCAACATTAAATTGAATTAATATAAACTAAACATGATATATTAAAAATTACTTTAAACATTCGAATAGCACAATATATGTTCATTAAACCGATTATGTCGCACACGAAAGAAAGGAGCACCAATTTTCTATTAAAACCATTAAGAATTATATTTCATTGCAAACACCAGAATAAACTAAGCAAGCGCTAAACAAATTTTCATTAATCAACCACATGGTAAAATCACATACACGCATAAATGCCCATCGATGTTCACCCTTACATGTCTGGAGGTGGTGGAGTGCAAGTGACTAATGATGTGATGAAACACTTACGACTAATGAGACCAGCAGAGAAGCTCTGTTCAGCTCACTCTCTGCATGCACACTTAGCACTTGTAACTGATTAGAAATACGAAATGGTATAAATAAATATTCAAGCAAAGCTAATTATATAAATATGTAACATTAAAAAACTACTTTGATCATGTGTTTAATACATGCATATTAAACCACACTATTATAAAACAAACATATATCACACATTCAAAATACACAAACCTACCAAAGAACAAAATCCTACAATAAATTTTAATTAATTATTAACCCTGAAAAAAACTATTTTACTCTCAACGAAATAAGTCAACATTTTAATGACTACACATATATTAAACTAATCACGTATCGCACGAGAGTTCAACTGTCATAAAAACATGATTTAAAATCAAAATAAAAAAATCACCAGCAAATTATGTAAAAACGTATATTAACATCCAAAGGATCTAATCACACGTACATCAATTCGCCCACACAAGCTCTTAAAACCACATAATCAGAATGAAATATTTGTAAATTTGAAACGCAAATACTTCCACGCATTACGAAACACAGATTAAACCAAATAAATTACAAACAATCAAGGAATGATTTATCACTTTCAGATCGTACAAGTATGAATCACTCAACAAGAAATAAAATATTTACAAAAATAACAACTTACCACAAAAGCCATGTATTCTCTAGAAATAGTTACTCACTTAATATATAATCACATCCCAAATTACATGTAAGTATATTGCATCGCAACTTGCACCCCACCACAAGTAATTCACTGCTCGTATATAGCGAAAAACTACTACATTTATATACACATAGACATATTGCATGCTCAAATTACTAAAATAATTAAAAACGAATCTTGATGCATTAAGTGATCGAATCCAGCTATTTCAAACACATAGCCTGATAGCCGATATGCCGGCGGACCATGCCCTGTCACACTCCCTCGCTTGCATTGTTCCAGCAAGACCAGCCGTCCAGAACCAACTGTTTCCTCTCGTGAAGAATTATTTTCTCTGCTCAGTCTCCCCTCCCAGCATCCTCCAGCCTTCGAAATATGTTTGCTCAGCCTGGTTATGTAACTATAGAAATATGCCGGGCCCCAGGCGCAATGCTCGCTGAAGACAGAAAAATATATTTTATATGGCAGATACTAAAAAAGGAAGAAAATGAAATGTACTACCAATTAAATTCAAACCAAATATAAAGCATTCAAAATTATTTCAATTCCCGGAATAATAATGTACGAAATGCGTCTTAAAAATGGAAAATTTATAAACAAATTCAAAGAAATATCATGGAAAAAATCAAACAAACCAATTTAGAATTATCATATTCCCAGATACTGACAAAAAACATTTATTAGAGATATTACAGGATTCAATGACCACCATAATTGGTTCTCAAGATCCAGAGAAATAAATATATTATGTAAAACCCAAGTAATTGAAATGTTTAATTCATGCAAGCTTTTAAAAACGAATATGCATCTGCCATAGTGTTTTATGTGCGGTACCCATTATTTTAAATTATTTGCTATCAATCATTTCTTATACCTAGCATGATTCCAAGAGACTTACATACAAATATTTTCTTAAATGCATTTTGTGTATAGAATTTTCTACGAAACACAAACTACATATACATACAAAAAGATCTGTAATAACCATCACTTACAAACACTCTCCTCCTATTTTGGATAAGGAGACAAATGTGTATATTTGGGCAAATATACAACCATTTTATATAAAAATACTGCATTTCTATTGGAAATTAAGCTGATAGGATACTGTAAAATGACAAACATAATAATATTTCAACAGAAAACCGTATGTTAATCATTGGAACTGAAAGGAATTGGTAGCAGACATGTTAAGTAACGTTATTTCTATTATAATCATTTGGAACCAAAAGGATTTGGTAGCTGACATTTTGACCTGATATACTTAATGAAATATCAAAACTCGTATCTGATATGTAGATATTGTTGCAGGGGACGGATCCACTATTTCTTCAAAACTGGAATATAAACTTTTCACCACGAATGCTGGATGAATCATTTGCTTGCTGCTTGTTAGACATTCAGATTACATGTAAACCATTAGCTGTCAGTGAGATTATCTCACTTGCAAAGTGTCTGGAAGAGAGAATCACAGATACTTGATACGATTGGAAGCTTGATTCATTCATTCAGATAGCTCATTAGAGGTCTTAGAGATGTATTTATTATGTTACTATGTGAAGTGGTTTGGGAAATAAATTTAGGTATGATGTTTGTAATGTTTGTAGGGTAAAAGTAGATATTACATCTGCTCCAATGTAGCACTTATCATCCAGACCCGATAATGTTACTTTGCTCATGCGTTCATTGTAAAATTCATGATCATGTGATTGGGTTCACCAAAACCTCAATACAATTTTCGTAACACTATCAATAATCCCCGTATCGGAGCTTCTGCAGGATGTTAGACTTTATACCCTTTGCATTACACATACACTGCTCATTCGAAACAATGTATGTGTAAAGTTTGCGATGTTTACCTATAAATTGTGTTATAAACATATTCCTATTTCATCATCTTCGTACAATTTTGTTCTCATATGAGAATATTTGTGGATTAACAAGCACATTGTTGGGAGTATCAAACAGCATCTTTAAATTTGGGGATATTTTTTTACAGTGCAAACAAAAGAATAGACCAAGGAAACTGCATCGCAATATAAGAGGTGCAAGGATGACAGAGAAAATTTGTTGCTCATATACCAGTAATGAAACTCGTAAAATATTAATTTCGAACGGACAGACTTCTTTGACAGTTTGATTAAAACAAGAATTTTATTGTTAATGTTACCGAGTTTGGAATAAAAACCTTCCTATGGACAATAAACTTGTATTTCTTAGTACATGTGACCCCGGCATTAAACTGTCTATACTGGGAGATGTGAATATCGAAATATAGTATAAATTTCAAAGACCATCCATAACCACGGGCAATAAACTTCTCAAGTCTGTTTGTGAGATAAAGCTTAACTGATTCGTCATAGATTTCGCCAACATTAGATGTTTGGAGAACAGGTATTGATCTACTTTGAAAATAAAAGGTTTCAATCTGCTGTGATGGATTTCAGGAATTTATGCTCTATGCTAACATTAATTTTGAATATCCAGGGTGCTGACATTATTTCTAAGAGAGTGTCCCTACTCCACAAAAAAAATTATTTCAATATCCATATTAGACCCTAGTTGATCATTATCTATCCACTCTTCACTTGTTCTATTAGAGAACTAGTTGTATAGTATCTCATATCGGAGACTGGATTATAATATTTTTACTGACGAGCTGGAATGCGAATTACTTTCCAGCCCTGAATAAATGTATCGATTTTCGGAGGATATGCATTAGATAGTGCAGTTGGAGCATGGTGTAGAGCAGGTGGAGCAAAATATGTAGTCAATTGTAGATCCATGAAGTCAATGCTTAAAGTTTCAGAATGTCTTTTTAAAGCATCACTTCGAGAAAACCATTTTGGACAGAAATCACATTGCAAACTATATTCTTGAATTTTTCTTTCCACATTCAGTTATTTCGTGTCTTCATAAGTTTCGCAACACTGTAAATGTTTTACCACAGAAGCAACAATCCAAAGACATAATAATTTCCATACTGTTCCAACTCTAGAATGAAACTGGAATTTGTACACCTCTTTATAGACATATATAGGAAAAATTCTAGGAATTCTAAATTCGTTAAATCACTTACAAATTATTGATCTGTAATCAGTTTTAGGCTTGGTTTTTAAATGCACCATTTCTTTGTCGGAATTAGTTTATATGTGGAATTACAATTAATGCATTTGTAACGTCAGTAAAACACAAAACTAGTTTCAAGCCATTTATTTCGCTACATTTCTTTTACATAGTGTATTAGGTGTCTAAAAAAAATATAAAGATATGTTTACATAATTTCTTCTCCTTAACAATATTTCGAGAATTAACAAACTTTGTTGATTATTATGTAATAATGTACATTCCGATAAAGTGAAAATAAATTTTTTCGAACACATATGGTAAACAGGACATTTTGTCAGATCTGGACAGTACATTAAGTTATTACAATGTTCGCCTTCTAATGAACATTGGTTACTTATGAAACAAACAAAAAGAGTAATTCGCACTTGAATTTAGTGAGATGTAAATAAAATTAGGGTGCAGAAAGATACTAAAACTTTTAGTTTCCAAACAATTTCTAACTGGTTTACTCTGATGTTTAAATAATTTGGTAATAATCAAATTTAAATCAATTTTTCATAGGGAAAGTTAAGCGCAAACATGTATAAAATGTATTTTCTCGGCTATAAACTAATAATAATTGGAAAATATATGTCCATTTATCATACTTCTCGAAAGGTGCTTGGTATAAATACAAATTAATTTTCACAAATGTTTGAAAGTTGTTTAGCTGATGAAAAACTGTTTATAATTGATATGTTTTCATGTGATATTCGATTAATGAACAAAAATAATGTCATTTCAGAAGTGCGAAAGGGATAGATTTGGGTTAGAAGTCGTCTGTTTCGTATGTTAAGAGATAATGTTTTCTGAACGATTGTGTTATTCGAAGGCGATTCTGGTGTATGATGCTTTTTGGAGTTGGGAATGTCATAACAATGAATGAAATGTGCTCTGTTTTAAATGTATATGTGTAATACGAAATTCGTTTGCTAATTCGTTATGTCAGCCTTATAAGTAAACACTAATATGTTGTAGTTTGGTGATAATTGTTTTAGTAATACATTATTTGCAGCCAAAATGTTTGTCGTTTTCATTGGAAAATTGCTTAAAATATTTTTTTCCCAAAATATGTCGATAATTTTGTCACTTTATAACTACTTTCGGGTTGAATACATGTTCTTTCGTTAATAAATTTTTCGACATGTATTGATTTTAAATAATGAATGACGGCAATCTTGTTTATAAGCATCTATAAAAGAAATTTAATAGAACTATTCTTTATCTTCACATCTATGGGCTTTGTGTTATAATATTTGGTTTTGTAGAGGAATATAAATGCAATGACCTATTTACTTAGCTACTAATATTCTAGCTATTATACATTCGTTTTCCATACAACCTATTGGGTTCGAAATGGCTAAAATATGATTTTTAATTGCAATGTCGTAACTTTACAAATCCGATACAAAATCCTAATGGATTCTGAATATTTAAAAGACATTTTTTTTAATTATTAAAATTTAGTTAAATTTGCTATTTTACAACTTCGCTACCAAGCCATTCCAGGTTTCAATGCTGAAAATAAGGTTTTTTATTGAATTATCGTTGTGTTTGTCAGTTTACAAATTCCTATCGAGTTCGAAGTGTTTAAAATATGTTTTTTTAATTCGAAAATTGTTAGTTTACAACTTTACTACCAAACCATTCGTGGTTCCAAATGCTTAAAATATGGTCTTTTGTTGAACTAATGTTAAGTTTTTCCATTTTTACAGTATCCTATTGGCTCAATTTTATATTCGAAATGCTTAAAATATAGCTGTTTATTAAAATATTGTTCAAATTTGATATTTTTCGAGTCATTTCAGTTTGGAATAGTATTCCTTCATTGATATTTTGTCGAAATATGATGTTTTGAATATGTTGTATTTCTGCTATAACCATACTCTTAGATGGAAGCATTTGTAAAATGAAAGTTATTAGAGAGAGACAGAGAGATAGAGACAGATACAGAGAGAGGGAGAGAGAGGGATAAGTGGGAGGGAGAGAGAGAGACTTTATTTTCATGTTTACGCAGTTTGATTTATGACTTATAGTTTTGTAGATAATTCTAAATTTTGTCTATTAATATTTTTAATATTATACATTTGTTTATCATATAACCTATCATGTTCAAAATGTTTAAAATACAGTTTTCTATTGAAATATTATTATGTTTTCCATTTTACAGTGTGGCTTAATTTCCTATGGAAATGCATTTTTTTAAATATATAATAGTTTTATATTTGCCCATATATACACATTTCTCTCTTTGTACAAAATATATGAAGGAGAATGTTTGTATAGGCTGTAAATGGTAAAGTGAGCACTTTTGAAACCCTAGTTTATTTTTTCTTTCAACTAATTTATATCCCCCTACCAGTTGTTAATGTAAACCCTTCTATGTAAGTAATTAACAAAAGGTATGCATTCACCATGCCCAACACCAAAATTCCGAGGCCTAAATTTATTTATTGGTAATGATGTCTGTTGAAACAGTTTCAAAGAGTGCTCACTTTACCATGAACGGCCTATTAATGAACGTTATGAGATATCTTTTATTTGTATACGAAGTTTGTGTTTCATAGAAAATTCTATATGCAAAACTTATTTTAGATAATATACACACATAAGATTATTGGAATTGCTCTACATATCAAAAATGTTTGATAGCAAATTATTTAAAAGAATGGGCACTACACTTAAAACTGTATGTCGAATGTATAATCATTTTTAAATGCCTGCATGAATTAAACATTTCAATTACTTGGGTTTTACGTTATTTATTTATGTCTCTGGGTCTCGAGAGCCAACTATGGTGCTCATTGAATCTTTTAATATTTTTAATAAAAGTTTCTGGTCAGTATTAGGGAATATGAGTGTAAATATTTCATTTATATGTATTTAGAATTGAAATATTTTTAATGGTGTGTATTTGGTTTGACTGTAATTGGGACTACTTTTCATTTACTTCTGTTTTTAGTATCTGCCATAAAAAAAAAATTTCCTTTCTCAGCAAGCGGAGCGCCTGGAGTCCATCCTGTTTTCGTCGTTAGATAACCAGGTCGAGTAAACATATTTCGAAGGCTGGGTGATGCTGGGAGGGGGTGAGCAGAGAAAATAATTCTTCGCGAGAGGAAGCAGTTGGTTCTGGACGGCCGGTCTTGCTGGAACAATGCAAGGCGAGGGAGCAGACATCGAGTTTACCCTTCATATTCTTGGTAGTCTTGTTTAACACAACACTCTACATTTCACATACATATAGGAAGTTTGGTTCATATATTTATCAAACGTGATATATATCAAGTTGCGTGTATCGGACAATCTCATGTCGGTGTGACAGGGCGTGATCTGCCGGCATACAGGCTATCGGACGATGCATTTGTAATAGCAGGATTCGATTGCAGTATTGCAGCACTTTGTGTTTATAATTATTTTAGTAATTCGTGCATGTGATATAATGTCTGTGTGTTTATAAATGCGGTAGGTTTTTGTTACATGCGAGCAGTGATTTACTTGTGACGGAGTGAGGGTTGCGATGCCTTAGTCTTACACGTAATTTGGATGTGATTAGATATTAAGTGAGTAACTATTTATAGGAAATACATGGCAATTGTTTATATTTGTATTTCTTTTTAATATTTTATTTCTTGGTGCATGGTTAATATTCATGTGCTATAAAAGTGATTAGTCTTTCCTTGCTTGTGTTTGTAATTTATTTGGTTTAATCTGTGTATCTTAACAAGTGGAAATATTCTGATTACGTGGTTTTGAGAGCCGGTGTGGGAGAAGCGATGTGCATGTGATTATATTCTCTGGATGTTAATATACTTCTTTATGTAAATTGCTGATGAGTGTTTGATTTTAGATTGTGTGTGTTTTTATGACAGTTTGTCTCTTGTGCAATACATGATTAGTTTAATGTGGGTGGTGTAATCGTTAAAGCGTTAAATTATTTTGTTGAGAGTAAAATAGTTTTTTCCTGGGATAATATTTTAAAACATTTGTTGCAGGATTTCGTTCGTTAGTATGTTTGCGTATTTTGAATGTGTCAGATATGTTTGTTTTAAAATAGTGTGATTTAATATGCATTTAGTAAATGTACTGTTAAAGAAGACATTTTATACTTTGTATTTATTTTGTTTGCTTTGCTTAAATATTTATTTCTATAATTTCGTATTTATAATCAGCCGTGAGTGCTCAGTGTGCATGAAGAGATCAAGCTGAACAGAGCTTCTCTGCTGGTCTCATTACTCATAAGTGGTTCATCACCTTAATTAGTCACTTGCATTCCACCACCTCCAGACATGTTAGAGTGAACATCGATGGGCATTTCTGCGTGTACATGATTTTACCATGTGGTTGATTAATGAGAATTTGGTTCGCACTTGTTTCATGTATTGTGCAGTTTTCGCAATATAATATATTTCTTTATGGTTTTAATATAAAATTGGTGCTCTGTTCTGTTGAGTGTGACATAATCGGTTTAATGAAATTGTATTGTGGTAATCACATGATTAAACTAATTTTTATACTCTCATGTTTATTGCATGTTTAAAGTAATTTTTACTGTATCGTGTTCAGTTTATATTAATTCGATTTAATGTTGTGCGTGGTAATCGCATTATTCGATTAGTTAGAAATTATGTTATTCGATGATTTATGTACATTTTAAATAGTTAGCTGCTGATGGATAATCATGTCGCTTTTAATTTAAAATATTAGCTGAAACCATTTCTCCCATATCTAAATTGTGGTCAGTATGCATTCAGAGCTAGCCTGAAGTGGACGCATCTTGCTTCCATTATTCGTATGCACTCCAACACATATTAAAACGAAAATATATTAATGTCCCTTATGCTACTCTTTCACCAACATCTACACCTATAAACCAATAATAATATACCTCTCTGGTCAGTCGGCTCTCGAACGCCAGAGAGTAAACATCGCTCCCCAAGGACATCGCTCATCAATTACAAATCCTCCCCCCCAGAAAACACAAAAACCTAAAAAAAAAAGTCAAAAATTTAGAAATTTACTATGGCTTAATATAACACTTTACACAATTTTCAAACGTGCGAATTTTTTTTCATATTTTGCACCCTTTTTGCTTAATGTGCAATCGCTCCATCTACATGTTATTCTAGTGGTGGACCAGAACGAACACGTCCCTACTACTGTCTTCAAGCACCAACCGCGAACATTTAGTTTATCGCAAAATAACACTACTGTAATGTAAACAAGGTCACTTTTCAATACAATTACCGAAGCAGCTTAAGTCGTCTGCGTCAGGTATTTAGCAGTTGGAACTCTAATACGTACTGTTGAACTGTGAGTGCCGGCCTTATTATCTCTTTTCCTTTTTGTGGAAGCCAAAAGAAGTTTGAACAAAAGCGTCACACTCTTATGGCGTCTAAGCGATCATTCATATGTGTGTATGAAGTGCAGTGAACACTTCATACTTTACAAGGCTGTGAGAAGGATCTATGCTCGCGATCTGTGCTTTCAAAAAGATAAATCACAATTCAACCCTCTGGAATTTCTGTTGTTTCCTTCTGAAAATCCTTATCTACTGCTTGTTTATTGTTGACTAATGATTTAGTAAATACATTTATTAAAATATTTTTATTTCTAACATACTGTTGTTTTGTATGAATTGCAACACCAGTATAATCGTTAGTTATTCAGTTGAAATGCATGTGGGGAATTACTCGGTTACGTCGCAGGATGTAATGATACCTGTGACCTGGTTTGAGCAACGTCTACCCAGCAGTCTAGAAATATGGCATCTAGGTCAGTGATTCACTATTCAATATCGTTACGAAACATGCTGACTGTATCTTTACCTCTGTAGTATATCGTTACCAGAAGGTATCGAAAATCAATGGCAATAATTGGCAGAAATTTAAAATGTTAATGTTGCAAATAGCGTCATTATATTGCAAACGTTGACATTGCAATTATTAGTCATATTTTTATTAACAGGTAACAGGTGCACTGTCAGAAAACTAAGTTAAGCAAATAATGTATTTTGTTACGGGCAATAGTGTACTTCACAGCTCCAATTCCCGCATAGATATTTTTTGTAATTTTTTCATACAATTTGGCGTTTCGAATGGCTCCATACTGTGACATAGCCTTGAGAGGAGAACAATAGACAGACGGGAACGGGAAACAACCGGCCATGGACTTTATTATGCCATTCTGACCCGGTGTACACATTTGTGTGCACTACGCACGTTTAGGTAATTTTTGGTCTGCACTGAACACTGTGAAGCTAAGTCACCAGTGGTCTTACCTGCGGGTAAATTATTCTCAAACCGTCCTTCTGGTCTAGGTCATAATCGGTTCATATTACTGAAACCGAACATACAGTGTACATATCATTGGCTGTGACTACGAAACAAGTGTGGTGTTGAATTAAGTACGGCATGCATCATAGATTTTTTGTTTGCATCACCTGAAACCGTACATTAAAGTGGGCCTGAAAGGGTCAAATAACCATACCAGCATTTGTCCGGAGGGATTTCGGAAATCCCTCCGGGATTGAGTCTGGGACGTCCCGAATGCGAGGCCAGCGATCTACTACTGTGCCACGTCGCGTGGCTCGGCGCCTTTAAAAAATAACTTATGCAGTTTGACAATCAGCATCTGAATTCACAGTAGTTGATTATCTTTGGACGAGGGAATGTGAAGTATTACACAAACACATGCACTGTGCCGGGATTAACGGGACATAAGCAACATCATAGGTCGTAATCCAAGTGATGGCCTCCCAAATGAGGCAACCGCTCCTCCAACACACTCAGTCTCTTACTTACAGCTGACGATATCGTGCAATGATTGTGCACGCTGGGAAAAAAACTTGTGCGAGCTGCATTGCATCGCATCGTGTTCGAAGATTTTATAATAATATTATATCAATACGACTGGGGAGGACCACAAGACTAAAACACAGTATTGACAAGAGCGCAACATAGGTGGTTTAGATTTTACAATATCATATGCAGTTTACAAAGTTTCACCACAGGCACATTTATTTGTCACTCCTGTAGAAGCTCACTAAACATTGTATCTACATTTATTCAACTCTCATACTACAAAATCATCCAGAGCAATATAAAGGACGTATTTAATTTATTGTAACAGACTTCGGAAGGTGATTTCTGGAATCAAAATAAGCAAAAATGTTCCTATGAACATACGTCCTACAGGCGTTGTTATTGAGTTACAGGACGTAAATCAGCCACATCACAGGCGATACTCGAAGTGTCCGCCATGGGCAGCAATGTATGCGGGTCAACGCCTCGTCATGGACTGGCGTAGCCGCTCTATGATACCTGGGTCATGCCAAACATCTGCACAGGCGTTACTCATATGCTGTTCCAAGTTGATGTAGTTAACCGGAATAGCATACACCGCACTTTTCACGTGTCTCCACAGCTACTAGTCAAGGGGATCATGGTCAGGAGACCGCGCAGGCCAATGCACTGGACCGCGACGCCTGATCCAACGTGACAACACAGTCAGTGGCGCTAGTGAGGCATGTTACAATGTGAAAAGCTTGTAACTCAATGTTTTATTTCAATATCGGTTAGCTGGTGTTGTTCTTTCTCGCAGTAGTCTAACAGCCCAGGTTCTGAATACATGACATCATCATCTGGAATTGATTTCCTGTTTATTTGGTGTATTCAGTCTTTCACGGAGATGACTAAAAGCATTTTATTTCATTCTAATAGCATTGAAGAAATAGTTTTCTGGTGATCACATAGTTTTATATTTTGGCAAACAAATTTGTTTGTCAATATAGACCTCACGTATGATTTTGAAGCACTAATTTTATTTTTTTAAATCATTTCAGCATTTTGTAGCAACCACAAAAGGACATTTGTGGTTACCAATACATTTATTCTAGCCAGTTGATACACAACAATGTGTCCGATGGTTTCAGCAAAAATATTACAATTGTAACAGCAATACAGCAGGGCTGACAAAAGTGTTTTGCGGGCCGCGGTAGGTGTGATTTAACTACTAAAAGAACCCTAAACCAGGGCGTAATGCTGAACATAGGTACTCTTGTAGACGACGTCTTTGTGCTTCCACTACAACTACGTCATCTCGCTCGCTCTTGACGCCATTGACTTAGGAATGAAGGTGCTGCTGATCTAACAAGTGTAGCACACGCCATCATCTCAACAATTCACCTCACGGGAAGTTCATTTCTCCGAAGCATTTATGTGCAGCATTTACTTACCTATAATAAAGGAATTATATGATCAGTGCCTTTCTTGTTAAGAATATTCGCAATGAATTTTTTGGTAACCTGTAGCAAGGAGATGAGCACTAGAAAGGTGGCCTCGTGGCCAGACAGAAAGCGGCAACTCCGCACACACCAGAGAGCCTGCACATATAGTTTTGCAGTCGTGACTAACTCTTTTAATCTGGACGACATAAATACTGTTACTGCCAAATAAATGTTTGGTACCAGCCAATTGCCTTTTCTTTCTCGATAAACAAATAAGTTAGTGAGCATTAACTGGCTTATGTACTTGTCAATCTGCATGCTATTGTGCACCACAATTTATTTTTTACCAGCAACATGATTTCATCTTGAAAATATCAACCAAATTGTTTTTATAATGCTAAAAAATCTTTCCTTTCAGTGAGACACATCTTAATGTCACAGCTTAGCTCGCTGCCCTCAAGAAGAATATTCGCACTTCTTCGTGGTAATACATTGATCAAAATATCCATTAAAGTTTTGTGTACTGGCTGTAACTTATTTGTTGTATATTAGACCAATGAAAGTATGCTAAAGTTATTATTTCAGTTTTTTCTATGACATCAAGGTTCCTGTTATGAACGACTAACTTTCCAGAATGAACAGGTCAATACAATTCATATGTCTGATATTGTGAATGAAGCAGTCAAAACATTCATCAAAAAGGTCACTATTGATGAAGTCACAAAATGACAGGTAAATACACACCCTTATAAATACACACCTTTTGCAAGACGTTGACTATGTTTTCCTGAGAAAACACTTACCATTACTTACGTACGCTGTTATAGTTATAAAATAATCTTGTTATGAAAATAAAATTAATCTACGTGCCTCTCAAAGAAAATATCTGGGCCACCACAAATATTCCACTTTCATCCATTGTATATTATAGTTAATATAAAACTGTATTTGTCATTTTCACTTTCCAATGTGTCAAAAATTGACTCACATTTTTTTTGTATTAAAGCATCGGTCCGTATCAGTTATTGTTCAGAAGGAATTAATAGGATTATCATTCTTAAGTCGCCTTAGAAATTCATACATCCAGTACTTTCAAGCGATCTCTTTCTGTGCAGAAAACAGCTGTTGATATATTCCCCCTCTAACCAGAACGCAAGCCCTAATATATTGAATAATTTAACAAAATATTTTAGGTTAGGTAAATAATACACATATTTATTTAATAGTGGGTCAATTCTGAGAATAAACACTGGTTTCCTGCCTGTTGTGAAAAAATTTTTCTCTGGAGATTTGTCAGGTTCACATACCAACATAAAGACGTTTTTAACACACTCGATATTTCTATGCTTTATTCATACTCATTTGTCTTTACAGCAGCATAATTCGCAGCGGTCATAGACTGCTGACTCAGTGTTCTGAGATAATTATCGCTCATTTTCTCTGTCTGAGTTGAACCTGGCAAAAAATAATAGAAAAGCATTTTCATATATCTCATTAATAGGAATTTCGTGTAAGTTTATTTACTACCAACGTGATTGTATTAAAAAATATAATAAGACAATAATGTGCATGTGTATTTCTTAATAATTTCCTGTACTAATTTATTATTACTTAAACGGATTTTCACAACTTTAGCTGTTACATGTAGTGCCATTTTTCGTATGCAATTATGTTATAAACTATTTTAATAGTGGGCAGTTGAAACTCGTACCATCCACACAAACGTCTTTATCCTTATTTTAATAGTATGAGTAGTTTTGTAACCCTCGCTGTTTCAATGACCGCAAAAACTGCCAAATCAAGATATTAATTTACCGTAACTTAACTGACATTGGCTAACATTCAGGACTCGCTCGTGAATCTAAATTACTGTAGCCTAGAATATGAGGTGACTCGTCATAAGATGTACCTCATGCAATGCATTATACATCGTTGGTACACTTAAAGGAAAGGGTTCTCAACACCCTATCTTCCTCTAGACACTTGCTGCGATGCAACGTTAATTAAGTAAAAATTAAATAAACACGTCCTGTATATTATTTTGAATAATGACATATGAGAATTTTTTTTCTATTATAGGACCATGCAAGTAATAAAAAATAAGGGTAATGTAGGGCAAAAGCCCTCACTTAAGAAACCAGTAGTCGACTGCGTATGTTGCAATGATGTATTAAAAATAAAACCACAATAATGCTTGGACAATGCATTGCGTATGATTATATACAAGGAAAATTTAAATTCGTTTGTGAAAACTCTCAGCATAAACAGAACACATTACTGCATATTAAGAACTTACTCCAAATGTGGGGCAAGAATCATGTTACAGTGAGGTAAAAGTCCTGTTACAGTGAAGTAAGAGTCCTGTTGCAGTGTTGTAAGAGTCCTGATACAATGGTGTAAGAGTCCCATTACAGTGACGTAAGAGTCCTGATACTGTTGTAAGAGTCCTGATACAGTGGAGTTAGAGTCCTTTTACAATGGGGTAAGAGTCCTGTTACAGTGATGTATAAAATATGTTACGGTGGTGTAAGAGTGCTGTTTCAGTGGGGTAAGAATCTTGTTACAGTGGGGTGAGGGTCCTATTACAGTGTGGTAAGAATCTTGTTACAGTGAAGTAAAAGTCCTGTTACAGTGAAGTAAGAGTCCTGTTACAGTGGGCTAAGATTCCTGTTACAGTGGTATAAGAGTAATATTACAGTGGGATAGAGTCCTGTTACAATGGGGTAAGAGTCCTGTTACATTGGGGTCACAGTCCTATTACAGTGGGATAAGAGTCTTGTTACAGTAGTGTAAGATTCCTGTTCCAGACGGGTAAGAGTTCTGTAACAGTGGCGTAACCGTCCTGTAACAGTGGGGTAAGGGTCATGCTACAGTGGGGTGAGAGTACTGTTACAGTGGCGTAAGAGTCCTGTTACAGTGGGGTAAAGGTCCTATTACAGTGGTGTAAGAGTCGTGTTACAGTAGGGTAAGAGTCCTGTTACAGTGGTGTGAGAATCCTTTTACAGTGTTGTAAGAGTGCTATTACAATTGGTTGAGAGCCCTGTAACATCAGGGTAAGAGTCATGTTATGGTAGGTTAAGAATCCTATTACAGTGGGGTATGAGTTATGTAACAGTGTGGTAAGAATACTGTTACAATGGTGTAAGAGACCTCTTACATAGGTGAAAGAGTCCTGTAATATTTGGGTAAGATTTCTGTTACAGTGGTGTAATATTCCTGTTACAGTGAGGTTAGAGTCCTGTAACAGTGGTGTAAGATTCCTTTTGCAGTTTTGTTAGAATCCTGTTACAGTTGAGTTAGTACATGTTACAGTGGAATAAGAGCCCATTTATGGTGGGGTTATTGTTCCGTTACAGTTGGGTAAGAGACCTGTTACAAAGGGGTAAGAGTCCTGTTACAGTGGTGTAAGAGTCCTGTTATAGTGGAGTTACAGTCCTGTTACAGTGGAATGAGAGTCCTGTAATGGTGGTGTGAGAAACCTGTTTCAGTGTGGTAAAAGTCCCATTGCAGTGTGATAAGAGCCCTGTTAGAGTGGTGTAAGAGTAATTTTACAGTGGGGTAAGAATCTTGTTAGAGTGGTGTGTCATTTTTAAATGGTTTAATATTCTTGTTACTGTAGGGTAAGAGTCCTGTTACAGTGTGATAAGAATCCTTTAACAGTGGGTTAAGAGACATCTTCCATTGGTGTAAGATCCTGTTACAGTTGAGTACGAGTCCTGTTGCAGTGGGTAATGAGTCCTGTTACAGTGGGTAATGAGTCCTGCTACAGTTGAGTAACAGTCATTTTACGGTAAGTTGAGAGTCAATTTGAGGTGAAGTAAATGTCCTGTTACAGTCGGATAAGGGTCATATTACAGTGGTGTAAGAGTCCTGTTACAGTGGGGTAAGAGTTCTGTTGCAGTGGTGGTAGAATCATGTTACAGTGGGATTAGCATCCTATTACAAGGGGTAAAATTACTGCGACAATGGGTTTAAAGTCCTGTTACAGTAGGTAAGGGTCCTGTTACATTGGGGTAAGAGTCCTGTTACAGTGGAATGAGAGTCGTGTAACGGTGGTGTGAGAAATATATTACAGTGCAGTAAGAGTCCTATTTCAGTGTGGTAAGAGCCCTGTTACAGTGGTGTAAGAATATGGACCAAATTCATTATAAGATCCACACTTTATACCAAACATGGAAATGTTATTTTTGCCAACTCTAGTCTATTTGTTTGTAAATTCGTTACATTCCATAATAGTTTGGTTGCGAAATAAATAGAGTAATCCATTTGTATATCTAAAAGCAGACTCTATCATCTTTGGTAAATGAGTTCATTTCTTGCTACTTAGACCAGTCTCTTTTATCCAGAAACAACATTCGTCTATTTCGGCATAGTGCTACTTTTCAAAGAAGATAAAAGTTTTCCCTGAATATGAATTAATAACAGTGTTTATTTTATAATTATCTCTTAATCTCAACGAAGAAATCCATTCGGATATCCTTAATAAGATTACAACCACTATTATCAACCATAATAATTTCGTCATCAACAAACAGATGGCCTTTGGTATATAAAAGAATTATTGAAATCCTTTGGTGAAAACTTGGAACCAATCTATTATCAAAAATGGTTTATTGACTATTTTCTTGTCATTCAAACTTTTTGTCCAAACTTTCTTATTTAAAAAATATACAAATCACCAGCAATAATCAAAAATGTTTTTGTGTATGTATTTGTTTTTACACAAATCAATTGGTTCATCATCATTAAAATTATTTTGTTGGGGTGGTCCACAAAAGTTTTGAATGCTTTCGATGTCATCTAGTTGCAAATCAAACAAATCATTGTCAAGAATTGGATACATGACCACATTTTTATCACTTGTATGTTGAAGACCTAATGCATGGCCGATTTCGTGGACCAAAACAGTCAGTAAATATACTTTATTATCAGGAGAGTTTTTCCATCATTATTTCAATATTACTGCCTATTGATATGAATTTCAAGAAAACTATTTTGTTCATTTGAAAAAAAATACATGTGCTAGTGAACTGCCATGTGGATAAAATCTAGTCTGACAAAGCCCAGATAATTTATGATTTCTGTGTCGACCTTCTTTGTTTGATATTACTATGTCTGGAAATTTCGTATCATAAACAAATTTATAGTTTATGCGTTTTCGCCAAACGCCGAAAGCTTCTTGTGCTAACTTTGTAATTGATTTATTTGCATATGCAAAACTCCATTTTATTGGGTTTTTAGTCCACCTTGTGGTTGGTGAAAGGTCGACAATTATTTCATCCTTAACGACATATCTTGGTTTATTGATTACATTAAGCATTTATTTATTAAGTTTACCATCATCTGAATGAATGTTATAATATTCTTGAAATATTCTTAAAGAACTTTCAAATTTTTCTTTTTCTTTGTCAATTTTTGAAAGCGAATTTGAATCATCCTCTAGATATCCATATTTATTTTAAAAATTGATGACAGACACTAAAGGATTCTCTTTTTTGGGCAGCACAAAATTGATATTCGTAATAGCGAGAATAATCATATAAGTCTTCATTTATATACAAAAAATACAGGTCGTAAGAATGACACAGGGATGCTATCAAAAAATTTTCAACATGCTTCAGGCCCCTAGAGCAGTCTATATATTCAGCCCCATCTGCGTGCTAAATCAGCTTATCTTGTTAAAGTTTCCGCATTATTTTTTTTCTTCTTAATATTACTTTTCTTTGAAAATCAAAGATGTTATCTCTGCTCAACAAGTTGAACAATTCGTTTGAATTCACCAAACTAAAAGATCTAGGAACAAATTAATGTTTTACTGCTACAGATTTTGAAATTCATGAATCTAATTTTGGGGAAAAACAATTAAGAGTATTCTAGATGGAATGTTCAAAATTTCATTACCAGAGCGGTATGTGAAGATATTAGATAATAATTCTTTGAAACTACTAAATGAGAATGAAGTTTTTCTTTGATATAAAGGTATAAAATAAATTAAAAATGGAAAATGTATCAATTATATAGAGTTTTCATAAGTGCATTTTAAGCATTAGTTAATTTTTTTATTATTTTTAATAAATTAGTTTTTTTTTTTAAATAAACTTGACTTCGCCTGTCTTCCCCTGCAGTTTGACCAGCATTTTAAAAGGTGACAAATTTCATTCAAATTTACAAAGCTTGCAATTATCACTCTTGGGTAACATTGACGATAATTATGAACTTCGAGAAATAGGCGAATATCTAGAGCAACTAGAAGAAGAGTTGAAAAAATTAGTAGAGCGTCGAATATAATCATTATATTTGTGTCATCCAATGGTGGGCGAAACGCCCACCATAAAAATATATTCATTTTGCTTGTTAATGAATATGGTTTATATAAAATGTTTAGCATTTTGTTGAATGTTTTTGTTTTTCTTTATCTTAATAAATTTCTTGCTTTGTAAATAAAAATGGAAACATCGCCCTCTTACAAAATGGAAAATAATACCATATGCAATCATTGAAAAAACTGTGGTGAAGTTTTAAACATTAAATGTTTTGCACGACATAAACACACAGATGATAAGCAAAACCTCTAAAAAAAAATGTATCAACGAATATTCTAGAATTCGCTGTGAAGTATATAAAGAGAAGGTAATATGCGAATGTGGAAAATCTGTTTGCAAGGTAAATCTCGAAAAGCACAAAAATACTTAATTGCACAACACATATGACATTTTACAAGGTGATCATTCAACTAACACATGCTTTGTATGCAAGGAGAATAAATGTATCGATTCTTTTGCAACTCATAAAAACCCAACAGATAAGCATTTTAACACTTGCAAAAAATTGTATACTGAATATGCCAAACGACATTATGAGTCAAAAAAAGAGAAAGTACAATGTGAATGCGGAAAATATGTATATAACCGTTCTCTAAAAAAGTATAAAAATAGTATATCACACAATGCAGTTATAGATATTCTAAATGAAGTTCGGCATTTGCAGACTTCATAAATTATATTTTATTTTATTATATATAAATGTCGAAGCTCACTCCAATAAGCGATCTGAGAGAAAAGAGATTGCACGAGTTGAGAATTATAGGTAGAGGATTAAAAATAAAAAAAATTAATAAATTACATAAAGATGGTATTACTACAAGTATTATTAAAAAAGAAAATATATGTTTAAAAATCCTATCGATTATCTAAATGAATTAACAGTTGCGGAATTAATAACTAAAGCCAAAAGCTTAACAAAAATAATATATAATTTAAGAAATGCTGATTTAATTAACAATTAACAAAAAAAAGAAACTTTACAAATTTACCTTTTCCAAAACGCTGACTAATATATAGAAAAACCAAAAAGGATTTTAAATAAATATTCCCCTTTCCCACTAATATATATGTGAACAACAAAAATATAAAAAAAGAAGCCTACACAGTCGAAAAAGCTTTTAAATTAATGTTTTCAACATACTACATTGAAAATAATTTTAATGTTGTATTGCCCAAAAAATTTTTGGCTTCAGTAAAACAAGTGCTAAAAATAATACGTTATCAGCGTATAAAACAGTTGTGAAATCTAACATTAAACTTGTCGCCCATTTTCTAAGCTGGAAAACTGGTGAGTTACGAATATTTTACGACCTTCAATCACACATTTACAATATTGAACGAAGGAGACATTAAAAAGATTTACAAACAATAGAAGAAATACTCGCACGAATAGAAAACATTCAAAGCAGTACTTCAGATTGGGCTTTTCATAGAATAGTTGGGTTGCAACTAGCCATAAACAAGTACAATCCATTGAATGGAGCATCTTATATTGAACTACCAGAAGCAATAAAAAATAAAAAAACATGCATTAATGTGAAGAATGATGACAAAAAATGTTTTCTTTGGACACTCAAGTCTGCATTGTTTCCAGCAGAAATGACCCACACAAAGTATCTAAATATAAAATGGTGGGTCTTAACAACGACAAAGTATTAGATAAATATGAATAGCCTATCAAAATTGACTATATACCAAAAATAGAAAACAAAATTTATGTATCTATTAATGAATACCTTATTGATGATAAGTCTACATTATATCCATTAAAGCTTACAAAAAATTAAAAGGACAAACATATATAATTACTTTTTTTCAAAGTTGATAAAAATTCGCATTAATGTTGGTTTAAAGATTTAACTAAACTGCTTTCAGCACAAAAAAATAAACACAATAGTAAAATTTATGTATGCGTAATGTGTCTCCAATTTTTTTGCACTCAAGAAAGATTACATAAACACACAGAAGACTGCCATAAAAATGAGCTGGTGAAGATACTCTTGCTTTCAAAAGGCGAGCAAAAAAATTTAAAAATATTAAAAACTCTACTAAAGTTCCTTTCGTAATATACACAGATTTTGAATCAATCCTAAAGAAAATATCAACAGTAAAGCCAAATCCAAGAGAAATAAAAAAATTTAAATTGATCCAAAAATATTAAAGTTTTATCAGATGATATCGATAATGGATTTTTTAAGGTGGTACTCAAAGAAAGATATAAACTTACTAATGATAAAATAAACAACATTGATTTAAAGCAGAATGACGAATCATACACAATAAAATATCAGCTACATGAAGTTTCTGGTTTTTACTATTAAAATTGTATCTAGCTATGGTGGTTATAAACCTCCAGTAGTGTATCGAAGACCATTTGCACATCATCATTTTATGAAAGCAATGAAAAAAGAAGTAGAAGAAATTGGGAAATATATTCGCAAATTGCAGCAATGCATCCACCAAGAAAAGAAGAAAAACTAAGTTACAATAAATATAGAAAATGTAATGTATGTGAGTGTGAATATTCTAAGAACAGTAAAAAAAGAACACCATCATGATCACATAACTGGAAAATTTACTAACCCAAAATGCAACAATTGTAATCTACAATTAAAATTGCCCAATTTATTCCAATTTATTTCCATAACTTAGCTGGTTATGATACTCACATATGTATTAAAGAGTTAGGTTATGACGATAAAAATATAGATTTACTTGCGAACAACGAAGCAAAGTTTATCACTTTTGGGAAAAACATAAAGTTTAAAAATTAGGTTTATTGACACATTTAAATTTATGGCTAGTAGTGTAGATAAATTATCGTATAATTTAATTAAAGAACAAATGAACCATACACGAAAACATTTTCGACAAGATAAAGTACATTTGGTCTTTATAAAAGGTGTTTAGACATATGACTATATTGACAGTTTTAAAATTTTTTACAAAACGCAAGTTCCACCAAAGAGTGAATTTTACAATAAATTAAACGAATCTGACATATCTGAAGATGAATATGACCATGCAAAAATATATGGAATCAATTTAATATTAAAATATAGGAGAATATCATGATTTATACTAAAAGCGTGATGTGTTACTGTTGACAGATATATTCGATAATTTTAGAAATACATGCATAAATGCATATGGTCTAGACCCTGCATGGTATTTTACAGCACCAGGTTTATCTTGGGATGCAATGTTAAAAATGACTAAACAGTCACTAGAATTATTATATGATTATGATATGATCATAATGATTAGAAAAGAAATTAGATGTGGAATTTCACAATGTTGTACCAATAACAAGTATTTTTAAGATTTTAATTCAAATCAAGAGTCTTATTACTAAGCTTATCTTGATGGAAATAATTTGTATGGTTGAGCCATGTTGCAAAATTAACCACATGAAGGCTTCGAATGGGACAATTATACACAATTTAATTTAGATTTTTGGTGAGAACATATATTAAATTTGAAAGATGAATCACAACAGGGATACATATTAGAGGTTGATTTAGAATATCCACAAGAACTACATAATTTACACAAAGATCTTCCATTTTGTTCAGAAAATAAGGCAGTTCCAGGAACAAATGAATCTAAACTCTTAACAACTTTACACTTCACAGAAAAGTATGTACTACACTATCGCAGTTTAAAACAGTGCTTAAATAGTGAATTGAGGCTTACAAAAATACATAGAATATTGAAGTTTAATCAGTCTGATTGGTTAAACAAGCATATAGATTTGAAAACATTGATGAGGACTTGCGCTAAAAATGAATTTGAAAATATTTTTATAAGTTGATGAATAAATCTGTTTGGTAAAACAAAGGAAAATATAAGAAACAGAGTAGGTATAAGACTGGTTTCAAATGAAAAAATTTGCAAAAATTAGTTGCTAAACCCAATTTCAAAAGAAGTACTATATTTAACAAGAATCTTGCAGCTATTGATTTTAACAAGACTAATGTTAAATTTAATATGCCTATTTATGTGGGTATGTCCATTTTAGATGTATAGAAATAATTGATGTACAATTTCCATTATAAAATTACGATGTAGAGATAAAATTGAATTGTGCTTTCAGGATACCGACTCTTATTTTTACAACATTAAAACAGAGAATTTCTACGAAGATAAATTTGATACAAGTGATTATCCAAAGGACAATATATATACCACGCCACAAATAAATAAAAAAGTTTTTGGGAAAATGAAAGATGAATGTAATGGCAATATAATTAAAGAATTTGTGAATTACGAGCAAAAATGTATGCGTATATAGTTGATGATAAAAAAAAAAAAGCTCAAAAGGTGTGAACAACTATGGTCAATAATAGAGTTACATTTGAGGACTATAATAAATATGTGGTTGATGAGAAATTTCAATATAGAACAATAAATTTAATAAGTAGTGTGAAACACAAAATATGTACAGTCGAAGTTAGTAAAATCACACTCCGTCATTGTGATAACAAGAGAGATATACTAGAAAATAAAATAGTTACACTGCCACATGGATATCAAAATTTATATTATTTTATGTACCTCTTAATGGGGGGACTCGCAGTTCCGCCCCTTCATATATTTTCTAACATAATAATCAGAGGTGTGATGAAATTTTCATCGCAGCTATTTCTGAAAGAAAAGTTTTATATTTTATGTATCGCTTAAGGGAGTAACACCGAGTCACTCCCTTCAAATTTTCTTGGAAAAGTTTTATATTTTAAGTACCTCCTAAGGGGGACTGCCGGTTCCCCTTTAAATTTTCAAAGAAAAGTTTTAAATTTTAGTAATGAGAGTTGGTATGTATTTTGCATACAAACTGTTTCTGAAAGAAACGGTTTATATTTTATGTAACTCTTAAGGGAGTAACGCCGAGTTACTCCCTTCAATTTTCTAAGAAAACTTTTATTTTTAATGTTTTTTTTCATTATGGATTATCAGTCCCTATGAGCATAGCGGTCGGCATGCCAACCACTGAAATTACACAAATTATATTTCAAACTTCTTTAATCTCCAAAACAATGTCAATTTTAGAACCATCTAAATCAATCAGTTTACCATTTTCATCTCTAATTCCTAGAACAATGTGATTATATCGCTCATTACTAATTCTATAAAAAATTGGATATGCAGACTTGTAACTAACATAATCTCTGAGGTCAAACATAGTTTCTGGTGGAAACCAGCAATTATGTCTGTTTCTAAGTGTTTAGACTCATCATACTGTATGAACATTCCATCTACCAAATTGCAGCTGACATTTAGTGTTTTAATTGGATTAAAATTAGGGAATTTAGTAATAGGGACACTTTTGTCGTTTTGAATAGTCATATTTCTTTCAAAGCCACGAATATCAGATAAGTGATCGTCAAGTTTAATATCAAACTTTGTTTTATCGATATTCTATTTTTCACACTGTCTGTTAGTTCAATTTTATTTGTTGAAAATAGAGTGATTGAAATAAACTTCTTTTAAAGACGCAATGTCCTATTGACCTCTAGGAATCGTGGTAACATTATTATTATCAACCACAGCACTATTTTTTCGGTTGTTGTTATAGTATTATTGTCTGTGCTTGGAGTTAATAATTTTATGTGAAACTAATCAATGCTATAGCTTTATCTTTATGAAATATATCATAGTGATGTTTCTTCTTAAGGATAGAACTATTATTTGTTTACTTGAGTACTTTATTATCCATTTATTACAAAAATTATGTTATTAGATTAAGAAAGTCGATTGGGGTGTTGGTGTTTTAATTTCCGAAGGTGGTGCTAATAAAAAAAATGGTGAACATTTGCCTGATGATGTTAGAGGCATAATTAATTGTAAGCCCAGGCAAATCTAATTTGATTATTAATTTTATTTATAACAATGGTTGGTTAAATGTTAATTAATTGTATGTTTGTTCAAAAAGTTTGAATCAACTAAAATATTTTAAATTACAAAATGACTTTGATGTCATATGCAGCAAGTTTAATGAAAAAATGGCATATTTCTTAAATAGCAATGACGAAATGACGAAATGATTCCACCAGACCAATGTGAAAACAAGTATGTAGTTATTTTCGATTATGTAATTTTAGAAGATCAAAATGTCATCCGCAAATATTTTACTAGAGCTCGGCATAAGAATATTGATGTTTTTTATTTGATACAGACTTATTCGAGGGTTCCCAAACAATTTGTACGAGACAATGCAAATTTCCAATGTATATTTAGACAAGACGACCCGAACCTCAAACATTTCTATTGCGATTTTGTTGGTGGTGATATGCCTTATGAGAAACTTAAAGAAATATGTGCAAAGTGCTTTGGCAAATACTATGATTTATTAACATTAGATTTGTGAGAAAAACTGACAGTGGTAAGTATAGAGATCAAATAAAAGATTTTGTATTTTAATGCTGTCTAGTTTCTCTTGTACAGGAGAATTCTTTATCTACTTCCTGAAGAGCCACTTCAGCGTGCTCGTGCCTTTCTCCTACCCATTCTCACTGTAGCAGGAAGTAGCTTATCACAGAAGTGCCACAGTCTATCAGCCACACAGTGAACTGCAGATTGCAGCTCTTGCGGGGTTATAATCAGCACATTCCTTGCCCTGTTGTATGGCTCAAGTGGCAGGGTGTGTGGTTTGTACTGCTATGGTTTGGGGTTCGATCCCCCTGCCTGAGCAGAATAATTTAATATTGTGGATATGTACATGCCGTATTCGCAATATCAGATTATCACCAAACCATTCAAAGTTTAAGCCAAAAACTCGCTCTTATCCTATTGTGTAGATCTTATGCAATAGGAACAGAGTACTAAAATCTCTATCTCCTCATCGTAAAAAAGTTGTAAATATGGTGCATTAAGGAGATGGGGATTTCTCCACAGGAGTTTTGCCATTTTTTAAAAAATTTTATAAATTCAGTAGATATCTACTACAGATCCTAGCGCAACTCTTTCAAATCCCAAATCAAAATCACTCGAATTTAAGGCCAAAATCAATTTTCAACTTGCGTTCACTCTTTATGCAGGGTTCTTTGAAGCCATATCTGCAACCTAAATCATCATATTTTAAATGAAATTTCAAAAATTTTCATCAAATTTTTGTGATATTTTTTTTTTTACTAATTGATTTGGCTTGCATATTTAGAGTAAATTTGGCCTTTTTTGACCTAAATTTGGCCTTATTTATTCCCGAGAAGGACAATACTCGAAGAGTGTACGAAACATGTTTTTAAAAAAGTGCACTTGATTTAGATTGCAGATTTGGGTCAAATTAGCTTGATTTTGGGGGTGAAATTGAATCATGTTTGAAGAAGAACTTGAAAAAAGTTGCTTGAAAGTGAGACATTTGCTTGAATTTTAGTCTAATTATTTAGTTGCACTAGGATCTGCGCTGTACATCTACTTTGATAATATGACACATTTTCGTACATAGGCCTATTCAAGATTATTTTACCAACTTTGTTTAATAGAAAATGTGATTGAAGTATTTCTTATTTAAGTTTTGCAATCAGTTATGTTTAAAGGCGAAAATTTGAGAGTGAGACAGAGGCTTAAGGGCGACGCAGGCTCGTGCATCGTATAACTGGTGGGCTCTACATTAAACACCGCAGTCTTGACACAGGCTGTTGTCCTACTTATTTACAGCGAAAAACATGTCATATCATGTGTAATATTAAAAATAAAGGTAATCTCTATGTCTGAAAACTACTCTAAATATCCTGTAACAGATTGTTCCGTGCCTGTAATAAATAAATGATTGCATAAAAGCCTGTTTTAAATTTTTAAGAAGGCAAATAATACATTTTAACTATATCAGTCACAGTGTGACAAATATGACGGTTCTACAGGAATTGGCACTAACTATCCTTACACGAAAGGGCGTTGTTGTATATATTTATATATGGCCAGGTTCACCCGATTTTCGCGAAAAGTTATCTTCTTAAGTTGTATTTCAAAACAGTTTGATTCCGATCCACTTGCCTGATTGTTTGGTGTCAATTTCTACGCGTCTATTCGCATGTCCACGAATTACAGACGTTCATTGCCGCAGTAACTTAATTATCACTGGCCCAGTCAAATACCAAACTGTCTTCGACGAAGGTGTTCAAGTAGGATATTGAAATATCGCTTCTGTGGAATTATTTTCACGAAAATCGAGAGTGTAACTCTGTATGGCTTAAAGCCTTAAGAGAATAAATAAACAGAATGTAGTCTTTGAAAGAGTTTTCTTAAGGCGACTTCCAAGTAAATTTCAACGCACTAAGTCAATCCAGGCCATTTGTAAACAGCAGGCGAAGACCTTGAGTGTCTTCGACTTTCACTCACTGTAACTGTATACAGTGTCTACATCAGTGGCAAATCAAAGCACTCTTCTGTAGACTCAACATTGTATTTCACGCTCTCCCTTTCACGGAAACTGCACACGCATTTTCACTTATTTTTGGTCATGTTGTCTATTACGACGAGATTTAAAACTAACGACCACTGACAAATTATTTTACTTTCACTTATAAAAAATGATTATAGAAAGCATTTATTTACTGAAGTGTGGGTTTACGCACAATTAGTTATTTCACAAAATGTTTGTTATTAATAAGTAACCCTGAAATGTTTTAACTAACAGGTATCGCTGAGACAGTTTTAAGGTAGATGGAGATTGGTTTCCAATATAGCATTACAATACACGAGCGTACAACGCACAACTCATTACAAACTACTATACACACTACCAGTCCACATTCACTGAAAACTCTTTTATGTGGAACATAAACAAGAAAGGCATACGTTCCAAGAATTTACTTCTTTACTCGTTTAAAAAGTTATTTTAATGATAACCTATATTCTAGCAAAATTTAAGCATATTTACATTGTAAATGTTTCTTGAAGCACATTTTGCAAAAAATAAACAACTCAAAAGGCAAGACGATTGTTATTATTATATTTATTCTAGTTCTATATAATAAATAATTAGTAGCAGGTAATAATTTATAATAGTGAAATTTATGCACATCCATTTCAGGCAAGAAAGTTATCGTTGTTATATCTGACATAAATATGCGTAAAATTAAATATTAAAAAATATTTGTATAATTAGTAGAATGTTTCCTTACATAGAATCGTAGTAATCATTAAGAGTGCCCTACTTTACGAAATCTTTCTCGCAAAAAGTGCTTTACGAAACATCCAGAATGGGAATCCGCCTACATTTTGATTATGAATGGAAACATATTAACTGGTTTTATAAGAAAAATGAAATAAATAAAGTGTAGCGAAGTATGTTGCAGTGTTACAAAATATGTGTATCCTTGGTTCAGGTTGTACATCAACTCGTACTTGTGGGACAATGTTGGTGGTTTGTGTATTACTTAGTAATGAGTTGTGAATGTTGTACAACGTTGCAGTGAGTGTAGTAGGGTAATGAACACGCTAGTCGTAGAGGAAAGGTAATATGTCTGACGATGAAGGAGCGTCAATTACAGAAGAGAGACGTGGCAACGTCGCCTGCTAACAGACGTGATATCACTGTAAATACCTGCGGCGTGTGGCCAGTGAGAGCCTTTGGCTTGTGAGGGGCAAGGCGTCGTAGGGGGAGGGGAAGGCACGATAGGGGGAAAAGAGGGAGGGGAAGCCGTTGGAATGTGGTTTCCATGGCCGTCACCTGGCGAGGTCCTGACGGCGACAGCTACTACTGCTCGTCCAAGACACACTTTCCCAGCCACTAGCCCTCATTACAAGTGCCGTCTGGCTGCAATTATTGTGTTTGCCCAAGACCTGGACACCATTTAGATACTCGCAGTGAGTGTCTGCTTACGTAAAACGCACTGAACTGACTTGCCTCTTAGGTTTTCCAGTTGGGAACCTGTTATTTTTTGGTGCAATAGCAAAAATATTGTGTCCTGCCTGACACTATGGTACATTAAGAAGTTTGTACCGCAAATCTAATTCAAGGCAGTTATTGTGAAACACTCATATAATACTATTCACAGTTTCTTCACACTTTTCAAATCAAACTATTGGAAAAATCGCCCCATCCATTACGAGTTCGGTTATTTCCTAAATATTGCATGTATCACTTATAGCATATTATACTTGCCTTAATAGAAAAGTGCCTTATTTTTGGTTAACTTAAACTTTTATATTTATTCTATATATACATTTTAATATTTCATTTATAATTAATATGGTGTACCGTATGCTTATAATACAAGTAATAGATCTTAAGCAAAATATTCTTACGATGAGTGAGCACGAATATGGTGGGTCGACCATTAGGTATAACTTTCTACTTTCGGTTAAGCTTTGTTTGTTTGAGTCGAAGTAGAACTTCATAAAGGCTGTAGAAAAGTTGAAAGAAGCTGTAAACTGACTATAGCGATATATCACTTAAAAAAAGTGCATGATATTCAAAAATAGAAAACAGACACTACTAAATGACGTGGAAAATTCTCTAACTGCAGATACCGCTAAAAAAAAAAAAAAAAAAAAAAGGAAAACAGGTGTTAAATGACAACTGTACGATAAAGCTGTGCACTGTGGAGCGACATAACTGTGCTCTCTGGAGTAACATAGGGGTGCACTCTGGAGCGACATAGCTGTGCACTCTGTAGCGAAATAGCTGTGCTCTTTGGAGCGGCATAGCTGAGCACTCTGGAGCGACATAGGGGTGCACTATGGAGTGACATAGGGGTGCACTCTGGAGCGACATAGCTGTGCTCTCTGGAGCGACATAGCCTTGTGCTCTGGAGCGACATAGCTGTGCTCTCTGGATCGATATAGCTGTGCTCTCTGGATCGACATTGTGCACTCTGCAGGGACATAGCTGTGCTCTCTGGAGCGACATAGCTGTGCTCTCTGGAGTTACATAGCTGTGCACTCTGTAGCGAAATAGCTGTGCTCTTTGGAGCGGCATAGCTGAGCACTCTGGAGCGACATAGGGGTGCACTCTGGAGCGACATAGCTGTGCACTCTGTAGCGAAATAGCTGTGCTCTTTGGAGCGGCATAGCTGAGCACTCTGGAGTGACATAGGGGTGCACTCTGGAGTGACATAGCTGTGCACTCTGTAGCGAAATAGCTGTGCTATTTGGAGCGGCATAGCTGAGCTCTCTGGAGCGACATAGGGGTCCACTCTGGAGTGACATAGGCGTGCACTCTGGAGCGACATAGCTGTGCTCTCTGGAGCGACATAGCCTTGTGCTCTGGAGCGACATAGCTGTGCTCTCTGGAGCGACATAGTTGTGCTCTCTGGATCGATATAATTGTGCTCTCTGGATCGACATTGTTGTGCACTCTGCTGGGACATAGCTGTGCTCTCTGGAGCGAAATAGCTGTGCTCTCTGGATCGATATAGCTGTGCTCTCTTGATCGACATTGTTGTGCACTCTGCAGCGACATAGCTGTGCTCTCTGGAGCGACATAGCTGTGCTCTCTGGATCGACTATAGCTTGCTCTCTGGAGCGACATAGCTGTGCTCTCTGGAGCGACATAACTGTGCTCTCTGGAGCGACATTGTTGTGCACTCTGCAGCGACATAGCTGTGCTCTCTGGAGCGACATAGCTGTGCTCTCTGGAGCGAATATTGTGCTCTCTGGTTCGATATAGCTGTGCTCTCTGGAGTCGAATGTTGGCATTACGACTAGTTGCTGCTCTCTGGATCGACATAGCTGTGCCTCGATCACATTTTGGATCTCAGCGACATAGCTGTGCTCTCTGGATCGAATAGCGTGTCTCTCTGGATCGACATTGTGCACTCTGGAGGCGATATAGCTGTGCTCTCTGGAGCGACATAGCTGTGCTCTCTGGATCGAATAGCTGTGCCTCTGGATGCGACATAGCTGTGTCTCTCTGGAGCGGACATAGCTGTGCACTCTGGAGCGACATAGCTGTGCTCTCTGGATCGAATAAGCTGTGCTCTCTGGAGCGACATAGCTGTGCTCTCTGGAGCGACATAGCTTGTGCTCTCTGGAGCGACCATAGCCTTGTGCTCTGAGTGCCATGATCTGTGCTCTCTGGACGAACATAGCTTGTGCTCGGGAGCGAATAGCTGTGCTCTTTGGAGCGACATAGCTGTGCATCTGGAGCGACAGTGGTGCACTCTGGAGCTGACATAGCTGTGCACTCTGTGCGAATATAGTGTGCACTCTTGGAGCGGCATAGCGAGCTCTGGAGCGACATAGGGTCCACTCTGGAGTGACATAGGTACCTGGAGCGACATAGGTGCTCTCTGGAGAGCGACTAGCTCTTTGTGCTGACTGTGGCTGCATCGCATGTGCTCTCTGGACGACATAGTTGTGCTCTCTGGATCGATATAGCGTGCTCTCGTATACTGGATCCACAATTGTTGTTGACTCTGCAGGACATAGCTGTGCTCTCTGGAGCGAAATAGGCATGTGGCTCTCGGATCGATATAGCTGTGCTCTCTGGAATCGACATTGTTTGTGCACTCTGCGCGACATAGCTGTGCTCTCTGGAGCGACATAGCTGTGCTCTCTGGATCAGATATAGCTTGCTCTCTGGACAATGTGTCTGGCGACATAGCTGTGCTCTCTGGAGCGACATAACTGTGCTCTCTGGACGACATTGTTGTGCACTTCTGCAGCGACATAGCTGTGCTCTCTGGAGCGACATAGCTGTGCTCTCGTCTGGACGACATAGCTGTGCTCTCGATCGATATAGCTGTGCTCTCTGTCGCTTGTGCACTCTGCAGCGACATAGTTGTGCTCTCTGGATCGCATTAGCTGTGCTCCTGGACGACATGCTGTGCACTTGCTGGCACGCGACTAGCTGTGCTCTCTGGATCGAATTGCTGTGCTCTCGGATCGACATGTGTGCACTGCGGACGACATAGCTGTGCTCCTGGCGAAAGCTGTAGCTGTGGTCACTTTGGCATCGATAGCTGTGCTCTCTGGATCGACATGTTGTGCATCTGCGGACATTAGCTGTGCTCTCTGGAGCGACATAGTGTGCTCTGGAGCGACATATGTCTGTGCATCTCTGGAGCGACATAGCTGTGTCTCTCTGGTCGAATAGCTTGTCTCTCTGGACGACATAGCTTTCTCTTGGAGCGACATAGCTTGTTGCTCTGGAGCGATATAGTTGTCTCTCTGGATCGACATAGCGTGCCTCTGGATGACATAGCTGGCATTTGACGACATAGCTTGTGCTCTCTGGATCGACATAGCTTTTGCCCTGGATCGACATAGCTTGTGCTCTCTGGAGCGACATAGCTGTGCTCTCTTGATCGATTACTGAGCTCTCTGGATCGATCATTGTTGGCAGCATCGTTGCTCACGACATAGCTGTGCTCTCTGGATCGATATAGCTGTGCTCTCTGGATCGACATTGTTGTGCACTCTGAGCGACATAGCTGTGCTCTTGGAGCGACATAGTGTGCTCTCTGGACGATATAGCTGTGCTCTCTGGATCGATTAGCTTGTGCTCTCTGGATCGACATTGTGCACTCTGCAGGACATAGCTGTGCTCCTCTGGAGCGACATAGCTGTGCTCTCTGGAGTCGACATAGCGTTTGCTCATCTGGTCGACATTGGGTGCACTCTGCAGGACATAGCTGTGCTCTCTGGAGCGACATAGCTTGTCTGTCTGGAGCGCATGTGTGCTCTTGGATCGACATAGCTGTGCTCTCTGGACGACATTGTCTGTGCCTCTGCAGCGACATAGCTTGGACTGCTGTCTGCTTCGATATAGCTGTTGCCTCTCTGGGCGAATAGCTGTCTCTCTGGATCGACATTGTGCACTTGAGCGACATAGCGTGCCTCTGGACGCATGTGTGCACTCTGCAGCGACATAGCTGTGCTCTAGTCTGGATCGACATGCTGTGCTCTCTGGACGACATAGCTGTGCTCTCTGGATCGACATAGTGCACTTTGCACGACATAGCTGTGCCTCTGGATCGAATAGCTGTGCTCTCTGGATCGATATACTGGCTCTCTGGATCGACATTGTTGTGCACTCTGAGCGACATAGCTGTGCTATCTGGAGCGACATGTTGTGCACTGGCGACATAGTTGTGCTCTCTGGATCGACATAGCTTTCTCTCGTGGATCGACATTGTTGTGCCTCTGCAGGGACATAGCTGTGCTCTCTGGAGCGACATAGCTTGGCTCTCTGGATCGATATAGCTGTGCTCTCTGGATCGACTTAGCTGTGCTCTCTGGATCGACATTGTTGTGCACTCTGCTGCGACATAGCTGTGCTCTCTGGAGCGACATAGCCTTGTGCTCTGGAGCGACATAGCCTTGTGCTCTGGAGCGACATAGTTGTGCTCTCTGGATCGATATAGCTGTGCTCTCTGGATCGATATAGCTGTGCTCTCTGGATCGACATTGTTGTGCACTCTGTAGCGACATAGCTGTGCACTTTGGAGCGACATAGTTGTGCTCTCTGGAGCGACATATCTGTGCTCTCTGGATCGACATTGTTGTGCACTCTGCAGCGACATAGCTGTGCTCTCTGGATCGATATAGCTGTGCTCTCTGGATCGACATTGTGCACTCTGCAGGGACATAGCTGTGCTCTCTGGAGCGACATAGCTGTGCTCTCTGGATCGATATAGCTGTGCTCTCTGGATCGACATTGTGCACTCTGCAGGGACATAGCTGTGCTCTCTGGAGCGACATAGCTGTGCTCTCTGGATCGATATAGCTGTGCTCTCTGGATCGACATTGTTGTGCACTCTGCAGCGACATAGCTGTGCTCTCTGGAGCGACATAGCTGTGCTCTCTGGAGCGACATTGTTGTGCACTCTGCAGCGACATAGCTGTTCTCTCTGGTCGATATAGCTGTGCTCTCTGGAGCGACATAGCCTTGTGCTCTGGAGCGACATAGCCTTGTTCTCTGGAGCGATATAGTTGTGCTCTCTGGATCGACATAGGGGTGCACTCTGGAGCGGCATAGCTGAGCACTTTGGAGCGACATAGTTGTGCTCTCTGGATCGACATAGCTGTACTCTCTGGATCGACATTGTTGTGCACTCTGCAGCGACATAGCTGTGCTCTCTTGATCGATATAACTGAGCTCTCTGGATCGACATTGTTGTGCACTCTGCAGCGACATAGCTGTGCTCTCTGGAGCGACATAACCTTGTGCACTGGAGCGACATAGCTGTGCTCTCTGGAGCGACATAGCTGTGCTCTCTGGATCGACATTGTTGTGCACTCTGCAGCGACATAGCTGTGCTCTCTGGAGCGACATAGCCTTGTGCTCTGGAGCGACATAGTTGTGCTCTCTGGATCGACATAGCTGTGCTCTCTGGATCGACATTGTTGTGCACTCTGCAGCGACATAGCTGTGCTCTCTGGAGCGACATAACCTTGTGCTCTGGAGCGACATAGCCTTGTGCTCTGGAGCGACATAGTTGTGCTCTCTGGATCGATATAGTTGTGCTCTCTGGATCGATATAGCTGTGCTCTCTGGATCGACATAGCTGTGCTCTCTGGATCGACATTGTTGTGCACTCTGCAGCGACATAGCTGTGCTCTCTGGAGCGACATAGCCTTGTGCTCTGGAGCGACATAGCTGTGCTATCTGGAGCAACATAGCCTTGTGCTCTGGAGCGAAATAGCTGTGCTCTTTGGAGCGGCATAGCTGAGCACTCTGGAGTGACATAGGGGTGCACTCTGGAGTGACATAGCTGTGCACTCTGTAGCGAAATAGCTGTGCTCTTTGGAGCGGCATAGCTGAGCACTCTGGAGCGACATAGGGGTCCACTCTGGAGTGACATAGGGGTGCACTCTGGAGCGACATAGCTGTGCTCTCTGGAGCGACATAGCCTTGTGCTCTGGAGCGACATAGCTGTGCTCTCTGGAGCGACATAGTTGTGCTCTCTGGATCGATATAGCTGTGCTCTCTGGATCGACATTGTTGTGCACTCTGCAGGGACATAGCTGTGCTCTCTGGAGCGAAATAGCTGTGCTCTCTGGATCGATATAGCTGTGCTCTCTGGATCGACATTGTTGTGCACTCTGCAGGGACATAGCTGTGCTCTCTGGAGCGACATAGCTGTGCTCTCTGGATCGATATAGCTGTGCGCTCTGGATCGACATTGTTGTGCACTCTGCAGCGACATAACTGTGCTCTCTGGAGCGACATAGCCTTGTGCTCTGGAGCGACATAGCCTTGTGCTCTGGAGCGACATAGTTGTGCTCTCTGGATCGATATAGCTGTGCTCTCTGGATCGATATAGCTGTGCTCTCTGGATCGACATTGTTGTGCACTCTGTAGCGACATAGCTGTGCACTTTGGAGCGACATAGTTGTGCTCTCTGGAGCGACATAGCTGTGCTCTCTGGATTGACATATTTGTGCACTCTGCAGCGACATAGCTGTGCTCTCAGGAGCGACATAGCTGTGCTCTCTGGATCGACATTGTTGTGCACTCTGCAGGGACATAGCTGTGCTCTCTGGAGCGACACAGCTGTGCTCTCTGGATCGATATAGCTGTGCTCTCTGGATCGACATTGTTGTGCACTCTGCAGCGACATAGCTGTGCTCTCTGGAGCGACATAGCTGTGCTCTCTGGATCGACATTGTTGTGCACTCTGGAGCGATATAGCTGTGCTCTCTGGAGCGACATAGCTGTGCTCTCTGGATCGACATTGTTGTGCACTCTGGAGCGACATAGCTGTGCTCTCTGGAGCGACATAGCTGTGCTCTCTGGAGCGACATAGCTGTGCTCTCTGGAGCGACATAGTTGTGCTCTCTGGTCGATATAGCTGTGCTCTCTGGAGCGACATAGCCTTGTGCTCTGGAGCGACATAGCCTTGTTCTCTGGAGCGACATAGTTGTGCTCTCTGGATCGACATTGTTGTGCACTCTGCAGCTACATAGCTGTGCTCTCTGGAGCGACATAACCTTGTGCTCTGGAGCGACATAGCTTTGTGCTCTGGAGCGACATAGTTGTGCTCTCTTTATCGATATAGCTGTGCTCTCTGGATCGATATAGCTGTGTTCTTTGGATCGACATAGCTGTGCTCTCTGGATCGACATTGTTGTGCACTCTGCAGCGACATAGCTGTGCTCTCTGGAGCGACATAGCCTTTTGCTCTGGAGCCACATAGCTGTGCTCTCTGGAGCAACATAGCCTTGTGCTCTGGAGCGACATAGCTGTGCTCTCTGGAGCGACATAGCTGTGCTCTCTGGAGCGACATAGCTGTGCTCTCTGGATCGACATTGTTGTGCACTCTGCAGCGACATAGCTGTGCTCTCTGGAGCGACATAACCTTGTGCTCTGGAGCGACATAGCTGTGCTCTCTGGAGCGACATAGCTGTGCTCTCTGGATCGACATTGTTGTGCACTCTGCCGCGACATAGCTGTGCTCTCTGGAGCGACATAACCTTGTGCTCTGGAGCGACATAGTTGTGCTCTCTGGATCGACATAGCTGTGCTCTCTGGATCGACATTGTTGTGCACTCTGCAGCGACATAGCTGTGCTCTCTGGAGCGACATAACCTTGTGCTCTGGAGCGACATAGCCTTGTGCTCTGGAGCGACATAGTTGTGCTCTCTGGATCGATATAGCTGTGCTCTCTGGATCGATATAGCTGTGCTCTCTGGATCGACATAGCTGTGCTCTCTGGATCGACATTGTTGTGCACTCTGCAGCGACATAGCTGTGCTCTCTGAAGCGACATAGCCTTGTGCTCTGGAGCGACATAGCTGAGCTCTCTGGAGCAACATAGCCTTGTGCTCTGGAGCGACATAGCTGTGCTCTCTGGAGCGACATAGCCTTGTGCTCTGGAGCGACATAGCCTTGTGCTCTGGAGCGACATAGTTGTGCTCTCTGGATCGATATAGCTGTGCTCTCTGGATCGACATTGTTGTGCACTCTGCAGCGACATAGCTGTGCTCTCTGGAGCGACATAGCCTTGTGCTCTGGAGCGACATAGCCTTGTGCTCTGGAGCAACATTGTTGTGCTCTCTGGATCGACATAGCTGTGCTCTCTGGATCGACATTGTTGTGCACTCTGCAGAGACATAGCTTTGCTCTCTGGAGCGACATAGCTGTGCTCACTGGAGCGACATAGCTGTGCTCTCTGGATCGACATTGTTGTGCACTCTGTAGCGACATAGCTGTGCACTTTGGAGCGACATAGCTGTGCTCTCTGGAGCGACATAGTTGTGCTCTCTGGATCGACATAGCTGTGCTCTCTGGATCGACATTGTTGTGCACTCTGCAGCGACATAGCTGTGCTCTCTGGAGCGACATAACCTTGTGCTCTGGAGCGACATTGCTTTGTGCTCTGGAGCGACATAGTTGTGCTCTCTGGATCGATATAGCTGTGCTCTCTGGATCGATATAGCTGTGCTCTCTGGATCGACATAGCTGTGCTCTCTGGATCGACATTGTTGTGCACTCTGCAGCGACATAGCTGTGCTCTCTGGATCGACATTGTTGTGCACTCTGCAGCGACATAGCTGTGCTCTCTGGAACGACATAGCTGTGCTCTCTGGGGCGACATAGCTGTGCTCTCTGGATCGACATTGTTGTGCACTCTGCAGCGACATAGCTGTGCTCTCTGGAGCGACATAACCTTGTGCTCTGGAGCGACATAGCTGTGCTCTCTGGAGCGACATAGCCTTGTGCTCTGGAGCGACATAGCCTTGTGCTCTGTAGCGACATAGTTGTGCTCTCTGGATCGATATAGCTGTGCTCTCTGGATCGACATTGTTGTGCACTCTGCAGCGACATAGCTGTGCTCTCTGGTGCGACATAGCTGTGCTCTCTGGAGCGACATTGTTGTGCACTCTGCAGCGACATAGCTGTGCTCTCTGGAGCGACATAGCTGTGCTCTCTGGATCGACATTGTTGTGCACTCTGTAGCGACATAGCTGTGCTCTCTGGAGGGACATAGCTGTGCTCTCTGGAGCGACATAGCTGTGCTCTCTGGAGCGACATAGTTGTGCTCTCTTAATCGATATAGCTGTGCTCTCTGGAGCGACATAGCCTTGTGCTCTGGAGCGACATAGCCTTGTGCTCTGGAGCGACATAGTTGTGCTCTCTGGATCGACATAGCTGTGCTCTCGGATCGAAATTGTTGTGCACTCTGCAGCGACATAGCTGTGCTCTCTGGAGGGACATAGCTGTGCTCTCTGGAGCGACATAGCTGTGCTCTCTGGAGCAATCTGTAGCGACATCTAAATTCATAATTGTATAGTTTTAAGAGTATTTAATGTGCATGATGGTTTGTTTTAAGTATTGCATGTTTAGTTTATAGCATAAAAGTTTGAATTTTATGTATTTAAAAAAAAGTTAATTTATTGTGTAAAATATGTTTAAATTTTAGTCAAGTATTTAAAGTGCATTGAGTGTAACAGATTATTTCTCCCTGCAGAAACTTTCGTTTTTAAACTTGTTTTCGACAAATTTATAAAATCCATCAAATTTTTTGATGTTTGAAAACTACTTAAATGTTTTCGCTGTGTAAAACTACTTAAAAGTTTTTGATGGTATAGATATTTGATTTTTTTTACGGTGTAAATATTTAATAAATATTTTTGTCAGTGTAAGATTAAAAAAACTTTTCATGAAAAGTTTTTCTTCCGCACAAATAATATTTAAAGTAGGTTTAAAAAGAAATGCAATATCGTAAACACAGTCTGCGCAGTTTTTACAAAACGCAAAAGCTTTGCACTGAGAAAAATAGACAAGGCGAGACAAGTTGCAAAGAGGGGTCAATTCATTACTGGTGACGGGGGTTGTCTGTCAGGTGCGGGAGGGATAGAATGACCGCAAGGTGGTGCATGCGGGCGCTAGCAGCAGTTTAGTGTACTAGAGTTACCCATTCTTTTGCCCGCCTCAAGCTACGCATATCTCCCACCCGCGCGTTCTAAAACTCCGACCTGGCCTACCTGGTTTGTTCCTCCGTCGCCTCGTTTCCCCATCATCGTCCACGCGGCTCGTCGGCCATTCAAGACCTTGGCCCGTCTATTGTGTTCCTCCTCGCCTACTAGAAATCGGACTCTCGTCCACCTTTAAAAGTATTCGGGCTTCACTACCTTTTTAGTCACAGCTCTTGCTCCTTTCTTTCGCCAACAAATACATTTTTTTTTAAATTAAGAAACACATTTTGTCTAGGATGTTAATATTAATAAAATCATGTTTTTACTTATATTGTATATGTGTGTGTAGGTTATTAAGAGTGTTTTCTTTTTTTAGAACAAGGGGTCACTTCAGTGTATTTATTGTGGTGTTTAAACTTATATATCGGGGAAACTAAAGAAAGTTTTTAGGTAGGAGAAAGACAAACAATCTGATGAGACAGAGTCTCTTCGCCCAGGCGGACACGAATTAATCTTCTGTGGACAATCTCTACTTAAGCAATTCGAGTACGGATTCGCTTACGGATAGATTGTCAAAACTAACAGTTCAAAACTTGTCCGCTTCCCCCAAACATGAAAAGGTTTATCTTTTTAATGAAGACTTATTTCTATCAGACTCGGAAGATCTTTGTGATTCGGTTTGTGTTCCACCCGTTTCACAACCGACTTTCGAGTCTATTAATTTTGCCAAGGGAGCCAGAAAATAATTCCTTTTCCGATTCCCTAGCCGTAATGGAAGCTTTGCCATATCTGATGTACCAGCTATTGGCTACGGCGTTCAGGGGAAGACTAAATGACGCATGGATACTTCACAATCAATTAGAGTCTGGCACTGATTTTTCTCTCTTTTTTTCCAGAGGTGTAAGGTTTCTTTATTAAGCTTAATAATGGCATCAGCCCAGATAGTTAGATTGCCCATTTCTGTAGCGGGTAAGTACTTGAAATCCCTCACGGCGGAAGAAGGCGCTACAGAGTCTTTTTATTTTCAAAGCAAAGCCTTCCCTGTTCTTCATTCATCCGATGTGGGTTTAATCTATGATGAGGATATCGTTCCTTACCTCACAAACAGACTAGAGGAGTTTAGGGTGTGTGATTCGGGCTGGAGTCTCACATGGACGTCTGTGTACGTCAATATCGGCCGTTCACCATCGGTGCTGTGCACACTAAACTGTCCAAGTTTATTGCTAACAGGAAAGCTTGTGTCGCTGTAGACTACCTGGAGGGAATGTGTTTCCACTACGCCTTTGTAGCATCTATGTTTCCAGCCACACAAAATATTTGCAGAATTGCTTCATATCCAAATCTTCACGAGATTTTGAATATTGAAGGGCTGTCCACACCTGTAGTCATACAGGATATTCGTAAGTTCGAGGAGAACAATTCTATTCCTATCAATGTCTACTGTGTAGACAAAGATGTGAATATTTTGGCGACTTGCACGAGTGTAAATGCCACTCTTTTGCATTTTGTCTGTATTAGACATTTGTCACGGCTGGTTGGTAGTCAGCTGAGTAAGGAGAAAACAAAGAAATTTGTTTGCGAGTGTTGCCTCCAGTATTACAGCACTGAGGAGAACCTCGAAAGTCACAGTATACTATGCCAGCAATAAAAGGCTGTTCCCAGTACTTTCCCCACCAGGAACGATAAGTACTTAGAATATAAAGATTACAGCAAACAGCAGAGATTGGGTTTCATCGCCTATTGCGATGTAGAAAGTTGCCTGAAACTCATGTCCACTTGCTTGCCTAATAATCTAATAAGTAATACAACTACAATCAACTAACATGTTCCATATGCTTGTAGCATTTTGTTTGTTTGTTCATATAATCCAAGTTTATCTCAGTATTTTGAGTTTGTGGGTGCTGATTGTATGTACAAATTAGTTGAAGTTACAAAGTGAGTCGTAGGAATTTACAGCGTCATTGTTCCAATTAAGCCAAAAAAAAACCCTGCTGATAAAGCTAGGTTGGCGGCTCAGAAAAGTTGTCACATTTGTAAAGAACTGCTCGGCACAGATTATATTGTGGTTGACCATGACCATCTGATGGGCGAAATCATATGCAACACACATAATAAGTGCAACTTGAATTTCAGACTGCCCAAGAAGACAATTTGTCGCTGTTTTCCATAACCTGCAGAATTGCGAAGTTCACTTTCATATAAAGCCATTGGCTGAATGTCATGTAACGTTACACTAAGAAACCGTGGTAATTGAAAATCCTAGAAAAATTCTAGTGTTTTGAATGACCCTTAAAAAATACAAATGCAACACAAAACAGATTCCCAATGGGACAGATTGCAATGGAAAGGCACATTATTTCAAGTTAAGATTTATTGATTCATTCCAATTCATGAGCGCCTCTCTGGAAACTTTGGCAGGCAATTTACTACTTGCACAATTGAGTATCACACGCTCGATGTTTCCAGACAACACCCAGTTCGAATTGGCAAAATGGAAGGGAGTTTTTCGTTATGACTTTGTTAAGTCGCCAGACAGTCTCATGCGCAAGTCACTCTCACCAAAGGATGCATTTTATAATGCGATGAGAGGCGAAGGCATTAGCGATGAGGATTATGCTCACACCCAAGCTGCATGGGATGTGTTCAACTGAATAAACTTGCTGCAGTATGCCATTCATTACTTACGTGTGAACACATGTTTGCTGGCTGATGTTTTTGAGAATTTCAGGACCGCATATTTGGTTCATTATGGTCTTGACCACGCCATGTACGTCACATCTCTCTCTCTTTCATGAGATGCTTAATTGTCAATTACATGCGCGCGGCTAGAGCTGTTGACTGATCCTGACATGTATCTTTTTGTAGAACGAGGGGTTAGGGGTGGCATTACCCAATGTTAAAAAAAACGTGGGGAAGCCAATAGTATTTACATGGGTGAGGACTAATACCCCAGTGTGGCATCCAAACATATATGCTGTTTCGACGTAGTCATACGATGCAGTCCAAGCTTCCGATTGGTAATTTCGAGTGGGTTGAGGTTGCCGTTTTCTCTTTATGGGATTTTGCAAACACTGAATGATGGAGACTTTTTTTTTTATGGATCTGTCATATCCGGAGGAGTTGAATGATAAACTGTCTGAACTGCCTTTGGCCTCAGAAAATGGCTTACTCCCGAACGGCTCGCATGAGAAACTTATTTTAACATTCGTGCCGTGGAAAAACATTCCCTCCCCTTCTCCCCCCACCAACGTGGTTTTTGTTAGGCTTGTCATTTAATCTGGCCATGACTGTACAAAAAATATGTTTGCGCTGTTCCTCTAAAATGTCCACAAAAATCCTTTGCACCACTGTTTTCTTTATGCTAACTGCTTACCAGCTGGTGCAACTGAGAAATCTTTTGGCTTTTGAATATTACGTTCTGCTTCTCCGTTTAGTATGCGGCTCAAATTATCCTCTACTACATTATCAGGACATTTAATGTGTTGGAAGCCCAAATCAAGTTTCTGAATTAGCAGTAAACGCCTGGTTAATCTGCTGTTAAACACCTTGATAGTCGGTTTGTAGCGCGATTCGTTCGCCGTGCAGCCAGTTATGGAAATGTTGCAAAGCCCATACAACACTTAACATTTCATTTTCCGTAAGTGTGTAGTTTTTCTCTGCTTTATTCAGAGTTCTACTCGCCATCGCAACCATTTTCTCAATCCCGCCCTAGCTCAGTTGTGCGTGTTTTGCACATAGGGCGTAACTTGATGCATCAGTGTACAAATAGTACGTGGTATTCTTAATTGGGTGATAGATTACATGATCTGACAAAAATAACCCCTTCACATCTTCAAAAGCATTCAAAAGCAAAAGCATTAATTTTTGTAACACTGCATTCGAGTGCTCCACGTGTTCGTTATACGTGCTCGACGTAATAAGGATGTCTTCGACATAACACTGTGCCAAATCTGTGCAGTCATCACCCAGGGTAATATTAATACAATGTGTGAATTGTACCACCACATTACAAAGTCCGAAAGGCAACACTTTGAAGCAAATTACTTGTTACAGAACAGAAAAGATGTGTACTGCTGCGATGTTTCCGTCAATCACACTTGCCAATATCCGTGCGTGAGGTCTATTTTGGTCATAATTGTCACTCGGTGATAAAGCCTCAACAACTCATCTGTCGGTCTTGGACTCTCGCGAGATTTAATGGTAATATTATTTAATTTACTCGAGTCCAGGCACAGTCTCACCCAGCCATCTCTCTTCTTCACACGCTCCATGGGATTTCAATGAGGGCTCGTTGAATTATGTATTATTTCCCACTCTAACAGTGTATTTAAATGAGTTTCTACTGCTTGCAGATACATCGCCGATATCGGATAAACCTCAAAGTGGAAAACCTCTCCTGGTTCCACCTTAATGTCTGCCTTGTATCATTTACTATGACTGGGTTTCTCTAATAATACTTGCTGGTGCAAAAACAAAAGATGTTCGAGCATTCACTTTTGCTCGGAGCTCACCGCTGTCACTCCTTCTATAGCCTGGAAAATTTCCTCCAGGGTTGCATACCATTTAGCTGGCATGACATTTTGTCTGAATACGTCTAGCACTCTGGCGTAGTTACACAGCTCGCTTCTCTTTCTGATGTATGGACAAGCCCATCTCCGAAGTCTAGGCAAATCTTGTGGCGAGTAAGAAATTCGGTGCCAAAAATAACCAGTTTGGTTAAGCCCTTAATAAAAAGTGCCAAAATTTCTTTGAAACTGCCAAAACCTTATATTATAAGCTGCATCTGCCTGCTTACTATAGGACTTGACTTGGTTATTGCACCAATAATTCTGAGACGTGGTACTTGGCATGATAGGCAAATTAAAACCAGTGACTCATATCTCCTCTACAAACGTCTCAGCCACGCAGGAAACTTCGGCGCCGCTGTCTTAACTTACATGGAACTGACATGCCAAATGCCGTTAGCTTTAACTCCTGACACAAACTTCCTTTAATGCATACAACATTGTCTGTTTGGTCAGTTAAAAGAAATTCCCTGCCAGTTTCATTTAAAATTACCGTGTTTAACAATATATTTTTCCACTTTGTGGGCGTATGAAATAACTTTTCCTGGACTTTTACCACACAATCCGATCCCTTGAAATAATTACTAGTGATTATAGTGAGCGATCGGGATGCTTCTTCTATGTCTCTCTTTAGTTTAGTGGGTTGAAAGCGTCCTGTTCATTGTCTCCGGAGCTCCTTCCCATCCAGCTGGCATTCTGCGACACTTGTTCGCGCGAGTCCAGAGGCATTCCGTTCTCAAAATAACCAGATGTAGACTGGTTAGCATAGCCTTGCAATCCTGGGTTATATATCATGTCATTATTTTGAAGCGGAAATGTCAATAGTGCTGCGCTCTCCGCCATGGGCAGCGGTCTTCCCCCTTGTATGCTGTGTTGGTCGCCTCTCGTGTTTACAGTAGGACCGGTATCTTTTAGTTGCGTCTGACGTCCTTGTGATGGCCGGTGCTTGTCAGGTGATGGAAGTGACTCAAACTTGTCTGACTTTCACCTGTCCCCTTCCGACTGACTACGATCGTCCTGGTTTCCACGGTGGCGTCGGCCTCTTGTAACACTCCCTTCGTAATAATACTTCCCTCCGCGAAATGATCTCTGCGGACCCTGCTGGTCGGTGTGTTGATGTGTATTATACGGATCGCGGTACTCAAACTGCACCTTCGGCTGTTAGTCGGCTCTTTAGTTCCCTCTGTAGTCCGCGAGTTGCTGGGGTACGAGTGTAGAGCTCGGTCAGCTGGCTGAACCTTATAGTCCTCTCGATTAGCATGCGACTGCTGTGGCTTATCAATTTGATCGAACGCGAGTTAGCCTTCGAGAAATTCTACAAAATCAGAGTCAGTGCGGCCCGTTCAATGCGCTTGGTAATTGTATAGCAACTGATTCAGCACCATTGCAATAAATTCTTCATTACAGATTGGGGACGTCAGGTGCCTCGAGCGCTCATACAGTTCGGCAAGGTGTGTTTCCAGGTTTCGGCCTTTGCCTGGCAAGAATTTTTCAGAGTGAAGTTTTTGCCTAAGTTTTTCCTGACCTTAGTATTCCAGAAGTGCTTTATAAACTTGTCTTGGAAATCTGCAAAACTTATCATATGGGTACGTATAACTTCCCACCAGTATTAGTAAGTGGATGTGAGCACTAGATTTATGAGCGTAGCATTTCACTATCGTTCAACCCGAAAAGTGCAGCATATTTCACGAATATTACCAAAACGTGATAGGGGTTTTCTCCGACGCGTCGTTCGAATTTCGGAAGTTGCTCCGCCCAAAGCTTCGACGGGTGGTGCAGCAAAGTAGGCATATACTTAGCTGAAGCGGGTGCAGTCATCACATTAGCAGATACAGAAACACTGTGTAGCTAGGTAACTTCTCCTGTTTATACTGAACTAACACGTGTTCTAGGCGTTTCCTCAGGCAAATTTTGCACGCCTTCCCATCGCCTGCGTTAGCTGGTCCATTTTCTCCGTGACACTTGATATTCTTTGTTCCGAGGCCCTCTCAATTTGAGAAAACCTGTCTTCTGCATGATTGTGTAGTGAGGCCAGTTTTTATACCATGGCTTCTTCTACTTCAGCCCTACTCATAGGCTGAACTGGGTTTTGTTCTAAGTAACGATTCCACCTCACTTGTCTGGTGTAACTGACTTTGACTTGTTTTGACACTTCCCGCGTCTCCCGTACTTCTTGTCACACAGTTGTAATGTCCGCTGTCACTCGCTGTAAGTTTGTGGTGACGTCTTCTCGCAGCAACGCTACCTGTTGTAGCTGTACACTGTGAGTTTGTATATATACACTGTGAGTTTGTAACTGTGCCTGTACGTTTTCTCGAAGTTGCGTATTTTGGGTTTGAATGCTCTCTAACCTATCTTCCAGCTGGGTATTCTTAGTTTGAATACTGCTCTGTATATCTTCTTGTAGCTGAGTATTGAGCTTGTATGCTTGCTTCCAGCGGGTTTTTTTTAGTTTGTATGCTGGCTTCTAGCTGGGTATTTTGAGTTCGTATACTATGTAGGTCTGTTTTTAAACCTTGCATATCACCCTGCATATTTTGCTTAATAGCTATCATCTGTTGCATAAAATATTGCGGTACTGCCATAACTGGAACAGTTGTTGCATTCACCGGCATTTTCCTACTGTCTGTGTTGGCAGTGTTCGCAGTGTGTTCCGTACCATACAGAGTAGATGCAGTGTTGGTGATTTGCTCGCACACCCAGCTTCACTTGTTATTTCCACCGTTTCTTCCATTTCTATGGTGTACTCCAGTGTGAGGTAATAAGTGAGAGTTAGCTGCTTTAAACTGTAGGGCGTCCTTTCTCTCCTGCTCATTTACTAAAAATGCACCTTGTTTTCAGCTTTGTACAGCCAACACGTTGTGGACCAGGTATGCAAACAAAGGTGTTGTGGCCCGTAGAAGTACACGCGTAGGGCAGCCAGGTATGTAAAACAAAATGTATGTGTAAATTTACTTAAATTTATTAGTAAATACGTGAGTGAGAGTGAGTACTGCGGTGACACTTAAAGTGATGTAGGAGGACATGTGTAAGGGAATATGCAAAGGTTCACAGCCTTGCTAATTCATTGCAAAACATTTCTCATGCCTTATAGTGGGCGCCAATACTATATGCGTAGCACAGGGACTGGAGCCCTTTGATTTGTCGACTCAGTTCAGGTTTTTACTGACTGGAAAATATACAAGTTGTATAGCTGTGGAATATCTTTGCTGTAATCCGTAAGAGATGAAAATTAGTGTGATGTCCGTTTACATATTCTTCTCTGAACACTCGTTGTTAGCTTTTCCCCTGCAGTTAATCTCAGCTGTTGAATAATGTGTAACCGTACTTAAAAAAATAATAATGCAGGTTTGATACGTAACTTTAGCAAGTGTTTATTAATTAAGCTTAGAGTACTGACAGTGCCCGGTCCATAGCTTGGGAGGCAGGTGACCTGAATGCTATCCTTATGACAGTACAGCAGAACCATACATAATGTGTGCACTGAAGACAGCTCAGGAACAACAACAGATATTTTATACTCGATTTGTAAAAACGTATAAGAAATAAAAATGAAGACACCACGTTTTCTAGCTACTAAATATGGATACGACTGCAATACTATTCAGGTTAAGCCAATTATTTGTATGTACTTTCTTTCAGATGTTCATTATAGTGCCTCACTTTTCAGGACTTACTGAAATTCAAATACCTTGACGGCAATTTCCTAAACTAATAAAGAACATAGAACACTCCTATTAACGAGGAAAGTGACTATACCTAAGTACGTAAAAACCCTGCATGATGTGGACTGTCAACACGTATGTCACTGATAATTCGTACTAAACTAAATAAATAATTAAAATTGTGTTGCCTAGCTCAGTGTAGCTTTAACTTTTTGTGGGTTTACCGTAGGCAAAGTTCAAACAGAGGACAATACGTTACCTTAAAACAAGATGGCTTCGCCTCTAGGAAATAAATCTTCTATATAGTATTATGGTCGACGCTAGGTACGCAATCCTTATACCATACATGTTAAGATTTACTTGCAATTAGTCTAGAAGTTATGGGAGCTATCGACGATGTTGGTTCATCTTTTTAAAGTAACCAAACCTTGACGCAGGACAATATTACTGCTGTAAGACTATTAGGCCGTTTCAACGTAACGGAGTCCTCGCTCTTACGCTGACGTGAATCTAATGCTTCTACTGCCTAATTATTAAAATAACCTAGCAACAGATCTTATGTCAGCCCTCACACTTGCTGAAACTCTTTTTAAAATACTTAAAATAATGAGGGAAGTGCTACCACCCTAAAATCTAATTTAAGATCCTATGCTACACCTACGTTGAGGCGAGTGTCCTATTTCTACGTCTGGTCCATTTGGAGGTTACTGGAGCTAATTTCCAGCTCACTTGGCTGGAGGTAGCATAATAGGGACCTAATATTCCAGTCAATGGGAAGTGAGGATCAGAACCTGTGGTCCAATGGGTATCTAAAACCCCTTACACATCACTTTCAACATCCTAAATGCTAAAAGGCATAGAATACACGGTCTCGAAACATACAATAAAATACTAAATAATTGCAAATATTTACAAAATGAGATCTTAAAACAATAATTAAAGTTATTAAAATAAAAAATAATAATAAAAATGCACATCTTGGTAAGTTTAATCTTAAACATAATAAAATTGCCATCGCAAATCTCAAATAAAATATCCTAATGCGTTAACAATAATAAACAATAATAAAAAAGAAATTTATTAAAAATAAAGAAGAATGCAAATTACATGACAAAATACGTATGCCGTAGGTGTAGAAACAGTGTTTACATATGGAACAAGCAGAAAATTGTTATGTGAACAGAAAAAAATATTATAATAACTTATGTGAATTACTTATTCCAAAAAGTATCCCGTTTTTCGTACATGGTGACGTTATATTTTGTTCCGCACATGGGCCATGTACCATGTATTTGGTCACAATATCAAACAATGCTGCGTAATTTTCTTTATCATGTAGTCCAGCAACTATAATATTGTCAATTTCGTCAGTTTGTATTTCTCTTTTTCGCCAGAATAACGTATGACAGTGTTTTTGCCACTCAAAACTCAGCATATGGCATTTGACTTTTCAAAAATTTTCTTCTTTTGTGATTAAATTAATAATTTTTCTCGTGTTCAAATGGAAAAGCCTAGAAATAATATCGTGTAGGTCGAAAGAGCGCTGGTCAGAAAAAAGTTATTATTTCATTTCCGACCATTCAGGATTACATGCAAATGTAATAAACAAATCGCATATGCACATCATTTCCGACCATTCAGGATTACATGCAAATGTAATAAATAAATCGCACATGCACATAATTTCCGACCATTCAGGATTACATGCAAATGTAATAAATAAATCGTATATGCACATAATTTCGAACATAGCACATAGCATCCTGGGTTTTTTCATGCATATATCGGGGAGAAATCATAAAATATTATGGCAAAATAATGTGTTTTGGTTAATATTTGCAGCATTTACGTGCGCATCCTGATTTAAAGCATCTCTTAAAAGTATATAATTGTCAGCTCGCAATATATTCTGATTTCGAGACACGTAATATATAGTTTCCGAAATCGTTTTACCCATAACGTCAACACACTTTTGAATGAACCACTCTTTGTAATGGTGTATAGTATTTAAAGTGTTAACACTGACCATTAATCTGTATGCATAAAATTGCAGACATGGAACCGTTTTATTTCTATCTGAATTGTGCTGAGGGATATTTACATAATAGCCATCATCTCCTTTTACAAATATCAAAGGATATTGTAACGGATCGTAGGCACGGTGCAATTCAGATACTCTTTTTAGTTGACCAACTTTGCAATGCAGCGCTATATCCATAGGTCCTTCGTCTTCATCGGCTAATAAAAAGCAATTTTGTTTACTGTAGATGAATTGTATTTCTCTCGATGTTGATTTTGTGGTGTACGATCGGCGTAAATTATTAATTTTAAATTTTCCGATGGAGAACTATTCTCTAGATTATATTTAAAACTGCGAATGTATACATTGTGGTTATATAATACAGTCTGTAATACATTGATCAAATCAGTTTTTAAATATAGTGCAATGTTGGACTGCAAGGAAAGTTGATCGGCAACAGGTATGAATGGAACTAAGTTGCGGACTTTGGCCTGACGATGGGGATAAATTGCCAATCAGATGGTTTTGGCTTATCTGTCCTTCTATATTTAAAGTAGGCATATGGTGGTTTTCTCGTATTTATTTGTTCCGAATGACGTTGTATTAAATAGAGTTCGTATATTATTCAAAAATGCATAGATACGGATGACTGCCTGTCAATATACATGTTATTGTTTGTGGTCGGTCCTGGATTTCGGGAATACAACTTTTCTCGCAGCAGTGCACATGCCATTGGATTCATCCCTCAATTTTTTTGCGAAACATTTATAGCATGTTTCATTCATTTGCCTAATTAGCATATTTCTCTGCCAAGCTTAATCAAAATTTGGATAATAATTGAAAGCCGATTTATTACCATGAGCTAAAATTCGATTATGCAATCTATATGTGGATGCGCGTTGTATATGCGCAGTAAGCCGCTGGGAGCGTTTGGTGCTAGATTGCCTAGCGCGAGCCTGTGAGGTTCTTATGTTTTGGCTGGCAATCTGCCGCGAGCTCTCCGCGATACACTCTCTAATTCGACGTATTTTAGCTGCCCTCGCCACGGACATATTTCTAGGAATTTTCGATCGTCTTTGCATACTATTTGATCCTTAATAGCAACCAACCACACGTATGCAGTAATATAACAATTTGTTTAAATTAGCTGTTTAACTAAATCAGCATTTATTATATATGGTAAAAAATCAAATAATTAATTTGTAATCTAGACATATTAAAATAAATATCTGTAGATTTAATACCTTTTTCAGTTAGCATTAAAAAACATATTTAATATTATTTGTATGTCTTAGCAACAGTTAACATAATGCTGAAACAAACAATAGAATATCTCTTGTTTACAAAATAAACTCTAAATAATAACAAAAGCATTAACAAAACAATTCGCTGGGCATCGACGTATTATTTTGAAGAAACATTTTTTTATTATAAACATTCAAATTTCCATTTGAAACGAAGCATACGAAATTAACAATTCTTACTAAAGTTATACTTTATGGCAAAAATATAGTTTAGTAGCTAATTAAATTCTCTACAAAAACGTACGTCCATATAATTATTTCGCCGTAACTATAAGTTAAAGTAAGAAAATTTATTTCAACATTATTTTAACTCAATTGATTTGAACATTTCTTTTGTAAATCAATAGTTTCGGGTATGAGTGTACATACAAAAATAGAAATTTAATGGTTTTATGTTTATTTTAATTCCTAGTGTCAGAACGTCATGCTATATATCCTACGTTCATCCAGAAGGTCCCAGCTACTTACCAGTGAAAGAATATTTTATATCGGATAAGCAGTTCTAGAGATAACCTCTAACAAACTCACAAATATTACTACCTCTTTATGTTATTAGTGTAGATAACTACATACAGTTTCAACTTTCTGGAACTCGTGTCACCGAAACTACGGATTAAACCTAATGACAGCTTCTACTTGCCAAAATGGCAAATGATAACAATTTTATAATTACTAATATTTGTACGCAATATTGAACATTTGTCTCACAAATAAACAAAATCTGTGCCACTACAGAACTGAATACTTACTTCACACAGTGTCTACAAGCTTATGTTATCGTATTGTGTTCGGACTGATCATTGTACTTACAAGAAACCGCAGGTATTTCCCCTTCCTCCTGATAAAACTCGAGCTCTCTTCGCGCCAACAATCCCCCCCCCCCTTTTTTTATTTCCTTTTTTTTCTGTCCTACCTTCACAAAACCAACAGGCGACAGACTGGCAGCCAGCTTCAGAAAGGCGGTTTATTTTCGTCTTTTTCCCACAGTAAACGTTTTTTTTTTTTAATATAAATTATTATAACGATGCAGGCATGTGTTTATTTACTCGTATCATAAATTTAAAAATGTTTTCATGAACAGTACATTTATTTTTTGTTTTTACCTACAAGGTAAAAGGGCCTGCGCCCCTTAGCTATGCCATCCGGTGTAGGCGCCACTCATCCCCTCCCCTTGGAAACAATCCCCTCTTTCTGGCAGTAGTTGAGTACAAATAGTGCATTGCTAACTTATCACGTGAAACTAGTACCTAATGTAAACTGAAATGTACGGTGTGACACACACCTTATTTATATCAAGTTTTTAAAATTCATTATTAATTATACTTTTCTTCATGATTTCAGTTAGAATAAATAGACCTAATCATCGTTTGTGTAATTTAACAATTTTGAGTGAACTGCAGAATTTCAGCATCAATTTAATATAAGTCTATAGATTATAGAGTCTAGTACTAGCCCTACTTTCCTGTGTGAATAATATATGATTTCTAATTTCCAAACTTTTGTTTTCAATTATAAAATTACAAAGATAGAGTACGGTACTAGCTTTGTACGTACAGTAAATTATAGGATGGCAATTCAAACATCTTAATGTATCATGAAAAATAACAATAGCATGGAATAATAATCAACATCTAGTACTAACATAGCTTTATATTAGTGAATCGCAGAATCAGATGCCAGTTTTGAAGAATTGTGCTTCATATTCTTGGTTCATGAATTATAAAAGTTGTACCTGGAGACCCTGGAGACACTAATTTATACTACTTAACCCTGGAGACACTAATTTATATTACTTAACCCTGGAGACACTAATTTATACTACTTAACCCTGGAGACACTAATTTCGTATATAATTGATGTTAGGAGACACAGCAATGCCACAGCTACAACCAGGAACAACAAAAGTCCATCAATGGCCATGAAAGTCTGGCCTTGAATATTTACTTAGCAGAGTGCTAACCTAGTATATTTTATTGAAAACCAGTACATAATGAGCTTAATATTTCCCTGTTAATTCACATGGTTGTAGAAGAGTGTTAACGTAGCATATTCTGGATATGGATCTGTGCTAACGTAGTATTTTTGGTGAAAAATCAATACGCAATAATAATCTAGTATTTTTGAATCGCAGGTTACAGTTATAAACTTCGAAGTTAATGATCATGCCTATCTGTCACACAAACTGTTCGTGTAAAACTCATATTTTTAAAATAAGTTTTTTTTTTTACGCGAAAAGAAATCACACATGAGTGTGTGTGTATATATATATAGTAGACTTCAAGGGATCAGGGAGTGGCTATGTGGCTCGGCCTGTCCCCATTTTGGATCCCTGCATCTCGACTTCCTCTATGTCGATAGGGTCATTTGACCACCATTTTGGATTCCGACTTGTTGGTAACCAGTACGCCACCATCTTAATAGCCAGTATGTCGCCATATTTGTACCCAATAAGTCGCCATATTTGACTGACAACTTGGTAACCAAAATTTTATTCTTTCATGCTCTTGCATTCCAAGAGATTTCTTCGAGTGCTCCCACTTTTTTTCCTCTCGTTCATACTTTCTTTCTCTTTCTTCCCTTCACACTCCTTGTTTTCTTTCCTCCTTCTCTATATCTTTCTATCTCATTTGTTCGTCATTTGTTTACATTTACATGGCTACCGCCATTTTGGTTTTTTGTTTGTTATTTGTTCGAATAGTTAAATTTGCTCCAATGATAACACACCTCCATTAGACGCCATCTTTCTTCACCTGTGGTAGTTGTTTCTTTACCTGTGGTAGTTGTTTGTCTACCTGTGTTAGTTGTTTCTTCACCTTTGGTAGCTGATCTTCCCCTGTTGTAGATGTTTCTTTTCATGTGTTAGTTGTTTCTTCCCATGTGGTTGTTGTTTCATCACTTGTGGTTGTTGTTTTTTTACCTGTGGCAACTGCTTCTTAACCTGTGGTAGCTTTTCCTTCACCCATGGTAGTTGTTTATTCACCTGTGGTAGTAGTTTATTCATCTTTGGTAATTGTTCCTTCCCCTGTGGTAGTTAGTTCTTCACCTGTGATAGATGTTTTTTCCCCTGTGGTATTTTATTCTTCCCCTATTGTAGTTGTTTATTTACCTATGGTTGTTGTGTAGTTGGTTATTCATTTGTGGTAGTTGTTTCCTCCCCTGTGGTAATTGTGTCTTACTCTGTGGTAGTTGTTTCTTCACCTTTGGTAGTTCTTTCTTCCTATGTGTTAGTTGTTTATTTACCTATAGTTGTTGTTTATTCTTATATAATAATTAATTATTTACCTGTGGTAGTTATTTATATACCTGTAGTTTTTGTTTTTTTATATGTAATATTTTTTATTTTCCTATAGTAGTTGTTTCTTCTCCTGTGGTAGTTGCGTCTTCTCTTGTGGTAATTGGTTCTTCTCCTGTGGTAGTTGGTTATTCTCCTGTGGTAGTTATTTCTTCCCATGTGGTAGTTGTTTCTTTACCTGTGGTAGTTGTTTCTTCCGCTGTGATATTTGTTCCTTCGCCTGTGGTAATTGTTTATTCACCTCTGTTAGTTGTTCCATCCCGTGTGTTAATTGTTATTTCCCCTGTGTTTCTTCACTTGTGGTAGTTGTTTATTCACCTGTGGTAAATGTTTCTTCACCTGTGGTTGTTTCTTCCCCTGTAGTAACTGTTTCTTCCCTTGTTGTAATTGTGTCTTCCCCTGTGGCAGAGAGCCCGCAAAAACACCAAAAGACCCGACGTGCTATTAATAGCCGGCGACCTTGACAGGCGAGTGCTTAGCAGCAGGCTGGCAATTCTTATCTCCCATACTGGCAGCGCGCCAACCAAGGTTACATTCCCTAGGTTAAAATCTTAAACGCGGCAGCTCATAGTAACATTAGTGATCTAGTCGCGCGCACAAATATTTTAAGTCTGTAACCTTGAAAACACAATTGATCATAAAAACCAAACCACTGTACCGAATTAAGTCAAACAAACTGCAATGTCATCACCGTTACTACAGCTATTTAGTTATGACAAATGATGCAAATATGAAGCATGATTAACAATGTAACAGTCATCACAAACAACAACCAAATACAGATTTGATAAGTTGTATATTGGATCAGAAATCAACTATCTAATTACAACAGTAACACACCACAAGGGTGTATTCCTCCTAATAAGGTCACTGTCAACTGTCACTCACGTATGTGTATTTATATGTGCTGTTATAACTTCATACTTCTTGGTCGTTTGGTGCAAGGGGCATGCTAGGGGTTATATGTTCTTTGATTATGGCACCATAAATGTATACAGTTAAACCACAACAATATATACAGTTAAACCATCAACATCAAAAGAATGTATGTTATATATGGTCTAATTTAAGATTGAAAAAAATGTAATGACAAAACATAAACCGATTATTACGGCAAAAAACATTTATTATGGATTAAAATACAATTCAGCATGACCATGAATATGCATGTCACCAGTCGTACCAACCAGTTTGCGATACAACCAAATCTGGTCAGCAAGTTCAAACTTCACTCTCTTACGAGAAAATATGGTAGCGTTACCATGCTTCATATTTGCATTATTTGTCATAATTAAATTGCCGGGTTAACTGTGATGGCATTGCAGTTTGTTTGACTTAATTCGGTACAGTGGTTCGGATTTTATGATCAATTGTGTTTTCAAGGTTACGGACTTAAAATATTTGTGCGCGCGACTAGATCACTAATGTTACTATGAGCTGTCGCGTTTAAGATTTTAACCTAGGGAATGTAACCTTGGTTGGCGCGCTGCCAGTATGGGAGATAAGAATTGCCAGCCTGCTGCCAAGCACTCGCCTGTCAAGGACGCCGGCTATTAATAGCACGTCGGGTCTTTTGGTGTTTTTGCATGCGTTGTATCTTTATATTTTATGTTATCTATGGTCATGTGCTGGATGTAACTTGTTCGTGAGGTATATAAAGGTTGCAGTTTGTTCGTGCATTTCATATCGCTCTGTGTCATTAGAGAAGACACATCAATAAAGCTTCGTCGGCATTCTCGCATGGCTAGGTATTATCCTAAGAAGGTATACCGTAATATTTTATCTTTCAGTAAGGATGTCAATAAGGACGACAGGTCTTGGACTGTTAAAATTGTCGATATAGAAGAGAGTTACATTTTGATGTAATTTATGTACCATTTTGGTCTTCAAGAAATAACCGCTAAAGCAGGTAGTGGTTTGTTGGAAATGTGTTTCTTCAGGAAGTCGCATACTCAAAAGGATCCTGCGCCTAAGGAAATTAGTGACATTGACTCTCGTGATATAATATGTTGGAACACTTTTCCAGTTCATGAAGGGACTGCTGTTATTAGCGTGTTTGGCAGCGCTACGATGTTTTCTCGTAAGAAATTGAAGTTTGAACTTTGTGATCAAATTTCGTTGTATCGTAAGCTGCTTGGTACTACTGGTGACATGCATATTCATGGTCATGCTGAATTGTATTTTAATCCATAATAAATTTGTTTTGCCATAATAATCGGTTTATATTTTGTTATTACAATTTTTCCTTTTCTACAATAAGTCATTTGGTAGTTGTTTCTTTACATCTGGTAATTGTTTCTTCCCCTGTGGTAGTTGTTTAATCACCTTTGGCAAATGTTTATTCACCTTTGGTAATTGTGTCTTCCCCTGTTGTAGTTGTTCCCCCCCCCTTTTTTTCAACCCTGTGGTAATTGTGTCTTTTCCTGTGGTAGTTGTTTCTTTCCCTGTGGTAAATGTTTCTTCACGTGTGGTAATTGTGTCTTCACCTGTGGTAGTTATTTCTTCCCCTTTGGTAGTTATTTCTTCCCCTTTGGTTGTTGATTCTTCACCTGTGGTTGTTGTTTCTTCCCCCCTAGTAGTTGTTTCTTCCCCTGTTTTTATTGTGTCTTCCCCTGTGGTAGTTGTTTGTTTACCTGTGGTAGTTGTTTCTTCACCTGTGGTAGTGGTTTGTTCCCCTGAGGTAGTTGTTTTTTACCCATGAGACAATTGTGTCTTCGCCTCTGGTAGCAATTTCTTCATGCTTGATATTTGTTTCTTCCATTCTTTTAGCTGTTTCTTCAGCTGTGGCAGTTGTATCTTTACCTGGGGTAGTTGTTTCTTCACATGTGGAAGTTGTTTTTTCACCTTGTGGTTGTTTTTCCCCTTTAGTAACTGTTTCTTCCCCTGTGGCAATTGTGTCTTCACCTGTCGTAGTTGTTCCTTCACCTGAGGTAGTTGTTTCTTACCCTGTGATATTTGTGTCATCCGCTGTGATATTTGTTTCATCCGCTGTGATATTTGTTTCTTCCGCTGTGGTAGTTGTTTCTACCCCTGTGGAAATTATTTCTTCACCTGTGGTAGTTGTTTCTTCCCCTGTAGTAACTGTTTCTTCCTTTGCGGTAATTGTGTCTTCCCTTGTGGCAGTTGTTTATTTCCATGTTGTAATTGCTTTTTTACCTGTGGTAGTTATTTATTTCAATTTGATAGTTCTTACTTCCCATCTGGTAGTTATTTGTTCACCTTTGGTAGTTCTTTCTTCCTATGTGCTAGTTGTTTATTTACCTATAGTTGTTTATTCATATGTAATATTAACTTGTGGTTGCAGTTTCTTCTCCTGTCGTATTTCTTTCTTAACACATGGTAGTTGTTTATTCACCTGTGGTATTTGCTTCTTCACTTGTGGTAGTTGATTCTTCACCTGTAGTTGTTGTTTCATCCCCTGTTGTAATTGTGTCTCCCCTGTGGTAGTTGTTTCTTTTCCTGTGGTAGTTGTTTCTTCCCCTGTGATATTTGTTTGTTCCCCTGTGGTAATTGTTTATTCAGCTGTGTTAAATGTATCTTCACCTGTGGCAATTTTACGCTTCCCCTGTGATAGTTGTTTTTTCACTTGCGGTAGTTAATGTTTTCCCCGTGCCAAATGTTGCTTCCCCTTTGGTAATTGTTTCTTCCCCTATGGTAGTTGTTTCTTTACCCATGGTAGTTGTTTCTTCCCCTGTGAGATTTGTTTCTTTGCCTGTGTTATTTGTTGCATATACAGTGTTAGTTTTTTATTCACCTATTGTAGTTGCTTCTTCACCTGTGGTATTAGTTTATTCACATGTGTTAAATGTTTCTTCACCTGATGTTGTTTCTTCCGCTGTGGTAGTTGTTCCTTCCCCTGTGGTAAATGTTTCTTCACATGGGTAAGTTGTTTCCTCCTGTGTGTTAGTTGTTTCTTCACATGGGTAAGTTGTTTCTTCCTGTGTGTTAGTTGTTTCTTTGTGTGTTAGTTGTTTCTTCCCCTGTGTTAGCTCAGTTTTTATGTGTGGTAGTATTTTCTTCACCTGTCGTAAATATTTCTTCACCTGTGTTAGTTGTGTCTTCCCCTATGCATATTTTTTCTACACCTGTGGTAATTGTTTTTTCACCTTTGGTAGTTATTTCTTCCCCTATGGAAGTTGTTTCATTACCTGTGTTAACTGCTTCTTAACCTGTGATAGTTGTTACTTACCCCGTGTTAGTTGTGTCTTCACCTGTTGTAAATGCTTCTTAACCTGTGGTAGTTGTTCCTTCCTCTGTGATATTTGTTTCTTCCTTTGTAATTTTTTGTTTCTCTAACTCTGGATGTTTTTTTCCCCTGTGTTAGTTGTTTCTCATCATGGGTTGTTGTTTTATCACCTGTGGTTAATGTTTTATCCCCTGCAATAATTGTGTCTATCTCTGTGGTAGTTTTTTCTTCACCTTTGATAGTTGTTTATTACTCTATGGTAATCTTTTTTTCACCTGTAGCAATAGCGTCTTCCTCTATGGCAGTTGTTTCTCTCTGTGGTAGTTGTTTCTTCATCTGTGGTAGTTGAATTTTCACATGTGGTAATATATTTACTGCCTGTGGTAACTGTGTCTTCTCCTGTAGTAGTTGTTTCTTCGCCTGTGGAATGGTTATTAACCTCTGGTTAATGTTTTTTCCCGTGTGGTAGTTGATTCTTCCCTGTGGAAGTTATTTATTCACCTGTGGTTAATGTTTCTTACCCTGTGGTAATTGTGTCTTCCTCTGTGAAAGTTGTTTCTTCCTCTGTGGTAGTAGTTTCCTCCACTGTGTAAGTTGTTACTTCACATCGGGTAGTTGTTTCCACCCTGTGGTAGTTTTAATTAACCTCTAGTAAATGCTTCTTCCCCTGTTGTAGTTGTTTCTTCAACTGTGGATGTAGTTTTTTCCCCTGTATTAGTTTTTTTTAACCCTGTGGTAGTACTTTTTTCCTAAGTGATAGTTATTTTTTCACATGTAGTTTTTCTTACCCTGCGGTGGTTGTTATTTTACCTGTGTTAAATGTTTCCTCGCTTGTGGTAGTTGCTTCTTCACCTGTAGTAGTTGCTTATTCACCTGAGTTTCTTGTTTTTTTCACCTGTGGTAGTTTTTCTTCTCATGTGGTAGTTTTGTCCCATGTGTTAGTTGTTTAATCATCTGTGGTAAATGTTTCTATATTTGTGGTAGTTTTTTCTTTACCTGTGGTAGTTGTTTCTTCCCCTGTGGTCGCTGTTTAACCCTTGTGGTCGTTCTTTATTCACTTGTGATTAATATTTCTTCCTCTGTGGTAATTGTGTTATCCTTTGTGGTAGTTGTTTCTTTACCTGTAATAGTTTTTTCACCTGTGGCAGATGTTTCTTCACCTGTGGTAGTTGTTTCTTCCCCTGTGGTAGATGTTTCTTCCCTTGTGGTTGTTGTTTCTCCACCTGTGATAGTTGTTTTTTCCTCCGTGGTAGTTGTTTTTTCATCTGTATTTGTTGTGCCTTCCCCTATGGTGGATGTTTCAAGAGCTGTGGTACTTATTTCTTATCGTGTGGTAGTTGTTTCATCCCTTGCAGTAGTTGTTTCTTCCCCTGTGTTAGATGTTCCTTCCCGTCGTGTAGTTGTTTCTTCACGTGGTGTGAGTTGTTTCTTCACCTCTGGTTAGCTGATTCTTCCCCAGTTTTAGTTGATTCTTCACATATGGTAGTTGATACTTCACCTGTTGTAAATGTTTCTTTAATTGTGGTAGTAGTTTCTTTACCTGTGTTATTTGTTTCTTCATTTTGGAAGCTGCTTCTTCCCATTTGGTAGTTTTTCCTTCTCATGTGGTAGTTGTTTCTTCCCCTATGGTAGTTGTTTCTACTCCGTTCGTAGTTGCTTATTCCCATGTGGTATTTGTTTCTACACCTCTGGTAGCTGATTCCTCCCATGTGGTAGTTGTTTCTACACCTCTGGTAGCTGATTTTTTCTCATGTGGTAGTTGTTTCTTCCCCTGTGGTAGTTGTTTCTTCCCCTTTGTTAGTTGCTTCTTCCCCTGTAGTAGTTGTTTCTTCCCCTGTGATCGTTTTTTCACCTGTGGTAGATGACACTTCACCTGTGGTAGTTTTTCCTTCCCCTGAGGTGGTTGTTTCTTCACTTGTGGTAGTTCTTTCTTCTCATCTGGTTGCTGCTTCTTCCCCTGAGGTTTTTAATTTCTTCAAATGTGGATGTACATACATCCGGGGTGGAAGCTATTTCTTCACGTGTGGTAGGAATTTCTTCCCTTTGGTAGTTTGTTTATTCAACTGTGGTAGTGATTCTTCACCTGTGATAGTTGCTTCTTCACTTGTTGTTAATTCACCTGAGCTAGTTGTTTATTCACCTGAGGTAGTGTTTTCATCCCATGTGGTAATTGTTTCATTACCTGTGGTAGTTGTTTATTCTCCTGTTTTAGTTGTTTCTTCAACTGTGTTATTTTTTTTTATTGCCCATGTGGTACTTGTTTCAACTGTGGTAGTTGTTTCCTTACCTGTGGTGGTTGTTTCTCTATCTGTGCTAGTTGTTTCTTCACCTGTGGTAGCTGCTTCTACTCCTGTTGTAGCTATTTATTCCCCCGAAGTAGTGTTTTCTTCACTTGTGTTAGTTGTTTTTCTTCACTTGTGGTAGTGTAACTTCACCTGTGGTGGTGCTTTTTTCCTCTGTGGTAGTTGTTTCATCACATGTGGTAGTTGCTTCTTTTCCTGTGCTGGTTGTTCATTCTCCTATGCTAGTTGTTAATTCACCTGTGTATTTTTTTCTTCACCTGTGGTGGTTGTTTCTTCACCTGTGGAAGATGTTTATTTATTTGTTGTAGATGTTTCTTTACCTGTGTTAAATGTTTGTTTGTTTGTTGAACATGTTTCTTTACCTTTGTTATATGTATCTTCACCTGTGGTAGCTGCTTCCTCCCATGTTGTAGTTGTTTCTTGTCATGTGTAAGTTGTTTCTTCACCTGTGGTTGATTTTTTTCACCTATGGTAACTGCTTCTTAACCTGTGGCAGTTTTATTCAGCCTGTGTAGTATTTTTATTCAACTGTGGTAGTTGTTTCTCCCCTGTAAGTTTTTTTTTCCTGTAATGTGTTTCTACCCTGTTTAAGTTGTTTTTTCAACTGTGATGTTATTTCTTCCCTGTGGTATTGTTATCTTCCACTGTGGTAGTTCTTTCTCCCCTGTGGTTTTTGTTTCTTCTCTGTGATAAATGTTTCTTCCCTGTGGTTATTGTCTTTTCACCTGTGGTAAATGTTTCTTCAACCTGGGTATTGTTCTTCCCCTGTGGTAATAGTGTCTTTCCTGTGGTATGTGTATTCTCCCCGTGGTAGTTTGTTCTTCCCTGTGGTAGTTGTTTCTTCCCCTGTGTAGTTGTTTCTTCTCCCTGTAGGTTATATGTTCTTTCCCTGTGGTAATTGTTTCTTCACCTGTGGTATTTTTTCCTTGTGTTAGTTGTTCTCTTAACTGTGTGATGTAATTTTTTTCCCTGTGTTATTGTTTTCCCCATGGGTATTGTTTATTCACCTGGGTAAATGTGTCTTCCCCTGTGTCAATTGTGTCTTTCCCTATGGTAAATGTTTCTTCCCCTCGGGAAATCTATTTCATCCTGTAGTAGTTGTTTATTACCCTGCGTAAATCTTTCTTTACCTGTGGTAATTGTGCTTTCCCAATGGCTATTGTTTCTTGCCTGTGGTATATTATTCCTTCTTCGCCTCTTGTTGTGTATTATTCACGTGTGGTAATTTTCTTTCCTCCGTATTGTGACTTTTCCCTATAGTAGTTGTTTCTTACCCCTGTGTCGTGTTATTTACCTGAAGTTAATTTTTTCTACCCTGTTGTAATACTATCTTCCCTGTTGTAGTTTTTTATTCTCATGTGGTTAATGATCTTCTTACCCTGTGGTAATTTGTCTCCCTATCCTTGCAGTTTAATTCTTCACTGTGTGTTATATTATTGCCCCTGTGGTAAAAGTTCTTCACCTGTGGTAATTTTCTTAACCTATGGTTAATGTTTTTTCACCTGTGGTATTTGTTTCTTCAACTGTGGCATTTGGGTTTTCCTTCACAGTGTATTTTTTATTCACCTGTGGAAAATACTTCATTCCCTGCGATAGTTTGTTTCTTCCCATGTGGTTATAGTTTCTTCCCCTGTGGTAGTTGTTTTTTCCCTGTGGTAGTTTTTGTTTTTTTTCCTTGTGGTATTGTTCCTTCTTATGTGGTTTATTGGTTTTTATTCACCTGTGGTAGTTTGTTTCTTCAACTGTGGCAGTTATTTCTTCCATGTGGTAATTTTTCTTCATACTCCTGTGGTAGTTGTTTCTCCACCTGTGATATGTTGTTTATTTGTTCTCTGTGTAGTTGTTTCTTTCCCCTAATTCACGATTTTCCCCCCCCGGGTGTTTTTCCTTTTTTTCTACTACATTGTTTGTTGTTCTTCCCCTATGGTGGATGTTTCAACAGCTGTGGTAGTTATTTCTTCTCATGTGGTAGTTGTTTCATCCCTTGTAGTTGTTTCTTTCCCTGTGTTAGCTGTTTCTTACCGTCGGGTAGTTGTTTCTTCACCTGGTGTGAGTTATCTCTTCACCTCTGGTTAGCAATTCTTCCCCAGTGTAAGTTGATTCTACATGTGTGGTAGTTGATACTTCACCTGTTGTAAATGTTTCTATAATTGTGGTAGTAGTTTCTTTACCTGTGTTAGTTGTTTCTTCATCTTTGGAAGCTGCTTCTTCCCATTTGGTAGGTTTTTTCTTCTCATGTGGTAGTTGTTTCTTCCCCTGTGGTAGTTGTTTCTTCGCCTGTGGTAACTCTTTCTTTACCTATGGTAACTGCTTCTTTACCTGTGGTAGTTGTTCCTTTTCCTGTGGTAATTGTTTCTTTAACTGTGGTAGTTGTTTCTACACCTGAGGTAGATGACACTTCACCTGAGGTAGTTTTTTCCTTCCCTGAGTTGGTTGTTTCTTCACCTGTGGTAGTTGTTTCTTCACAACTGTTGGCTGCTTCTTCAGCTGTGGTAGTTATTTCTTCAGATGTGGATGTACTTTCTTCCCCTGTTGTAGCTATTTCTTCACATGTGGTAGTAATTTCTTCCCAGAGTTGGTTGTTTATTCACCTGTGGTAGTTATTCTTCACCTGTGGTAGTTGCTTCTTCCCTTGTTGTTTATTCACCTGTGCTAGTTGTTTATTCACCTGAGGTAGTGTTTTGTTCCCATGTGGTAGTTGTTTTACTCCTGTGGTAGATATTTAATCACCTGTGGTAATTGTTTCATTACCCGTGGTAGTTGTTTATTCACCTGTTTTAGTTGTTTCTTCAACTGTGTTATTTTTTTATTTCCCATGTTGTACTTGTTTCAACTGTGGTAGTTGTTTCCTTACCTGTGGTGGTTGTTTCTCTATCTGTGCTAGTTGTTTCTTTACCTGTGGTAGTTGTTTATTCTCCTTTGCTAGTTGTTTATTCACCTGTGTAGTTTTTTCTTCACATGAGGTAGTTGTTTTTTCACCTGTGGAAGATGTTTCTTTATTTGATGGAGATGTTTCTTTATCTGTATTAGATGTTTCTTCACCTGTGGTAGCTGCTTCTTCCCATGTTGTTGTTGTTTCTTCTCATGTGTAGTTGTTTCTTCCCCTGTGGTTGTTTATCTTCACCTATGGTAACTGCTTCTTAACCTGTGGTAGTTCTCTGAGCCTGTGGTATATGTTTATTCAACTGTCGTAGTTATTTATACACCTGTGGTATTTGTTTCTTCTCATGTGGTAGTATTAGTTCTTCACCTGTGGTAGTTATATCTTTACCTGTGGTAGTTGTTTCTTCCCCCGTGATAGTTGTTTCCTCCACAGGGGTTGTTATTTCTTCTCCTGTGGCAAATGTTTCTTCACCTGTGTTAATTGTGTTTTCCCTGTGTTACCTTTTTCTTTACCTGTGTTACCTGATTCATTATCAGTGTTACTTGTTACATTACCTGTGGTAGTTGTTTCTTCCCCTGTGGCAGTTGTTTCTTCACCTGTAGTAGTTGTTTCTTCACATGTGGTAGTTATATATTCATGTGTGATAGTTGTTCCGGACCTGTGGTAAATAGTTCTTTACCTGTGATAAATGTTTCTACCCCTGTGGTACAATTTTCTTCCCCAGCGGTTACTTATTCACTTGTGGTAGATGTTTCCTAATTTTTGGTAGTTGCTTCTTCACTGTAGTAGTTCTTGTTCACATGTGTTAGATGTTTCTTCCCATTTGGCAGTTGTTTATCCCCTGTGGTAGGTGTTTCTTCCTTGTGGTTGTTGTTTTTTAAACTGTGCTTATTTTTCAAACCTGTTGTAGTTTTTTTTCCCTGTGTTAGTTGTTTCTTCACCTGACATAGTTGTTCTTCCTGTGTGTTAGTTGTTTCTTCCTGTGTGTTATTCTTTTCTTCCCCTGTGGTTGTTTTTTCTTCCATTTTTGAAGTTGTTTCTTCACCTATGGTAGTTTATTATTCACCTATGGTAGTTGTTTCTTCACCTGTGGTTGTTTTTTCTTCCCCTGTGATAGTTGTTTCTTCCCTTGTTGTAGTTGTTTTATCACCTGGGTTTGTTGTCTCTTCCCCTGTTGGAAATGTTTCTTCCCCTGTAGTAATTGTGTCTTCCCTGTGATAAATGTTTCTTCACCTGTGGTAATTGTGTCTTCGCCTGTGGTAGTTGTTATTTACTTGTGGTAGTTGTTTCTTCAATTGTGGTAATTTTTTCTTCCAATGTGGTAATTATTTCGTCACAAATGTTAGTTGTTTATTCCCCTGTGGTAGACGTTTCCTCTGCTTTGGAAGTTGTTTCTTCTCCTGTGGTAGTTGTTTCTCCCCCTTTGGAAGTTGTTTATTCACCTGTGGCAAATGTTTCTCCACCTCTGGTATTTGTATCTTCCCCTGTGGTAGTTCTTTCTTGACCTGTGGAAGTTTATTATTCACCTGTGTAAATGTTTCTTCACTTGTGGTAATTGTGTGTTCCCCTGTCGTAGTTGTTACTTCACCTGTGGTAGTTGATTCTATACCTGTGGTAGTTGTTTCATCTGTGTTAGTTGTTTTTTCATATGTGGTAGTTATTTCTCCACCTTTGGTAGTTCATCCTTCACTTGTGGTTGTTGTTTCTTCACCTGTGGTAAATATTTTTCAGCTGTGTTAATTGTGTCGTCTCCTGTGGTAGTTGTTTCATCACCTGTGTTGGTTGTTTTCTTCACCTGGGTTGGTTGTTTCTTGACCTGTGTTTGTTGTTTCTTCCCTTATGGTAGTTATTTCTTCCCCTCGGGTAGTTGTATATTCATTTGTAATAGTTGTTTCTTCACATGTGGAAAGATGTTTCTTCACCTGTGTTAATGTTGTTTTCCCCTGTGGTGCTTGTTTCTTTATATGTGGTAGTTATTTCTTCATATGTGTTAGTTGTTTCTTCCCCTAGGGTAGTTGTTTCTTTCCCTGTGGTAGTTTTTTCTTCACCTGTGGTAGTTTTTCACTCACCTGTGGTAGTTATTTCTTCCCCTGTGGTAGTTGTTTTTTCACCTGGGTTTGTTGTTTGTTCACCTGTTGAAATTGTTTCTTCACCTGTAGTAATTGTATATTCCCTTGTTGTAGTTGTTTCTGCAATTGTGGTGTTGTTTCATTATTTGTGGTTTTTCCCCCCTGTCATAGTTGTTTCTTTCCAAGTGGTAGTTGTTTCTTCACCTGTGGTAAATGCTTCTTGACCCTTGATAACTGTTTCTGATCCTGTGGGTGTAGTTTTTTTCCACTGTATTAGTTGTTTCTTTCCCTGGGGTAGTTGTTTTATTCACTTGCGGTTAATGTTTCTTACACTGTGGTAATTGTGTCTTCCTCTGTGGTAATTGTGTCTTCCTCTGTGGTAGTTGTTTATTACCCTGTGGTAAATATTTCTTTACTTGAAGTTATTGCATCTTCCCCTATTGTAGTTTTCTTTTACCTTTGGTAGTTGTTTCATCCCTTATGATAGTTGTTTCTTCCCCTGTGTGAGTTGTTTCTTCCCATCGGGTAGTTGTTTCTACCCTGTGTTAGTTTTTTATTCACCTCTAGTAGATGCTTCTTCCCCTGTTGTGGTTTTTCCCATGTATTAGTTGTTTTTAACCCTGTGGTTGTACTTCCTTCCTATGTGGTAGTTATTTTTTCACATGTAGTAGTTTTTCTTATCCTGTGGTAGTTGTTTATTCACCTGTGGTAGTTGTTTATTCACCTGTGTTACTTTTTTTCACCTGTGGTACTTTTTTCTTATCATGTGGTAATTTTTATCCCATATGGTAGTTGTTTAATCACCTGTGGTAAATGTTTCTATATTTGTGGTTGTTTTTTACCTGTGGTTGCTGTTCTTCCCCTGTGGTTGCTGTTAATTCCCTTGTGGTCGTTGTTTGTTCACGTGTGGTTAATATATCTTCCTTTGTGGTAATTGTGTTTTCCTATGTGGTAGTTGTTTCTTTACCTGTAGTAGCTGATTCTTCCCATGTGGTAGTTATTTCTACACCTCTAGTAGCTGATTTTTTCTCATGTGGTAGTTGTTTCTTCCCTTGTGGTAGTTGTTGCTTCTCCTTTGTTAGTTGCTTCTTCCCCTCGGGTAGTTGATTGTCCCCCTTTAGAAGTTGTTTCTTCCCCTGTGATCGTTGTTTTTCCACCTGTGGTACATGACACTTCACCTGTGGTAGTTTTTCCTTCCCTGAGGTAGTTGTTTCTTCACCTGTGGTAGTTGATTCTTCACATCTGGTTGCTACTTCTTCCCCTGTGGTAGTTATTTCTTCAATTGTGGATGTACTCTCTTCCCCTGTTGTAGCTATTTCTTCACATGTGAAAGTAATTTCTTCCCCTGGGTTGGTTGTTTTTTCACCTGTGGTAATTGCTTCTTTACTTGTTGTTTATTCACCTGTGCTAGTTGTTTATTCACCTGAGGTAGTGTTTTCTTCCCATGTGGTAGGTGTTTCTTCATCTGTGGTAGTCACTTCTTCCCCTGTTTTAATTGTGTCTTCAAATGTTGTAGTACTCTCTTCCCCTGTGGTAATTATTTCTTCACCTGTGGTATTTCGTTCTTCCCTTGGGGTGGTTGTTTATTCACCAGTGGTAGTTTTTTCTTTACTTGTGGTAGTTGATTCTTCCCCTGTTGTTTTTTCATCCTGAGTAGTACTTGTTTCTTGTCCTGTAGTAGTTGTTTCTTCCCCTGACAAAGTTGTTCCTTCTACTGCGGTAGTTGTTTCTTCGTTTGTGTTAGTTGTTTCTTCCCTTGTGTTAGTCGATTCTTCACTTCTGGTAGTTACTCACCTGTGGTAAATATTTCTTCACCTGTGTTTATTGTGTCTTCCCCTGTGCTATTTATTTCTACACCTGTGGTAATTTTTTTTGCCTGTGGTAGTCTCTTCTTCACGTGTGAACAATGTTTCTTCACCATTGGTAGCTACTTCTTTCCCTGTGGTGGATGTTTCTTCTTAAGTAGTAGTTCTTTCTTCCCCTGTGGTAGTTGTTTCTTCACCTTTTGTTACTGCTTCTTAACCTATGGTAGATGTTCCTTCCTCTGAGATTTTTTGTTTTTTCAAATGTGGATGTTTTTTCCCCTGTGTTAGTTGTTTATTCCCTGGAGTATTTGTTTAATCACCTGTGGTTAATGTTTCTTCCCCTACGGTAATTGTGTCTTTCTCAGTGGTAGTTGTTTTTTTCACCTGTGGTGGTTGTTTATTACTCTGTGGTAAATGATTTTTCACCTGTGGTAATAGTGTCTTCCTGTATGGCAATTGTTTCTCTCTGTGGTAGTTGCTTCTTCACATTTGGTAGTTGATTATTCCCAATTGGTATAAGTTTTTATTACCTGTGGTAATTGTGTCTTCCTCTGTGGTATTTGCTTTTTCGCCTGCGGTATTGGTTTATTACTCTGTGGTATTTTTTCTTTGCCTCTAGTAGTTGTTTATTTATTTATGGTAGTTGTTTATTTACCTGAAAATAGTTGTTTATTCATATGTAATAGTTGTTTATTTGCCAGTTGTAGTTTTTCCTTCCCCTGCGGTTGTTGTTCCTTCTGCTGCGGTAATTATTTTATCCCGTGTAGTACTTATTCCTTCCCATGTAATAGGTGTTTCTTCAACTGTGGTAGTGGTTTTTTCAATTATGGAATTTGTGTCTTCGCTTGGGTTGTTTATTCTAAACCTGTAGTAGTTGTTTCTTCCCCTGTGGTAGTTGTTCCTTCTTCTGTATAGCTTTTTCTTTCCCTGTATAGCTGTTTCTTCAACTGTGGTAGTTGTTTCTTCTCATGTGGTAGCTGTTTAAACTCCAGTTGTAGTTGTTTTTTCCCTGTCTTAATTGTTTTTTCACCTGTGTTAGTTGTTTCTTCACTTATGATGGTGGTTTTTTTACCCTGTGGTAAATGTTTCTTCAAATGTGGTAGTTGTTTCTTTCCATGTGGTAGTTGTTTCTTCTCCTATGGTAGATGTTTTAACACCTGTGGTAGTTGTTTATTCCCCTGTGGTAGTTGTTTATTCCTTTGTGGTAGTTGTTTATTCCCCTGTGGTAGTTGTTTATTCCCGTGTGGTAATTGTTTCTTCACATGTGGTATTTAGTTCTTCACCTGTGGTAGTTGTTTATTCCCCTGTGGTAATTGTTTTTCCCTTGTGGTATTTGTTTTCTTCACCTGTATTTGTTCTGTCTTTACTTCTGGTATTGTAACTTCACCTGTGGTAGTGCTTTCTTCACCTGTGATAGTGGTTTCTATGCCTGTGGTTGTTTTTTCTTCCCTTGTGGTAGTTTTTTATTTATCTGTGTTAAAAATTTCTTCACCTCTTTAATTGTGTCTTTCCCTGCAGAAATTGTTTCTTCCACTTAGGTAGTTTTTTTCAGCTGTGGTAAATATTTCTGCAACTGTGGTATTTGTGTCTCCCCTTGTGGTAGTTCTTTATGGACTGCTGGTAGTTGTTCATTTACATGTGGTAAATGTTTTTTCACTTCTGGTAATTGTGTCTTCTGCTGTTTTAGTTGTTTCTTTAGCTGCGGTAGTTGTTTCTTCAACTGTCGTCGCTGTGCCTTCCACTGTGGTAGTTGTTTCTTTTCGAGTTTTAGTTGTTTCTTCCCCTGTGGCAGTTGTTTAATTACATGTGGTATTTGCTTGTTTACCCATGGTAGTTGTTCCTTCACCTGTGGAAATTGTTTCTTCCCCTGTGACAGTTGTTTTTAACGTGTGGTTATTGTTTCTACACCTGTGGTAATTCTTTCTTCAAGTGTGGTAGTTGTTTCATCATCTCTGGTAACTGCTTCGTAACCTGTGGTAGTTGTTTTTTCTACTGTGGTAGTTTTTTTTTACCTGTGGTAGATGTTTTTTCCTCTGTGGTCAATATTCCTTACGATGTTATTATTGTGTCTTCCCCTGTGGTAAATGTTTCTTCAACTGTTGTAATTGTGACTTCCCCTGTAGTAGTTGTGACTTCCCCTGTGGTAGTTGTTTCTTCAGCTTTGGTAGTTGTTTCTTCCCATGTGTTAGTTGTTTCTTCACCCGTGGTAGTTATTTCTTCACCTGTGGGAGTTGTTACTAAACATTTTTTAATTGTTTTCTTCCCCTGTGGTAGATGTTTCATCCCCTGTGGTAGTTGTTTCTTCACCTGTGGTAGTTGTTTCTTCACCTGTGGTAGTTGTTTCTTCACTTGAGTTAGTTGTTCCTTCCCCTGAGGTAGTATTTTCATAACTTGTGGTAACTGCTTCTTAACCTTTGGTAGTTGTTCTTTCACCTGTGGTAATTGTTTCTTCACCTGTGGTAGTTGTTTCGTCACATGAATTAGTTGTTTCTTTCCCTGTGATATTTGTTTCTTTCACTGTGTTTGTTATTTCTTCCCCTTTGGCAAATGTTTCTTCACCTGTGTTAATTGTGGCTGCCCCTGTGTTACTTGTTTCTTTACCTGTGGTAGTTGTTTCTTTACGTGTGTTAATTGTGTATTCATATTTGGTAGTTTTTTTCTTCTATTTTGGTAGTTGTGTCTACACCTCTGTTTGTAGATTCTTCACTTGAGATAGTGTAATTTCACGTGGTAGTGCTTTCTTCCTCTGTGGTAGTTTTTTCATCACCTATGCTAACTGCTTCTTCACCTAGGTTAGTTGTGTATTCACCTGTGCTAGTTGTTTCTTCCCCAATGGTAGTTGTTTATTCACTTGTGGTAGATGTTTCCTCATTTGAGGTAGTTGCTTCTTCTCCCATAGTAGTTGTTTCTTCAACTGTGTTTGATGTTTCATCCCATGTGGTAGTCGTTTCTCCCCCTGTGGTAGGTGTTTCTTCCTTGTGGTAGTTGTTTTTTAAACTGTGCTTATTGTTTCAACACCTCTGGTAGTTGTTTGTTCAGATGTGTTGTTGCTTTTTCCCCTGTCTTAGTTGTCTCTTCACATGTGTTAGTTGTTTCTTCACCTATCATAGTTGTTCTTTCTGTGTTATTTGTTTCTTCCCCTGTGAGTGAGTTATTCTTTTCTTCCCCTTTGATAGTTGTTTCTTCACTGCTCGCATTTGTTTCTTCGCCTGTGCCCCCTGGTGATTATTTCTTCACCTGTGGTGTTGTTTCTTGCACCTGTGGTAGATGTTTCATCCTCTGTGTTAATTTTTTTCCCCTTTGTTAGCATTTCTTCACCTGTGGTAGTTGTTCTTCCATTTTGTAGAGTTTCTTCACCTATGGTAGTTGATTGTTCAACGGTGGAAGTTGTGTCTTCCCCTGTGGTATTGTTTTGTTACTGTGTAGTTGTTTGTTCCCCTGCTGTAGTTGTTTATTTACTTTTTAAAAATGTTTCTTCTCCTGAGGTATTTTATCTTCCTTTTTCGTAGTTGTCTCTTGCCCTGTTGTAATTGTGTCTTCCTCTGTGCTAGTTGTTTCTTCCACCTGTTGGTAGTTGTTCTTCCCCCTTTGGTTGTTGTTTATCAACTTTGGTTGATGTTTCTTCCCCTGTGGTATTTGTTTCAACCCTTGTAGTAGTTGTTTCTTCTCCTGTGGTAACTGCTTCTTAACCTGTGGTAATTGTTCCTTCTCCTGTAGTAATTGTTTCTTCACTGTGTTAATAATTTCTTTCCTTTTGTTAGTTGTTTCTTAATGTGGATGTGGTTTTTGCCTGTTTTAGTTTTTTCTTCCCTGTGGTAATTGTCTTCCCTTGTGGTAATTGTTCTTCCCTTTGGTAACTGTTTCTTATCCTGTGTAAATTGTGTCTTCCCCTGTGGTAAATGTTTCTTCCCCTGTGGTAGTTGTTTCTTCCCCTGTGGTAGTTCTTTCTTCACCTGTGGTAGTTCTTTCTTCACCTGTGGTAGTTAGTTCTTCAGTGTAGTAGTTATTTTTTTCCTCTGTTATAGTTGTTTCTTCCCTGTTGTAGTTGTTTCTTCCCCTGTTGTAGTTGTTTCTTCCCCTGTTGTAGTTGTTTCTTCACCTGTGTTTGTTGTTCCTTTGCCTGTTGTAAATGTTTCTTCCTCTGTAGTAATTTTATCTTCCCCTGTGGTAGTTTTTTATTCACCTGAGTTTGTTGTTTCTTCCCCTGTGGTAGTTGGTTCATTTCTTGTGGTAACTGCGCCTTATCCTATGGTAGTTCTTTCTTCCCCTGTGGTAGTTGTTTCTTCGTATCTAGTAGTTGTGTCTCCCATGTGGTAGTTGCTTCTTCCCATGTTTAAGTTGTTTTTCATCTGTGGTAGTTGTTTCTTCACCTGTGGTAGATCTTTCTTCATCTGTGGTAGTTGTTTATTCACCTGTTATAGTTATTTCTTGAACTGTGGTAACTGCTTCTTCACCTGTGGTTTTAGTTTCTTCCTCTGTGGTAAATGTTTCTTCGCTTGTGGTAAATGTTTCTTCACCTGTGGTATTTGTGTCTTCCCCTGTGGTAGTTGTTTCTTCCCCTGTGGTAGTTGTTTCTTCCCCTGTGGTAGTTGTTTTCTTCCCATGTGGTAAATGTTTCATCACCTGTGGTAATTGTTTCCTTCCCTGTGGTAGTTGTTTTCCCTTCCCCTGTGGTAGTGTTTCTGTTCCTTCCCCTGGTGGTATTGTTTTTTTTTCTTCCCCTTGGTATTTCCTTCTTCACCTGTGGTTTTTTGTCCTCTTTCTCTCTGTGGTAAATTGTTTCTACCCCTGTGGTTTTGTGTCTTTTTTCTCTGTGGTAAATATTTCTTCACCTGTTAAATTATGTCTTCCCCTGTGGTAATCGTGTCTTCCCTTGGTGTTGTTTCTTCATCTCTGGTAGTTGTGTCTCCCTTGTGGTAGTTGCTTCTTCCCATGTTTAAGTTTTTTTTCATCTGTGGTAGTTGTTTCTTCTACCTGTGGTAGATGTTTCTCCATCTGTGGTAGTTGTTTATTCACCTTTTATAGTTATTTCTACACCTGTGGTAACTGCTTCTTAAACTTGGGTATGTTTTCCTTCCCCTGTGTAGTTGTTTCTTCACCTGTGTAGTTGTTCCTTCTTCTGTGGTAAGTATTTATTTACCTGTGGTTTATTTCTTCCTTGCTCCTGTGTAGTTGTTTTCTTCCCCTGTGGTAGTTGTTTTCTTCACCTGTGGTGTTGTTTCTTCACCTTTGGTTGTTGTTTCTTTACCTGTAGTAGTTTTTTATCCTTACCTATGGTAGCTGCTTTCTTCCCCTGTGGTAATTGGTTTATTCATCACCCATGGTAGTGTTGTTTATTCTCAACCGTTGTAGTTGTTATTTTACCCGTGTTAGTTTGTTTCATCTTCTGTGTAGATTGTTTCTTTACATGTTTAATAGTGGTTTCTTTACCTGTGGTAGTTGTTTCTTCTCCTGGGGTATTTTTTATTTATGTGTGGTAGCTGCTTATTCTCCTGTGGTAGAAATTATAAAAAAAAGGAAATATGTATGGGGTTTGGCAAAATTTTAGGGATAAAAAAGAAATTGTTAGGCAGAATTTTTGGCTGTGGGTCTAGACGTTTTAATTAATTTTTACTTACTTTTTAAATAAATTTTGTATTATTTTTAAAAATAATGATGTTTAATTTTAAAATTTTTTTTGCTGTTAAAGTTCAATGGTCAAGGATTCCGAGTATTCAGTCCTGCTCTCCTTGCTTCGAGTCACTAATACACCTCTCCTGAGTTGCGAGTTCGCCTATCCTGCTTAGTGCGTTTTAGTAGATTTTGAGGAAATAAGGAATGTTTTGAGATAAAAAAGATGGCCGCCATCCGATCAAAATAACACATCAGGAGGTGCTCCGTGCTCCGACGTCCCCTATACATTTATAGACGAAATATCATGTTTTGGTAGTTTTACATATACAGTTTGTGTGATGCTTTAAACGCACATCGAAATTTAACTTAAAGCATATTATTTATAGAAAAGGCCTTTGATATTTTGTCTTATTTGCTGTTCATGGTAAAGTCCTCTTATTTGGAATAATGGTAAAAAAATGTGATTTATTTTAGCTATTGACATAAACTTCCGAGTGCAGTAGAATGTACACACGCTGTTTATTACTTGCAATGCAATGTTTATTTAGAAATGTGGTTAAGGGATAAAAGATGGCTGAAAGTAAAAAGTTACTAGGGCCTCAAAAGTACTCACTTTACAATGAGCAGCCTTTACATGTTTTAAACAAAGAAATGTGGTAATAAATTCGAGTATTTCAAAGAGAATATATTCAGAGATAGTTAAAATTCGTTCTTTCTTTCATTTACTTACTGTCCAGTAATGTTGGGACGTGCATTACCGGTATATATTTATATGTTTATATTGTGTTAAGTAAACCTTAAAAAAATGTCTAATAAGAGGTTTATGTATACATTTTTCTGTCATTTCAGGCAAAAAAACTACGAAAATTGTTATCGATAGCTTTTACAGGCGTGTCATGTGGGACACTATTAGAGACATTTATGTTGTCAAGAAAATCGTACCAACGTACCAACTGTAGGGAAACCTATTCTAATTCTGCGTGAAAAGATAGGGTGGAATTGGTGTCAGTCGTCTCTAGGAAGACTTCTCAAATATATAGGCTTCTTGTGGAAAAGATCACAAAAGAGACGGGTGTTTCTAGTTGAAAGAGCTGACATCGTCGCGTGGCGTTCAAAGTATTTGACATCAATGAAACGCCTGAGAAGAGAATGCAGACACATATTTTACATTGGCGAAACGTGGATTGACGCTGATTTGACATTTAAGAGGTGCTGGCAAAAGAAAGGTGACATTGAAAGATTAGTAGAAAGTGGTAATGCAGCAAACAGACCTATTGTTCTACACATCGGGTTGCAAGAAGGCTTTCTTCCAGGTGGGCAGTTAATTTACAAGGCAAGTTCGACGACAGCGAATTATCACAAGCAGATGAATGCCCTGAATTTTGAGAAGTGGATTTCGCAGCAAGTTTTACCAAATCTGCCACCAAATTCCGTGATAGTTATGGACAACATTGTATCATTGGAAGCAAGTAGAAAGGCCACCGTCAAAATATGACGCGAAGAAAAAAATCGTGGCGTGGCTACAGGGAAAAGGGATCTCTTGCGACGAAACAATGAGAAAAGCTACTCTCATTGAATTGCTTGAAAACCATCGACCAAGAGAGAAAGTATTTGCTGTTGACAGGGTATTCCAGCAACATAGTACCTAGATTGCCCACTTATATGTGCAATTTAAATGCCATAGAACTAGCCTGGGCTAAGATTACACGTCACATCAGAGCTCACAAAACGACTGGAAATTTATCACTGCAAGTCTTACAGATTCTAACAACAGAAGCCGTAGCAAAGGAAGACTGTGCAGACACGTTGAAGGAATTGAAGAAGAGGACTGGAAGAACGACTGCCTCATGGAGTTAGCAGTAGATGAATTCTTAATCAAACTGGACTGTGACGGCGATGACACAGATGATGAAACCGAAAAAAATTCACACCATTACAGCTTCAGTGAGCTAGAAATTTGTAGTGAATGTGATAGTGACAGCTCTTGCTTAGCTCAGCCATTGTAAGTATTAAAACTAGATTATATCTTACTGATACATGTACTCTACACTGTCATTTATTTGTTTTTCTTAATCACTTTTTAATTAGTGAGCTAGGAATATTTTTACTTTTCCGTAAGCTTCCTCAACAACAGTGAATAAACATTATTAACAATGCTATGTTTAGTCATATTCGTAGTATGTGTTATCAGTTTGTACAATTTATATCCACTTTTATTTGTACTTATACTGTTAGTTACATTGTTTTTCTTTTATTTTTACTTATACTATTTCATAAATCCTTTTTTGTCGAAGCAACTGGAATCATGAATGTTACGTGGCATCATTTGAACAATTAATAGTTTTAATCCTGAATACTTGTAAATAAGTAAATTTAAGCTGAACATTTCACTACATTTTCCCTTATTTTGACTTTTTGTTCCCACACCATGATCTATAGTAACACTATTCATTCTTATAGTCGCTGTGTACTGTAACATTATACGCTCACATCTTGTTCAGTAATAATTCGTTACAACTGAATAGTTGTACCTAAGTATTTTTCATTAGTTATGCTTATTTGTCACATCATAATCTTGGGTCATTTATTGTTAAGTATTACCATCATGTCCTAAAAATATTCTATCAAACTGTGTTCAATTGGTAATTACTTTTAAATTATAATACTTGTAAATTGGTAGTTGTTAACTGATTGTCACTGTAGTTTTTAAATTTTGTTTTTTTTTTTAGACTAACGATTTCTTTTTTTATATATATATTCACCCTCCATTGTCTATTAAATATATGGTGAGTAATTTTAAAGAGCTTTCTAATGTAACACATGGAAATAAGTGTTGTTAACTATTCATGTTACTGACTCTGGTGAACATATAAGTTAACTAACTTCCTAACGTTATGTCTATACATTGTATCATCAACCCCTGAAAACCATATTTTCGCACTATTGTCTCACTTACTGGTTTTTAATCTTAATGCGTAGTTTAAATAAATTCATACAATTACAGTGAAACTATTTTATTTATGTTAAATTGCTTTTTGTTAATAGCACTTGATACTCAATAAAATATTTTGCCAAACGGAGCAAAATTGACTTATTAATTTCTAGTACTGGCTATGATATTAATGTTATCCCCACTCACCTTTGTAATAATTTCGTATTCATGCCAAATACAATGTTTAAAGACGTGTAGCTGAAAAAAATTAATACATCCACTCTTTCTCCGGGACTTAAACCCAGAACATCTAGTACTGAAAGCTGGTGCGCAACAAACTGTGCTACAAAACAAAAGTGTCGGCGATAGACGCGTTGCAAACACTTTTGTTAGAAGTGATCAGTGAAATGTTTACAAGATGCGTAGTACGTCGTTCCACAGTACACTTTAACAGTCGAAGGGAGGGACGCGACAAGCCAAGCCTTGTGATTTCCGAGGGAAGCGGGAGATAAACTAGGACTAGGGCGTCCAGCCCTCACGACGTTTTACGCCAACAGTACATTCCTGATCAAAGTTATACCAGTAGTCCAATGCCGTCTAAGTTAATTTTACATTTTCATAGGCAACATAGTAAACCACAAATCAAACTGGAATCTAAAATCATTATCTTCAATTTTTACAAGTACACATTGTTTCTAGATTTTTCTGGGTAATCTCAAGAAGAATTCGGATCAATTGAATATCTGGCAGGAAATGCCATTGCCCCTGCTCCTCAAAGCTCCAAATAAAAGATATCTGAATCTGGACGTTAACATCCCGATAACGTACGATCTGTACCTGCGTAGAAGAAAAACATTTTTGAACCCGAGTCGGATAGCTTCTATCGAAAAATTTTCAATACTCGCTTCAATTTAAGTTTTCACAGGCCGCAGTCTGACACGTATGTAACCTGTGATGGGCTACAAAACAAAATATTGCATGACACTCCTGAAGAAAAACATGCAGCTGTAAACCAAAAAGAATCACATGTAAGGAAAATGGAAGCAGGTATAGAAGAAAAAAAAGGTGCAAAGAAATACAAGTAGAAGGTAAAGCTGTACTATGTTTTGACTTGTAAAAAATTATTCCTACACCTCATGTCAAAAATTCCAAGATATGTTACTTAAGACAGCCGTGGACTTGCAACCTAGACATAGGACCTACATGAGCATAAACATGGAACTGTAAATATGTACATATGGCATGATGGGGGGGGGGGGGGAGTAGAGGATGGCAAGAGATAGCTTCCCGTCTTCTGAAGCACATTGACTGTCTGCCTCCCCACATAAAACACATTATAGCCTTCAGCGACAGTTGTGGAGGACAAAATAAGAGCCACAAAATTGCCAAAGTTTGGCTGTACATCATCAAGAACACACAGACTGAATCGGCAACAAATGCGACCGAGACTTTGTTATTATTGAAGTAAAAAAGAACTGCGAAAGGAACATGTATGTCCTCCAAGATTGGATGGACGTAGTTGTCTCTGCTAGACGTAAGTTCATAGTAACAAGAATGTTAGAAAAAGACTTCATTGACATGGAGCAACAAGATGGTTTTACTTCAGTTTAGCAATCCAACCATTCTGTTCTACAAGAAATCTGTAGGATCCATTGAGTCATTCCAAGTACTGTCAATGTGAGCAGCAAGATATGGTAAACATCCTGCGCTGATTCCACCTCATCAAACTGCCCTTGCAACACCTAAACTAAAGACTAAAGAATACCACAACTTGATGGAACTTCTAAACTGCCCTTGCAACACCTAAACTAAAGAATACCACAACTTGATGGAACTTCTAAACTTTGTGCCGCCGATTTACCATCCATTTTATAATAATCTGCAATAACTCACGTGCACTCATCAAGCGCCCACTCAGGCAGATGATGAAGGGGAATTGGACGACTTAAACATATTTACTCAGATGAGGACTGACTAATTTCCTTGAGTTTGTTTTAATCGTTGTTGTAATGAGCTGTTTTTAAGTGTAAGACCTTACATACATTTTTGTACCTCTAATAGAACAACATAACCTTTTGTAAACTTAAAATTTGTTTCACTATCCAGTACTTTGGTTGGAAGCCAAGGGATCTAAGTGCTGCCCGTTTGGAAATCAAGGGGTCTAAGTACTGAGTAACAATATTAAATTGATAAAAATTCATACTTTCGGGTGTGTGTGTGTGGTTTTTTTTTTTTTTTTTTTTTTTTTTTTTTTTTTTTTTGTCATAAGCTAAATGGTTTTTCCTTTAAAATCCGCATAACATTAATTTATTTAACTTGACATCAGTTATCTCAAAATGACATTTTTCTTACTTGAATCCCTTGGCTTCTGGGCTCCTCAGTGGCCGCTGCGAACACGTCAGCCTATATCAGTTATATTATGCGCACGCGCTCCGCGTGCGTATAATATAACTGATATAGTATTACACCCGCAGAAAATGTTTTACTGTTGATAACATGAATGCTCTTGCTGCCAACTAAACATTTATTGGCAGCCAATAAACGTTTTTTACTAATCATATATGTCAGCGAGCACTAAGTAGTTTTAGTACTAGACAATCTACGTGTTATTGGGCATCACTATTTTTTTTTCAACAACACAAACGAGCGAGGTGGCGCATTGGTAACTCACTGGACTCGCGTTCGGGAGGACCTGGGTTCAATTCCCAGCCCGGCTATCCTGATTTCGGCCTTCCATGATTTTCCGAAATCACTCCAGGAGAATGTTGTAATGGATCCCAAAGAAAGTCCATTGCCAATTCCTTCCCATTCCATCTTCGCTGTGCAACTTGCACCGTCTCTAATGGCCGTGCTGTAGACGAGACGTTAAACCCAACTACCTACATACCAACAACATAATCTCGCCTTAGCAATCATCAACCAAACAGTTTTTGTAGCCATTAACAAATTATATTTTTCATTGAGATTTTTTCGGAAAAGTAAATTAATTTTAAATGTCTATAAGTTGTTTAATTAATTTTTGAGATGTTATTTTCTTTCGTCCTCAAACTTTTTTCAGTCTTCCGTTTCACATCGCAACGAAATAAGATAGACTATTATAATTTTATGATAATCAACGCCCTTGACACAGCGATATAAAATGAACCTACCAGAATGAGGAATGTATTTTTCCTGAATCGTGCGGGATGTCGAATATAAGAATACCCAGTGAGAAGTGTGAAACTAATGATAATCATATGCTGGCTACATTTGTATTGAATTGCATTTTGAAATGATGGAACTCTACTTATAAGCACTCCAATGACACGTATTCTAGATCGTACCCACAAGCTTGTGAAGGTAACTTGCATCACATCATGACCAAATAATTTCTAAAGATAATTTAAAAAGTATTTAATAAACATATTTACTTGAGATAACTAATTGGTACTTTGGAGTAATTAAGCATATTTTTTTTAAACCCCAAAAATGTGTCATTCGCGTGAATTTATTATGTAACATGTTTGACCTGGTTAGGAAGATGTATGTCATTTACTTCTTTTAGAACATACGCTTTGATCACAACTACTGATATTTTTGAAGTGAGCTCCTAGTAAACGGAGAGTGTTTGGAAGTACTGCAGCGGTTCTTCTTTCTCAATGTTACGTGTTTATCTACCATGTGCTAGTTTATTATTTCTTAGAACATAACGATTAATATCTAGGGACCGAGTAGTTTCTCGAGCTCGCATTGGTAAAGGCTAGGCTTCTCTTTTGTGTGTATTGCATTTCAGTCATATTTACTACCGTGCCACAGTTTCTTACTAAGGGTCCTTAATAATTTGGCGTTATAAGCCAACACCAAGCTAGACTCAACAACCCCTACACACTTAAAGAAGTCACTTGTTGACTGGCTGCAGCCACGGGGACAACACACTCTCCTCTTAGATCAGTCTACACGGAATGAAGTACTTCAAGGCATTACGAATGAGCGGAGGTCAGATGCACGTGAAACTAACATCAACTTGATGCCGTCTAGCTTGAAGCCGTCTAGCTTGATGCCGTCTAGCTTGATGCTGGATCATATTGCAAAATTATGAGGTCTCTGTCAACCGCGTTGTGGACGACTTGAGTGTTTCTGCTAGTAAATTAGTCTCGTCAAAGTGAGTACTTCGCAACACAACACATAATATCTAAATGTACATTTTTTTATTCCACAGTAGACAATGTTCGGTACAGGTGGCCGGTACGATTACTCGGAAAACTTTATTGGATGCAGCTAAAAAAGTAAAAATTAAACATCTACAATAATTCTGCACATACATATTAACAGTAATATTATGGCGAGTCCGTTTCAATATATTTTCAATCGGAGCTGCGTAGCTGTTGCTGGCGGTCTTCGGCTCGACTCGGACGAGCTCGGCAATTTTCAGCTCGACTCGGGGTGTGCTCGGAAACCGTCGACGCTGGTTTGTCGAACTTACCCGAAGGTGCCCGGCAGTTACGTCCACTAATTCTTCAAGCGTGTATTTGATTCTAGTAGCCATATTGGTTTTATAGACACAGGGTATGTCAAATCGTAAATCTTAATTTATTACCGATTTAAAAACTATTTGAATTATAAATAATTTCGTTATCTTGTGTCGTAATTATACATAGGGTATTGCGGCAACTGCAAAATCTCTCACGCAATTACTACATTTCCAGTCGCGTTAAAAACGCTGGAAAAATCCCGTATAAGTACATGGTGCACGAAAATTATAAGGTAGGCTGTTACACGAATTTTGGATGAAGAATAAAAATTATATAGTGAGATAAAGGGTCCACAGTTCGACTATCGACCTGACTTTTATGATCAATTTTAACGAACTTTGTACGTGATTTTCTGTCTGTTTACGTGCTTATACATACCTGTTACAAAAATTTTTGCAATCTCAAAAGTTGAGCTATGGCTTAAGGACCTGAGTTCTAGGACCGATTAAAAATTATATTAATTTTCTACCTGACTTAAATAAAAAAATAATAATTTGTTCGGTGAATATTATAGGATCTTATATTAAAAGCGAAACCGAAGTATTAGCCAGCGGATGTAGGAATCAGAGTGAGGCAATAAGATTGCAAATCTATTGATGACCCGAGATTTTGTAGCCTTTTTTAGCGGTCTTCGTGCATTAATTTTTCACTGTTTAATATTCATGCGCAGCTGATATAAAGTTTTAAACAATTTACAAACGCCTAGCGCCCTGAGTTCGAAGCCTGAAATCGTAAAAAAATATTAATTTTCTCGTGTACTTAGAAACAATCTGGCTATTTTTCCGAGTTATGGGAGAATGTATCTAGAGAGCAGACGCATTCTGATACCTTAGTTAAAGTTAGGGCGACGAATAGTTAATATTGATTTGGAAGAATTCTTTTGCTATACCGTGATTATGAATTGAGAATACGAAGGTGTGCATTTGACCTTGAACATGGAGCAGCTACCTTCATCACCGCTACCTGATTACCGAATGTGTCGAGTCAGTTATCGAGTTTTTACCTTCGGCCAAAATACTCGTTGACATAAAAGACTCCTCTGTACGAAGAGTCCTTTTCGCATGAGGATGATTTACGACAATCGCCACACACACTGTTCCCACACGGTGATACTTTGAAGAACCACATCAAGAACTATAACGTGTGCAGGGCAAAGCACAAATAATGTAATACTAAACATTCAAAAACGACGTTTAATGTTTCCATCACTAGCAAGTAGAGTTCTTCTAAAACAACATAGCATATTAATTAACTCTAACACATATAAGAACAGTTACATCTGTAATCTAATTGAACCTCCAGTTAAGAATTATACATCTAATATCAATGAGCATTTATACTACCATCCATAATCAGTATTAATTAACTCAATTTTACTCTTGATACTCATAAAACAAATCTAAATCAGTTTAGGATTATATTAAAGTCATATTAAAGTACAGTCCGACATGACTCTCCATAGAATTAGACATAAATTTCTTGACAATATTAGAGTTATTTAATGAACCTACAATGCAAACTAGTTATATTAACCTAAAATACAGTTATCAATACATTCTTGATTTCAAGCTCATAGTTCAACTTATTGACTAGAATAGATATTTACAAAATTTACAAAAACAAACATAACCTAATAATTAAGCAGTATGTGTTCGTCATACACAGGAATGTTTATCAACCTTTTCATGGCTAGAGTTTAACTCACCAACGATGCCATTAGATTCGGCTGTGTTCAGCCCCAGTAAATTCCTAACAGCAATTATTAACTAGACATATAAGTATAAATTTAAATGCAATATTAAATCTTCATATCTATAAAAGGAACATAATTTCAAATGCAATAAATTCAAACATAATTATTTCAGGTAATCAATCTCTAGAAACTATCTAGGGTGGCGAGTGTGCCCAATACATAGCCTCGATCGTAAAGAAATGGCATGTTATAAATCTTCTAAAATAGTATAATAATGTTATAATCACGGCGAAAGCAACGGGTAGCCCCTTAAAGCTTCCCGGGATAAAATATTAAATAAATACAAAGTCTCACAATCAGTTAACCTTCAGCCCACGTATGAGTTGTGGCCCCTAGCAGACACAGCATTTAACTGGCAATAATTACTGTAAAACGGAGAACAAGATCGAAGAGCAAGAGGCACAATAAGAACACTTAATTTGATATTATCTGCAAATATCTCAGACAATTACAAACTGTTAAACCAACTAGAAACTGTATGCACCAGAGAAATTTACAGCAAAAGCTAATTCGTATTGCACAAAGTAAATTAACCCGTGTCATTACGACGTACCGTTTTACTTATTGAAGTACATTTCAGGTTTTCATTGAATGACCGCATATCAAATGCTTCGAAGCACCCATCTGTTACATTGACAAATTATCACAAAGGTAAATTAGCAGACATACTAATTCAACTCATGTTGGCAGAATAGACGATATTAATACGGCGAGAGCGAAGAGTAAAGAGGGTTGGGGGGGGGGGAGGGTGCCCGCGCGAGCAAGGTGCCTTCACGTGCTCGTGGGGTCCCCGAGACGATGTTGTCCTCCTCATGGCCACGTGCATGACAATCTACGAGCGACCAGCGTGTGCGCGAAGGCCCGCTCATGGTCGTGATGGAGGTGCATTTGTAACAGATGCATTAAGCAGGCTTTCTACTGGCGCATGTCCGCGCGAGCAAGGAGACTTCACGTGCTCGTGGGGTCCCCGAGACGATGTTGTCCTCCTCATGGCCACGCGCATTACAATCTACGAGCGACCAGCGTGTGCTCGAAGGCCCGCTCATGGTCGTGATGGAGGTGCATTTGTAACAGATGCATTAAGCAGGCTTTCCACTGGCGCATGTCCGCGCGAGCAAGGTGACGTCACGTGCTCGTGGGGTCCCCGAGACGATGTTGTCCTCCTCATGACCACGTGCATGACAATCTACGTGCGACCAGAGTGTGCGCGAAGGCCCGCTCATGGTCGTGATGGAGGTGCATTTCTACCTGACTGATGCAAAGATGGTATTTCAACAGTGAGTGGGTCCGAGCTCGGCACTGGTGTATCCTTGTCAGTCGGTGACATGTATCGGCAGGTGGAAGTATCTACAGGTATTACAGCAGCTTATGTTGTTTTATTAGCTGGAAACCAACTTCTAGAGCAAAAAATAACTGAAGTAGTAGGGGCGTGGGGGTTTCATTTCACCTAGGATTAATTGGGATTAATTGATGGATTATCGATCCGATTTTAATCCGATCCAAATTTGAAAGGGTTAGATTTATTGATAGGGGTTAATAAAAACGGCAAATTTTAATAAGATTACATTATTTTTCTTGATTTAGTTGTGTATAGTTCTTCCTTTCTTTCCTTTTGTGAGTAGCAGGAGCTCTGTACGATGTTGATGCTGTGGTGTTCTGGAGGTGACTGACCAGATTGGTCCGGTTGCAATGTGTTATATAGGTGTTGAGTTGAGTGCAGGAGTGCACTAATGGTCATTTTGATGTGTTTGTAGGAATATTGGTGGTAGATAGGCGATTTTTACAAATAAATTTAACACATGAGAAATAATTCAGAGTGTTTAAACGATTTCTACCTATGAATAAATAACACGAGATAGTGAATTTAAATAAATGCTCTCATAAAGAATCAGGTGAAATTGCGTGAGCCTCCAGTATGGAATTAAACATAACATGATTTTATTACCCCGAGCTGTTTGTTAGAAATATAATTTACATGAGAGAGAAGTATAAAAAATGAACATACAACTACATGACTATGCCAATTACATGAGTCTCCAGCTGTTAAAAAATGAATTAACGATATCTACCTACAACAAATAAAAAAATTCCCTATTAATTAAACAAACAAAATATATATATTTATATATATGTGAGACTGGTGAGGAGGAACTTTACAAACATAATCCACACATAAAAACATATTAATTGATTAACACGCATATTAAATTGCACCTCTCCCAAAACACGTTGGTCTGGCTGAAAGGCAGCTGACAGAACCTATTTCCCTGCCAAGCTACTATTAATGACTTTATTCGTCCACCAAGTACATGAAAGTCTAAAAGTTAATTATTAAAAAAATTACAGATGTTTTCTGCCAAGTCTGTTAAGTAGAGCATATTTGCTAACACAAATGTGATCTGAAAATGCTACAAAGTTTCTTCTACTGAACACAGAGATGGGGAATATACGATTAACACACTATTACACAAAAATGTATATTTTCTTCCTGATAAATTAAAAAAATATATATTAAAATGAGAAACCTACTGTCCGATGCACACTGTGATGTTGACTGTCATATTACGAACCCTGCTGACTGTCGCACCCAGTGTATTTGAAGTAGCTGTTAAGGTATACATCTATGTAGTCCAAGGTTCTATGAACAACTGAAAATTGTGGTGACTGGCTAGATATGGCCACATCGCTACTGAGCTCCATACACTCGCAATTCCCATCTCCACCCTCGCCAGAGCGATGTGTCCTTGAGGTTACTCATCCCTCTGCCCTCGATTGTCAATTTTTCGCCACTAAGGCAAGATGCCGACGAGTGGCTAGATATGGCCACATCACTCCCAAGCTCCCTGCACCCCCATCCCCATCTCGAGCCCCTTGCCAGAGCAATGGGTCCTGTGGTCATTCATCCTTCTTCCCCGATTGTCAATTTTTCCACACTGAGGCAAGATGGCAAATAACATGTCAATAACACGTACCTGCCCCTCTTTTCACTGTTTCAATATTCTCAAAGTATGTAAAAAAAAATCTGGAATCTGTCGCCAAGTACTCTGAGAAATTTTGGTTAGGTATTTGTGAGTGAGAGTGTATGACTGAGTGTATGTGAATGCAGGGAACTAGTTCTATGTGTATTATAGAGAGGGAGAGAGTGGGGGGAGAGAGAGAGAGTGTGTGTGTGTGAGAGAGACAGGTTTTTCAACTATTTTTAAGTTTCATATAATTTTACTTCTAAAATGCAAGTATTAGGGTTTGTATGGTTGTAATATAATACAAGTTTGAATTTAAGTAAATGATTTGAATATGTATGTAGGTTTATTTAGTTATAAAAGTATTACATGTTTAGTTTTTAAGTGTAAAAAAATTGAATTTTCACTATTTTTAAGAATTTGTTTTAAAAAATAGACAAGTTTTATGTCTTGGGTGTAATAGATTAATTACCCTTGCTAAAACTTTCGTTATTAAACTTATTTTCGAATAATTTATGAAAATATTTTTATAGAGTAAACGATTTTTACAGTGAAACCATGAATGTATTTTTGGCAGTGTAAATTCCATAAATAATTTTGATGGTGTTTATGATTTTACTGTATAAATGCATAAATGTGTTTGACAGAGTAAATGATTTTACTGCACAAAATTTCATAAATATTTTTGATGTTGTAATATTCATAAATGATTTTGACAGTGTAATATTCATATATGTTTTTGATGGTGTATTATTCATACATGTTTTTGTTGGTGTATTATAAAAAAAATTAAAAAGCGCATTTTCAAATGTAAAGTTTTTCTCTCACAAAAAAACTTTTAAGCTAGGCTTAAAAAGAAATATAATCGCATGAGTTTAAATTTCACTGTTTAATTATAAACAAAAGCCACGCACCTGGTCCGAAAAGTAAATCTTGTGAAAGACGAGGGCGAGACAGGTCGCAAAGCACAGTCAATTCTATACTGGATATGGGCTGCGGACTAAAAGTTGTCGGGCTGGAGGGGAAACGTCAACTTTCTTTCCTCCCATGGCTCATCACAGAGACTGCTACAGCAGTCTACACAATGAGTCATTGGAGTGGGAATGGAGAATATCGAGCAAGCACGGAAGGGGGAGAGTGGCCAAATGGTGGTGCACACGGGCGCTAGCAGTAGGTTAACTCACTATTCCCTCACTCGCAGCTCCACACGTGGACCGGCCTGGCTTGTTCCAAGCTCGCTTCTTACACTGTTCAACCTCACTGTGCGCATGGCCCATCGGGGAGGGCAAGACCTTGCCCCGTCTATTCCCTATTTTGTTTTTTTTTCTCCTCTCCTGCTAACTACCTGAGTCTCATCCACATATAAAGTATTTTGCACTCACTACCTTTTTAGTCACAACTCTCGCTCCTTTATTTCCCCAACAAACATAAAATTAATAAAAACATTTTGCCCTTTTATCTAGGATGTTAGTAATAAAATTATGTTTTGAGTTATATTGTGTGTATGTGTGTGAGTTATTAAGAGTTTTTTTTTTCAGAAGCACGAGACACCTACATATATTTATTTATTGTGGTGTTTTAACTTCTATATCGGGAAACAAAAGCAAAATTTAGTTAGTTAAAATGGGTGAGCTTAAGAGATCCAGTATTGACATCTTGCTTGAAGATGTTTACGTAAGTGATTCCGATTTGGAATCCCAGTTGGAAAGATAAATACGCTGTCGAGACAGTGTCCCTTCGCCTAAGTGGACACGAGTTAAACTTTTGGATATTGATATCTACTTAAGCAATTCGAGCACGTATTCGCTTATGGACATATTGTGAAAACCAAAAGGTCAGAACGTGTCCGCTTCCCCCAAACATGAGACGGTAGACCTTTTGAATTATGACTTATTTCTATCAGACTCGAAAGTTCCTGTGACTCGGAGAGTGCTCCAACAATTTCACAGTGGACATTCGAGTCTGTTAGAGATATTTCGCCAAGGATAGCTGGAAAATAATTCCTTTACCGATTCCCAAGCCTCAGTGGTAGCTTTGCCAGACCGGAAGTACCAGCTATTGGCTACAGCATTCACAGGAAGACTAAATGATGTGCAGATAAGTAGTGATCAATTAGAGTCTGACTCTGATTTTTCTGGTTTTTTGAGAGGTGCTAAGTCCCTTTATTAAACTTAATAATGGCTTCACACTGACCAGTTAGAGTTTGTTACCATAGCAGGTAAGTACTTGAATTCCCTCACAGAGGAGGAGGGGGCTACGGAAACCTTTTATTTTCAAAGTAAAGCACTCCCTGTCCTCCATTCATCCTATGTGGATTTAATCTACGATTATATTACCCCTTATCTCACAACCAGACTTAAGGAGTTCAGTGTGCATGGTAATGAAGATAGGCAGTGCATTAAGGCAGATGGAATATCAGCCTTACCTTGAGAGCACTACAGAATACCTGAGTATTCTTCCCCTCCATATAATAGTTTCGGCACCACAATTAATTTATAGACCTCCCAGCACCACACCACCAAAGAAGTCCATCCGTTGCCACCACACACACCTCCTGTTCCACACTCATTGCAGCTATCTACAGCTGTCTGCATAACCTTCAATGCTGCTGCTACCTGTTGTCCTAACTCTAAGGCATGACATGACTTCAGTATCTACTCTCTTGATACAAGTGTCTTCGACACAATTTTCCTTGTCATTTTACAAATAGGAAGAAGAAACTAATGTCTTCATCATTGAAATTTAGAATATACATATGGGTGAGTGTGTTGTAAGCAGTCATTTGCCATATGTGTGTGTCTACACATATATTAATGTATGTGACACTTTAAAAGAACTCCTTCAGTGCGCATCTTTATAACCACCTTAAAGAGATTGTAAATATTGTATATAGTTAGGAAAGAGACGACCTCCATATGGACATAGTTTGTAAATGTATTTTTTTTAAATCACTTATGTATATATTTTTGTTCTTGTTTTATAATTTAATATGTGTAAGAAGATTTTGAATTTTTGTACAATATAGTGATAGTGTTCAGATGTACAAATTATGTGCATAACTTTGTCATAGAATATTGTAAATATACTAATAGGTATTTTGTTGCACATAATAAAATTGTTTTTTTTTTTTTCACAAAGTGTTGAAAATGTTTTTTATTTTAGTTTTTTAAATGTTTGTATAATGTTATAATTTTTAAAATTATTGTTGTAAAATGTCTCTCAGTGTGGAAATGTTTGTAACACATGAATTTTCTTGTAAAGTTTCTTTGTAAATATTAACTTTTTTATCATACAATCTCTGATAAATGTTAGTTGTATATTTTAACTTGTTTTTGATCATAAAGTGTTTGATAGAAGTTTATTGTAAAATGAATATTTTTGTGTGGCATTGTAAATATTTACCTTATAATTATAATGTTGAAAAGAATATTTTATTACACAATTTTTTCATGTTAAAAATAAATAGTGTATATCATGTTATTTATTAAATTTTTAATACCTCATGTCACAAACTTTTTTTCTCAATAATTACCAAACTTTTTAGTAACAGGCTAAGTATCTGTCATGAAAGAAACCTGCACTGCAATAAATAAGTTTTTGCAAATTATCAAGCCAGCAGGTAAATAACCTTCATCCACTCCACCTGCTTAAATTGAAGGTTGGTGTAGGAGACATTACGACCTGCTGGCCAACATTTATGACATCCCAGGGGGGCATATTGAACGTGAGCTCTAGACACCTTTACAAAGGCAGGTACAAAAAGATGTCTGACCGTCCTTGCCTACAAGAAAGTTTCTCCAGATAAAACATTTACGTCTGCACCAAACACAATCCAGCAAACATTTTAAATATATAAAATATTTCATTTTACATACACACAGATTACACCTCTTCAAGATCCAACACGATGCCTGATGAAGACATCAAACACAAAAATGATATATTTAAAGTGTTATTTTAATCAAATATATAATTTAACTCTGTCACAAAAATTAATTCTTATATATGCTAGTGTCTGACCTGCGCTTTGACGCAAGTTGATTATTTTGAAACTCGTTTACAGTATTCGTATACTATAGTCAGAAATATTATTTTAATTTATTGGAAAAATATAAATGTTTGTAATAGCCCGATATAGTGCATTCGTTTTTTTTTTATAATCGTCTCAATAATGTTTCTGTGCTTGGTAGACAATACTTCGTAGCATTTTCAAATTGTGTTTGTGATAACAATTGCACTCTATTTACCAGATTTGATGGAAAACATTTGTAGTGCATCCATTATTTTTTATATAATTAACTTTTATACATTCACGTACTTGTAGGACGAATCATGTCGTTAATAGTAGCTTGGTAGGGAAATAGGTTTTGTCAGTTGCCTTTAAGACACTGACTATGCTACATGCACGCCGTACCATCCACTCATTCATCTAGTGAACTCAGAGGTAGACAGAAGTCGGCCGCACTCCACATAACAGCTTATAAGTCTCCACAAATCATATACTAACATCATTACTTCTCGCAGCCAGACAGACGTGTTTTGGGAGAGGTGCAATTTTATTATATGTGTTAACTAATTTCTTTTTTCATGTGGATTACGATCCTAAAATTCCTCCTCGCCAGTCTCACAGGCAGGTGGATATCTAAGGTATGTACGAGAGGCATCATAAAGATCTTGTTCCTTTAATTAATAGGGATATTTTTAATTCGTTGTAGGTAGAAGTCGTTAATTAATTTTTTAGTCACCTGGAGACTTGTGTAATTGTCATAATGGCTCGGGGTAGTAAAATCACGTTGTGTTTAATTCCATACAGGAGACACTAGTAATTCCACTTGATTCTTTATGAGAGCAGGTAGTTAAAATTCTCTCTTGTGTTATTTATTCATACATAGAAATTGTTTCAACACTCAATTTGTCTTGTGTTTTAAAAATATATTCGTAAAAAATCGCCTTTGTACCACCAATATCCCTACAAACATATCAAAATTAGAAAAAATAATAGAAGTGACCCTTAGCACACTCTTGCACTCAGCTCGACACATATATAACATATTGCAACCCACAGCTCCGGTCATCGCCCTGAGAACACCACAGAGTTAACATTGTACAGAGTTCCTGCTACCCGCAAAAGGAAAGAAAGAAATAACTATACACAACAAAATCGAGATGAAAAAATTTAATCCAATAGAAAATTAACCCCCTTTTTGGTTAACCCTTTCAATTTTTTATCGGATTAAGATCGGATTAAGGATTAACCATTTCAATCGAATCGATTATCCATCATTTAATCCCAATTAATCGAATGTGAAATTAAACCCCCACTGCTGTAAATCTGTGAAAATATAATCCACTGTATCTGGATTCAGAAAAGTTTCTGTACATAGCAACTGTACAGTAGGGTATTTATATATGCTCATGTCCACTGAAAGGGCGTGCTATAAAAGAAACCACTTTTATGCATAACTCCAAATCACAACATTAAAAAAAAACCAACCACTTTGAAATTGTTAGAAATTCAAATGGTCGCAACATAATCAATTGTTTTGAAAACACTTCCAGGAACTAAATTATTTGACAATTTGACAATCGTTGGTCTATAACTGCTATTCCACAGAGACTGTAGATTGTGTAAAACCGGGGTCCGAGATCCAAGGATATATAAGATGATCACAACAAGCTATTTTGTAAACCTTTATATTCATCCTCTCAGTAAATATGAGTACTTTCGTAGTATATAAGAGTAAACATTGCCATATGCCTTTATTTTCAAACAAAATGTTTCCACACCACTATTCCAAAGTTTAGACTATAAACTATATTTGCTCAATAAATCCACAATAAACAACTTCTGTCATCAACAGCATTAAAACAGCTGCAAAATAATTTCACTCTATGCGGGTTTCTAAATAATAGTTAATATTTATTATTTTTATACTTAAGACAATAAACATAGTTCCTCTGTTCTCTGCCATTGTTGAATATGATATATGTAGGAGCTTTTACAAGGGAATGCCAGTAGCTTGTGTGTGGTTATCATTTTATTCCTTTATTCATAAACAAACCACGTTACTGAGAGCATCGATTGAAATATATTTTCTCCTGTCTACAAGTACAGAAAATTTGAAAAATGTGTTGACGATTTAGTTTCTAGCTTGCGATACAACAGACAGTGTATCGAGGCTGTAGTTGTGTGATGGAAAACTTTTTTTGATATCATTTACAGGTTAAATTTGGGGAAAATATCTACATTTTTAGCACTTTCAAATTTCAATTCAATGTTACAAAACCAACTTTTCCGCAGTATTCGTAATAATAGTGAAAATATATTTGTAGATGTATAGGTACTGAAATATTATATGTAATAAACTAAAAATAATCGATAAATTAGTACTCCTAAAACATCTTTCATGAACGTGCATGCTGAATTTTTGAAGCCTTAAAACACTCTGATTAGTGATGTATGAACGCGGAGTAATGCCAGCTTATTCCCAGACATTTTAAAACTCATTTAAGATTCTTTGTCCACAGAAAGTTTACAATAGGAGCCATTCTGTCGGGATCAGTCATCAATTGACCCTCACTAAGAAAATACCCCAGGAACTTCACATTATTGGAACCTAGCATGACCTCCTCAGTGTTTACAGTAGGACTTACTTACTGAATTTTAAAATGGAATGTACACAAATGAAACAAACAAGACTCATAATCTTCACTGCACACAATTATATAATGATTATAATAAATTACACACTTAAATTTAAATTCCGAAAAAAACAATGTCAAACACTTGAGACAATGTTTGCTACCAAATTTGGAGCCCATTGGAATACGAGTAAACTCGTGTTGGCTCCAAGGTGTACTAAAGGCTATATAATTATGACAAGAGGGATCCAACAAACACTGGAAAAACTCATATTCTAATCTAAAATTTAAAAAAAATAACAAGCTTTCCCCATGTAGTGTAAGGCACTATCAATTGTAGGTAGGGGAAACAGGTCTTTGTGGATCTTCCTTTTGACTAGGGAATAATTAACTACAAGGGAATATTTATCGTTATCCTTCTTATGGACAAGGAAACCCGGTGAACAATAATCAGATGTGGACAGGACAATCACTATGGTGGCCAACAGTGTGTCTGTAATCTCTAAGCAGGCCTCCAATTTTGGAGGCAGGCACTTAAAATTATAATCCTGAACTAGGACATTGACAATTCTGCATCCAAGAAATTATAATATCACCAAATTCCTCCCTTAAGTTAGTCAAACACTGTTGAAAATCACTCAATTCCACACCGTCTTCTACTAACTGTGAAAATAGCACCAGGAAATCCTCTACCTACAGCCCAACTCTGATATTAGGAGCATAACCAAACGACATGTATCACTCATTTAAATTAACACTAGCCCTGGCCCTCCCTAGAAATTCCAAACTTAATATTATATTTTGAGATATATGTTTAAATACCCAAAAGAGGAAAGTCCAGGAAAATCTCCCGATTTTGAAATGGAAGTTCACCTTTTTATTGCTCTGATTCACATCATCATTTGCAATGCACGAACTCCTCTCACGATTACTGCTGACTTTCCCCTTGGAAATAAATTTTAAATTAAACAAACTATTTAAGTTGTATGGGCTGACTACAAAGTGAGTAGCACCGGCATCCACTAAAGTGACACTTGTGTTCCCAGCGGTGATCTGTGCCTACCGTTTACTCAATGTGTGCAGGACATTACTTTTGACATGACTGACCGGTCCATGCCCCGTACCAGTCAGAGATCATTTCCGGACCTCTGACAGGCCTTGCGAAGGTCCCCACTTCGCCACAATGAAAACATTTTCTTTCCTCAAGCAGATGTCGTATGAACCGACACTCATTAGCAATGTGGCTTAAAGAGATACAAATGCTACAACACCCTGGTGTATGACTCTTTGTAGCATCATTTATATCGATGGCAGTGTAAGACGACACAGACAAACCAGCCAAATCAGTGAGTACAGGAACAGGGAAACTGTTGTGGTATTCATTACAAGCGACTAGTCTACCTTGAATCTCCACAGCTAACTGTCGCAATTGACTGAAATTATGTGGTGTCCCAACCAAGGTACAAAGTGCTCGGAAATGTGGAGCTAGGTTGTCATTTATGATGTTTACAAGTTCCTCCTCTTTCAAATAAAGGCACAAAGCCTCCTGATCGGCACTAACGGACTCCACAAATTCATTAAAGGGTTCCCCGGGCCTTTGAAATATATAAATTTAGTTATGCTCACATTGTCGCTTCAAGCAGGAGTAAACAAAGCTTGAATAAACCAACACTTAAACACATGTAAAGTCCCACCTTCGAAAGGGGATAACTCCTCACGAAGGCATTGCAAGATAAATCTATCAAATTTAGCTATGTCCTTCGACAAACTATCTTGTGAGCACAAGCATAAACTGATTAATTTATCTACTGCTGTAAAAAAGGATTGAATGAGTGTAGGATCCTGGGACATCAAAAAAGGAATACGATCAAGGGAAATCAAGAAACATTTATCTACTTTATGGGAATAAGTGGCACTCACCAAGCCTACCCACCCAGAGGGTGGTACCGTATTACCATGCTGTATCTGCAGGTAGCCCACAGCAACCCGACGCAGGTCCGCCACTTTAAAGGATTCATCAGCAAGGTCACAATTCTGTAGAAATTGTATTACGTTATCATTTCGGTAGGAGTAAACAAAAGCAACCTCTGACATCGTGCTCCTGCATACAACAAAACAAGAAAAAAAAATTCAAAAGTAGCAGAGTTTCACAGTAAGTATTTGTGCTCGACAAAGCACGAATAATGTAATACTAAACATTCAAACAACAATGCTTAATGTTTCCATTTTTTGCAGCTTCCATGTGCAGATACACATCAACTGTTTATACAGCATTATGGCATACTAAATAACTCGGACCTATATAGCACCAGTTACATCTCTAACTTAATCAAACCTCCAGTTAAGGCTTGTACACTTAATATCAGTGAGCATTCACACTACCATTCAAAACCAGTGTTAATTCATACAATATTAGTCATGTAATGTTTAGTAATGAAACAACATTAAATGAGCGTAGGATTCTATCAACTTAATGTACAGTACAACACAAGTTTCCATATAATTTCTTGTAAATGCCTTGACAATATTAGAATTAGCGAACATACAATGCAAGTAAGTTATATTAATCTACTATACACGTATCAATCCATTCTTGTTTTCAAGCACATAATTCAACATCTTGACTAAAATAGATATTCATAAAATGTACAAACCCTATACAAACATACCCAAATAATTAAAATATGTGTGTTCCTAATACACAGGACTATTTACAAAACTTTTCATGACGAGATTAATTCGCCAGTGATAGCCTTAGACTCTGCTGCATTCAGCCCCAGTAAAATCCTTACCTCAATTAATTACCAGACATTCAAGTGTGAATTAAGATACAATATTAGAATGTCATATCTAGATAATGAACATAATCTGAAGTGCATTAAATTCAGCATATTTATTTCAGGTAATTAATCTCTAGAAACGATCGAGGGTGGCGAGTGTGCCCAATACATAGCCTCGATCGTAAGGAAATGACATGTTATAAATCTTCTAAAACAGTACAATAACGTTATAATCACGGTGAAGGCAGCAGACAGCCCCTTAATGCTTCCCGGAATACAATAATAAATAAATACAAAGTCCCATAATCAGTTAAACTTCAGCCCACATGTGATTTGTGGCCCCTAGCAGACACGGTATTTGACTGGTAACAATTATGGCAAGACAGGAGAATAAACTCGAATAGAAGAGGCACAATAAGAACACTTATTTAATAATATCTGCAGATATCTCAATCCATTACAAAAAGTCAAACCAACTAGAAACTCGAAGCAACAGTGAAATTTACAGCAAAGGCTAATTCCTGTTGCACAAAGTACATTATCACAGGTCACCATGACTTACCATTTTAGTTGTACATTTAATGATTTCGTTAAATGACCACATATAAAATTGCATCGAAACACCCATCAGTTACACTGACAAATTATCACAAAGGTAAATCAGCAGACATACCAACACATATTGGCAGAATAGAAGTTAAGGTTACGAGGGCGAGGACTAAAAGCAAAGTTAACAAACTCCATACAGCCACAAAGCTTGAATGGGCGGAGGGGGGCGGTGAAGGAGGAAGGGCAAAGAGGGGAAGGCTTAGAAGGGGAACCATCTGGCCACGGAACTGATAGCCCAGCCAGAACTCGAGTCAACTCGAGACTTGCGATGGTGACAGTGTCATAAACGATTTTTCTTTTGAGAGCCAGCAAACGATGCCCTCCATACCCCATACTACATCAGTTGGTACTGATTCCACAGACAATTTTGACGAGACAGTTAATACTAAGGAGATAATGAGGGCAGTATAGTCTGTTCGTGTGGAAAGCACACAGGCAACACTTTCACATGGAGTCGGCGAACTTCATAATAAACAGTCATCGGCTCTAAATACTGATTATCATATAGCTCCCGCTACAAAGAAAGCAAATTTAATATATAATGCAAAACAAAAAGGCAAATTCACATAAAGAGAGAGATCCGCATACAGAATATCAATAAAGACTTGCATACAAAAAAAAAGGAATTGATAGTGGACTGCATACAAAACATTAAGCCTGTCGACTTGTACAAGATTTGGAGTCAGTTGGGTATTTTTTTCAATATGTAAGGATGGGAGACAGATGACAAACCCATAGATTCAATATGGATGGATGGTTAATGGAAAACTGGACGAAAGGTTATTGGAAAGATTGCCTAAGATTGATGGAAAGATTGAAAGAAGTAGATGTATAATGCGGATCATGGACGACCCTACTTTTTAGGGATATTTCTTTTAATATTACAACAAAAATGGTGTACACTAAATAGGGTTATTTTATCTAAAAGTATAGAAAAAATTAAAAACTCAAAATCTGAAATTCGATGCAAAAATCGTGAAAATCATGTAAAAAAAAGGCCAAAATCAAGTTATTTCAGTTTTAAATTTAAGCTCTAAAAGCTTTTTAAAGAGGAGTTCTCAAAAACGGGCAATTTAAAAAAAAAAAAAAAAAAAGCTATGCGAAACAAGCAAAATTATGCAAAAAACAAGCAAATTTAAGGCTAAAACAAGCAAATCAGATGAAAAGATATATGGTAGAATTTATAAATTTTATTCAACAAAGTAAAACAGGAATAAGATTTTTTAAAGTCAAAAAATAAAAAAAATCTGAAGCATAGCAATTAACACAACCAACACAACAACCCAAACCATAGACATGGTCTTTAAAATTAGAAAATTTAACTCTTCTTAAATCATTTTTATCGATTTTTAAAACAATTATGAAATGAACAATTCTCAATTCTTTATCAGTTAAAGTTTCTGTTTTTTATAATTTCATAATCAATATTCCAAACTTCTAACAGTTCTATAATTTGATCCATTTATAATATCAACATTTCATATATCATTTATAAAAAAAAGTGATACCATCAGAAAATTTTAATTAGAAAACTGAATTTTTATTTGATAAATTAATTCATCTAAATTTCTAAAAATTCGTAAAAAATTGTAATGGAACCACTCAACTGAGTCTAAAAAATTGTATTAAAATATCGAAACAATATCTTGTTTCTGTAAAATTGTTTACATTATCCATTTAATGAAATAAAAAATTTATATATTTTCTATCACATTTTCTTTCAAATAATTATAAGTTAAATTTCGTTGGCTAATTAAAACAACATTACAAATTGTACCATCCTCAACAGCTTTTATAAATCTACACTTATTTTTATATTTGTTTTTTATATTTAACTACTGCTGCTTTCTGTATAGGTAATCAATAACATATAAAGGTCATCGTCCCCAAAATGAATAATAATTTATATCGCAATGATAATTTGTAGTTGGCTTATAATAAATTTCATTATTTCTACATATAGTATCTAATTTTGTTCTTGAATTTCTAAAATTATTAAAAGCAAGAAACATTTTAAGACAAAGATCTTTTCCAATATCTAGATTCCGATTTTCTAACAAAAATATTTCTCACATTACAGTGATCGAACATTGAAGCATGCACATGTTGCTCGGCCCGATTTTTTATATTAATTTGGAAACCCACAATTACAAAATCAGGCATGTCAAATAGTAAATTATTAAACTGATGTTTTATTGCAAAGTAAAAAACAGTTGTCCCAGCACAAACTTCTTTTTATAAAAATTGCCAATACTTAAACTCGATATGAATTTCAGGATTTTTAAATATTTTTTCTTTAATTGCAATTGATGTGTTAGCTTCGTATTCAACAATGGGCCACATAATTTCTAATTTTTCAATATCAAGTTTACCTGGATCAGCATAAGTTTTATCAACCGAACCATCTGCATTCTTTTGTTTCATAAAAAATAAACAGTTGTAAACAGACGAATTTCGGAAAAAAGTGATTTTATAACCACCTTTCCAGTCAACCTCATTACCATCGCGAATAAAATCAAACGAATATCTTAATGGATACACTATTTCATTTATTTTTATCACTACGAACAGATTTTACTCGATATTTACTATCAACGCCAGGAGACTCTAAATAATTTTGTTCACCTGGTGTTCTTAACAAAATATTCATCGAAGTTATTCCTGGATTATCAACAGCCTCGATAACCTGTCCATGTTTTGAAATTTCTTCTCTAGAAATCTGAAATGGAAAAAAAATTAGTACAAACATCAATATTATCTCATTTTTCTTATTTTGCCTCATTTCCAACTTGATCGCTTTTTAGTAGGCAATATTCTTCAAAAACATAAGCCATCTCCTGTTAGAATATCAATTTCTATTCTATTATTGTAATCATTAAAAATTTTACTGCTTTAATTAGTTCGGGGAAAAGTTTGTCTCTAAAAACTCTCAATGCTTTTATAACTCATTTATAAATTTAAAAAAATATGTCATTGAAGGATTCACAGGGAGTTCATCGAGTGAAATTGCTCATCGAGAAGCATAGAAATTATGAAAAGGATCATGAGGTAGAATACGAAAAAAAAAAAAAAACAAGCAAAGAGATCTACCATTAATTCGTGAATTAAAAAATATTAACAAAAAAGTAGAACAAAGAAAAAATTAAAAGATTAATAACAGCACTAGTCCCCTTTCCTGCAAAAATTTAGATTATCCACCAACACCAGAAGAAACATAATTTAAATATAATTATTTGCAGAACAAGAATCTCCTAATTTGGAAGCACAAATAGGAACTGTTCCATTGAAAAATTTACTACCTATAGCAGGTGTTTATTCTATAAATCTCGGAAATTATTTTTCTGAAAGTATTAATTTATTAATGAAAAATTTGGTGTACAAGGAATTTGTCAAGATTTTGAAATTGGTGGTATAAAAATAAAAATAGATGGTGATTTATTATTTGTCAAAGATAAAAAATACGAATTAACAGACCGTCTTATTAATTTGTTAAGAAAAACTGCCTACAAAGAACTTGAAGATAATTTTAATAATAAAATACAAAGATATTATTTTAGCAACCAATGCCATATTTAAAAAATATGTTCCTAATAAGAAAATGTATAATCCAAGTTCAAGTAGTACTACCAAGTCTATTAAAATAATAAGTCCAATTTTATGAAGAATATATAAAAAATTCACAAACAAAACCATTACTAAATACACCAGAAAGATTGGTTTCTCCAAGAACTCCTAAATCTGGAGAAGGTATAAAAATTATAATAATTTTCGTAAAGAATACATTGGGATGGATGATTTTAGAAAATTAATGGACAGATTGTTAGTTATTCAGGGCGAAGGAAATGCTGAAAAAATAGTTTTTACATTGAAAAAGTGAGCGTAATGAATACGTTATGCAATAAATTTTCTGCATTTGTTATAAATAATCCAATAGTTATATTATTTTATAAGTGTTTTAAATGTAATTCCACATTCATTTTGGAATTCTGAACCCCATGGAAAAGGTGAGATAATATGGGCACTAAACAATTTAAATTTTCCCCAATTACATTTGCCCGGTTATAATTATTGTGATCCATTTACAGAGTTAAATGAGACACTTGAAAGAGGTGATAAAGGAGTAAATAAATTAGATGAAGCATTGAAATATCATGACATTGCTTATCGATGTCATAAATATTTAGAATCTCGACATGAAGCAGATAAAATTTTACAAGAAGAAGCAAAAGAACTTATGTTAGATAAAATACTCCAATTGGTGAAAAAATTGCTTCAACTACTGTTGCCTCAACTATGTTTACAAAAATAAAATTAGCATGGGGCATTCAAATTTATTAAACAATTAATATTTTTTTAACTTATAACTGAAGATAGAAAATAAAACCTTTGATATTCCTTATGAGGTTAAAATTAAAACAATTGGGTATTGATAAATTTTTAACGGATGTTCAAATTGCAAAAAAAAATTAATAATTGCAAGAGGGCAAAAATTTCAAATTATCTTTATCATTACTAACAGTTATAAAAAAATACTAAAGAAAAAAATGGCAATGGTTTGCATTATGGAGGAATTGTTTCCATTGTACTCGCCGCTTTAGGAGTGGCTGCTGCAATTTATAGTGCTGTTGAACAAATTAATTAAAATTAAAACGAATTAGAACATAAAAGATACAATTTAGCAATGAAAAAAACTCAGGAAGTGGATTAAAAATAGGAAGTCCAAAAATAATTATCTAATATCGATATTAAAAAATACGTTAATATATTAAATATGAAAAATTTCAGAAATGTTGGTAGGATTGACGAACTACAAAAAGAATGATCAATAATGAGTGTGCTGTGGTAAATTTTGATATCTCAGCCAATCCTGGCACTCATTGGATTAGCTATTTTAAATAAAATAATTATTATTTATTATTTTAATTCATTTGGAGGCAATGTTCCCACTAATTTAAATAATTATTTCAAACCAGAAACATTTTTTATAATGATCGAATTTGGATTTTTAATTCAGTTAAATGTAGACATCTATGTTTAATTGTATTACATCTTTATCGAGATAATTTAAGTTTAACATTATAATTTCTATATTATTACATGACAGATATATTTGGGAAACCATTAATCAAATCTTTAAATAAAAACTTTGATAATATTGCTGAAGATTTTAAAAAATATGTAGATTCACAAAACAATTCGAGTGTTTCTTCTTTACAATGTGAGTTAAGTACTTGTTTTGATTTTACAAAATCATATGTTTAATTTTTTGGACGAAGAATTGTTAATATATGAACATGTAGATAAAAAATTTGCAATCAATAATATATATTAGACATGTATATAGCAGATTATGCATTAAAAATAGATGTTGATTAAAAATATAAAACTGTTGTTTCTGATAATGCTCTAAAAGAAAATATACATTTGCAACTCAGTACCACTATTGTCGATTATATAAAATGAATAAATAATACAAAACAGCATTTAAAAAAGAAGCACATTCAAATATAAAACTATTGTTGCTGAATGTGCATTAAAAACGATGCAGATTCGAAATATAAAACTATATTTCCCACTATGTGTTAAAAACAATGTCAATTTAAAATATAAAACTATTGTTTCTGATTTAAAATTATATATAGAATCAAAATATAATATAACTCTTTCTGCTTTAGGAGATCAAATTAGTAAAGATTTTGTTTACACAACAGATAATGTTTCTCTTCAAAATCGTGGAATTAATAATATGGCTGATCCTATTGATGGAAAAGATGCAGTCAATAAAAGATATTTCGACAAAGAAATACCTGATAAATTACAAAATTTAAGCAAATCTGTTTTAAATAATTGTCAGACACTTATTAACTTAGAAATTGAAAAATGTAAGGAAGTAAAGTCGCATCTATTTCATTTAAGTGCAAAGTGAAATAAAACTGATGTTTTAAATTAGCTTCATATTTTCTAAATATACCCAAAAAAAATTTTTTATCTCTTATCAATTGTTTAGGTATTTTCGAATATGTTTGAGCTTTGTGTCTGCACTGAGTATAATAAAAGCGAATAATGTCTTGATTTTCTAAAATAACATCATTAAACATAACTTGTGAAACTTTTTCACACTCTATGTAAGTATTTCATCAGTATTATTTTAAAAATGAGCCATTTTTTCTTTAATTTTTAGTTTTTTTTTGGCGCTTCATCGATATATTTTTGTAACTGAATATATTTAGGTCGATTTAAACTTTTTGATAAAACATACAGTTTATTAAAATTTAACCACCCTGTTTTATATATAAAACTATCAGATCTGTTTTTCCACAACTGCTCAGGCCAACAATTACTCTGTGTATATTATCATGCAATAATTCGCCATTTTTATATTTCAGTTCGGAAATTCAAACGCCAAGACCCCAGTCAATTTTTTGCATTTATATGTAAATATTATATATAAATGTATAATAAGGTATTTAAGTTGATAAGCAATATTTCTCTTTTAAAGAAAAAACTGCATTATGATATAATACACATTATTCAGTTTTGATACAAAATTATTAACACCAAATATAAATAATAATACTATAACAACAATTGAAAAAATGAGTCCTGTTGATAAAAATTAAATTTTAACTTTTCCAAGAGGTCAATATGATATTGAATAGTTGAAAGCACCTGTAAATTCAATTGATTCATTTTCAACAACTAGTATTGAATTAATAGCAGATAATGTAGAAAATAGAATATCTAACAAATCTAAATTAGATATTAAACTTGATGATCGAGTATCTGATATTCTTGGTTTTGAAAGAAGAATTTTCTATTGAAAAAATATAAAGTTGTTGTAAGCACTAAATTACCTAATTTTAATCAATTTAAAACAATAAATATTCACTGTAATTTAGCATATGGCATGTTGATGAAATACGACGAATCTAATCATTTAGAAATTGATATAATTGTGAGTTTTCTACAAAAACTGATGTTTGGTTTTAGAGATTATATAACTTATTAGCTCGAATATCTGGTTTTTAATAATAATAATGAGAGGTTTAATCTCATTATTTTGGAAATTAGAGATGAAAATGACAAACATTGATTTTGATGATGTTGATATTGATGTTGTCTTAGTAACTAAAGAAGTTTAAAACATAATAATATAAAAACTATTTTCAAAATGTTATTTTTGGTATCCATATGGCAGTGTATCTATTTTATTTTCTAACATAATAATTTTGTTATCAAAAGGACTTCATGATATTTTATTAATTTCGACTGTATATATTTCATGTTTTTCACCCATTAGATTAATTGTCCTATATTGAATTTTCTCTTCAAACAAACAATTCTTTTAGCCATCAAATGTGATTAGCTTGGTAGCTTCATATTTCTTCATACATTTAGATTTTTTATTTTGTGTCTCACCAACCTTATAAGCATACTTTTTAGATCGCAAACCAACAAATTCATTCAATATTTAACCATTGCATTCATATTTTATTTTTCCTAAAACTTTTTTATTTATTTCAGGTATGTTATAAATATTCTCATTTGGATATTCACTTGTATCAAATTTTTCTATCATCGACTTCACATCATCGTAAAAATCTTCTGTTTTTATGTTATATATATCTTGGTACGTAATTCAATTTTATCACCACATTTTGGTTTTATTATGTTATAATGAAAATCATACATTAATTCTTTCGATATGTCTAAAATTACCGAACCCACATAAATTGATTTATTAAATTTTACATTTGTTTTATTCATATGTATAGCTGCAAGATTTTTATTAAATATAGTACTTCTTTTGAAATTTGGTTTTGCTACTAATTTTTCACATTTTTCAGCATCTGATACTAGTTTTATATCAACTCTGTTTCTACTATTTTCCATAGTTTTACCAAACACTGAATTACTCATGAGCTTATAAAAATATTTTTCAAAATAATTTTTAGCATTGGTTCTGATTGTTGTGTTTAAATCTGTATACTCTTTTAACCAATCAGACTAATCAGACGTTAATATTCTGTGTATTTTTGCAAGTTTTAATCCATTTCTAAACATTGTTTTAAATTACGATAGTGTATTATATATTTTTTAATGTAAAGTTGTTAATTTATATTGATTTGCTGTTGGAACTACCTTATTTTCAGGACAAAAAGGTAGATCTTTATTTAAGTTATGTAGTACTTGTGGATATTCTAAATCAACTTCTAATATGTAACCATACTCAGAATCATCCTCCAAATCTAAATTTTTTTTACTCCAATAATCTAAATAAAATAATGTATAATAAACCCAGTCGAAACTGCCATATGGTAAATATTGTGACATTGTCCAACCATATAAATTATTAGCTTTTATGGTGCTGTAAAAAGCCACACAGAATCTAAATCATAAGACTTTATACACGTATTTTTAAAATTTTCAAATATATCTGCTAACAATAATATATCACTTTTTAAAAATGAATCAGATTAATTTTATTTATTGTAAAATTTGCTCTTTGGTAGAAATTCTGTTTCTTCAAATTTTCTCAAATTATTCATATAACTATATGGATAAATGCCTTTTCTAATAACTAATTCTACATGTTCTTTTGGAAAATGTATTTGTGTGTGTTTCAATTGATTTTTAAATAAATTAGATGATAATTGAATGTGTCTATGAATCGCATCATCAAATTTTCTGTTTTTTTCTGCATAAGTTATAAACTTTTATTCATAATTTGCAATTAACTCTATATTTTTATCATCATATCCTTAAACTTTAATAAATAAATGTGCTTCGTAGCCTGCTAAATTATGAAAATAAATTGGAACAACATTGGGTAATTTTCATTGTATATTACAATTATTACATACAGGATTAATGAATTTTCCACTTATATGATCATGATGGTGTACTTCTTTATTGTCGTCTGTATATTCATATCCACATACAGTACATTCATCTGAGTTCCTATATAATAATTTTTTCTTCTTTTGGCTAGATGCATTGGTTCAATTTGTTAAAATATTTCCCCAATTTCTTTTACTCCCTTTTTATTGATCATACAAAAACTTTATGTGAATTTGGTCCTTGATATACTAGTGAAGGTTTATAATCACCATAATTAGATACAATATAATAATTTAAAAAACCAGATGCTTCGTGTAATTGATATTTCATTGTGTATGGTTCATCATTCAATTTACAGCATTGTTATTTATTTGTTCATTAATAAGTTTATATCTTTCTTTAAGTGTTTCTTTATAAAAACCATTATAAATATCTTCTGTTAAAATTGGATATTTGTGAATTAATTTAATTTTTTTTATTTCTTGTGGATTTGGTTTAGTTGATATTTTCATAAATATTGATTCAGTATCTATATTTTGTGAATGGAACCTTAATTGTATGTTTATAATTTTTAAATTTTATTATTCTCCTTTTGGAGGTAAAGTGATTTCTACAGCTTCATTTTTAGAACAATTTTCAGTATGTTTATTTGATTTTTCTTGAGAATAAAAGAAGTTAAGAGACATATCGCATATACACATTTTACTTTAATGATTTTTTTTGTGCAGAAAGCAGTTCTGATAAATCTTGTATTCAATTATAATGCAAGTTTGTATCATTTTTAAAATAAAGTAAATTTATGTTTTTTTTTATTTTTTGTGAGTTTTAGCGGATATACCATAGATTTTTCATCTACAATAGAGTATACATTTATAGATATATCAATTTATATTTATATTTTTAGCATATCGTCAATTTTAATATGATATATGCATATTTACCTATCACTTCATCAATATTAAGCCACACGTATTTATATTGGGTTACTCCTTCTGAATGGCTGTCTGCTGGAAATAATTCAGATTTTATTACCCAAAGAAAGAATTTTTGATCATTATTCTTGATGAGCCTTTTAGTGGATTATACTTATTTATTGCTAATTGTATTCCAGTTATTTTATCTGAAGCCATCCAGAATCTCTTTTTTGAAATTCAGAAAATTGTGTGAGTATTTATTGTATTATGAATTAATAAAATTTTTTTTTTTATCTCCAGCATTCAATAATGTATAATTGGGCGATTGAAAAGTGAATAATTGTACTTGATTATTTTTTTGCTTATGAATATTTACATAAAATTTAATACTGATTTCCACACCTTTAAATATTTTTAAGATTATTGTGTATAGGCAAAGAATGAATGGGCTGTACTAAATTAAAAGTTTTTTTAATGTTATCTGTTGATATCCTACTTTTAAAAGCTTTATTAACTTAGTAATTTTCGTTGCTTCTTCTTCTATTTTTTTGTTAGCAAAATAATTATTATAGAATGGAAATATTTCTGTTAATTCTTTTTTATCTTTGGGATGTAATTCATTGATATTTGTGTCAGCCAAAGGTAAATTTGTAAAATTATTCTTTGTTCTTTTTATCTGCTTTCTTTTTCTCCACCCATCTATATCCAGAGGCATAAAAAATTGTATAAGAGTTCTAATTGGACTGTTTTTCCATATTCTAGTTATATATTCTATCTTAAAATATTTAGCAATACATCTCAACATCCTCACTCCCTCACCGTTCAACACAGTTGTTATACAAGCCTCTTTTTTTTCTAATTGTATTTATAAGAGAAAAAAATTATAAATAAAATGTAATAACATATATACTGAATAAGTTTACAAAGTGCTTAAATTACTGGGACTCTGTATTTAACTTTTTGTTGTGACGATAATTCTTCATACAACCACTAAAACATTTTTGCATGTGATTGAATCCTCATTACAAATTTTGCATGTTTTTGTTGGATAATTATCATGATTTTAGTTTAAATTATCTAATGCCGTATTGTATAATTTACTGTTTTTGTGCTTCTTGAGAGATGTATTATAAATGTATTTTCCACATTCGCACATTACTCTCTCTCTCCCTTTTTTAATTCTTAACTACTTATATCATATTCACTATAACATTTTTTACCGATGTAAAATGTTTATCTTTTGTAATTTTATAAGGAGCAAAATACGTTGTATTTTAGTGGCATCTGGTACATTATTGCGGCACAATCTGTATGTGACAAGCTGTTTCTGAACCGCTTGTGTGTCATATTGGTTGTGACATTTTAACACTTTTACACATTTTCTTTTCATATCTTCCATCGCGTTGTGGTATGGCTTCCAGTTTGCCCTCTGAAAAATGGCACAACTTTGTCTGATGTCTGAACTCCTGTTTTATTTTTCGGATGTACCCCAAAATTTCCTCGCTCAGGCACGAAACAATGTCCTTGGAGTATGCACAATATTTCTAATGATGATGTACATGAAATTGATGTACACTGGAGGGCAGCATGACACATTATGCCCATGCATGCTCGGTCACGCACGAACTGCTTGTTCGACAAGGTCTCTGCTATGTGTACACTGGTAAGTGTCGTCACCTGTCCGATCGTGAACTTGACATATGTTTACATTAACTACATGGCTGTAGTCAGCTATCATGGTGCCTTGACAGTTAATGCACACAAAATTTGTTCTGTACTGCAATTTGAGACACTTATTATAGGTTCTATTAATTTCGTGGCACTGACTATTTGTAATATGATAAACACATACAAGTGGCATGTTATGTGCGCTAGCACTTGCGATGGCACAAAGTAACATATCTTAACTTAATTATGTTGAAACCTCGTATCATAAATTTTACGCCTTACCCCCTTTATATTCTGTCACCAAAATCAATTATTTCTTTTGTGTGGGTGGGAGGGGTATCAACTCCAGTTGGAAGGAGGTGGTATCTACTATTCCTCACAACCGATTTTGACCCTTTACACTAATCAATTTCTTAAATATCAATGCCAATATATTTTGTATGGTAATTAATTGATTTACTTTCTATCTTTAGCCCACTAGTATGGAAGAGCACAACTTTTTCTGCTATTTAGCATTTCTATCAATTGGCTATTAGTTATTTACTTTACTAGCTTGGAAAGACACGGTGCCTCCACCACTAGGTGTGGCCCTTCTAAGTGAAGAGGTCACACACTCAAATAGGGGTAATGTGTAGCTCAGTAAGATGCTGAACACAAAGATGGATTCTCCTTAAATATCTTTATATAAATCTGTATAACTCACAAGAGTGCAACACTTTACAATAATTATGTTATGACAAACATGAGAGTAATTGTGCTCTACTTACAATCAGTTACTTTAAAATACACTTGTTTTAATTGCCAAACTAAAGAATCTCAGTTGTGAACGCTTGGAACCAGTTCACCTTATCTGTCATTGCCGAAAACTGCGTCTCCTCGACATCGGCAGCGGCGGTCCCTGGTACACCCCTCTCTGGAAGGACTACGAGAGGGGTGTATCAGGGACCGCCGCTGCCGATATGTCGAGGAGAGACAGCTTTCGGCAATGAGGATTAAGACGAACTGGTCTGAAGTGTTTATGGACTATAGTTTTTGAATACAAGTGGCTTTAACGTAATTGATTATAAGTAAAGCATAATTGCTCTCCCATTTGTCATAACATAATTATTGAAAAGTGTTATACTCTTGGGAGTTATAGAAATTTATATAAAGACTCTTAAGGGGAGTCCTGTCTCTGTGTTCAGCACCTTACTGAGCTATGCAGTACCCCTATTTGAGTGTGTGGCCTCTTCACTTAGAAAGGTAACAGCATCATGGTCATTAGGTTTCCACAGAATGCGTAACTTAAGTGGCCTTGTCGAGTAATGACGACAAACTGTATGTGGGATCGGATAACATGACAACATTACCTTGGGGGCACTATAAAAATCAACAATAATTTATTCCTACTCGTCAACATCCACCCTTTGCCATCACCTGTCGACCGAGACGACCATCTCTGTCAAGCAGCTGCCGTCATCTCTACCAACATCGACTGATGGTCAGCCATCACTAGTAGGTAGTCAACAGCCTCTATCATCGCCATCGCCAACTTTTTTGCCCTACATCTGCTACATGGGTCTATCAACCAACACCAACATCAGCTGTATACCTTCATTGTCGGCTGTGTGGATTTATCCATCGACCTCTGCTGTGGGTGCAACCACCAGCTTCTTCAACTTCTACTGTGTAACTTTATTGTCTGCTGTATGGGTCTATCACCATCAACATCTGCTGTGTGGGTTTATCCACCAGTAACAACTGATGTGTAGGTCTCTCCACCAATACAGCATCAATGCTCTCTTCAACTCCAGGACCATTATTCAACACCGAGGGCAGTGATTCGCCAGTGATGAAGAACTATCTATAGGAGACTTTTATTTAGAAGAAAGAGTATTTTTATAACATTTTTATATGAAATGGGTTATGATTAATAAATAGGGTTTGAAACTTATTGTGTTCATGGGGTCTTTTTTTCAGGGTGAGATACACACTTCTAAATATTAAATAGCTCGTCCAAAGGTTTTTTTTTTCATATATACAAATGGAGTAAATATGTACTAAATTATAATTATAAATAATTTGAAACAAATAAAATATCTTGTGGAGCACACAAGACTAATCAGTCGAACACAGGTGGTGTACGCTTATCGACAGTCGAACTCAGGTGAGAAAAAGATAGGGTTTGATATATGCAATCTAAGTTGTGCACTGGCTCTCATGGGGAATGGACGAATGTCTCTCTAGGTACATTATGCAAGTTTATATTGTGTTGGTGCTTTCATAATTGATGTTTATGCATGTGCATATTGTGTAATTGCTCTTTATGTTCTTGCATTTCATGCAAATACTCATTGTGTGGTGGTTGATTTTATGTTGTACTCTACTAGTACAGTTATAGTTATTCATATACTTGCATATATGCTAATTGCCTAATGCAACTGAATTTCCCTATGCAAGTGCATTCCGTCCCCTCCCGACCAGCTGCAATCGCCAAGGAGACACCCAGTGCAACAGTTGCAGATATGACACCGACCGAGAGCATTAGTCGGCCGAGCGACACCGATGGGTTAACACCTATGAAGTAACATCTGTGATTGCTGAACAGTGCACTTCCATGTCTGGGAATCGAACCCAGTACCAGGTATGTCATGTACAGAATCGAAGCCTAGAACGGAAATGACCTAGGTGGGAAAAACAAAAATTCAAAATTGCACTTCTGGGCATTGAACCAGAAGTGCGTAAAAACAAGTGCAAAAACTACCACCAGAACTACATTTGCAAAAATTCACTTTCAAGGTCACGTTTGTGCAAACTTTACAGATGGAAAATCTGCACCTGGAAGTCCATGAGCAAAAGGTGCACTTTTCAGGTCATGCATGTTTGAAAATTCACTTTTTTAATGGTCACATTTGTGCAAAAAATTTGCAATATATAGTAGAACACACATGCTAGCTCTACACTTGGGTGGATTCTGATAAACTTTAGACACAGGTGTGCACAACAAATGCGAATCCCCATTTCAATGCAATAAACCAGTATCTGTTGGTTAAATGGCAGTCTACCAAGACAATATTGTGACTGTGACTTTTCTGGACCATAACGTGACTGGCGGTCACAGCATGGTCATAAATTTATATAGTGGTTGTATCATGGTATATATGAACTACTATGCAATGAACCCCAAATGTATAATTCACAATTTGGAAAATCGCAACGCTCTACATTGGGAAGTCCTAGCTTTGATCTACATCACTGTACTCTACTGAGACCACCACTTTCATACCCAGCCCATTCCACTTCACATTGTTTGTCGCCATTGAAAAAGGTGCTGATTTATTGTTTTCACACTATTCCAACATTGCATTTTGGTCTGTACATACAAAAATTATATTTCCACGTTTCATCTATGTTTTCCTCTGATTCTGGCCTTAATTTCTCCCCCCCCCCCCCCCCCCCACCCATTTTCTCCCTATTACAGAAATGTGGTTGGAAGACACGGCATTATCGCAATTCTCTTCCAACTCACATAAGGTTCTTGGTTTTTATGTGTCCACTATTTATCCATAATAATATTTATTTATTAAGATCCTATATATACAGACTCTTTGACTTGTATTAAAAAGGTTTTTACATTCTATTTAAAATTCCCTTAATGAAACAACATTTAATGACTGGTCATCCCATTTCACTAGAACATTCAATGCGGCACAAGAACTTCAATTGCAGAAATGTTAACATTCAGTTCTGAAACCAACAATAAATTATCACATAAATAACATAAGCAAAACATACACACAATTTATACATTATACATTCAGCAAATTGACATAATAATCGTGACACGTTTTCATATAAGCCTGTAACATCACGACGCACACTAGTAAGCTGACAAAGTGGCATATCTCGAGTTGCGTCATGCTGAATACAGTGTACAGATATTTCATTAGGATGACAAACTGTCTTGGTTTGAGTTACGTTAGTTTGTCATAATACTTTTTATTTTCATTTTGAGCGATGACATGCCAGAGTTCTATATCCCAGTAACTAATGCTGGCAGAGATACGTTGCTTTGCCACATTACAGAGGAACTCATAAGTCATCTTCGGCCAGTTTGTTTTCCCAGCGACGAATTACATTATTACACACACCTGAAAGAGTTAACGTTACCTACCGTTTTCACACAGGCTTTTATAACGAACGACTTGCACTCTGATCTTAGGCTAGGTGTTACAGTGAACCTTCACACATGGCCATCAAGTAGATTGCATTCGACACGATATGCTCTTCATGAGAATATCTGTCAGCTATGTCGACAACCCAGCTACATCTCGTCGTCCATTCAGGCGCACTGATGCCAGGCCATTCTGGCTGAGTGACATCGCACGAAGTAAACTACCTCCAGTGCTACTGCTGGCGGCAGATATTACAGGTTAGTGTTTCACTGATGGCGCCGAGGAGTTGTTGTCGTGACGAGTTTCGGCGTCTGTATTGAAGTAAGTTAAGAGATTTGGGAGGCTCGTAACATCGAGGTCTTGACAGCCGTGGGGGTGAATTGATTATCGAGTAGCACCGGAATGAATTTGTGGAGGAAATGGGAGATCCCCAATAAAACCCTCCGACCAGCGGCATTGTCCGGCACGATTCCCACTAGCGAAAATCCGGATTGAACCGGTCAGAGATATTGAACCCTGTTCACCTAGGTGGGAGGCGAGTAGTCTAACCACTACACCACTATGTCCCCGTCTGGTTAGGAGGCTACACTTAGTGCTGAGACACTGATTTACAGGACACGCTATATCAGATGTAGAAGAAGACGTAACATGGCGGTGGCCAACAAGGAGCTGTAGTATTGGTGTTATTTGCCAAAGATGCGAACAGAGTAAGGTTCGCTTAGTATGAAACTATTTTCACCTGAATTCATATAATGGAAAAATACATCCATTTCTAATGATATAACAGGAAACTCGTCGTGCCTACACAGAACAAAAAGTGTAATATCCTTGCAACAAAAATTACTGTTGAGGCGTTTCTATAAACGTTTATGTTGTGTTAAATTACTAATGTTGTGGCAAAATTGATAATGTTAACCATTTGCATAATCTTATATTACTCTAATGTAAATATACTGTTGAAGTGTTAATTTTAATAAGGCCTCTAAGTAATGTGGCCGCAACCTAAAATTGTATTACGCTAATAAAAATGGGAATAAAAAAATATGTCGTGTTACTGCGACATTAAAGAAATTCCCAACCAACACAATTAACACTGAATTGGCGTTGTAAAATTGCCAATAGAAGTGCACAGCACTAACGTTGTAAATTGAAACCACTGTATTTAACTTTCAATCTCCAGTATAAAAACTTAATTTAGCATAGACGAGCTCTAAAGCCTTGCGAAGCAATTTACGTGTGCCAATTTTATATATATAGCTTAAAGAATTTCTCCGTAATTGTTTCGTTTCGCATCTACTGCAGAATATCGCAACTAAATAATAGCGTAGTTGGTAGGGCGTCATGTTTCTATTTCCGTGAAGTGAACAACAAGAACAGCAAGCACTGAGTCTTCGTTTCTAGTCCCAGTCGTTTTTTTTTTTTCGTTGGTGATTTTTTTTGCGAAAAAATAATATTGCTTAATTTATTATACATCAGAATGAGTATTTAAAGCAAATATAATACAAGAAAATATTTAACACAAATATTATCATTAATTAAAAACAAAATTTGTTTTACTTCATCATAAACACCACCTTATCGTTGAGAGTACAGTAACAAGGTAATGTTATCAAAAAATAACATTACATTACAGTAACATTATATGACATTAAGAGCAACAATAGTTACTGAACGTTCGCAGATAGTAAAAAAATTACTGTTGTAGGAACATTAACACTGTTGTAACATAATGAGAGTTTTTCTGTGTAGCAGACAACATTTATACCTACTGCTGAGTATTCCAATACCGAGAGCACTGAATGGCTACTTACTGGCGTCTCTAAATGGTTTCCTGCTGATCAGTAAGTAACCTCAGCGATTTCAGTAGGAAAAAGGCTTAGAGCGCACATTATTCCAGTGAAGTCACAGCTTTCCAAGGTCAACACCGCGGTTGTTGGCACTGACTCATCTGCTCGTAACACACGGCAAATACTAGCCGTTTAGTGCTTAGTGAAGATCGTCAACTCCGTGCAATTATTCCAAATAACTGTGCGACAAATGTATGACGTTCTGTGAACAATAATTCAGCAGATCACCTGCTCACAGTGCAGAAACGAGACACATGTTTTTGTGACGTTGGGTGCAGGCACGTGTGAGGTGTGGGGCTATGGGTGTGTGTGTGTGTGTGTGTGTATATATATATATATATATATATATATATATATATATATATATATATATTATATATATATATATATAGAGTTTAATATTATTTTTATGGGTAAAATGTGGTATTTGGGAGGGGGATAAAGGGGCGTGACAGTTCCTTCCCATTTGCCTGTGTTGAATCGACTGAGGTGTAGCATCAAGCCAGGCCCGCGTGAGCCTGGCTTGGTGCTACACCTCTTGGCCGCTGTCAGACAGTATACTACATTTTAGATACGTGTCATGGCGTAATTGGAAATAAATGTTTTAAAATAACGAAGTAAAGTATTTCGGCGTGCCAAGGAATTAAAAAATACTTATCTAACAACGAGACGTTAAAAATAGAACATATTTTATTACGAATGGATGAAATGCATGTAAAGAATGACAATCTGATGAAGAAGAAATATTCTTAGTATCGAAACGCACAAAGATATTTTACCTTCAATCCTCGACTAGCAAAAACAGAAAATATTTAAATACAAATCAATAAAACGCACATACTGTATGAATGAAACATAATGAACTAATTATCCCATTTCCATTAATAAGCTAACCACACGTACAAAATGTATATTAATATCCTAAGTCCTACAACACGCGCATAACAACCCATAATGAATGGACCACACCAATAGACGTTCATTTAAACACTGGAGCGAAATTTTCATGGAATCAAACAAAACACCTATTAAAAATACGCAAACTTAGTAACGAAAGAATGAAGGAACGAACTTGTTGAATACACTAACATCTACGAAACGATTCCACATACAACTTTATATTAATACCCTACCAATCTAGGCATTATAATAACTCTTTAGTAAAAGTATGTTTTACCCTCATCGGCTCTCAGCTCTACAACGTAACTTTTAAATGTCGTACAAAGTTATTTAACTACGCCATATAATTGGTCACAAATCTGACGAATGCCGGAAATACTAGCTAATCACGACCTACCGTGACTACTTGACTAAATAACAAATAAGTCAATACGCGCAATCACACAACGAACAACTTACCACACTTTCTTTTAATAACGCACTATTGCACTTCCCTAGAAAAAATACTAGCTAATCACGACCTACCGTGACTACTTGACTAAATAACAAATAAGTCAATACGCGCAATCACACAACGAACAACTTACCACACTTTCTTTTAATAACGCACTATTGACCTTCCCTAGAAAAAATACTAGCTAATCACGACCTACCGTGACTACTTGACTAAATAACAAATAAGTCAATACGCGCAATCACACAACGAACAACTTACCACACTTTCTTTTAATAACGCACTATTGCACTTCCCTAGAAAAAATACTAGCTAATCACGACCTACCGTGACTACTTGACTAAATAACAAATAAGTCAATACGCGCAATCACACAACGAACAACTTACCACACTTTCTTTTAATAACGCACTATTGACCTTCCCTAGAAAAAATACTAGCTAATCACGACCTACCGTGACTACTTGACTAAATAACAAATAAGTCAATACGCGCAATCACACAACGAACAACTTACCACACTTTCTTTTAATAACGCACTATTGACCTTCCCTAGAAAAAATACTAGCTAATCACGACCTACCGTGACTACTTGACTAAATAACAAATAAGTCAATACGCGCAATCACACAACGATCAACTTACCACACTTTCTTTTAATAACGCACTATTGACCTTCCCTAGAAAAAATACTAGCTAATCACGACCTACCGTGACTACTTGACTAAATAACAAATAAGTCAATACGCGCAATCACACAACGAACAACTTACCACACTTTCTTTTAATAACGCACTATTGACCTTCCCTAGAAAAAATACTAGCTAATCACGACCTACCGTGACTACTTGACTAAATAACAAATAAGTCAATACGCGCAATCACACAACGAACAACTTACCACACTTTCTTTTAATAACGCACTATTGACATTCCCTAGAAAAAATACTAGCTAATCACGACCTACCGTGACTACTTGACTAAATAACAAATAAGTCAATACGCGCAATCACACAACGATCAACTTACCACACTTTCTTTTAATAACGCACTATTGCACTTCCCTAGAAAAAATACTTTTTAAAAATAATTACGTTACTCGTATCACAAACGACGTATTCACAAACACAGTTTCCCGCTCTGTATATATTTTCACTGTCGTGAGAAACATGTAAAAAATAGTTCACTTTTAACACAACTTCCGTCGAAAACCTAAGACAGTAAGTTTGCAGAGTCTCGCGCCGCGGCGCGTACAAAAAAAACTGCAACCCTTTATCCAGACGTAGGTCGCACTTACGTTTTCCGATAATACACGTTTTATAAAAAAAGAAACTATTTTGTTATATGATTATCTACTGTATTGTATGTTATGATGGAAAGCGTAGGAGACAAGTGCTCTGCCCTCTGCCATACACTCAACCTAAGCTCTGTCAAAAACTAAAAATGGATTTGCTAGGTGCGACACAGCTGCCTGCGTGTGTGCGTGCGAGAAACTATTGACTACCTCCACCCAGCCAGTATCTTTGTCTGCCTGAAGCAGGTCGCTAGCGGAGGAGCGACACAGCTGCCTGCGTGTGTGCGTGCGAGAAACTATTGACTACCTCCACCCAGCCAGTATCTTTGTCTGCCTGAAGCAGGTCGCTAGCGGAGGAGCGACACAGCTGCCTGCGTGTGTGCGTGTGAGAAACTATTGACTACCTCCACCCAGCCAGTATCTTTGTCTGCCTGAAGCAGGTCGCTAGCGGAGGAGCGACACAGCTGCCTGCGTGTGTGCGTGTGAGAAACTATGGACTACCTCCACCCAGCCAGTATCTTTGTCTCCCTGAAGCAGGTCGCTAGCGGAGGAGCGACACAGCTACCTGCGTGTGCGTGTGAGAAACTATGGACTACCTCCACCCAGCCAGTATCTTTGTCTCCCTGAAGCAGGTCGCTAGCGGAGGAGCGACACAGCTACCTGCGTGTGCGTGCGAGAAACTATGGACTACCTCCACCCAGCCAGTATCTTTGTCTCCCTGAAGCAGGTCGCTAGCGGAGGAGCTACACAGCTGCCTGCGTGTGTGTGCGTGCGAGAAACTATTGACTACCTCCACCCAGCCAGTATCTTTGTCTGCCTGAAGCAGGTCGCTAGCGGAGGAGCGACACAGCTGCCTGCGTGTGTGCGTGTGACAAACTATTGACTACCTCCACCCAGCCAGTATCTTTGTCTGCCTGAAGCAGGTCGCTAGCGGAGGAGCGACACAGCTGCCTGCGTGTGTGCGTGCGAGAAACTATTGACTACCTCCACCCAGCCAGTATCTTTGTCTGCCTGAAGCAGGTCGCTAGCGGAGGAGCGACACAGCTGCCTGCGTGTGTGCGTGTGAGAAACTATTGACTACCTCCACCCAGCCAGTATCTTTGTCTGCCTGAAGCAGGTCGCTAGCGGAGGAGCGACACAGCTGCCTGCGTGTGTGCGTGTGAGAAACTATTGACTACCTCCACCCAGCCAGTATCTTTGTCTGCCTGAAGCAGGTCGCTAGCGGAGGAGCGACACAGCTGCCTGCGTGTGTGCGTGTGAGAAACTATTGACTACCTCCACCCAGCCAGTATCTTTGTCTGCCTGAAGCAGGTCGCTAGCGGAGGAGCGACACAGCTGCCTGCGTGTGTGCGTGTGACAAACTATTGACTACCTCCACCCAGCCAGTATCTTTGTCTGCCTGAAGCAGGTCGCTAGCGGAGGAGCGACACAGCTGCCTGCGTGTGTGCGTGCGAGAAACTATTGACTACCTCCACCCAGCCAGTATCTTTGTCTGCCTGAAGCAGGTCGCTAGCGGAGGAGCGACACAGCTGCCTGCGTGTGTGCGTGTGACAAACTATTGACTACCTCCACCCAGCCAGTATCTTTGTCTGCCTGAAGCAGGTCGCTAGCGGAGGAGCGACATAGCTGCCTGCGTGTGTGCGTGCGAGAAACTATTGACTACCTCCACCCAGCCAGTATCTTTGTCTGCCTGAAGCAGGTCGCTAGCGGAGGAGCGACACAGCTGCCTGCGTGTGTGCGTGTGAGAAACTATTGACTACCTCCACCCAGCCAGTATCTTTGTCTGCCTGAAGCAGGTCGCTAGCGGAGGAGCGACACAGCTGCCTGCGTGTGTGCGTGTGAGAAACTATTGACTACTTCCACCCAGCCAGTATCTTTGTCTGCCTGAAGCAGGTCGCTAGCGGAGGAGCGACACAGCTGCCTGCGTGTGTGCGTGTGACAAACTATTGACTACCTCCACCCAGCCAGTATCTTTGTCTGCCTGAAGCAGGTCGCTAGCGGAGGAGCGACACAGCTGCCTGCGTGTGTGCGTGTGAGAAACTATTGACTACCTCCACCCAGCCAGTATCTTTGTCTGCCTGAAGCAGGTCGCTAGCGGAGGAGCTTTGTCACGAGTCCCAAACTGTCTTTGAATGCTCGCTCCTAGTAAATATAATTTAACAAATAAATATACAAGAAATCACAATGAAATGTATAAAATTATTTAAATAAATTACGAATAATTTCGCACAATACAATATATAATGTTACGTGATTCCAAGACTTTCAAACCATTTGTGTTTAAAAATATTTAAGTATCGTTTTTTTAGTGTAACTATTTTAAATATCTTAAACCAATTAGAAAATCAATATATCCATTTATACAACACGTAACATCTGATTGAATAAAATATAAGTTCACGATACATAATTGAAAGGTTAAATATCTAACAAATACGATGAGCGAAGTTTCAAAGTACGTTTCAAAGTACGTTAAAATATAAGTTCACGATACATAATTGAAAGGTTAAATATCTAACTAATACGATGAGCGAAGTTTCAAAGTACGTTAAAATATAAGTTCACGATACATAATTGAAAGGTTAAATATCTAACTAATACGATGAGCGAAGTTTCAAAGTACGTTTCAAAGTACGTTAAAATATAAGTTCACGATACATAATTGAAAGGTTAAATATCTAACTAATACGATGAGCGAAGTTTCAAAGTACGTTTCAAAGTACGTTAAAATATAAGTTCACGATACATAATTGAAAGGTTAAATATCTAACTAATACGATGAGCGAAGTTTCAAAGTACGTTTCAAAGTACGTTAAAATATAAGTTCACGATACATAATTGAAAGGTTAAATATCTAACTAATACGATGAGCGAAGTTTCAAAGTACGTTTCAAAGTTCGTTAAAATATAAGTTCACGATACATAATTGAAAGGTTAAATATCTAACTAATACGATGAGCGAAGTTTCAAAGTACGTTAAACAAATCGCGCGTACAATTTTTCTAATATTATTTATAGCCGAGAAAAATAAAATACGTTTTTGTACGAATTCGCGTGAAAATGCTTCTACGGAATGAAAAATTCTCTTTTATTAGGTTATAACACATCCAAAGTTTTGTATACGAGAAAATAAAGTCTGCCTATAATACATTCTCATTACAAACAAACTTAACTCTTAAATATATCCAAGCAAGTTTTTTGTATTAACCAACGTTTATATAATCTACAAAAAAGTAACTGGGCACCTGTCCACAATGTTTGCTCGGTGGTTGTCACCCCGTTAGAATCTCGTAGGGCCACCTCTTGTGGCTATAACAGCAGCCATCCTGTCTGGCATGCTCTCTACGAGTGTTTGCAGGACATCCACGGGGATTCGTCGCCATTTCTCTTGCAGCCATTCCATGTGTTGAGCAATGGATTTTGGCTGCGTCTGACGAGCCCTCGCCCGGCGATCCAATTCGTCCCAAAGATGATCTATAGGGTTGAGGTCGGGGCTCTGGGCAGGCCAGTCCAATTGGCTAACATTGTTGTCGGCGTACCACTGCATAGTAGCCCTTGAAACATGGCACCTGGCATTGTCATCCTGGAAGTAACACGGGTCCATTCCGTAAAAACGCCACAATGTTGGGGGCATTTCATTATCCAGAATGGTACAATACGCCTCTGTGTTCATGCTACCACGGACAAACACCAGCGGTCTTACGCCAAAGGCCGTGAAACACAAGTCAACTGACGTACTGAATTACGTATCTTCATGAATGCCCAATTACTTTTTGGTAGATAGTGCTTATTGTAACGTTTATATCAGCGTTTCACCATAGTCCTTGTTTAACAGCATACACCATCGAGTAGAATAACATAATACTTACCCATCTATCCTTACATGGTACGTAATGATCTGTGTGTTCTATAGCACACAACTTCGAATGTTCTTCGAGATATATGTTTTAACGTTAATTGTGAACAAAAAAAAAGTTACAAAAAAAAATTGTTCGTTTTAATTGCAAACCATATTGAAGTTTACTGTTTACTGGTGTGTACGGACGTAAACCAGATATTTAAACAAATGCTAAGTTAATGGTGTCCGAGAGCACATTCAGATATGATTCTCTTGCATAGGACAGCGATCACCCCGCTGCGAATATACAGTTAGTTGTTACTTGAGGCTAACGTCTTTGAAAAATGAAACTTTAGCAGTGTTCCAAGACTGCCACTGACAAAACTTTCATATTTATCAAATTAACATTTTCGATGTTGTTTAATATCAGGATAATTATAAAAGATTATATATATAAAGTATTCCAATATTTGTTTTTAAGGAGTCAACTCTGGTACATAATATAAAAGTTTCTTTTTGTATTGTTATGAATTTTGAAACAATCACTGCATCTTTCACAATTAATTTTTCTGCTCATGCACATCATCAACATTCACACAAAGTTAAATAGTGTAAACAAAATATATGACACCTAAACGAAATAAGGAACTTTAACTCAACAAATAGCAAGATATATAATTCTCTTTACCATTGAATTTTTATTTCTTTAAATATTTTATTTTTTTCCAGTTCATTAAAACATATTTAAAAACAACTCATTTCAAACATATTTAAATCTACATAAACTTCCATCTAAAACATTTAAATCTACATAAACTTCAATCTGAAAACATTTTAATCTACGTAATCTTTCATCTGAAAACATGTAAATTTTCCCAACTTTCATCTGAAAACATTAAAATTAACATTATTGTTCTACTGAAAACCTTTAAATCTATGTATTCTGTCATCTGAAAACATCTGAATTTACAAAAACTTTCATCTGAAAATATTTAAATTTACACTGTGATTCTTTTGAAAATATTTAAAATACGTCATGATTCTTCTGGAAACATTTAAATTTAAATGAAAGAGATTTATTGAGAGAGTGAAACGATTTGGACGGCCTTTAACATAGGGTTGTTGAGAGGTGACAAGGGTGAAGTGATGTGAGTATGGAGCAGGGTTGTTGAGATGTGACAAGGGTGAAGTGATGTGAGTATGGAGCAGCGCTGGAATGCATGGGCGGAGGGAAGGAGAGATCCTTGAAAAACCCACCGACCAGTGACATCGTCCAGCATGATTTCTACAAGCGAAGATCTGGAATTCCCTAACTGGGGATTGAACCCGGTTCGCCTTGATGGGAGGCTAGCAGTCTAACTGCTCAACCACTCTGGCCCCGAAGGATATTAAGATATTACTTAACGGTAATTCGTAAATAAGTATGTGAATAGATACTTACAATGACTGTGAGATCTTCCTTGGAGGAAGAAACTCATTGTTTTAATTACGAGACACTCATGTTGATAACGAGATACATTAAGGCGCCTGTCCACCTAAAGACATGACTCGGCACGGCATCGTAGAAGTCACTGACACTGGAACGCCGTTACGAGTATGGCTCATAACTCATGTGTAAGCCATCCATTCTACACAACTTACCAAAGGACTCTGAACTTTATTGCTGGACAGATTGTAGACAATTCAAAGTAATAATATTTCTAGTTATAAGGGTTTGAAAAATAAGTTTATGGCTATGCTGAAGATCGTCGCAATAGTGTTTGCAGTAAGTGTGAGTTGTATTCAGCCCTAGTCTCAAGATTGATCACTTTCCTTGTGGTAAAACAGTTAGTGCACCGGCTGGGTCCAAGGAATTTAACGCTAAAACGACTTTAAGGGATAGCATAAACAGTTTATTATGAGGTTGCTTAGTAACACTCACCGGTTCGGTGACCGACTTGGAGGCAGGCACCACCATAGAGGCATTTTCCTCTCTTAAGTCTTGCACCCTGGCTTGTACTGCAGCCCGACTGAGCTGAGCCACATTTATTCTGTCATCGAACGAAACATCAAAGTTGTGAAGTAGCAACGCTAACTCGTTGCAATGCAGACTGTAGACCAACCCCACACTCATTGTAACATGAAAAATTATACAAAGTGACATGAGTGCAAGCAAAGTAACGCAGAATATTTATAGCAAAATGACAAATATTACACAAGGATGCTATCAATTCAGTGTATATTTTTCAAAACGTATGTTACATACAGAACAGATATTACAGATTTTGTAATGGACCTCATAGAGACATAAAATTATGCAAGCCGTCACAAACCAATACTCTGTTAAATATATTTACTTATTATGAATAGGGGTGCCAGACTTTAACACAGTATCCACAACAAAAATGGATAGTTAATAAATAACGGAACCCAGCCACAACAGGCCCATTATTCTCACCGGTAAATGTTTCTCAAACGCTTGATATCATTTCGTTAACAAATTAATTTATTAAGTATACGGTACATTGAAACAATATAATTGGTTAACCAATATATTTGTTGGCTGGATTCCTTTCTCTCGACAATGGAAAAATATAGTATGAGCTAATTATTCTCGGAAAGAGCCAAATATCACTCACTAATTTAATTATGAAAATACTGGCTCATTAAAAAATTCACACTGAATCATGAAACACAAGCTAGATAACTCTGAGAAAAAATTTCATTGGAAAAATCAGTTAATGCAAGGCACCCCTTCACTCTTAATGCAGGAGTAAGGCATTAAAAAATACGTGTTCCGAATTTTTAAAAAATATTAAACATAATAATAAAATTACTTGATATCATAAAATAATCACTTCATTGGCGACCAATTTGATTAATAATATACTATATAATAAACAAACAATTTAGGGCTGAAATTTAAAACATGTGCTCTTAACTTTGACTGAAATCCGGTTATGATTATTATACACTGACATAGTGGCCAGGTTTTTTTTAGGCATGCTATAGACACTTCACTGGAATTAATTGTAGTTGTTATGACCTGCAATTATAGCCGGGTTCCTTAATGCCACGACTTGAACAAGTCCCTGGCAACATTGACAACGATATTCGTAATCATTCAATATCATACTAAACTCACAATTGCTATCACTGGCAATTCAATATCATACTAAACTCACAATTGCTATCACTGGCAATTCAATATCATACTAAACTCACAATTGCTATCACTGGCAATTCAATATCATACTAAACTCACAATTGCTATCACTGTCAATTCAATATCATACTAAACTCACAATTTCTATCACTGGCAATTCAAGCATAGCGAGTTAAAGGCTTGTAAATTGGAAATAATTAAAAAATGCAAACCAGTGCTCTAAATACGACGTACGAGAGAGTGCAGCCGTAGGGGACCCTAAGCAAAGTCTCACTCATTTCCTTAGAATCACTAACGTGAAACGCAATATATAAGGGTATAAACATTATTGATTGTAAAAACGATGGCGAAGCAGTTGGCCTTGAAAATAATGAAGCGACATTAAAAATTGCAACAGATAAGTCATGAGCGAGCATGAACCTGCCAAGGTCAACTCAATCAAATGGGCTGTCGGCCAATGCATAATAGCTAAACGCACAAACTAAGCACTGAATATCAAAATCAATTTTGAATAAACTAATAAAATTAAATTCAGAATAACCTAAACACATTGCATGTTCCCAAAACTTAGCACTTTACTCACAATTAGCAAGTCTACGCAACTGAACCAAAATCCAAAATTTCACTATGTGAATTTTAAGTGCTCTAAAACCTTCTCCATTAGTCACCATTATTATCATGTTGCGCGCCGACCAGCAAAGTATATACTCCAAGACGACTAATGATTAGATAAACATAATCCCATGCCTAACATTTCTCAAGTCAAATTGAATTGATGCAAACATAACACTGGAAGTCATCACGACCACTGTTGCCAGTATGATATGTAGTCACAGGCAGTTAGGATGAGCAAATAGACCGAGGAGCTCTAGTGCAGAGGCTTAAGTAAACTTATTTAACATACATAAAAAAAGTGGCATATACTGTAGGAGGGGATGAAGGGTAGGTGCATAGGAAAGGAAGAAGGAGAGGATGCCAAGCTCCGCAGAGATCGGCACCGAGGTGCTGTTTTAGCAGTGATCGTTAAGGGAACTCAAGCGAATGTGGCTCATCCACTGTCTCAATATTACACTCAGTTATATAATATGTTTGCAATCACAGAATATTAAAATGTTTTTAATACATTTATTATAATGTTTTAGTTGTGGCTTCTGAATTTACTAATGCATTGTCCACTTCATAAAACTTGATTCAGATGCAATATTCACCATACTATAACCCCTGGTTACTTCTTTTATCTGATGCATCATCCTAATCATGCTTCCCATCTTCTGTGTGGTTGATTAGCGAACATATAACTTACTAATGCCCGAGTCCTAGGGGACATTCCTCGCACCACAAATATGATACGTCATCATATCCCCTTAAAGTTTCTGACAAAATATGGTACACAAAGTTTATTTCGTGTAGGGCATAATATATTATAATGTCTAAGGTAAGTAGAGATTTTGATAGTCCATGTGTTAAAATAACATGATAAACACAGGAACACTATAAATTTAAGTTGTCACAGCAATTACCCTTGAACATGATTTTTACCTTTGAAAGCACAAGACCGCAGGTAATGAGTTACAGGGTTTGGGGCCTTGATGGTGAGAGGGGGAAGCCACAGGTTCGCCAGTGAGACTAGAAAGGTGGCGATGTCCACCATAAGGCAGGTTCAGAACATGTTTCCCACTGACAGTTGAAAGGTTTGAAACACCCCTTTTGTTCAGTTAGCTTCCTGTCCCCTTGAGATGCTGTCCACCACTCCTTTGTAATGCTCCTTTGTAATTGTGCATGCAGTTCCGTATCCTTCGGATTGTCTCGTCACTCTACACACAGTCCCGCCGTGAAGAATGCAGAGTCGCCACTTGATCCACTTCAACAAGTTCTGTCACACTGACTACACAGCTCCGAACACGGCTCCTTCCAAACTTATAATGAACATAAAAAAAAAATTATCCCCTTATATATTGAACATGAAGCAATATGGCAGCCAGCCAGTGGAGCTATTAGTATTACATATTAACGAAACTCTACTCAGTTGAGAGCTGCCTGTCTTGGGGAGTGTATGGGTAATTAGGCCTTGTTCTCTCTCTGCACTTGTATATGTTCATTGCGATATGTAATAATGCAAGTGCGAGATTAAATAATTAATTGCTGCATATGCAAGGGTGTGCATAACTAGTGCATGACTATATTATCTAATTAATTAATTAAATTATTAATTCATTGCAAAATTAAATTATCTGTTTTTACATCGTATTCCTATGCAACAGCATTAACCTCACAATCGCCTTAACCATAACATACTCATTTGTCAGCCAGCTGCCGGTGAGACAACACCTAAATGCATTTCCCCCTACAACTCCCTCATCTGCCTCCGGCTGCTGACTAGACAACTTGTGTAATTACTACGTGAATACACAAATAAAATCTAAGTATTCGTCCTAACTAAGCACTGGTCCCTGCAAGCACATCCTGGTGGGCAGACACCCCATGATGCCCGTCAAAACACACCCTTACATTTCCGGCACTTACAGAGGGTGTTGAGAGGAGGGGAAAGTACATGCACAATTGCTCTGCAATTGCAACTGCAGCTGTGGTTGGGTTATGTGAAAATTCAACTTCATCGCCACCATTTTGAATAAATAATATGCTTGGACCCTTGCCTGAAGTGGGAGGGGGACGCTATTAGACAGCAACTGCGGGAGGAACCACCAAACAATGCCTCCAGGGGGAGGAGTGGGGGGGGGGAGGGACAACTGCAGTGCTACAATCACCACCATTTTGAATCAATCAGAAGCTATTACCACGCTATAGGCATTACTTGTTATAGTTTACATTTAAAAGAAGACAGGTTTACCAAACAAGTCTGCAAATACTACCTTACAGTTATCAGATAATTTTTGCAATATTTTTTACAGGGTAACTACCATTTGACATCGATGACTGACAATTGTTGCATCAATGGGCGACACGTCGAACTGCAGAGACATCTCGTTGATAGGACATGTGGCAGGAACAGGCAGACTCCATGTGTTACAGTGCAAGTCGAACCATTTTCGCAGTGATGTTATATCACTAACTCTGTGTCCCACGAACAGAAGAATCGCTGATGGCTCGGCGTAACATTTCGGAAAACATCAACAGTTACCACACAACATATTTTGAAATTGTTTTTTCTGGCTACGACGCCTTTAAGGAGCCCAAGTTTCTGAAGCCTGCACATGACTTTTAACTGGGTATAGAGTATTCCCCATAAACATAGCCATAACCATAGGTGTATCCGTAACTGTGACTATACGTGAACTGTATGTTTAATAGCATGTAATATTAATATACTAAATAAGTTGGTTTTTTAATAACTTTGTGTGTCAGTTGTAAAATCGACCAAGGGCTGGACATAGCTGTGGATAAACATTGATGAAAACGTTGATCAATAATATAAGTTGTGGAATTGCTGGCTACTCAGTCAATAGCCTTGTCTAGACTTACTGGTCAATGAACAGAGAGGGAGCTGCGTATGTCACATTGGAAAGTGTAGTGCATGCACACAAACTAAAGTAAAACCAAATGCACCACTCATATTTACGAACGAAAAACTACCACAAGTTGAATATCCATGTTCGGGATTATATATGCACAAGGGGACGGGCCCATAGAATCCGCAGGCTAAGCCACCATCGGTGAAGAAGATAATTGTACGAAATAGTACTTATGGTACAGTGTTGGCTGGGAATGCTGGCACATACTCACTAGCGCTTATCGGCGCTTGCTCGCACATCCCGACCTGCATTTGCCAATGGGATTGATATTAAAATTAGGGTATATGTGTGGTATATTTACTAATTGTGGGTGGTATATTAAACCAACATGAACCTATGATAGCTTGTTGGGAAACTGGGGAGGTGGAAGTGCTATTGTACGAATTTCTAAATTATCGTACGAAATACCAAAATTATGGCAAACTGTGCTATAATTATAGTCCACGAGAAAAAGGGACCATATAATGGTACTTACCTATGGAAGGGGAAGTTACCCACAAGGCCTAACCTGTTTTAAGGAGGGGAAGAGTTTAAAATACAGGAAAATACTAAATTCCAACAAAATATTATAAAAAATGAGCCATATAGCACGTACAGAATGTGCAAAAAGAGTGGAAAGGGGGAAATTTTGAGGAACGTTAAAGTTCGGAGGACCTGACTTTCCATTGGGGGGTGGTGGGGTATAGAAAGGCAACCCTTCTCCAAATCCCACGAAAATTGGTCGAAAAACGTGCCTTCCAGGCCGAAAAGGTGTAAAAAGTGTGGCACAAAAACCTCTCCCCTCGGTAGGGGAAGTTACCTAAAGGGCCCAGCCTGTTTTAGAGGGATAGAGGCATTAAAAAGAAAGGAAAATCCCAACCAAATACGATACAAATCAGCCATATAGCACCTACAGAAAGTGAAAAATTGTGGTAGCGGGGAAAATCTTAAAGGCACCTCTTCCTAAAGTCCCACGACAACAGGTCGAAAAATGCGCCTCCCAGGCAGAAAAGAATGTGCAAAATGTGGGGCACAATAATCCCTCTTCCCCGGAATTGGTGAGGAGAAGGGAGGGCCGGCAACCATAACTCGCCCCCTTCCCCATGAGGCACTAATCGTTCCCCCCCCCCCCCCAGGGACCATCCCCCCCTTCCTCATTTGGGCGTAAAGTGTTAGAAGCAGCAAACTTTTGTCCTTGGTTAATAGACAGACAAGGGTACGGGCCCACGGAATCCGCGGGTTAAGCCACCATCGGTGAGGCAGATATTGTACGAAATAGTACTTATGGTACAGTGTTGTCTGGGCATTCTGGCGCGTGCTCGCTCGTACTTCCCGACCTGCGGTTGCAATAGGAATAATGTACAAATTGTGGTACATATATGGTATGTTTAACCATTGTGGGCGGTATATTGGACCTACATGAACGTACAATAGCTTATTGGAAAGCTGGGTAGGTGCATATGATATTATGGTATGAATGTCGAGCTTATCGTTTGGCATACCAAAACTATGTAACCCTATACCATAATTATTATACTAGAAACATGGCCGAAAAAGAGATACAAAATGTGGTGCACAAAAACTCCTCTCCCTACCTAAAGCGCGTAACCTGCTTTGGGAGGAGGGGGATAGAAAGGTTAAAAAGAAAAGAAAGTATCAAATTTCAACAAAATACAATAAGAAATTAGCCATACAGCACTTTCCGGAGTTGCAAAAATTGATAGGGGGAGAAATTTTTAGGGGAGAGGAAGGTCCGAAGCGACTAAATTCCCATTGAGAGGGGGTGGTGCATAGAAAGACAACCCTCCCACAAATCCCACGGAAATGCGTTGAAAAAAGCGCCTTACAGGTCGAAAAGAAGGCGAAAAACGAACCCCTTTTCCGACGGACATTGCATCTGCTCCCTGAATGGTTCGGTTGGGGGAGGGGACGGAGGGGGAGTTCGGCAGAGGAAGGTCCAAAGGTGTGCAAAAATTTGTTTCCAGCTCTCCACACGATAATTATGGTACATCCAAACTCAACTTTTATGGTATTCACGAACCTTAAGCCTGGAGCACGAACCCCCCCCCCCCCCAACCACCACCTTTTTTTCCCCCCATCGGCGGTCGGCAAAGATAACTCACTCCCTTTCTCATGGAGCAATACCGATCCCCCCCCCCCCCCCTTCACCCCTTCATCACATTTGGGCGTAAAATATTTGACGCGGCAAACTTTTGTTCTTGTTTAATTGTATAGACACACCACAATTTTTTTTAAAGCTTGATCCCCCGTTATATAATCAATAGCTGGAGTTACATCTAAAACGACGGATAGTCTTGTTTCATTGATATTTAACCTAGGGTTTTTATAAAAAATCTTTTTTAATAAAGGCAAATACGTTTTTAACAAACGAAAATTGTAATGTTCATTATTAGCTTCGGCAAACCAGAAATATTTTGAAAATAGATTTCCAGTATTTTCCCCAGATGCGCGTTTTGTGTAGTAATCGTAGCAGTAGAGTATGTGAGGCTGAATTCGAGGAGCGACAATATTACCTTCCTGAGGCAGGGCCCGGCTATCCACACACAGAGAGAGAGACAGAGAGAGAGAGAGAGAGAGACACACACACACACACACACACACACCTGAGGCGAGGTTACGAACAAGCGGAAAACTTGCGCAACTTGTTTCAAGTTGACAAACAAGTGTAATTATGCTGAGCCGAACTGCACGCTCCTTTGATAGGGCAGCGGTTCGGCTGGCTCAGTGATCAATAATTGTGTCTCTACTTCCGCTTCCAGATGTGTCGTACTTATGGCAAAGTTGCCAGTTCACTGGCTAGCCGCTTATGACATGCAATTATAGTAAATAATCTGTTAATTAAACACTTCTGAAATCAGCCTTTGAAATAAGTCACTGCCCGTAACCTCATGTATTTTGGCAAACACACTGACTGGCAGCGCCCGGAAAAATTGTCAACAGTGCAGGCAATGTAGTTCATTGACTTAATGTTGAATTAAAAGTAAACATTCGTTAATACGGAAGGGATTTCCTATACTTTCTGGTTTTTTAATGCACTTAAGTGTCATGAATAAAGTGCTCAGGAAAATGGGAATATTAATTTTACACATGGTGGAAGTATACACTATGTGCATACAAGTAGATCATAATCAATGCTAATAAACCATTTAGTACATAATTAGACGACAATGTACTGTTTGCTTTATTTTGCTAATGCTGGTTTATTCCATGCCGTTTATAAATAATTTCGTGGAATTAAGGGAAATTTCTTAAATAAATTATGCAGGATCTTTGTTAATATTCTGAAAATTTTTCCCAATTATGAAATTTGCTTGTATTTCGCACAACATTCTTCAACAGGATTCTTAATATTTAAGTGGCATAACTATAAATATTTGCCGACATTGTCCAGTATTTTAAATATATTTATTTAATAACATTCAATTTTCACCCGTAGTCAATTTATGTGAGTTTGCTAAGGCGCGGCACTCGATAGCTGGTAATCTAGGTTCGAGCCTCGGAGAGGTTTCCACTTATTTCTTTACTAACGAACGGAAACTGTTTAGTGTAGGTACCTACGTAGGGACAACAAGCACCTTTTGAGTCGCAAAAACCAAATCTTTGTTTGGGGCAACCATATAAGATCAACGATATTTTACAGTGGTCTGTTAAAATCTTTACTAACGAACGGAAACTGTTTAGTGTAGGTACCTAACTAGAGACAACAAGCACCTTTTGAGTCGCAAAAACCAAGTCTTTGTTTGGGGCAACCATATAAGATCAACGATATTTTACAGTGGTCTGTTAAAATCTTTACTAACGAACGGTAACTGTTTAGTGTAGGTACCTAACTAGGGACAACAAGCACCTTTTGAGTCGCAAAAACCAAGTCTTTGTTTGGGGCAACCATATAAGATCAACGATATTTTACAGTGGTCTGTTAAAATCTGTTTTGCACGTTTTACCACCTTTTGGAGTTTTAATATGTTTAAAGATACAAATAGCGTGAAAATACCAACTGCTGAAGAAAGAAGCGCACAGAAGTTTGAGTTGTATAAATGTGTTTGTCTCCATAATTCGAATGCACGGGATACATAAGTAAAAAGTTTGTAGGTTGTAAGTGTTTCGACTATATGGAGATTCCATGTATTCACTGCACCTTTCCGTAAAAAATTGCATTAATTTACAAAAAAAATCGTAACATTGAGGTTGCCCGAAACAATGTATGAATTTCCAGCGTGTGTCAATATTCTTAAATTAAAACAGTTTTTTTTTTTTAACCTATCAAATAGCTTAAATTAAAATATTTTACACACAATGGAATGGCATTTAGGGCTGTCCTGATGACCTTATGGAAAATTTGGCTTCATCCTCAAGTTTTTAGTGGTCATCAGGTATTAGCTGGGCTGGTTACACCTATTCTTTTTGGTTGGAGTAAATATCACTGTAGACAATGAATCCAGCCAATTCGAAAAGATGGACAGTGATTCGATGGCACAGGAGTAAATTAGAAAGGTACTGTCCTCTTATAGGTCACCTAGACAGCCACTCAGAGATGAGGTTCTCTCGAGCATCATTAATCCCTATCTCTGATTGGCTATTTGAGGCTGTGGGAACGAGTCCTGAGTTAGATTGCTTGCCGGCTGGCCAGCAGGTGATTAGGCGCTAACTGTCAAACGATGTTCCACCATTTTGCCATCCACTGACGCTAGTTTTGTTGCGTGTGCGACTGAAGTTCTCTCATTATAAAAGCTGTTTCAATTCTGTATTCTCTTGTCCTTTGTGCTCCAACCTAGTTGATTTCTGCTGCAAGGTACGGTGAAACATCGGCAAGTGAAACAGCAAGCAGGACACCGCTCTAGTGTGAAAGCAAAGCTACAGTATTCAGTTAATGATTTAGCCAAATAATGCAAGGCAGTCTTGTAAAATATTTACTGTGCTATAATATATCCTAGTGAGTTAGAATGCCGCGCTCCTACTACTAACTCCTGATCAATAAAACATTTGACATTTTCGCCAAATCAAAGTCAGTAAGAGGCCTTTTTACTAATATTGTTTCAGCACAATGAGGTAAAAATGTCTTGGTTTATTTCTTTATAATTGTCAGTCAATTTGAAAAATATTTTTAAATTTTTGTCTCAATATTCACTATAAGAGTGTGTTAAAAAACATTATCTCGAGTGCAAAATGAGTGGCAGTATAGCCCAAGAATTCTTTACTTCACAAAACAAGACAAGTGTAAGTACCTAAGTGTAATGCAAACCAAACAACGATAAACTATAAACAAAATTAATTTTCTTCATATCAATTTGATGTTCGTGCCTCTCACATTTCCAGTGTCTTGAAACGTCGAACTGTCAGGTAAACACAAGTAAAAATGTTCATTTCGGCACTTTTTGTGGAGGCAGTTTTATTTTCCCATGTTCCTCTGTGCGATCAGACAGGAATGACGAAAAGTGTTGTTTGTTTCAGGCGTAGAGGTTCTCATTGGTTTTAATTCATTTTGGTGGAGACTTTCTGGCTGCGGTCCAAGAGCATAAACAAGATGAAACAGCATCCGGTGCTGTGAAAGATGAACAGGCAGCAGAAGCACACTAGTGCGAATGGCAGGAAGGCTTCGGATGGGTTGGCTGTTGCGCTACAAACAACAACAGTTCTGAAAGCAATATTTCACTTGTAAGATCCCTTGTACACAGTTAGTTAAGCAAAATACTAAGTTCCACCTATGTTAACACGGATATGTTTTACAATATTTGGCGTAGGACGAATAGAGAACAATTTTATAGTTCTTATGATGATGACTTTTCACTTCTTTTTCATAATTTCTCATTGTAACAAAGGATTGTTTTGGACTTTTGAAAATTTATTTTTGTACCTGTAACAACTTTTCCTTCTATATTAATTTATCAAGTATCCCTAATTTCGTGAATACTTCCATTTTCAATTTATGTTATTAGCTTATTATCACATGACTAGTCTTGTACAGCTTTGTAGTTTTTCACTTATTACATCTGATTGGTATTTTAGTGACCATAAGACCATAAGACCATTGTGTAGGTGCCTATTTATATTATTTCATCCGTAATATTATTTCAAGTGTTTACCGGGTGCTGGGTAGTAGATAGCTTTGTGGTTTAGACGTGCAATTAGATGTTTACTATAGCTTGTGTAAACAAAAACTGTGCGGTGTTGCCTTGATATATCAAATGATCTGATAGGGTGGCACAAATCGTGACTTATACGACACAATCTCAGCCCGTAGACAGCACACATACGTGAGTCAGATAGGTGCCGTTGTTCGCCTGTCTCTTAAGAAGGAACTGCAATCGCTGTACGCCCACCAGCACGAGTATTCTGGAATACATTGCATAAAGGGAAGGCGAGTGGCCGCCATGTTTGGACGCTAACTTCCTATCTCAATAGTAGGTAGCAGAGTTTTCGCCTGTGTATACTCGTGTGTGCGAGCGGGGTAGGCCAAGTAAGTATCACATACTCAGCTATATAGGTACGCAGTCTGCAATGTGGTGGTTTTGTTTTATAACTAAATAGTTCAAAATAAAAATCAACAATAAAATGGGAATAAAAGTGTGGATACTACATATAACCTTTGTGGTTGCTGTGAGGTGCGTCAAGTGAACGTTATCAGAAAAACACGTAATAACATGGCTAGCTAAATTGATGGTGTTTAATATAAATATAAACTGGCAATGTTGAAGAGAGGCAATGAAACTAGATCCAGTTTCAAGTAGTTACACCGTATACAGGTTGTTTTGTCAAGCGTAGTGAGAAACACCTGGACTCGGGCACACTTACAAAGAATGGAACATTTCCTGCATCTCGCTGGCTGAACCAAATTACGCTATTTTCTGGCTCACAAATACATATATGACAACGGCAATAAGAAGTGTCGTCCCTCTTGGCATCTTGGCCTTGCCGGGACATCTAATTATTCGGTCGAACCTTTCTCACGGAGTACATAGAGAAGAAATTGTATGATGGTTCCTTTTATGTAGGCGTATACATTCTCTGTTTGGCTGAGTGAGACTTTAGAAACTTGCATTTACTCACAGAGGAACTTGTGTACGTGTGAATTTAAATAATTATATCCATAGTATAATAATAAGTATTAAGTGGCTGCAGGGGTGTCTGATAGGCTTCAGTGTGCTGAGAAAGGATTCCTATTGGCTAAACAGTCAGCTGGCAAGTAAGCAACGCGCACAGATTGGAGAACGCTCGGCGTTGCGGCGTGTTGCCAACCAGCGGGTGGCAACAACTTGTCATATAAGCTATTGTTCTATCTCCTAAGTGCTGTGTGGCTTGATCTTGTAGATATTTGCGTCAGTGGCGGCTGGTGACTTTTGAAACTGGGAGGGCTATGACGATCCTAACTCAGATCATTAGTCTACAAATGGCAAAATAAAGTGTGGTTGTTTGAAGAAAAACGTATCATACCTCGATTTGTAATGGTCAACACTCTGTGGCCACTGGTTCAGATCTATTTACTAGCACAGGTATCTGTTTTAAGTTTGTGTAGGTTATATGCCTTCCAACCAGTGCTAACGTGGTGTGATACATTACATGAGGCGACGAGAGATAAGATGATAATACTAATTCTACTATAATAATGATGATGATAACTTAACTATACTTAAAGAAATATTTTCAAACCCAATACTAATTTACATACAGTACATACAAAAACGCATGTCAAATTTAAACTAGAGGATTAAAGTTGAATATCTTAATTAAAATATAGGTCATCAAAAATCATTATTCAACTTATACGCGCTATCTAACTGGTAATGGATATTTATCACTGAACATTTTATGGATCTTTTTTGTGAGCTTGATTTAGTCTTTAACTTCGTCTCCCAAATGTTTCAAATCTTTCACCGCATTGGCAGTCCACTCAAGAAAATTAGGTTTCACTAGCAAAAAAAAAAAAACATCGCATTTCTAACTTCACACCCGCATAAGCAGCCCGCGAAATCGTATGTACTTGCGTTGAATTTTCGCGTATACGAAACACTGCGTTTACCACCTTGGCCTTGTTGTAGAGTTATATTTAACTGTTTAGTTGCTGGTCCCAAATTCATTCTCGTAATCCAAAAATCTTTGCCGTTATAAGGATTAAAATGTTATTATCCATTATGTTTTACAAGTTTACACAACACGACATTAACAACATTTCAACCCTGCTTCTTACCGATTCTCATGGCTCATCATTAACAACAAACTTTTTCAGAATATTACACTCTATATTTGAAGCTCAGTGAGTTTCAACGATATCTATAAACAAAACCAATTCGAAATAAATACATGCATTGTTAAGAAATGTGTTTTCAACAACTGCAAAAGACCAGAGCGCGTAAGTGTGCCTACAAAACATATATTATATAATTGTAGAATACATTCTGTTAAACAGTGGAATTCGAAGTTGCAGTCTTGGTAGTCTTGTCGAGTTCCAGGAAACCGTATTTTTGTTTGAGCAGGGGAGCGCCCAGCTCTCTCCGGTTTACAGCATGCGATTGGCTGAACAGGGACGAGCCCCTGAAGCCTATTCTCTCTCTAGTAGCATCCCTATGGCTCCATTGTTACGGTAATTTATCTCTACTCACTCCATCCACTTCGGGGCGAAGAATCTGCAGCCCAACCACTCAACATTTCCAAAAACATTTCTCTCGTGACAAGAGTATCGTCCATCTCAATAAATAATTGCTGCGAAATAACCTCCGTATCCGTACGCAGAATTATTTTCTGAGTAGCAGATAAGTAGAGGTCTGCGCAAGGCAGCCCCCCACCCCCTTTTCTTACCACTCAGCAGCCACTGTTGAGAGTGTAGTGACGGAAAGGCACAGCCTCACTCTCAAGACGTGATATCTGCCTCAGTTTGTGGCACTCGTCAACACACAGCGGCTTTCCTTTCTTAGACAAATCACACGACGGCAACTGTCATTGGTCCTGTAACCTCTAGCAACCCGTCACATCGCCATCTTCTACATTTCCGTATCAGACATGACAGTTAAACACAGAGAGACAAAGAGAACCACTGTTATAGTTGCTAGTCTTCACACACAGCGGTGCCACGAGCGCGTGCACGGGCGATCTCAGCGCCACTCGTGTCGGGGCAAGTAGACTGCTTCACAAACATAGAGATGTGAAGTGGTTACGCTGCCCAGAGTGTAGCTGTTGGCATTGATGGCACGCAACCAACAGACTGTAGCGATATGCAGGTGCTCCGCTCGCTAAGCACACGAGGGACACGTCCATTGGGAGAAGCGTGTTCTACAAGGCAGTGAAGATACTGTAGCCTGGAGACACATCAGTTGGGAGGAGCGTGTGCTACAAGGCAGCGAGGGTACTATAGCCGGGAGACGCCTGGGCATGCCTCATCCTACTCCCTAGACAGTGGCTCGGCACGGACCAGTCTCTATCGGAGTGGCAAGACAGCGGCCCAGAGTGTAGCTGTTGTCTTGGATGGCATGCAACCAGGAGACTGTAGTGTTGTGCTGGTGGCACGCTCGCTAGATGCAGGACAGACACGTCAGTGGGGAGGAGCGTGTGCTACAGGGCAGGGAAGGTAATATAGCCGGGAGACGCCTGGGCATGCCTCATCCTACTCCCTAGACAGTGGCTCGGCACGGACCAGTCTCTATCGGAGTGGCAAGACAGCGGCCCAGAGTGTAGCTGTTGTCTTGGATGGCATGCAACCAGGAGACTGTAGTGTTGTGCTGGTGGCACGCTCGCTAGGCGCAGGACAAACACGTCAGTTGGGAGGAGCGTGTGCTACAGGGCAGCGAAGGTACTATAGCCGGGAGACGCCTGGGCATGCCTCATCCTACTCCCTAGACATGGCTCGGCACGGACCGGTCTCTATCGGAGTGGCAAGACAGCGGCCCAGAGTGTAGCTGTTGTCTTGGATGGCATGCAACCAGGAGACTGTAGTGTTGTGCTGGTGGCACGCTCGCTAGGCGCAGGACAAACACGTCAGTTGGGAGGAGCGTGTGCTACAGGGCAGGGAAGGTAATATAGCCGGGAGACGCCTGGGCATGCGAGCCTCATCCTACTCCCTAGACAGTGGCTCGGCATGGACCAGTCTCTATCGGAGTGGCAAGACAGCGGCCCAGAGTGTAGCTGTTGTCTTGGATGGCATGCAACCAGGAGACTGTAGTGTTGTGCTGGTGGCACGCTCGCTAGGCGCAGGACAAACACGTCAGTTGGGAGGAGCGTGTGCTACAGGGCAGCGAAGGTACTATAGCCGGGAGACGCCTGGGCATGCGAGCCTCATCCTACTCCCTAGACAGTGGCTCGGCATGGACCAGTCTCTATCGGAGTGGCAAGACAGCGGCCCAGAGTGTAGCTGTTGTCTTGGATGGCATGCAACCAGGAGACTGTAGTGTTGTGCTGGTGGCACGCTCGCTAGATGCAGGACAGACACGTCAGTGGGGAGGAACGTGTGCTACAGGGCAGCGAGGGTACTATAGCCGGGAGACGCCTGGGCATGCGAGCCTCATCCTACTCCCTAGACAGTGGCTCGGCACGGACCGGTCTTTAGCGGAGTGGCAAGACAGCGGCCCAGAGTGTAGCTGTTGTCTTGGATGGCATGCAACCAGGAGACTGTAGTGTTGTGCTGGTGGCACGCTCGCTAGATGCAGGACAGACACGTCAGTGGGGAGGAGCGTGTGCTACAGGGCAGCGAGGGTACTATAGCCGGGAGACGCCTGGGCATGCGAGCCTCATCCTACTCCCTAGACAGTGGCTCGGCACGGACCGGTCTCTATCGGAGTGGCAAGACAGCGGCCCAGAGTGTAGCTGTTGTCTTGGATGGCATGCAACCAGGAGACTGTAGTGTTGTGCTGGTGGCACGCTCGCTAGGCGCAGGACAAACACGTCAGTTGGGAGGAGCGTGTGCTACAGGCAGCGAAGGTACTATAGCCGGGAGACGCCTGGGCATGCGAGCCTCATCCTACTCCCTAGACAGTGGCTCGGCACGGACCGGTCTCTATCGGAGTGGCAAGACAGCGGCCCAGAGTGTAGCTGTTGTCTTGGATGGCATGCAACCAGGAGACTGTAGTGTTGTGCTGGTGGCACGCTCGCTAGGCGCAGGACAAACACGTCAGTTGGGAGGAGCGTGTGCTACAGGGCAGCGAAGGTACTATAGCCGGGAGACGCCTGGGCATGCGAGCCTCATCCTACTCCCTAGACAGTGGCTCGGCACGGACCGGTCTCTATCGGAGTGGCAAGACAGCGGCCCAGAGTGTAGCTGTTGTCTTGGATGGCATGCAACCAGGAGACTGTAGTGTTGTGCTGGTGGCACGCTCGCTAGGCGCAGGACAAACACGTCAGTTGGGAGGAGCGTGTGCTACAGGGCAGCGAAGGTACTATAGCCGGGAGACGCCTGGGCATGCGAGCCTCATCCTACTCCCTAGACAGTGGCTCGGCACGGACCGGTCTTTAGCGGAGTGGCAAGACAGCGGCCCGGTAGTATAGAGGCGGACACAATAACATTCGGCGAAACCGGACATGGAGAAGTTTGTCTGGCTACAACAGATAGCAATGCTTTTGTGACAGTGTGTGCTGGATGATGTCGTTACCGTATGTGTAAGCTGTTCGACAGAGGTCTATTGCTTTTCTGTTATTGAGTGCAAATGTAGTGTTAAAACATTCACCAGTATCGAATTAAAATCACCTTATCTAAAAGCAACAACTTTGGAAATGTTTCGTTTCCACATTTGCATAACGTGAAGACAAAATATATGTATTACAAACGCTTGCATCATGACTGGGGAGGGGGGGAGGGTTGTAAATATTGGATCTGACGATTTACTGCGCGGCGTAGAAAATATGTCGAGGAGAATGCATTACTCAGAAACAATATATGTTCACACAATATATCAACATTGAGGGGTTTTGATGCAGCATAATGTTAAGCCAACGTAAACATGTCGAGGAGAATGCATTACTCAGAAACAATACATGTTCGAACAATATATCAACATTGAGGGGTTTTGATGCAGCATAATGTCAAGCCAACGTAAACACGTGTTATATCACAACGACGTTACTTCTAACAAAAATACAAAAATTATGCAAATAATAACACACAAATTGGTACAGAGCTGTCATCTATCTAGCCAATGCCGATTATAATGTCCTCGTAGTTGTTGGCACGATCTATTGATTGTATAGAATTCGTGAATTGTATCTCATATTACACTCTTGTCGAAACAATCGCAATTCAACGTTTCGTTTTGGGGCTGCGAATAAATGTGTAGTAAAATTATAAGTATAAAACATCTTCAAATATAATAATGTTACATTTAATGGCATACGAATATTAAGAATAATCATTGCTATAGAATAACACAAAATAGAACTAACAAAAGATAAAAACAAATTCTTATTTATTTTTTCATTCCAACGAATAACGGGATCTATAAAGTTCAAGTTAAACGAAGTATGTTTTAAATTAACGTTCAAAACTCTTCCCCCAATAACTGAGTTTAATATAGTTCATATGTAAGCAGGCTAATCCCAACCTACATGGCAGAAATCATAAAATATGGAACAATCACTGAATGTATGACGTAAATTGTAACTAACAAATTATCTCCAATGAAATGAGCAGTTTGTTGTTCACTCGAAATAAGTTCATATTATCACTGACAGTGTTCTGGTTGACCTATTGGCTGCCCTCTGAGGGGCAGTCGGTTGAGTGTTGAGTGTGAGTGGTTCCGGTTTCAAATCCCAGATAGGGCATGGATTTGATATATGCTCGTCCGTATGGGTCACTTTTTCATTTGAAATATCACTTCCAATACGTAAACTGCGAGAACACAGTTGTCCTGGAATTAAATTAGTGTGTGCTGTACTTCTGGAAATATATTTGTATTTTCTCTTGTACTTTTACAAGTAAAACCTTGGATACTAGAACACAACTAAATACTTGCTTTTACTTGTAATAAGTACATTAACCTACTAAGTGGACTTGCACAATATAGACATTGAATATTACAGTTATGGTTGTATTTCAATTACATTGGTAAATAGCGAATGTAAAAATACAACATGTATTTGGAAAAACTTTATTTCTACTATAACTGTGATACAAAAATTATCTTTTATATTATATCTAAAACAATTATGCTACAACGCGAAATCGAACTTGCACTTTCTTATGCAAATACGTGTTAACGTAACTTCAACCCCAACAAACAAATTTACGTAACGGTAGCGTTAGTTTGGAAACTGTGTATCTATAGTAACTTGGCAGGCATATAATTTTAACCTGTTAATGTTTTACTTTTTAATGCTTTTCAAATACGACTACATATTTGCACATGATTTGTTTCATAATCCAGAACTTATGTTCTCTTAATGAACGCTGCCTTTGGGATAACATTTAGGGGTTATAACTCATATATAAAAGTTTATTACGAACTGTTAAGTTGTTACAAACAATTATTTTATCATAAAGGCTGTACAGTTATTTTGCAGTGATTACACAGTGCTGCCGAAGCCATCATTGTTTGGAAAAACATCTTTACAAATGGCATTACTTTTCCACATGAATCAGAATTCTATAAATAATACATAAACCAACATGGTAATTAAAACCTTTTCATATAAACTCTCAATGATTTATTATGATTTGCATGGGCTTTATAATTTGAACATCTAGGCGTATGCAGACCACAATTTCACATAAACTACCGTTACACAGCAAGAATGCTTACACGCAGATTAATTGGGTGGATTTTGTAAAGACGGTGGATATTACACTGTATAGTGTAATATGTCATAGTGGTGATATTGTTTAATATTTAATATTTTATTTCTTATTTTATTACATCTGTGTGTATGCTTTCTTTATACCGCGGGACAATCCACTATAAATAAAAACACCCATTATCCCGACTATGAGCAAATAAAGCTATACGACGTTTCTATAGTTTCAAATGAAATGCATTGGCCTAAACTTACTGTTCAGTTTACACTTTGCGCCGTGTGTTACAAACTATGTAGTATTTCAGTTGTATCATTTATATGATATGTAGTCGTTCATGGATATTGTGATTGTGGGCAAGTGTACTTTTGTAACACTGGGGATAACTTTTCCGTGTCTCTGCAAACGTCCTGCGTCCTCCATTGCCTTGCATACACGTGAGCCCGCCGTAACTGATGTTTGTGGAATAGCCGATAGCGCAGCCAGACCTGCGCGCGCATGTCGTCCCCCCTTTCTTGGTTTACCCCGTATCATAGCTCTATGGCATTCCAGAGCTCGGCACGTCGCCCGGTTACAGTAATGTAAGAACACCCCATTAAGCCAAACTTAACTATCGTCTAAAAATTCGAAAGTATAGCATTTACGTTTATGGACTTGCAGAACGTCAATTATGACAGGGTCGCTTGAATTTCGTGGGAACCGAAAAACGCGATCATCAACACATTGTTCAGAAATTACTGAGTCAAGTCGAAGTTGACCGCTCCAAGATATATCTGCCTCGCGATTCTTAGCGAATAAATTCCCCACATTCCCCCCTCTAAGCCCCCAAAAGTCGTGTAATGGAATTGTAACCGATACATATAGTGCATTCTAAGCGATAACCTGGTATTTATTTTATATATTGTTAAATTAAAGACGCTTATTAAATATTTACAATAGTTTTAACTGTTCCCTCACGATTCATTCTTAAAATCAATATGGTAATCATACTTATATTGTTTAAGAAAACGTCAGATAAACGCCCTTAGTATGAACCTATTTATCTGAGAACTTAGCACACAATTTTAATAACACCTTTTCTTTTTCTACAAGTAGTAAATTATCGTGTTTTATTGCAAATGTTTGGATTCAAGATTTACATTATTTCAAGTCGTAGCATACATAACATGATTTACCTGTGCAATAAACGAGATACTACGAACTTTGCCATTAATTGTAACTCCCATTGTCCCTGTATTTGGTAAGTGTTCTTTACTTATGAAAAAAAAACTAATTTACATTATTTCATGTCGTAGCAAACATAACATGATTTACCTGTGCAATAAACGAGATACTACGAACTTTGCCATTAATTGTAACTCCCATTGTCCCAGTATTTAGTAAGTGTCCTTTACTTATGAAAAAAACTAATATACATTATTTCATGTCGTAGCATACATAACATGATTTACCTGTGCAATAAACGAGATACTACGAACTTTGCCATTAATTGTAACTCCCATTGTCCCTGTATTTGGTAAGTGTTCTTTACTTATGAAAAAAAAAACTAATTTACATTATTTCATGTCGTAGCAAACATAACATGATTTACCTGTGCAATAAACGAGATACTACGAACTTTGCCATTAATTGTAACTCCCATTGTCCCTGTATTTGGTAAGTGTCCTTTACTTATGAAAAAAACTAATTTACATTATTTCATGTCGTAGTATACATAACATGATATACCTGTGCAATAAACGAGAAACTACGAACTTTGGCATTAATTGTAACTCCCATTGTCCCTGTATTTGGTAAGTGTCCTTTAATTATGAAAAAAAAAACTAATTTACATTATTTCATGTCGTAGCATACATAACATGATTTACCTGTGCAATAAACGAGATACTATGAACTTTTCCATTAATTGTAACTTCCATTGTCCCTGTATTTGGTAAGTGTCCTTTACTTATGAAAAAAAACTAATTTACATTATTTCATGTCGGAGCATACATAACATGATTTACCTGTGCAATAGAACGAGATAATACGAACTTTGCCATTAATTTTAACTCCCATTGTCCCTGTATTTGGTAAGTGTCCTTTACTTATGAAAAAAATTAATTTACATTATTTCATGTCGTAGCATACATAACATGATTTACCTGTGCAATAAACGAGATACTACGAACTTTGCCATTAATTGTAATTCCCATTGTCCCTGTATTTGGTAAGTGTCCTTTACTTATGAAAAAAACTAATTTACATTATTTCATGTCGTAGCATACATAACATGATTTACCTGTGCAATAAACGAGATACTACGAACTTTGCCATTAATTGTAATTCCCATTGTCCCTGTATTTGGTAAGTGTCCTTTGCTTATGAAAAAGAACTAATTCCAGGATTCCTCATGGTGGTGGATTTGATGCTGCAGTGGCCTTTCACCAAACTGACCAATAAGTTTCCCGTTTTTAAAAATGCAATAATATTATTAAAAAGTCAAATTAAATAAAATTATTTTCTTTGCTCTTTGCATTATGAAAAAACCTCTCGTTAACTATAGTCCTTTCACGACTGCAACAGACGTTCTCGGAAACTTTCCTACTCCCATTTTCAAGCAATAGATAAAAAAAATACATTCAAACATTCAAACTATATTCTCTTCCCGTGCTGCCAAACTAACTATACCCGTACCAGTCTGTCTGTAGTAACGATGCATGCAGCTGACGACTAAGGTGTTGTTCAAAAGTCTGTTCCAGTCGTGAACCGACTATAGATAGACGGCTAGTGGTGGTATCTCTGTTTCTGTTTTATTTTTTATTAATTATATGCGAAAATTTGGAAACATATAGTGCGCAGCCAGACTAGTTAATTCGCAGCTATTGTGTATATTGTTAAGTGAGTTTCGCACAAATTACCTTAGTATTGTGTCCCCCTGAAATGTTTACCGATTTTGTGGCACACTGTCAAAGATAACTTTCCACGCTTGCTCTTAAAATGCTGTATGTGTTAACGATGTCAGTGTAGGTATAATGTTGCAGCCATTGTTAAGAGGGTGCTGCAGCAGGAACAGAGAACATAGGAGCTCACTATGACGTTCAACTTTGGCAGTGGTGGGTGGGTGTGGGGGGGGGGGGAGAGTTTTGGATGGCAACTCTACGTAGGTATGTCCGCAGTGAAATGAGTGACAACTGAATGTGAGGACAAATAGTACTCCTCTCAGAGCACTAGTACTGAGAGAGCGAGGCGGCAGCCAATCAGGACGCAGCGGATGCGAAGTGGAATATTGACGTTCGCGAGGGAAAGAGACGGAGAGTTGAAGGTCAGTTCTAATTCTGAAACTCGCCAGCGGCCGTGTATTTAAAGCGACTTAATGGTGTTTGATCCTGTGCCGAACAAGAGCAGTTGCTTAACGCAGGGCAACCAAAATTCGTTTGCGGGTTTGTAGTAGGACCGAGAACTCCAGTTCGAGCCCAACCACTGGCGCAGTCTACAGGGCAGCTACTGTGTAACATCTTGTCAATGGCGAGTGTGTTTTCGCTGGCCGTTACATTCCGTCACTGCTCCATTCTCACCTCACTTTTCTCTCGTCGGCGTTGAAGACATTAAACTGTCCTCATCTACCTGGAGATAGATTACTTTCCTGACGCACCACAGTAAGTCTGCAATAAGGGCGACACTGACGCGCGCATCAAGTGCTTCGTCATTTCTACATGCAAGGCTCCGAACTGGCTTGTACGATTTCCGTCGTACAAAATCTTCTATGAATAGGGTCACCGAATCAAATTATATTTCAATATCTGACGTGCTCATCTCTATATTTCATTTGGTTACTGTCGCATGTTTTTGTGAGCAGATATGTTGTATTGGACTAGGCCAATCAGAATCAATATACTGCGATATTGAAAGTCCGTGATTAGCAGGCAGACACATAAGGCACGCAGAAGTGAAAACCCTCCAGCAACGAAAGTGGATCTGAGTTAAAGTGTTTTTAAATAATCCTAGAAAGGAAATGTTTTCGCGAAAATAAAGTGTCCCTATAGTACCTCAAGTGTTGGTCTTGGTGAGACGTTTATAGCACAGCCGAGTTCAGGGCTGGAGCTTATGTTAGTTTTTCAGGTATTCACTGGGAATATCTTACGCTATAACAGTTTGTAAACGTTGTTTTTAGCCACGTTTACAATAAGCGTAGTAATATTCCTCCCGGGTCTAAAGCGTTGTTTCTCTTCGTGTAGAAACAAACTATGTACACACAAAATAGTTTATTTTAACATTTCAGGTGTGAAGGTTTGTGCCAACACGCTCGACGACGAGTGTCTTGTTTCTCAGTATCTCCTTGATGAAAATGGTTATATAGAAAAGACCCGAGACAAATGTTTACTCCATATATTGTAGAAAATTCATATTACATAATATTTTCCCCAAGCTATACAATAAAATGTTTATAAAATATAGACTCTGTATAAAGAATTTTCTTCCCCACAAACAAACTATATTAAATGGGTATTGAAATAGATGACACAACTTAGACTAAAAGGATGGCCAGCATCCCCCTCACCCTTATTTTTTTAAGATATCTCGGCAACCGCAGTCCCTTCCTTCATCAGAACCCTGTGGTGTCTCCCCGATCCCGGGCGAGACCAAAGTATTTATAGAATTTTCAAAAACTTCGAGAACGTTAAGAGATGTTCTTCGTTCAGAAGCTCCCTGTGTGTGGCATCACTGACTGGCCGACGTCACTTGGTCAAGGCGGTGGTGAAGGGGAGGTGAGGTGGAGAGTGAGGATTTGCCGGCAGCCGCGGACATTTGCCGAGCAGAACTCATGCCAGCTGGTGGTGAGGTGAGGCGAGGTCGTCAGTTCCAGCAGCACCAAAGTGAAGCCGTCCGTACTGCCCACGCTGTGTGGAGTGCTCCATCTCTAGGCTCCGCACGTTTTAACTTAGTTCGATGTACAGCGACAACCGTTACACAGACTACATTTAATACATGGCATCGTGTGTTGCAAACAGCAGGTGTTATGTGGCGTGCTGTACTTAAGTCAACACTCACCGGATTAGTTGTTACAAGCAATGGTATGTAGTCTTTATGCTGGCCAATAGAAATAATAACAATTCATAATGTAGAACAGTTACATGCTGTGGCGAACCAAGAATAATTTACATACAAATCCTAATAAAATACTATGATTCCAAAACCAGATGGGTTATTAAAATCACTCACTACATCTTTGACATCGATTTTCCATCATGGTACTCAGGCGTTTATTGAAACGAATCTGCAAGAACATAACTTGTGAATCAACATGGAGCATTTCATGGTATAATTTGTGAATCAACATGAATCATTTCATTATCACATGAGTGTACTAGCGAACATTGAGCTAATTATTTAAAAAAGACGTTTTTAAAAACATTTCAATTCGACAAACACGGCGCACCTCTGGAAACTCAGGAGCCAGTAGAGCCTGAGAAGTATGACAACAGCTACAAACAAGTTAAGAAATGTCCAAAAGCATTAATGAAAAAACACAATAATATTATAATCCTTAACTAAACAACGGTAAACCTACGCCGCTTTTAATAATGCTTTTATTAACACTTCAAGGCAGAAGGAAAGAGTAACCGACAAATGTACAGTCAGACAATGCAAATCTTGACTATTAAAATATATTAAGGTTCACATTGGCCATGATATTCGGGAACAACAGTACTCAGAAACTTTCATAACAGGGTTCAAATTAACAATTCAAAACCAGGAACCATTTCAGTTGCTCAAAATATCAACATTGACATGACACAGGTGCTGTTTTAGCGGGTGTGCTGAGTGGGCCCCGGACCCACCCAAGATTTCGAGGAAAAATAAAATATACTGTATTATGCATTGGCCGGACGCCGGTGTAACCAGGGAATTTTACTACCCATGATTGTTTAACTCCACTGAAAAATTCAGTAGTGAATATTTACTCCCTAGCACAGGGGTGGCAAAAGAAAATGAAGCCAAATAACCAGTGAATTTTTACTCACTCACAAATCTGAATGGGAAAGCACTCCAATACGAAACGAATAGGCACAGTGGAGAAGTAAAAATTCCCTAGTGATTTTATAATCCCCAAAAGAAATATTTTGTGCAGTAAGAAAAGGAAATTAATTAAGGCACCCACTTATTTGTATTTATTTAATTTTTTAAATACTTTTTAAATCGTCAAAATTGCATCTTAGGTAATGCTTAGTACACCAACAAGCTGATATATGCTGTTAGGCCTTCAGTCATTTTATAATCATATCTTACAGCAGCTTTAGGGCATTATGTCGTCGGCAGTTTTATAAGCATATATGACCACCATTTCGGAACAGATAGACTAAGAGACATCAAAATAGAATCTTAAGTAATACATACAACCTAGTATAAGCTGAAATAGGCCACTATGCCAAAGGCATATTTATAAGCATACCTGGCCACCATTTCAAACCAAAAGACTTAGACACCAAAGTTGAATTGTAAGTAATGCTTACGACCCCCAACAAGCCGATACAGACTATTGTGTCATTGTTAAATTTATAAGCATACGTGCCTACCATTTGCGAACTGATAGACTTTCAGATATTAAAATTGAATTGTAGAAAATGCTTATGACCACCAACGAGCTGATATATGCCATTAGGCTTTAAGTTATTTTATATTCGTAAATTCCTGCCAAATTTGAACCGAGATCTAGATACTTCTTGCGTCCTCCAACAGATTGATTTAAACCATTATGCTCTAGGGCCTTTTACATACATATGTAGCCACCATTTTCGACTTGATAAAGTCAGATTCGCCAAATTCGAACAGTAGGTTTTACTTGCGAGTGACTCCGAATACTCCATTATGTTTTAGACAATAGTATAGACATATGTAGCCTCCATTACTGAACTTATGGAAATATATATTTATCAATATCGTATCGCAGGAGACCCACCCAGTTCCGAAGAAGATTAAATGCCATGTTACGCCCTAATTCATTAAATAAGCATAGTTGACAACAATTTCCGATTCACAGAAGAGATCTGCGATTGTCAGTTGGGTGGCAGCTCCTCCTCCCTCTCTTTCTTTAATATAACCAGCGTGTACAGAGTATAGAAAGATTGGAAAGCATATATATTTGTGAACCGGTAACATAAAAGAAAACTGAACACCTGTGCATGTGACATTAACATATTTGTTTTATTTATGCTGGCAAATATTGAGCCCTATAGGCACTCTTTTACATCTAACCAGCTGCATTCGTTCACTTACACTTAATGCAGCCATTATTTTATTACTAAGAAGTTCTCTTCCAGTTTATGTTTTCACTAGTTGTTTGGAAAACTGAATATTAAATATTTGGTAATGAATTATTATACTTCCTTTTGGCGACTTCTCATTAAGCTGTTCACCTACTGCATTCCTAATATAAAATAGGAATGTGTCTGGACAGTGAGTTCTGTTATTTATTGTCAGACTTAATGTTTACATTAACTGGATGGCACTATAATCGAATGAATTTGCGCTCTTTGTAATTCTAATGAGTTTTTTAATGTCGCGTAGTTGTCCTGTTTGTAAGAGAAGTGTTCACTGACGGGACATAGGAGGAATACACGGTTTCTTTTTTTTTCCCCCAGGATCTCTGTTAATCTAAATTCTTATTCATTTTATGTTATAGTTTTTATGATAGTTGAAAATATTCTCATTAAGTTTCAATCAAATGGTCAATACGCCTTGAAGTTTTATTTTTAGGTATGAGTGACAGTTTTGACCTAATCTTCATTATTTTGAACACAATCAAAAAAATGGTGCTACTGTAGGAACTATAGTATTGTTTTATCCAAATGACTTCTGCAATGGCGATGAACAGTTAAACAAAAATGTATTATTGCGGACATACGCCTTTGCAGAGCTAAGTTGTTGCAAAACCCAGAATCTGAAAATAAAACATAAAACAAGCTGATGAGAGCTATTGCTAAGAACTAGAGAACGAAAAGCACAGGCCTATAGTTCAGCATTAGTACTGGTATTCGTGTTTAAAGAGATTTTCGCAATGATATAAAAGTCGCACATTCTTGTGGATTTTTCAAATTATTCTACGATAGCATTAATATTGTTTTTATATCGCCATTGCACTTTTTAAAAAATTATTAACACATTTTTATACGAGTGCCACAAACATTTAATTGCATATCGGTTAAACTACAGTAGACAAAATTGTTTTCCTTGTAATATCTGTGATATGATTCGACAAATTTCTGAGAAACAGATAATGAAGAACAATGACGAATTGTAATTAAATACGATGTTGAATATATCGCCAAATAAATTCATTTTATTGTTGTTTTAAAATATGCGAAGGTCGTTCTCATATGCAAAAAACTGGCGTCCGCTGAGCTGTGATCAATAAGTGACGGTGAATTCGTTAAACACTATCTGTAAAGGTTTTCAATAATATAAATTCTTGGAGGATAAGGAAAATTTATTAAATCTTTAAAGAGAAGAGTTAATGTTGGTTCGAGAAAGAATAGCGCATAGTGATGACACACTGAAATAATTTATTACAAAATGTATGTAGCATGCAGTAAGGGAATACACACTTTTACGAAAGCCCGATACAGTAAGAGGAAAGCTTTTCTGTAGACCCTATAATAAACTATTAAGTTTTCAATCAACTTTTTACTGAAGTCATCAAAGACGTAGTGTATATTAAACAAGCATTTTCAATGAGGCTTCAGAATTAGCAATAAACATAATTCGCAACGATACAGATGGAGGCCTATAATAAAGGCTATGTTTACCTTTCTGTATCTACAGAAACTAATTTTCCCATTAACAGACAGTGGGTGTATACAGAGTAGTATGAAATAGAAGGAAAAGTCTGCCAGAGCATTGTTAAAAAATACGTAGAAAATAATAACATACACGACATTTGGCCTAGCTCTAGTACTGAGAGAGTTTCCAGTCTCGTGAACATGCAACAACGAAATGTGTTTATTCCAGGAAACAAAAACCGTATTGTCGGTGGATGCAACGGTGTGTCACTGATAACAGCTCCCGTGTTAGTAACAGCCGGGGAGGCAGACTTATTTTTGTAGAAATTATTCGTAATGCATTATGGATCTCGTTCATGACAGAAAAGTATTCTGCATACCAAAGTTAACAAAATGGTCGCTGTGTTGTAGTCATTTGCTCAGTGGAACCATTTTGCAACCCAGCAGCACATATACCTAAAGAGTGGCATTTCACAATTTTATTGTAACACAGGTTCTCCATATCACAGTTGAGTATCCACGCAACCCTATAAAATAATATAACAACAAAGACTTCTGTCCCAAAAGTACTTTATTGTAACATGTTTCTGTAGCACTTTCAAGGGAGACTAGTGATATTTAAGAATGAGTTAGACCATATTTCCCCATAATTTGTCGCCGTGGTTCACGGAGAAAACTTTATATAATTGAGAAACATTCTGTATATTGGCAATATGTTTGTTCTATATCTAAAGTGTTTATACTGGCTTGTATTTCCAGAATAATTATTGCCAGTAATGAGGATATATATTGAGAACGAACCATGTGCTAACTACAAGAATATGGCATACATCTAAATTAATGTGAAAAAATTTTATTTTATTTTTATTATTGGCTTAGTGGTATCAAAACAATACAAGTGGCAATAAGTGATAGTTAGAATCTCCAAATATTTTAATATTGATATTAAATACATAAATATATAACATAAAATAAAAGTGTACGCCGTAATGAATAGTAGATTATAACGAGTCGCACAAAAACATGTCAGCTCGGAGCTCAGTTATCAGCTGCGACGTACCAAAGTGAAACGCGGATGAAAGCAAAGAAAGACACAATAATACATATACATGTTGCGGCAATGTAGTTTTTTATATGCGTTTCATAGGTTCTTTTTTTTTCCAGTTTTTTAATCAAACCATGCACACAAATTCGTGACATTATTATTTTGTATTGGCCAATTCGGGAGAAGTTTCCATTAATTAACATTAAATTGCAAATTTTTTAAATAAAACATTTTCTGTTAAAATTGACATGTTTTTAAACCTTCATAGGCCGAATACCTCATGGAAAATTCACCAATGATAATGAACAATTCGTTTGTGAATCTATTATATTTAATACTGTACCTTAAATGCTACAGGTATGTGATAATTAATTAAAATGTATTCATATACACACCAGTTGACCTATTACAGAAGCAGTGTATCTTGACAATGTCAGTAACGATTGAGATGGACGCCGTAATAGTAAACGAATCGCCTGTTATATTACACACACACTGTCGATGTAAAGAGAGGCCATACCAGCTGCAGAAACAAGCAGCAGACATATTTTACAGCAGTATTTTCTGAGAGGAAAAGCAAGCGGTGGCAGGCCAGTATGCTACCTGTTAACTCAGCCAGCAGGATTACAGAGGGTCTGAAGGGATTAGCAGACAGCAGGAGGTAATAGTCATTGTGCTTTCCGGTCGCGCAGGTGTAACACCTTTCCGAGAAGAAAAGTACATCCATTTAGCATTCAGGGTTGTCCACGGCGCATCTGCAGACAACACGCTCGTTCAATACTGAAGTTAAAATATTTGTTATGTTAGAAAAACTACGCTACGAAATAAATACACAATATTTTTCTTTAATGCATATATTTTTTTGGGCTAAAAACCAATATAACTAAAATTCATACAAGTTAAATTATAAAACATTCATTTAAAAAGAAATTGACTATTTCTTTGTACGTAATTACTTAAGGAGGGCGGGAAAATGAGTGTCACACTATCTTCCAGCTATATAACTTGACATAAAATAGGAAGATTGAGTTGAATGTGAGTAGAAGCCTTACGTAAATAATTTTTAGTTATTTATTGCCCCTAATGTTTATCGCGAAATTGATTGACACAGTGAACCCTATAACAGACATGTTTATTCAAGGGAAGATATACTTTCGCCTATATCACTGAAACGTTTTGGTTGTTGTTATTGGAAACAATGCATCTTATAAATGTATGCTTCGCGGAGCAGAGACTACGGAACAAAATAAAGTAAACATATGTTCAAGTTTAAAAGGTGCATTAATAACAGTTAAGTTAAAGATAGATAAAAATGTTGTGTTAATCGAGTATACGTTCATAAGATGAATAAATTTTATGTAATGATTTCGAAATATTTCATTCCTTTTGTTCTTAGTATTAAATGTTGTAAGTATTCCTAATACCTAATATAAAAATAATGTAAAATAGTAGTAAAATGAGCAATAATTTTGGAACTGATGAAATCTGTCTAAATGTATGCGTTCCTTTGCATATTCAATTGTTCGTGGACAAATCATTGACGACTTTGTTTGACTCATCGGTTTTCTTGAAATTAACCAGGTTACATTAGTGCTGTGACACCATTAATCATGCAAACTTACCCTCATTCTGTACATAATTAACTAGGTTACATTAGTGCTGTGACACCATTAGTCATGCAAACTTACCCTCATTCTGTATATAATTTACCAGGTTACATTAGTGCTGTGACACCATTAGTCATTCAAACTTCCCCTCATTCTGTACATAATTTACCTGGTTTCATTAGTGCTGTGACACCATTATTCATGCAAACTTACCCTCATTCTGTAAATAATTAACCAGGTTACATTAGTACTGTGACACCATTTGTCATGCGAACTTCCCCTCATTCTGTACATAATTTACATGGTTACATTAGTGCTCTGACACCATGAGTCATGCAAACTTACCCTCATTCTGTACATGATTTACCTGGTTACATTAGTGCTGTGACACCATTAATCATGCAAACTTACACTCATTCTGTATATAATTTACCTGTTTACATTAGTGCTGTGACACCATTAGTCATGCAAACTTACCCTCATTCTGTACATAATTTACCAGGTTACATTAGTGCTGTGACACCATTAGTCATGCAAACTTACCCTCATTCTGTACATAATTTACCAGGTTACATTAGTGCTGTGACACCATTAGTCATGCAAACTTACCCTCATTCTGTACATAATTTACCTGGTTACATTAGTCCTTTGACACCATTAGTCATGCAAACTTACCCTCATTCTGTACATAATTAACCAGGTTACATTAGTACTGTGACACCATTAGTCATGCGAACTTCCCCTCATTCTGTACATAATTTACCTGGTTACATTAGTGCTGTGACACTATGAGTCATGCAAACTTACCCTCATTCTGTACATAGTTTACCAGGTTACATTAGTGCTGTGATACCATGAGTCATGCGAACTTCCCCTCATTCTATATATAATTTACCTGGTTACATTAGTGCTGTGACACCATTATTTATGGAAACTTACCCTCATTCTGTACATAATTTACCTGGTTACATTAGTGCTGTGACACTATGAGTCATGCAAACTTACCCTCATTCTGTACATAGTTTACCAGGTTACATTAGTGCTGTGATACCATGAGTCATGCGAACTTCCCCTCATTCTATATATAATTTACCTGGTTATATTAGTGCTGTGACACCATTATTTATGGAAACTTACCCTCATTCTGTACATAATTTACCTGGTTACATTAGTCCTTTGACACCATTAATCATGCAAACTTACCCTCATTCTGTACATAATTTACCTGGTTTCAATAGTGCTGTGACACCATTATTCATGCAAACTTACCCTCATTCTGTACATAATTAACCTGGTTTCATTAGTGCTGTGACACCATTATTCATGCAAACTTACCCTCATTCTGTACATAATTTACCTGGTTACATTAGTCCTTTGACACCATTAGTCATGCAAACTTACCCTCATTCTGTACATAATTTACGTGGTTTCAATAGTGCTGTGACACCATTATTCATGCAAACTTACCCTCATTCTGTACATAATTAACCTGGTTTCATTAGTGCTGTGACACCATTAGTCATGCAAACTTACACTCATTCTGTAAATAATGTTGTCCATAATTTCAGACATTTATTTTCTGTTTAAATTACTAAATGCAATGTGTACTAATTATATTATTACAGTAAAAATAAAATTTAAATTATCTATTGTATAAACATGAAAATGAACGATCTAATATATTGAGGAAAAGTTTTAAACTAATAATCTATTGTTTAGCGTCTATATATTACAGAACGACAACTATAAGATCACCACTCATTCAACATGTGCGAGTTTTGGAAAATCTAAATATTACAAATCATTTAATTTTCGGTTAACTTCGTTTTGCGTTAAAGTTCTCTTAGAAGTATCGGATGGCAGTAATTTAAACTGCAAAAGAACCCTTTTAAGTGAACAGCAATTTAGTATAATGCATTTACTTTGTTATGTACGTCTACGTAGCAATATATGCTTCTAAATCTTCCGTAAGGGCTGGCATGGCGTAAAAAAGGGGCGGAATGCAAGGGAGTGGGGGACTAAAATTTCCCGAAAAAACTACCAGGTTTCCCGCATGTGAAAATTCGTGTGAGCTGGGAATCAAGTTAACTGAACTGTAAACTGTAGTGTTCCATGCTTAGTAGCGAGATAACGTTTCAATGAAAGTGAAATAAGTGTTTTATGATGCAAGAACAGGGCGTGTTTAGTTTCAGAAACAAAACACGCCTTCTCATTGCTCCTTAAAACGCAGAGTATTTCCAGACCCCAATAGGCATATCTGTTGTGGCTAATTTCTTACCAGAATGATCACCATCCAGTAAATAATTGCCGTAAAATCGAAAATAAACTGTTAATGAATCAACAAAACCACATTACTACTCGCGTTCTTTCACTAAGCCTACTGCTGCATCATAAACGTGGACCATTTTGAAATTGGCACATATTTTTACTAAATAAGTTAATACATATAATGAATAAATACCTTGTAGGAAACCTCAGTGGATGAAAACATGAGGCTAATAATCAAACAAATGTGCTCGTGTGTGTACAAGCGGTCCGCTTGAATATCGTCGTGTCCGAGTATATGCAGTGCACTTGCGTGTATATATACGCCTATAAGTAGTATATGCAGTGCACTTGCGTGTATATATACGCCTATAAGTAGTATATGCAGTGAACTTGCGTGTATATATACGCCTATAAGTAGTATATGCAGTGAACTTGCGTGTATATATACGCCTATAAGTAGTATATGCAGTGAACTTGCGTGTATATATACGCCTATAAGTAGTATATGCAGTGCACTTGCGTGTATATATACGCCTATAAGTAGTATATGCAGTGCACTTGCGTGTATATATATACGCCTATAAGTAGTATATGCAGTGCACTTGCGTGTATATATATACGCCTATAAGTAGTATATGCAGTGCACTTGCGTGTGTATATATACGCCTATAAGTAGTATATGCAGTGCCCTTGCGTGTATATATACGCCTATAAGTAGTATATGCAGTGCACTTGCGTGTATATATACGTCTATAAGTAGTATATGCAGTGCACTTGCGTGTGTATATACGTCTATAAGTAGTATATGCAGTGCACTCGCGTGTATATATACGCCTATAAGTAGTATATGCAGTGCACTCGCGTGTATATATACGCCTATAAGTAGTATATGCAGTGCACTCGCGTGTATATATACGCCTATAAGTAGTATATGCAGTGCACTCGCGTGTATATATACGCCTATAAGTAGTATATGCAGTGCACTCGCGTGTATATATACGCCTATAAGTAGTATATGCAGTGCACTCGCGTGTATATATACGCCTATAAGTAGTATATGCAGTGCACTCGCGTGTATATATACGCCTATAAGTAGTATATGCAGTGCACTCGCGTGTATATATACGCCTATAAGTAGTATATGCAGTGCACTTGCGTGTATATATATACGCCTATAAGTAGTATATGCAGTGCACTTGCGTGTATATATATACGCCTATAAGTAGTATATGCAGTGCACTTGCGTGTATATATATACGCCTATAAGTAGTATATGCAGTGCACTTGCGTGTATATATACGCCTATAAGTAGTATATGCAGTGCACTTGCGTGTATATATACAAATATAAGTAGTATATGCAGTGCCCTTGCGTGTATATATACGCCTATAAGTAGTATATGCAGTGCACTTGCGTGTATATATACGCCTATAAGTAGTATATGCAGTGCCCTTGCGTGTATATATACGAATATAAGTAGTATATCCAGTGCCCTTGCGTGTATATATACGCCTATAAGTAGTATATGCAGTGCACTTGCGTGTATATATACGCCTATAAGTAGTATATGCAGTGCCCTTGCGTGTATATATACGAATATAAGTAGTATATCCAGTGCCCTTGCGTGTATATATACGCCTATAAGTAGTATATGCAGTGCACTTGCGTGTATATATACGCCTATAAGTAGTATATGCAGTGCACTTGCGTGTATATATACGACTATAAGTAGTATATGCAGTGCCCTTGCGTGTATATATACGAATATAAGTAGTATATCCAGTGCCCTTGCGTGTATATATACGTCTATAAGTAGTATATGCAGTGCACTTGCGTGAAATATATATACGCCTATAAGTAGTATATGCAGTGCCCTTGCGTGTATATATACGAATATAAGTAGTATATCCAGTGCCCTTGCGTGTATATATACGCCTATAAGTAGTATATGCAGTGCACTTGCGTGTATATATACGAATATAAGTAGTATATCCAGTGCCCTTGCGTGTATATATACGCCTATAAGTAGTATATGCAGTGCACTCGCGTGTATATATACGCCTATAAGTAGTATATGCAGTGCCCTTGCGTGTATATATATGAATATAAGTAGTATATGCAGTGCACTTGCGTGTATATATACGCCTATAAGTAGTATATGCAGTGCCCTTGCGTGTATATATACGAATATAAGTAGTATATGCAGTGCACTTGCGTGTATATATACGCCTATAAGTAGTATATGCAGTGCACTTGCGTGTATATATACGCCTATAAGTAGAATATGCAGTGCACTTGCGTGTATATATACGCCTATAAGTAGTATATGCAGTGCACTTGCGTGTATATATACGCCTATAAGTAGTATATGCAGTGCACTTTCGTGTATATATACGCCTATAAGTAGTATATGCAGTGCACTTGCGTGTATATATACGCCTATAAGTATTATATGCAGTGCACTTGCGTGTATATATACGCCTATAAGAAGTATATGCAGTGCACTCGCGTGTATATATATGCCTAAAAGTAGTATGTACTTTTCTTCCTCCGACTGTTTCACTCTTTTTAACTTAATGTAATATTTGGTGATGTTTGAATTATTTTGTGATTTTCTGTATTTTGTATTTATCTGTTGTACTTTGTAAATTTTTGCTATATTGTGAGTAAATGTATAGTGGGGGTTCTGGTACACGCGGTACAAGGTTGGTCGAACGGGGGGAGGGGAGCCAAGGCGCCATTATGGATTTTCCTTTGTCCCCTCAAAATATCCCTTTTTCCATCAAAATGTCCTGTTTATCCATCAAAATTTCCCTATTTTCCTTAAAGATTTCCTGTTTTTTCCCTAAACGTTACCGTTTGTTTCAAAAATTTGTAAAAAAAAAGTTTTTCTAATGGTTGTGGCTGACGTAACTCATCGTTGTGGCTGAGATTCCCCGAAACTCAGCTGCATTGAGTAGTAGAGATCATAAAATTAATTTAAGAATTATTTATAAATTAAAATATATATTTTATAATTAAAAAGTTTAAAGATGTAAATTAATCTAAGTGTTGTATATCACCGGACACATATTTTCACGACACGTACGATCATGATGTCATGCCACCATTCTGTCTCGATTTTTATGCTCTATCATTCCTTCTTGTTTTTTCTTGTTTTAGCATTACATCCTGTTTTTTCACGCTTTATCATTCCTTTTTTTTTCTCTGTCATTAAATCCTGGTTTTTCGTGCTTTATCGTTCCATCTTATTTTCGTCATGATTTATAATGCTATGTCTTTTTTATGCTCTTTCAATCCATTTTGACTCTCTTGCTCTTTACCTATTGTCGCTCTCATTCATTCTCTTTCTCTCTCACCCTCTTTCCTTTGTCTCTCTTGTCTCTCGAATTCGTTCGATTATATCCATTCCCTCAACTGCCATCTTGTAAATTTACCTCAAAAAAATTACCTGTGATGCCATATTGGATTTAGCCTCTGTCATTAATTCCACTAGCCAATTTCGGACGTCTTTTTTAGTCTACTCCACCTCTTACACCCTTATCGAAATCGGCATGCATAGTACCATAAGGTTTAACCTGGGGAGAAAGTGTCGGAGGCCAATTTGGTATAGTTAAGCCTGTTCGCCCTTATCGGCAATCACCAAAATAGTTAGGTTAGGTTCGATCATTTTGGGGTAGGGATTATTATAAAAATTAAGAAAAGTTATGCATTTCAATAAAAAATATATTTATTATTTTTTTTACAAAACACACCTAACAGTGGCCATCTAGAATTTTAGTAAACATAGAACCAATATTTATTATTTTTTTTAATAATAATGTAACCACTCCTACCATCAAATACAACGCATCGCCTACCTTAAAACAGGGTATTTTGTGGTCTTCCTGACACGGTTAATTATGAATTTTTGCCCTTTTGTAAATATACTCATAATTTCCTGACCGTTGGTACTATAAGGATCAATTTTACAACATAGACACAGTATCCGATATCCATCACCGTGGTAAGAGCATTTAAGCTCATTAGCCTTTCTGAGGTTAATTTTGAGTTAAGCTGTTTTTATACATGTACTCATAATTCCTGAGTCATTTTGCTATGCTCATCAAATTCATAACATAGGCATCATACACGATTTCCAGCATAATGGTAAGGGCATTTAGGCCCTAAACCCTATCTGCCAAGGTGAATTAGTATTATTGCCTTTTATAAACATAGTCATAAACTCACCGAGAACATACTCATCAAGGGCATCTTTACCAATGTAGTATTATTTAATTTCCCAATTTAACTTTATTCTATTTCTGACTTGGGTAGATGCAAGGGCAATTAATGTAATTCTAATTTCGGATTTTGAAGTTCGATCCTCGTGTCAGGGCACATAATATTATTTCATTTCCGATTTTAAACAAATTTTAATTGTGACTTGGATAAGTGTTAGACTTACTTAATCTTTTAGTAATTTTGGATTATCGAGTTCGAGTCTCGGTCTGAATTCTAAAATTATTTTATTTTCGAATTAAACAAAGTTTTAGTTTTGTTTTATATTCCTTCTTATAGTAATTACAAATCTTTACCAATCCTTCCATCAATCCTTACCAATCTTATTCAATCTTTCCATAGATCTTTAGCAATATTGACCAATTCTAGGGTTTTTAGACTCTCTCTATCCATACATATAAGAAAATAATTCACCTACTGTCTCCCAAAAGTTGTATACAGTAGAATGATTGTTTGTGTATGCATTTTACTATCCAGGCTTATTAGTGTCATTTTTATCATTCTCTTAACTTTTATAAGCGAATGGTCACACCAACACTTAAGAGTTGGAAGGGATAAAATGAATAATACAATAGTCTTTCGTACACTTTAACTTTATTTCACACACTTATAAAAAATACAGAGTATTACTTACATGCACTCAAACATATTCTCCGGTATTTATGTTTTACTTGAAATGTAAAGTACAAATCGTATAGCGAGCATTCAAAGTAAACTTATTCACATATACAGCAGCACAATTATCACAGTGGAATGCTTTATATGTTAGACTGAACAAGCAATAAATATGTTCATGAGGAATATAGGACGATTTTTGAGGATTGTGAATTGAGGAATGATTTATGAGGATTGATGATTGAGGAATTATTTTCGAGAATTAAGGAACGATTTTTGAGGAATAAGAAATGAGTCTTGATTAATAAATAATAATTTTTTGGATTGAGGATTGAGGTTAGAGAATTGAGGATAAAGGATTGAGAATTGATATTTATTATGTTGAATGTGTCATTTCTAATGTGTATGAATTGTTGAAATTTTTCTTTATAACAGTATGCTCTAATAAGAGTGTTATGCAGATTGTGATTGTGTATCCTTCCTAAATTAAGCACACATGTTCATCTTTTCCGCGAGACCGTTGTTCTCCTTCCAGATATGATGTTGGACTGATGGAGGCCTGTGTGGGTGAGTATATGTGGTCCTTTGTTGTCAATGAGCTGTGATAGATAGGTATAGAGAGATAATGAATGCTGTATTAGAGTGGGAAAGTTAATGGAAAGGCATATTGTTTAGGTGTAGTGTGTCGTAAGTTGTCATGTATAAGTTATTGTCGCAAGTTGTCATGTATAAGTTATGCATACTATCAAGCATATTTTAGTCGGATGTTAGTATTGGTTGCCCTTAAGTGGTATACTTAGAGTGAAATTAAACATAATAGTTTTTCAATATGTAAATACTAGTGCTAAAAAAGTGGGTTTGACTTGCAATGAAGCAATGAGTATGTTTTCGAACCTATAGGTATATTCCTTTCTTGTTTGTTATATTAAAGAAATATTTATTATTTGATGTTTAATATGAGTGGATTTAAAGAAATATCGCACATAGTAATTCATATACACGTATTTGCATCGTTGGGATTTGAAACAAAGAATGTGTTACTATAACTATGTATGCCTGTATTTAGGTTGAAGTATTGACTAAATCAGTATGTATGCATCATATTTATGATTTTCGCAATAGATAAATATAGTTACATGTAAACAAAATTTAAGCTTCTTGTTAGATGAAAGAAGGTTTAATTGTGAAAATACTTGCTACGCAGATAAGATCAAAGTATTCTATAGGGATAGAACCACCTTTTTAAAATAGCAGATCTTAACAAACATTCTTTGATTAGGGAGTTTTTATGTGATTGAGACGGATATCTCAATTTTCTACTAAATTCCCCCCCCCCCCCTTTTTTTTCCAATATCATGAACATGTTTGACCAAGGAACCTGCATAATGACCGCAAGAAGATTTACTGTTTGTGAACTATAAAACACGTGTGTGAGAAAACATTTGTGTATAATATAAAGCTACGAACACTTTGAAGTTATAATACGACTAACCTATTTTTCATGTCCATCGCTGACTCTGTGTAGAAACGTTTCGTGTTATTCGAGAAAAACGAACATGGCTAGCACAGATAAAACATGTCCTTCTTGCATCGTAGACGGCCCGACTCTGGTGTTTCGCACAGCTATCGCCGTGTGGAACTAGCATCACTAATGATAGTTGGCAAGCACAGGGCATTCGCCACGTGACGCCATTTCCGCCTTGTGACAGTTGTGTTTCAAAAATTAAAACCTGGTGTAACCTTCCATGGTCCCTGATTGGACAAGCATTTTGCTGTACCCCAATAGAGTTTATTGTAAGGCTTCTTTGTATAAATAATGCAGAGACGGCCTCGGCAGACCAGATATGGACAGCTGGAAGTCTCCGAATAGAAGCTAAGTATTTTAACCAGTTAATGTTGTAATTAAATAGAGTCATGGCCCATGCGGCCTGAAAAATAAAATATTATTGATGCCATAATTGTAGGTGCCTTATATCATGGTGCAAGTGAGACTAAATCCATGCATTGCCTACATAGCGGCATTTTTAAAAGTTGTGAACTTTTAGTAATTGCCAAAAATAATTTGAGAAATGAAATCATGCAAAGGAAAACATGTTTTACCCATGTTGTTTTAGATTGGGTCCATGTTGGACATTTTTATGGTTCATTTGTGTCCATAATAGACTTTATGCTAATATAATGTCAAGTTATTTAGGTGAAAATATTTCAATGAAATAATACTATGTTGGTAAAGATGTCCTTGATGAGTATGTACTTGGTGAGTTTATGACTTACTATGTTTATAAAAGACCTTAAATACTAATTCACCTTGACATAAGGTTTAGGGCCTAAATGCCCTTACCATTATGCTGGAAATCGTGTATCATGTCTATGTTATGAATTTGATGAGCATAGCATCAATGACTCAGGGGTTATGTGTACATGTATAAAAACAGCTTAACTCAAAATTGACCTCAGAAAGGCTAATGAGCTTAAATGCTCTTACCACGGTGATGGATATCGGATACTGTGTCTATGTTGTAAAATTGATCCTTATAGTACCAATGGTCAGGAAATTATGAGTATATTTACAAAAGGGCAAAAATTCATAATTAACCGTGTCAGGAAGACCAAAAAATACCCTGTTTTAAGGTAGGCGATGCGTTGTATTTGATGGTAGGAGTGGTTACATTATTATTAAAAAAAATAATAAATATTGGTTCTATGTTTACTAAAATTCTAGATGGCCACGGTTAGGTGTGTTTTGCAAAAAAAATAATAAATATATTTTTTATTGAAATGCATAACTTTTCTTAATTTTTATAATAATCCCTACCCCAAAATGATCGAACCTAACCTAACTATTTTGGTGATTGCCGATAAGGGCGAACAGGCTTAACTATACCAAATTGGCCTCCGACACTTTCTCCCCAGGTTAAACCTTATGGTACTATGCATGCCGATTTCGATAAGGGTGTAAGAGGTGGAGTAGACTAAAAAAGACGTCCGAAATTGGCTAGTGGAATTAATGACAGAGGCTAGATCCAATATGGCATCACAGGTAATTTTTTTGAGGTAAATTTACAAGATGGCAGTTGAGGGAATGGATATAATCGAACGAATTCGAGAGACAAGAGATACAAAGGAAAGAGAGTGAGAGAGAAAGAGAATGAATGAGAGGGATAAGAGGTAAAGAGCAAGAGTCAACATGGATTGAAAGAGCATGAAAAGAGTCATAGAATTATAGAGCATGAAAAGATAGGATGGAATGATAAAGCATGAAACCAGCATTTAATGACAGAGCAATAATTATATATATATTGAATGATAAAGAATGAAAAAACAGGACGTAATGTTAGAACAGGAAAAAACAAGATGGAATGATAGAGCATAAAAATCGTGACAGAATGGTTGTACGACTTCGTGATCTTATGTGCCGTGAAAATACGAGTCCGGTGAAATACTACACTTAGGCTAATACTTACGTATTTAAACTTTTTAATTATAAAATATGTATTTAATTTTATTAAATAATTATAAAATTTATTTTATTTTTTGAACTCCTTAATGCGGCTGAGTATCGGGGAATCTCAGCTGCATTGAGGAGTTACGTCAGACACAACCATGAGAAAGTAATCTTTCACATTGTTTTGGAAAATCGGAAATTTTTAGGGAAAAACTGGAAAATTTAAGGGGAAACGGGAAATGTTTTTAAGGATAAACAGGAAATTTTGAGGGACAAAGGAAAAAAAAAAAAAAGGAAAATTTGAGGGAAAAAAATGAATTCCAAGATGGAGCCCCAAATACACCGATCTCCCCCCCCCCCCCCCTTTATAGAACCATGTGTGCCAGAACCATTATTATTATATATCTACTATTGTGTATATTAAAAAATTAAATTTAACCCAGGGAAGAGTAGTTGTAATTGGGTCCATTTAAAGAAAATGATATTATGGTTTAACTGCGCCTTAAAGACAATGATATTGTGGTTTAACTGCACCTTAAAGCAAGAAAAAAATATAATACAAAAATTAATAGAATTTAGTGAATTTTGCATGACTTGTGTGTTGTAAATAAACTACAACACAAAATGGTATGCCTTCGAAATAGAGCCACAAAATACCGATCTAAGGAAGACATATATATCCATGCCCAGCTCTAGATAATCAGAAATCCTCAAGTTATGTTTTATTTACAAAAGGACTTGAACTTAGTTTACTTCATGGTTTACATGCAATTTAAGTTATTTCTTATTACTACTTTACTCGCAATTTTTCCTTCTCTTTTTAGGATTGATCCTTGCGATACCTCTAGTCATTATTGTACGGTTAACAGTTCAGTGTTCCGCCAATGCTGTGGTAGCCATTTGTGTGTTAGTAGTCTTTAACGTTTGGTTATCCCTTACCACCCGTGACAATAGTAGGTAGCCTCGACTCATATTCTGGCATTAACCCCAGTGGGAATTCCAGCATAAACGGGACTGTGGATTACACCAGTCTGGACAGCACGCACTCCAAACCGCGGCGACTTTGGTAGACTGCAAAGCAAGCTGACATGTGCGTCCTAAAGCCAACACTCTACTTTTATTTTGCTCACGTTATTTCTGCATATATACTATTTACGGTAAAGTGAGTACTTTTGAAAGACCTCTCATTTGGAATAATAGTCAATCTATATATTTAATTTTAGCCTTATATGTTAACTTCTGAGTGTGGTGGAACATTCACACTGTCTTTATTACTTTAATGGCAATATTTGTTTAAAGTGGTCGTTAAAGGATAAAAACGACGGAAAGAAAAAGCAACTACGATTCAGAAAAGCTCACTTTACCATGAACAACTTATAACAAGTTTTCGTTCAATTTTATTAGTTCTCCAATTGGGCTGTAACATTCTAAGGAATGAATAGTATTGTCATGGCAAAAATTATTCCATTTCCATAAACGTCTGCTTCACACGTTTTTAATTTTGATCCCCAGAAAAGTTACATAGTTGTAAAATGAACATAGGCTTATGGTAATTTCATGGTTATACTCACAATGATCGTTCCTGTTAATACATATAACCCTCATACGTATAAATTATCGCTCATACACATTCTATGGCAAAGTAATTCAACCAACAGTAAGTCACATATTTGCCTCAATCACTTCACTCGTCTGGCACGACACACGTTGAAAAGTGTTTATACCTACGGTTAAAACACTCATCATCTACGACCTTGTAACTTGACTAGGTATCTTAAAAACAGGACGTAGACTAACATTTTATTGGGTAAAGTTGCGATATTTATCACAGAAGAATACAAAACCTTCGCATCAAACATTGACAATGCATCAACAAGGGAACACGTCATTGCATTTTGTCACTCAGTTTTGCCGACCTCCACCTTGTAACCATTTTGCTATCACCTCTGAATATGAAATTTAATCAATATTTCAATACTGAAATCACATTTCTGCTATAAATTGCGAATCCAAGCAACATAACATGCACTAATAACCATAAAATCTAGAACAACTCGACTTTCCTGGGAAAACGTGACATTGCAAATCTGAAAAAGTCCACAGAAACCAAATAAATGACACAAGCTGTCCTGGATGAAAAAAAAAGTGAAGACAACAGGAAATGACGTAATATACAGTCCTTACTTGTGTGCTACACGGGACATTAAAAATAAATATTTTCCAACGAATTATAAAGATATGTTTTTCTACCATTGTCACACAAAAAAGTAACTGTTTCAGTTCATTAACTATTCGCATGATTTTATAAAACTTAATTTAATAATATTTTTAAGTGTTACTAGTTCATTCTGGCCATTCCCAACGTACCACGTTTCTCCCTGATTCGAACTCATATAGACAATAAAGTAAATTATTATATTAATTTGCAAACTAATTATATATCAAAGTTTAAATAACCTTATAATGCAGTTCTGAAGCATAAATGGTAGTACAAAACTGTTAAAATGATAACCGATTTCTTTGTGAACGATCTAAACATGTTTGACCTGGGGTAATTTTTCTAAGTATCGTTTCAAAAAGTGTTATGTCTCCTTGAATGACCTATAATACAGGCAGGTCCCAGGCTAGTAAATATATCGCTGCGATAGGATGAATGGGGGTTGTAACTAAGTTTGTTAGCAATAAACTGTGTTTCAAGCACATCATAATCAATAACTTATCAAAATATAATGTAAAAGAACTTTTCGTTGAAGTAAAATACAAAAATTATGTGAATGTTCCTGGCCCTTTACAGGCCGCTTAACCATATCGAGAACTATCCTGCTTTGAAATGGCTATTGAAAGCTTTATTTGCAAATATGATTAAATAATAGTACTAGGTTATTTCAACACTAACGTACTGAAAAATTATAATTCCGATGTGAAATGCTTAGCTAATATTTTACAAATATCTGATCTTACGGACAAATCCGTCCACGGAAACGCTTAATAGATCTCACAATTGTTAAAAAAAACTGCATGACACAGGTCGATACGGACTTTTGGGCCTTACAGAACATAATGTAGTTCACTTAACTTTCTCACTTTCCCTCCCTAATGTACTTAATTAATTCGCGACTATCATAAGATAGTCTCAGCTATTTATACGAGATCTGATAAACCTCAAATGGCCTATAGTGTTAGACACTAATACAATCTGTAAAAAAAATTGGGGAACAACATTACTATCATGGAACTATTTAATAGACACACACTTAACAAAACACTTAACAAATTTGTAAGTTACAAAACCCGCAATGCTCCTTGGATGATGCTAACTGAGATAAGAAAGAAAATGAAAGAACGACATTAGGCAAAGAAAAAATATATAAAACCAAAGACAAGATAATCAAGTCCGTTTTACAGTTTCACATAATAGTGCTAAGTATTGCATATACGTCAAGCTTTACTAGAATATTTCACATAAATTCCTGGATACACCTTGTTACGGATCAGGATAGCTAACCTGATTGCCGCACCGAACACTGAAACCAGGATAAGGACCACGGACGTTTTGAATTACAGGTACGTTGTTTAATCAACACGGACATTATATTACGGCTGGCAGAGCAGCGGAAAAGGTCTTGCCTCACTGAGTCACCGCCGAATGAACGTGAAGAGAGAATGGATTTTGCGTCTGCCGTAGGCGAGAATGATACCATCTATCGGAAACACTATCAAGGTGAAGACATTCCTAACACACTTAAAATAAAGCCGTAGCTATAACTCTTCAAAGTTAATAACTTTAACACTTAAAAGCTTGCTAATAACTTAATAATAATTAATTCACTATCAGCTCCCCCGAGTTGGTAATAAAGTTAAATTTAGCGAGAGCTATGTTAATTATTTTACATAAAGAATATTTACGATGTGGAATTTTGAATTAAGATAATTAAGTGCCGCCTTTGAGCTATGTCTTCCCCAAGCCAAATAGTAGTAGTTTGCCCCTTTTAAAGGGCACAACAACCAGCTACCATATTCCTGAGAACCAGTCGGATTTTGAATTAAGATAATTAAGTGCCGCCTTTGAGCTATGTCTTCCCCAAGCCAAATAGTAGTAGTTTGACCCTTTTAAAGGGCATAACAACCAGCTACCATATTCCTGAGAACCAGTCGGATTTTGAATTAAGATAATTAAGTGCCGCCTTTGAGCTATGTCTTCCCCAAGACAAATAGTAGTAGTTTGCCCCTTTTAAAGGGCATAACAACCAGCTACCATATTCCTGAGAACCAGTCGGATTTTGAATTAAGATAATTAAGTGCCGCCTTTGAGCTATGTCTTCCCCAAGACAAATAGTAGTAGTTTGGCCCATTTAAAGGGCATAACAACCAGCTACCATATTCCTGAGAACCAGTCGGATTTTGAATTAAGATAATTAAGTGCCGCCTTTGAGCTATGTCTTTCCCAAGTCAAATTGTAGTAGTTTGCCCCTTTTAAAGGGCATAACAACCAGCTACCATATTCCTGAGAACCAGTCGGATTTTGATCTGGAACCAAGTCAGTCAACGAATACACAATTTATAAATTCATTATTACTGAAAAACAAATGCCATAGGAGTACATTGATTAAATATACAAATAATGAAATTATGCACTCCATTTTGTGCTCCCATGTTAACACATATTCATCTACTTTTTGCGATATTCACCCTTTCTTGGACAATGAAACGGTTCTAAAAATATCCATGTCGTAAGAAAAAAATTCCAACCTGAAAGAATATAAGGATCTGCGACCGATTAGTATTCTTCCTGCATCGTCAAAATTAACTGAAAACTTTGGTTAAGAACAGCTAGTCTCGTACACCAAAAGATAAAATCTTACTTATGAGAAACGATCAGACTTCTGAGCTGGGTATAGTATAAATATCATGCGATAGTTGATGGGACCTGTAGTGCTTTCAAAGCAGTAGAGTATGTTAACGATAAAGTGTGAGAATTTGTGAATTCAGTGTCAGCTGAATTTCACAGCCTCATAGGATCAGTTAAGAGAATAACATCTTCATATCACCCACAGGTAAATGGCCTTGTCGAACCCCAAAATCGAATGATAAGAAATGGACTGCTGAAAGTTTAGTTGGAAAATAATACCCCGATTGGCGTAGTGCCATCCTAGGACACAGATGCTGTTAGCATAGTTCTACAGGCTACTCCCCTTTTTTCCTGTTATATCAAAGGAAGCCTATCTTTCCAGTTGACACATTAATTGAAGACTGGAGACAAAATGACAAAGAAATGTGTGTACCAGAGAGTTTTAATTTATTAATTGTCACTGAAGAACTCAAAAAATGTGTTCTCTATTCTGGCCACGAGGGAAAAGGTTTATTTGTGTGTCTCCTAAAATATAAAACAGTCGCAAGAAAAACAGTGTGATATGTATGACAAAAGACACCAAATACAGAACAGTACAATAGGAGTCGGTGACAAAGTTTTGACGAAAAATGTGCCGCGAGATGATAGGAAGGGAGGGTGGTGCGATCGACCCTTGACTGGCCAATACATTGTTAGGGCTATAACTCGTAGTGTATTATGTGAGCTACAAAATGTTAATACTGACAGTGTTGTTAAGCGAAAGCACAACATTTCACATTTCATAATGTTCTTGAAAAGAATGTCGTTCTCTGACCAGTCTGAGAATGAGTCATTGAATATATTTGACCAGCTCAAAAACACAGCTGACTTTCAAATTTTAGAAGTAATCAATCAGGAAAACCAAAGTCGCGTTTTCTTTCTTGTTGACAGCAAATGGCAAGAAGTACAAATTATTTGGCATCTTTTTCCAACAGCAGATGAAAGTGTTTCATCAACCCAAATATTTGGGTGTTCCCAAAAATGCATGAAACCGTCATGGTAATTGTTTGTTTCGGTGTATATCGTTTGTTATATTTGGAACTGAGAAGTATCACATGATACTAAGGTCATGTATTGTTAAATTAATGTCGCTAAACGAAGACAGAATAAGTGTCTTACAGAAAGTGGTGACAGATTATATTTGTAGAACTGAAATGTTCAATGACAAAGTTTGGGCAACTGAGATAGAGCTGTTTTCCACTGCCATAATGCTTCAAACTAACATTTATGTGTTTTGTATAAATAGAGATCCAATGCTTAATTCAATTAAATTCAGTGCGAATGGTCAGTTTGATTGTAAAACTTCAGAACCCATACGATCAATTTATGTACGTTACAAACACCAATCTCACTATGGTGTAGTATTGAGTGTAACAGGCTGCAACGCGTAAAACTATCTAATACTTGTTGTTCAGTAGTTTTTATAATGCCCAGAATTACAATTTGCTATGTATAAATATATATAGACTAATTCCTGAAGGAAGATAACCTTTCCTGCTTGTGATTTATGTGTGTGTGCGTGCGTGCGTGTGTGAGTGTGTGTGTGTGCTTGTGTTTGTGAGTGTGTACAGCTGCCTGTGTTTCCTCAAACCAATATTCGAAAGCTTGGACCTATTTTTATCAAACTCGGTACACTTATAGCGCTTTGTATTGGCACCTCACTTTCGTGCTCTTGAATCATTTAGTGCAGTTATTTTCAACATGATGGCCAATTTTAATTTTTGGTTACTATGTCATGTATCAGGAACAATCCTACCAATTCGAAGAAAATGTGGTGCGTAAACACAGCGTAAACAAGGTTGACAATTTCCAAAAAATTGTCAACCTTGAATCGCCATTTTCAAAGATAGTGGCATAGAGTAAACAATCTGATGCCTGATGTCTCAACAACCGCTCAACCAATACCATCCAAATTTGGTTTTCAAGTAGTACAATGATAATTAACTTAAGGTTGAAGTAGATCAATTGCCTATGGAGCACTGCACCCGGCTATACAACGCGAATAACTGTTTTAAAAAATCAGTACAGATGCCTTGACAATTGTCAGAAAAATGTGATTTATGCTGTATATGAAAGAAGAATGTATATATTTTGCACAATTATAACATATTTTACCAAAATATAATTTTTACATGTAAAAAAATTAATCGATTAATAGAATTCGCATTTTTACCAAATTTAGACACATTTCCAATTTGGATGCTTCAGAAAGCCAAATTTACAAGAAAATCTTCTTAAAGATTGATTGTCTTAATATTGTTATAATTTCTCTATAAAAATTATGTGGGCTAAACCAAGTTCGATAAGAGTGCTGGTCTTAATTAATTAGAAGTATTAATTATAATTTCCTAATTATATTTAAAATAACTACAAAAAAAAATCTCTCTACTCAACATCGCACAATAAATGGATATCACTTAATGACCCCAATAAATACAATTTTGAATTACCACAAACAAATCAATGAAATTAAATAATTAAAAATTAGTCCCAATAGACAGTGTATCAACCTATTCAATTATTTTATAAATTATGCGTCCATATTTGACAGTTCCAATATTTACAATAAAATCAGTATTACGTGTCCATTCCGTCCCACTTCAGTTCAGTCTATGTCCTGCCAGTCAGCAATGTTCTAGAGTCCTCCGAGTGCCTTCACGCACAGTAGGCTTCAATTGTCAATGTCACACCCTCTCGTCCATTCACACCACGAACACCTCATCCGCGTGGCACTATACTTTTCTTCGCGCCCGCACTCGGCTAGATTACCTTCGCCAAAGACTGCTGGCCGCTGGACTGTGGCAGTATATATAGTGTCGTAGGCCGTCACCCAGAATTTTCTCTAACTCGCGCGCTGCGCCGAGCGTACTAATTCCCAGAATATGCGTGCGCCTCCTACAGGTGTCGGCTTTTGCAGCAGGGGAGGAGGAGGGCCAGAATATACTTGCGTCTCCTGTCGGCTTCTTAAGCGGGAGAAGGAGTGACTGTGACGTAAGCAAGTCTCCCAGCTGTCAGATATTCACGGGCTTCCCAGAATTGGGGCAACCAGGCAGCGAGCGTGTCTTTCTGGGAAGAAGAGAGGGATGAGGTAGGTCACCCTGGGCCACGTATATTGGGAGCCAGTGGCCTGTGCTAGCCTATAACATTGCCCTCTCTTTAAGTCTGTTCTTCTCGAACAGACTCTCCAACATCAGGATCTCTTAACAGCACCAGTTGGTCGATGTGGACAACCATAGGCTTCGTCCAAGAGCCCTGTCGACAAATCCAGTAGACGACATAATTTATTTTCTTCAGGATCCTGTACGGGCCTTCCCAAGATTTCTGTAGCTTCGGGCAATATCCCTTCTTCCGTTGAGGGTTGTACAATCACACCAACTGCCCTTCTTAAAAAGTATCCTCAGGCATTCTTTGGTCATATCATGTTTCCATTCTATCACTATTAAATTTAAGGTGCTTATGGGCACACTCATGAATGCATGAATATTGGTTAACTTCTGACATAGTTTAATGGCACACTGTAGGTTGACTGCTTCTTCTTCCACTGGACGTCCGAACAGCAGTTAACCAGGTAGGTGGTGCTCTCTTCCAAACAGCATCCTTGAAGGTGTTACCTCTGTGGACTCGTGAACCTACGAGCGATATGCCAGGAGAAATAAGGGTACCTTTGAGTCCCAATCGTTCTGATTATCTTCTCTATGAAGATCGCCAAATACTGTCCCAGGGTACGATTTAGCCTCTCGACCATCCCATCGTATGTAGCAAGCCACAGTCGGCAAACTGTGGTTTTACTGCTGGCATTGCTGGATGACTGCTGGCTCTGAATACTTACGGGTTTACACTAATGGCCCTGTTATGGTTGACTGCTGGCAACAGGACACTGGGCATGCCATTTATGGTCCACTGATGGAAAAATTGATGGAAATGAAACTGATGGTTGAAAGCAGGTGACCTATTAATGGCCCATAAATGGCATTCCAACTGTATTCCAGCACTGGCAGCACATAACTTATCCATTTTCGGCCACTGATGGCACTTAGCTATAGTTATTCGCACACTTAAGAGACAGTCGACCGATTGTAGTTTTACTGATGGTACGACTGGATTACTGCTGGCCCAGAAAACGTATGGGTCAACACAACTGGCCCTGTAGTGATTAACTGCTGGAACTAAGAAACTTGGCATGCCATTTGTGACCCACTGATGTAATGTTGATGGAAATAAAACTGATGGTTGAGAGTCGGTGCCCTATTAATGGCCCATAAATGGCTTACCAACTGTATTTCAGCAATGGCCGCACATAACCTATACTTAGTGCTGGTAAATGTATGGAAAGCCATCTATAGGTCATTTTATGGCTGTGAGTTGATACTTCGATGGACCATTGTTGGTGCAATTTGGCTTATTATGGGAACTTCAGTGGCTCCCACATTTCGCAGATAGCTTCTTCAAACTACACACACATGTGTGTATATATATACGTGTGTGTGTCTTATGTAATTATAGATTATTTGGAAATATAATGTAGTGGAAATATCTATGGCATTATGCTGTAAATACAGTGACTGGTATTGAACAATTTGACAAATGTAATGTTTTCAATGTATGACTCCATATAATTAAAATGAGAAGTTAAAAAGAACAATATTTAACCACCTTTAGAAAATTAACATTGAAGGGATTTTGTTGTTTCGCATCACTAAAATATTCATAACTGGCGTCTGCATTTCAAAACAGATTAATAGCATCCAGGTGGCACACATACTGCGAAATATTACATTAAAGGCAAGTTTTTGGGTTAATGTCGCTATTCATGTAGGAAAATTTCTCTCAACATCAGTATTTTTTTATCTGCATCTTTCTGAAAACTTATTTGTTCACGTGGTAAATTTTAAGACTAATAAATAACTGGTGTAATTTATATTATATTATTGTCTGTTAATAATTCAAGTTCGAATATATTCTAAATTAATTCATCTAAATATAAGAATACCCAGTGAAGTAATAGTTAGCAAGCTGGGCTGTGAATACAAGCAGTGTGGGTTCATGCCCTCTCCTGTAATGGTAGGCATAAGATTTTCATTTTGTATAATGTGATTAATAGTAAAGTAAAAGAAATTAGAAAAAAAAAGTTTATGTTGATGGTCGAAATAATTATTTTTTAAAGAGATACAGTTAGATAAATGATGAAAGCATGACTAACAATCAGGAAACCATCTGATGGCTGTGAAATGGTGCATAGATGGGCCATTGCTGTTGTAAGCATATGGGCCATGCTTGGGCCATTTGTATTCACCACACCTGAGCTAGTTATGGGCATAGTATGGCTACTTAGTGGTGCCACTTCAGGACCAGCAATGGTGCCGGGTGCATGCCGACTGTACATCATCAATAGACTATATGTGGTTTGCAACATGGGATCCGACTGAGGGTGTAATGCTGTGGTACGAGTTTTATTCATTCCTAAAATCTCCATTGCCTCTTGGAAAAGAGTTGCTTCAAAATTTCGTCGTTGAGCATAATGGGTTAACTAGATCTGTTGGGGTAGCAAATAGTACCTATGACTCTACTTTGGGCTATATCAGCAGTTCGAAAATGGTCGTCAGGTATGATTATAAAATAACTTAAGGCATAATAGTGTGCGTTGGTTTGTAAGAGGTCCTAAAGATCACCTACAATTCAATTTTGGTGTCTCTTAAGTCTACCGGTTCGGAAATGATGGCCAGGTATGGTTATAAATTTAGCTATGGCATAATTGCCTGTATCAGATTGTTGAGGGTAGAAAGCATTAACTACAATTTAATTTTGGTGTCTATGTCAATCTGTTCATAAATGGTATCCAGGCATACTTATAAATTTAACTAAGACCTACTGGTCTGTATCGGCTTTTTGGGGGTTGCAAGCATTACCTACAATTCAATTTTGATGTCTATCGGTCTATCGGTTCGGAAATGATGTCCTGGTATACTTATAAATTACGCTTTGACATAAGGGTCTGTATCGACTTGTTAGGGCGTGTAAGCATTATCTATTGTTCAATGTTGATGTTTCTGAGTCCATCAGTTCGGAAATGAAGGCTAGGTATGCTTATACATTTAGTTATGGCATAATGGTCTGTAACGTCTTGCTTCATGTCGTATGTATTACCTACAATTCAATTTTAGTGTCTGAGTCTATCGGCTTGGAAATGATGGCCAGGTATGCTTATAAATTTAGCTGTGGTGGTGTTTGCCAACACATACAGGATGAGGTCCTTGTTTCAACTGCTTCCTGAATGTAGGTGTTTTAATGTAAAAAACAGCTAAGAGCCCCCCCCCCCCCCCCATGATTTCAGAAAGGAATTTGGTTTGGTTCCAGTGAAAAGGTTTTAAAATTATTTGTTGCTTCGGTTTTATATCAAAATATTACAATTTATAAATACAATCAATAAACATTATATAAAAAAATATAGTTTTCCCACTGATTACATTTAGTATAAAAATGTATCAAAAATAATTATGTTTGAAACTTACCCCAAAATCTAAATTTTTACAAGATTACATCTCTTTCCAGCTATGTGCAGGTTACATACATAAACTATACTTAACTAAAATGGCAGCAAGCGCCCTCCCCCCCTCCTTGCCCCTTTAAAATGTTGATGGAACAGCAGTTCCTGCCCAAGTTAAAACCCTGTGCTGTCTTCCCGAATATGTCTGAGACACCAGTATTTATATTTCATTTGAAATGATCTACAACATTACAAAATGATCTTCACTCCATTGATATCTGAAGTCCTGGAAGAACACCCTGGTTGTACGTGACTGGCTGGCATCACATGGTCGAGGTGACATACGAGGGAGGGGAAGACAGTCTTAGATTTCGTGGGAGGCAATGGCCCCGCGGCGCCCATACTTGCTGACCAGCAGGCCCGCCCAGCGGACATGAGGCATGGGGCTCGTCAAGCACAACCCCATCGCAGCGAAGGTAAGCCATCCCAAACGGCCAACGTTTTCTCAACTTCATATGACACCGTCTGTTTGACTTTCATTCGATGTGCAGGGATAGCCGTCACATAGCCTTGGCATAATGGTCTGTATCACCTTTTTGGGGGTCGTAAGCATTATCTGCAATACAATTTCGGTGTGTCTAAGTCTATCGGTTTGGATATAATGGCCAGGTATGCTTATAAAAGTAGCTATGGCATAATGGTCTGTATCGGCTCGTGGGGCCTTGTTAGCATTACCAACAATTCAAATTTGGTGTCTCTAAGTCTATCTGTTCGAAAATAGTGTCCTGATATGCTTATTATTTAGCTATGACATAATGGTCTCTATCAGATTGTTGGGAGTCGTAAGCATTACCTATAATTTAATTTTTATGTCTCTAAGTCTACTGGTTCCAAATGGAAGTAAGGCATGCTTATAAATTTTGCTACCCCATAATGGTCTGTATCGACTCGTTGGAGGCCGTAAGCATTACCTACAAATCAATTTTGGTGTCTCTAAGTCTATTGGTTCGGAAATGGCCAGGTATACGTATAAGCTAACTTAATTCACTGGTCATTTTCCTTGGTTTCTTTGGACATCCCTGTGACAAGGGGTAAAAATTAACTAGCGAATTTCCAGGGCGGATAAACATTCTCAGGTAGTATTTAATTGTTTGATCTTGATAGTTGTGCAATTTTGTTCTCATAATGACACATTATTGGGCACTTTTATGAAGTGTTTATTGTTTAATTTAATTCTTTTTTTTTTTTTTCAAACTTCGCACTGCTCTTTCATGTTTGGTGTATGCTATAGATCAGTAACCTTTTGAATGCATGGGTTTCATATCGATCCATATATATGGATATATATGCTTTTAAAACAATGGTAAATAATCATTCAAATTCATAATGGACCTCTGATAGCATAGTACTTCCAGTGATTCTGTGTTTTTTTTTTTTTTATAATAAATACAAATTGTAATAGATCGTATAGGTTTTATTATTACAGCATCTGAGCCAATTTGGTCCCTTGTTTGGGTGCTATAGCCACTGAGCCACTGCAATTTCACTTCGGTGCTTTACCCACTAAGCTACTGCGGCCCCACTTTTGGGTACTCTATCCACTGAGCGAATGTAGCCCCATTTTCGAGCATTCTAACTACTGAGCCACTGCGGCCACACTATTGGGCATTCTACCCACTGAGCCACAGCGGCCCAACTTTTGGGTGCTCTAGCCAATTAGCCACTGTGGTCCCACTTTTCTGTGTTCTAGCCACTGAGCTACTGCGGCCTCACTTTTGGGTGCTCTAGGCACTGAGCCACTGCAGCCCCACTTTTGAAATCGCTAACCACTGAGCCACCGCGTCCCCAGTTTTGGGTGCTCTTCCCACTAGGCCACTGCTGCCCCACTTGTGGGTGTACTACCCACTATGCTACTGCGGCCACATTGTTGGGCGTTTTAGCCACTACGCCACTGCGGCCTCACTTTTTGGTTCTCCAGCCACTATGTCACCGTGGCCCCGCTTGATCGTTGCTCTTCCCACTGTGCAACTGCGGACCCATTTTTGTGTGCTCTAGCAAGTAAACCATTGCGGTCCCAATTTTTGATGTTCTAGTCACTAACCCACTGCGGCCCCACTTTTGGTTGCTCTAACCACTGAGCTACTGCGGCCCCACTGTTGGGTGCTCTAGCCACTATGCCACAGCGGCCTCACGTTTTGGTTCTCTAGCCACTACACCACCGTGGCCCCGCTTAAACGTTGCTCTACCCATTAAGCAACTACAGCCTCACTTTTGGGTTCTCTAGCCACTGAGCCACCATGGCCGCACTTTTGTGTCCTCTAGCCACTATGCCACCGCGGCCCCACTTGAATGTTACTTTACTCACTGAGAAACTGCGACACCAATTTTGCGTTCACTACCCTTTGAGCAACTGCGACCCCAATTTTGGGTGCTCTAGCAACTAACCCACCGCAGCCCCAATCTTTGGTGCTTTAGCCACTAACCCACAGTGGACCCATTTTTGTGTTCTATAACCGCTGAGCCACTGCGGCCCCAATTTTCGGTGCTCTAGTGAGGCAGCACTGTCTGCTGCCTCACTTTTGGATGCTCTAGCCACTACGCCACCTCCTCTCCGCTTGAACGTTGCTCTACCCACTGAACAACTGCGGCCCCAATTTGAGTGCTGTAGCCACTACGCCACTGTGGCGCCAAATGAACGTTGCTCCACTCACTGAGAAACTGCGGCCCCAATTTTTGGTGCTCTAGCCACCACGCCACCGTGGCCCCGCTTCAACTTTGCTCTACCCATTGACCAACTGCGGCCCCACTTTTGGGTCCTCTAGCTACTCAGCCACCGCGGCCTTCCTTTTGGGTGTTCTAGCCACTACGCCACTGCGGCCCCGCATGAACTTTGCTCTACCGACTGAGCAACTGCGGTCCCACTTTTGTTAGGCACTAAGCCACCGCAGCCCCGCTTGAACGTTGCTCTACCCACTGAACAACTGCGGCCCCAATTTTGGGTGTTTTAGTCACTAATCCTCCATGGCCCTAATATTAGTGTTATATCCACTAACCCACCGCGGCCCCACTTTCAGTTATCTGCTGAGCCACTGCGGCCCTACTTTTGTGTGCTGTAGCCACTGAGCCACTGCGGCCCTACTTGCGGAGGATTGAAAATTCACTGGTCATTTGACTTCATTTTCTTTGGTCACCCCTATGCTAGGTAGTAATAATTCACTAGTGAATTTTTCAGTGGTGTTAAACTTTCACCGGTAGTAAAAATCCATGGTTACATCTGTCTGTCGCTAGTCAAAGACCTTGCTGAAGGGCATGCAGCTTCTCTGCGCGCAGTTGAAATCTTGGTCAGATGTCAATAATTAATATGGCATAGAGAATAGACAGTTTTTAGTGAACCTGTAGGCTGCTGCAATGAAGCTGTTTTTAGTGAAGTTACCAGCTAAAGAAGATAGTAGTTTCAGCGGACAGGCATCTTTGGAAAAAAAATGTAGCCTATTAATTTAGTTCTTGCACAAAAATTAAGCGTTTGGAACTACCCGCTACAAGTTCGGATGGTCCTACCACACGACAGAAAGATGTGGTGAGTTTAAATATAAGCCGTGAGTCAGATCATAAAAGTGGTCCCACACAGCCAAAAGTTAACTTCCCACGTCATAAACTGGTAAACAAAGGTCGTACCAAAGAAGCTGGTATGATAAATTTTCATGGTTAGAGTATTCAGTTAAACAAGATTCAGTATTCTGCTTTGAATGCTATCATTTCTCTGTGAAAGACAAAGTATGTAAAGACGTTTTACTTAATGGATATTCATATTGGAAACTTATAGGCAATATGGAAACCAAACATGAAAATTCAAAAGTTCATAAACTTTCTTTAGCAAAGTAACAAGGATGGTTACAAACGAAACAGTCTGAAACAGTTACAGTTCAAATTAATGATCAAGTTACTAGAACTATAATGGAAAACCGAGAAACGCTCAAGTCTCTTATTAGAGGAGTTATATTTTGTGTTCGACAAAATATTGGTTTGCGGGGACACAAGAGTCAGTTTGGATAAAGGCAATTACAAATACAGTGAGTGCTGTGGTGATGAAGCAGCTGAGTCTGAGCATTTCAACAATATCCATCATTTCCGAGAATTGATTAACTTACTTTGTCTGGAAAATAAATTTTTCAGTTCCAAGTTAGATAATATGCCTTGACGCGCTGCGCCTCCAGAGGTGCTGTGATGTGTTCGTGTCCCGCATGGGAGCAGATGTAGGACAGGAACTGATGATGTGTCCTGCGCCACATTCGATAGAGTGAACGATGATGAATGGGGTCGTACGGCCTACGGCGACTCTGGATACGCGGTCAATATGAAGGAGAGCTAATTCAATTGTCAATTTAATTGTGTTGAATATAAAATATTTCCTTTGGGGCGAAGCTGTCGGCCACTTCGCATGCCTATATTATCACTTAATTTACTCTACTTGAGGGAGGCAGGCCCCGTAAATACAAAACATACACTTAAAAACACTTTAAAGTTGATGCTGCTATGAGGGCGCAGGACCCGTTGAGCTCAGGAGAGTTAACGTAATAAACACGTCCAATTATGGTGTGACTGTTTTATTACCGTAAAGGTACAGCGAAATGTTGCTGCACATGAGAGTGCGTACTCTTGGTTAAGCGGACCTGGCACTCTGGACCTGCCGGTGGTTGCTACTGTGGAGAGTAAGGCGTAGGCCTTAAGTTAGAGTTACGTAACAAAACGCGTCTCACGCGTGAAGTCCTACCTTAGTATTTACCACTCAATTGCTTGTTGTAAATATGTCTAACTTTTGTCACTGAAGTTCAGATACCACAAATATGTGTTTCTGCATTTAAATAAAATTATCATATTTTAATTTCATGTATTTTAGAAGTCCACTCATGTTTGTTGAATAAAATACTTTAATAGCTTAGTTAGGCAGGTTGTATACCACCAGACTAAACATTATCGACACCAAGTGATATTCGTTATTTGTTACATGTAATTGTAATTTACACTAGTGTAATCATTCGGCAGTTGCATGATACCAATTAGTATTAGTAAAAATAATTGTCGCCTAGCCTATTATCTGACATAGCAGGTTTTTCCACTGTAGCAGCTTACCTGAATATGGCGACTGTATGTCAACTAGAAAGTAAGTTTTTCTTATACTCTTAACACTTCTTATTACAAATTGCCTTAAAAATTTTTAAGACGAAATGTGATTTATTAATAGTATAATATTTTTTTTAATATTTTAAAATTTTATTATCTGTGTGACGGTGTGTATTTTTGTTAAATTCTTCACTCAAACTAATTTTATCCAAAAAAAAACTTTCTACTTTTACCAGCTGTATATTCAATGTTAAGATACGAAAACTGCTTAAATAGCACAATTTTGCACCTTGAAATCCAAATTTTGCCGGGGTAGAACCCCCGCACCCCCCGGTTTATTGCCCCCCCCTCCCAAAGATATAATTTCCTAGAAACGCCCCTGACATAACACTAAGGTTTCAAACGAATACAGTTACAGCAGCCGGCAAAGCAAACCGGATAAATTCACACATTCCCGTGGCTCACACTGGTGCTGCTAGACCAGGAACCTATTGCTCCAAACTGCCTTGACAAATTAGAAAAGATAACCTTACATGACTTTAAATTAATTCGCAGACAGAATCCAAAAACTCAACTTAAATTCTCCGCTAAGGCCAACTTCAGGCACCATTCAACAAGGTACATCCCCATCAGGCTACAGCTGATGACGACTTACACGAAGTTCACCCAATTAAAGCTGAAGTTGAAGTAGCAGATACAACATTTTGAAATCGTCGGGGAACCAACTCGTGGTAGGGGAGGGCTGGCCAGTGCGCACGCCCAGGAGGGAGGGTAAGGCAAGGCCATAGAACAAGCAAACAGGATAGGATACCGAGCACTAAAAAACGGAGAAGCGTAGGTCGGAGGAACTAAGGACGCTACCCACGTGCTGCGATCAATGCGTAGTTCACACAACTGTTTCACGGCAGGACAGTTGAGCCTAGCGCTGCAGAATACTGTCCTCAACTTGTAGGCGCCACCAAACTTACTCTCATTCTCTGTAGATCACACGTCAACGTCAACATACCTGCCACTGCAAATGTGTTGCAGAATACTGTCCTCAACTTGTAGGCGCCACCAAACTTACTCTCATTCTCTGTAGAACACACGTCAACGTCAACATACCTGCCGCTGCAAATGTGTTGCAGAATACTGTCCTCAACTTGTAGGCGCCACCAAACTTACTCTCATTCTCTGTAGAACACACGTCAACGTCAACATACCTGCCGCTGCAAATGTGTTGCAGAATACTGTCCTCAACTTGTAGGCGCCACCAAACTTACTCTCATTCTCTGTAGAACACACGTCAACGTCAACATACCTGCCGCTGCAAATGTGTTGCAGAATACTGTCCTCAACTTGTAGGCGCCACCAAACTTACTCTCATTCTCTGTAGAACACACGCCAACGTCAACATACCTGCCGCTGCAAATGTGTTGCAGAATACTGTCCTCAACTTGTAGGCGCCACCAAACTTACTCTCATTCTCTGTAGAACACACGTCAACGTCAACATACCTGCCGCTGCAAATGTGTTGCAGAATACTGTCCTCAACTTGTAGGCGCCACCAAACTTACTCTCATTCTCTGTAGAACACACGTCAACGTCAACATACCTGCCGCTGCAAATGTGTTGCAGAATACTGTCCTCAACTTGTAGGCGCCACCAAACTTACTCTCATTCTCTGTAGAACACACGTCAACGTCAACATACCTGCCGCTGCAAATGTGTTGCAGAATACTGTCCTCAACTTGTAGGCGCCACCAAACTTACTCTCATTCTCTGTAGAACACACGTCAACGTCAACATACCTGCCGCTGCAAATGTGTTGCAGAATACTGTCCTCAACTTGTAGGCGCCACCAAACTTACTCTCATTCTCTGTAGAACACACGTCAACGTCAACATACCTGCCGCTGCAAATGTGTTGCAGAATACTGTCCTCAACTTGTAGGCGCCACCAAACTTACTCTCATTCTCTGTAGAACACACGTCAACGTCAACATACCTGCCGCTGCAAATGTGTTGCAGAATACTGTCCTCAACTTGTAGGCGCCACCAAACTTACTCTCATTCTCTGTAGAACACACGTCAACGTCAACATACCTGCCGCTGCAAATGTGTTGCAGAATACTGTCCTCAACTTGTAGGCGCCACCAAACTTACTCTCATTCTCTGTAGAACACACGTCAACGTCAACATACCTGCCGCTGCAAATGTGTTGCAGAATACTGTCCTCAACTTGTAGGCGCCACCAAACTTACTCTCATTCTCTGTAGAACACACGCCAACGTCAACATACCTGCCGCTGCAAATGTGTTGCGGAGTGTAGTTTTAAACACACATTCTCCTCCACGAAACTATTCAACGTGCGTCCAAAGTACCGCTCATCTACGACATAATCCAGACGAGGGCTTTAGAGTTCTTTCAAAATGTCACGCATGTTAGAAACACTTTTTCAAAATACTTCAATATTGGTAAAAACGGTTTTTTTTTTTTTTTCAAAGCGCAATAGATCAGAATATGCGCTCAAATACTTAACGAATCTACTCAAGGGCCCTGAATTGAACCTTCCTACAGACTTTCCACAAATAAAATAATAGGGTCATCGCTGAAAGTCCCATAGGTAGATGCAGTGCGATGAGAACACTGCACGTCAGTTGAGAGCCTTGTGCTTAGTGGCGATGGCGCACTTGATGTGCGTGGCAATGTCGCCCTTATCTCTGTCGTGCTTCTTAGCCTCTGACTAGAGATCGATGTAGGCGCGAGCTGTCATTTGGTTCCTAATGTATGTAATTTGCTGAGTGCCGCGAGCCATCACGCCGCTTTGCCATGCAGTAGCGAGTACTAATTTTCTCTTTCCTCCGTTGTAAGGACCTGACATGTTGCCTCAGCAAGCCCGTGAGACGGCGCTGAGAGAGTAGCGGTTACTTCATGCCACCTCTACTACACCCTGCGTACAAATTGCACTTTGAGAAATCTACTAATCGTAAGCGACTTGATGCTGAAGTTTAATAAGTGCGCAATACTACCGTTGAGTTCGGATAAATATAGTATTCAAGTTGCAGTTACTTTGGGATACTCTATACTGAAGATGTGAATTGACTTTAAAATATCAAAGTTCTTCTGATATCTGTAAGCATTTCTAAAATATTGTCGGTGTTTCAAACTCATATACCATATCACACAACAGTTCATTCGTGCCTACGCCAGCAACTGTATTGTTACATATTGATTAGTATTTGGCGGGCCGAGAACAAAATGGAAAACCCCCCTACAGTTTTCCCATGATAGGTCGGCATTGTACTAAAAATTGTAATGCGAATTTTAATTAGCTTTATTCTACAGTAAGTAGTATATGAACGTATGTCCTAGTACAGGACCTTTATCAGCACCCTAGTTTTCTTTCCCTCAAAGTTTCAACGAAAACCGTTGATTCATTTTTTTTCTGTTAACCCAATTATCTTCTCCAAATTTAAACAAATATCTCCCCACTTTGTTTCATAAATTTCTGTATCATTTGCACACGTTTGGTTGGTTAGCCCTAAACCGGAAGTTTTCAATAAAAGCAGACGATGAGCAACAACCGTTCTCATAGGTTACCTTCGTGCTATGTGTACTCGTGTGGACTCTGTTGTTACTACGGACAAGCATGAGTCTTGCATAAGTTTGGGTCTGATTTGAAAATCTCACTTCAACCGAACACCTATCACTTCTAGATTTTCCGAATATATGAATTAACACATATACATTACAATTATTTAATTTCAATGAAATATGGTTTTAAAAAATGTAACCATCTCCAGCAACGTATACTTTGTGCTATTTAATGTACGCCGTACACTTATTTTCATAATGACAGTCTTGTAAATATTTTAGTTTCTTGTGTCATTAAATACTAATAGTTTTATATATTTTTACCAAATTTGATATAGTCGCAGTATCTAGAAGAACATTACATTCACTAATTCCTGTTACCATTTGTACTTTTTTGTAAGTCTCTTATCATACAAAATAGTCATTATCATATTTCATGAACTATAGGAACGAATCTCTACCAGTTTGACATACGAACAGTACAATCTTAATTTGAATCAGTCGAAAACCACTGATTCGCAGTGAAAGTCATCTACTCAAATCAATGAAAATGGATTTAAGTAGAATCAGAAGAAAACACTAGTTGTTTCAGTGAAAGAATTTCACTGATTAAATAAGTGACGGCCGTGTATAGTGGCGAATTAAATATCGTCTTATTACATCTAGGAAATTTATTATGATAAATAAATATATTTACAATAGTTTGCTATTTATATTTCGCAATTTACTGTAATTTAAAAAGTAGAAATATTCTCGCAGGTGGGCGGGATTGAACACACCCACCCACTCCAGTTCGCTTTTTTACATTTACCTCACCATCTGAGCTATTTTTATTTAGAATTTACTTTATTGAATTATACATTTGCCTTTAGACATAGCGTGTGCGATGTTTGATGTATGAAAGTGTGTGGGTATTTTGCCATGTAACGAGCTCATGTAGTAAACCGACTAGGTGACAAATTCACAGTATACATGTGCACGACATGCAAACTGAAGGAATGCGAACTCCTGGCCCTTCGACTACAAGTCGGTCACTTTGCCACTAAGCTATTTGTGCAGAGCCAGCTATCAAGTCCTCATCAAAAGATTGTAGTATTAGATTGTATACCCTTTCTTTTCGTTATTTGTTTAATTGTCAACATTATGATTGTTAAAATGAATAATACATATCATTCCACTCTCTTCGCCACATTATATGAAGTTTAAACCTTCATACATAGCATTGTGATGATTACATGAAAACTAAATGAAAGACGTAATAGTGGAAGGAAAGACTGATTGTTTATGTTACCTCGTAAAATGGTGTTCTGAAAGATGAAACACATTTTATAAAGTCTTTTGCATTGTTTATTTAGTCTATACATTGTTATTCCACTTGATACACATTATTTATTGGCCATTTTTACACGCTAACTGGTCCATCAGTCAAGAATCTAATCACCGAAAAACAGTGAGAAAAGTTGCTGATGAATCAGTGTACAATGTCACTGAAAAAATAAGTGAAGAAAACGAGTTTTCACTGATTCATCAATTAAATTCACTAAAGTGACTTTTACTTTTTTTTATTTTAATTTTTATTATTAGTGCACTCTGTTTATTCCTAGGCTATGGATATGAAGCATGTCGAAAGATGTATACTGAAGCATTGCAAACAATACACTTATATTATAAAGAATGCACATACATTACAGACAGTATATATACATTATAGACCAAACATATACATTATAGACAATACAAATATTTTGATGGCGTTTCTAGGCATCATGGCGATGGAATGTCGAAGGGGAGACATTTCACTATATGTGACTATAACATTTATTTGGTTATATCGACCAGAATAACATGTTCAAAATACTAGGATGCTCATGCGCACTGTGAGCCTCAGATTGCCCAAACAACCTTTGAAAAAGTGTACAAATTTATACTCTGGAAGAAATGTGAGCGTTGTTTGAGACAACACTGAATTTACAGTAAAAGCAAGGACGGTCGCTCACTTGTCCTCCTCGCTGGCAACGTTTTTTAATTGTAAACAATTAGCAACAACATGTCCAAACTTTTTACAAAAGAAACAAATAGGCCGGTTACTTTTGCGAGTGGCGGAGGAATGTTTACCTGCCTCATCTTGTTTTATGTCTTTACTCACGTCTGTAGTGTATTTTTCCTGATCCATAGAATATTTGTCCATTGACTTAGTTCCGCCTAATTTATGTTGTACAGAAAATGTACCTCACTTTTCTTGTTGATGTTTTTGAAAAGTATTCCTTTTGATTGAAAAATCTGGTTTTTCACACCTCTGATCAACATAACGGATGTTTTGAGAATGGATGCACATTCTATCCAAACCTGCAAAGTTTGTTGGCTTCTCAAGAAAATCTATATGGGTACATTCCTGTGGCGCAAATCCCTATAAAATATTGCCAACAACTATCCGTTCGGTAAGTGACAACCTAAGTATAATGGCAACTTCTTTAATACTACTACTGTACACTGAGAGTGGTTCATAATGACCATGCAATGGTTAAAGTGTTTCAAACACAACTCAGTAAAAAGCCTGGTAGTGACGAAGAAAGTAAAATACATTTGTGATGTGCATTCAAACTGAGACACTGTGCTATGGCTTGTTGGATATGTTCACTTAGTGGTCCCTGAGCACAAGGGAAAATAACTTTCAACAACTGAAATTCAGCTACTGAGTTACTTTTATGTAAGAAAAATATCATTCTAAGGGAATCTAAAAATTTGGTGACATCTAGTCCATCTGTTATAGGCAAGTCATTTAGCATATGCAAAGAATTTCCCCAAAAACAGGTAAATGTGCTTGATACATGCTCGGGTAAACTGCAGAAGTCATGTTCACTCTGGGTATAAAAACAGGAGAGGAAGTGGGGCCAAAAGTTTGCACAGTATTGAGAATTGTTGTCGGAATACCAGCGTCAAAATTTAAGAGTGGAGGTGTCGATGTGGAAATTGGATAAGTAACAGCAGGGGATATGCCTAAATTTTTTCTTGGGTGTTAGATGTGGAAATTGGATAAGCAACAGCAGGGGATATGCCTAAATTTTTGTCTTGGGTGTTAGATGTGGAAGGACCATGAAGGGTAAGAACAATAACTTGATCAGACACATGTGACACAGTAATTTCCTCCTGTGTGGTAGGAACCACACACAAATGGTTTTCAGTTAGACTAACAGTTTCACCTAGTACTACCACTTGCTCATTATTTTGCAGGGATGCTACCTGCAAATCAGAAAGAGCCTGACGATATGAGCTCATTCAATTTTGTGGATTGTCTGTCCAGGTGAGCGAACCTTTGTTTAATTCTGGAAAATGCCTAACCACTTTGCTCATTTTCCAAATTCTCAACAACCTCCATTAGTGCAAAAAGGTTGGAGGTGCATACCTCATACTCTGCCTTAACCTCAATGTCAGTGAACTATATAGAACAAATGGGTCAGTTTTTCTGAATGGCACTATGTAATATTATCCTTGACTCAGTCACTGTAAGATCAGTAAGCTGGATGCCACACACTTTTATCTCATAAGTGAGCTCGTCCTTCAGGATTCACTCAGGTATTATAGTACCTGGCATCATGAAAACATAACAGAAAACCAACAATACACAATACACCACAAACAATTAAATTACACAAAACTTAACCATCAAGTACTATCGCGAGCAGACGCATTAAGGGAGGGGAGCAGAAAAAAAACCTAAAAGATCACGTAAGCAGAAAATCACTCATACATTAAGAGGGCCTCACTGTAAGTGTACAACACTCTGCTACCAACAATATTGAGCGACTCCTTGGCACACAAGTTCAGAACCCCAAAATAAACAGGTGAAGAAATACCCATAAAGAATATTGCCCTCACCCGAAGACCTCCAAATACCAAGTACCAAAATTCCCCAGAGGAGAACATGAAACGAAATAGTCCACTACAAATGTGATCATACAAAAGTATTGAAACACACAGTGCCCAGTCCTAGAATTAGAATTATATTGTCTTACCTTGTTACACACTAGCACAGGCATTGGACACTAGGAAACATATTAGAAAAATTACACCTTACATTATATTATTTAATGTTAATATGCTGCATCATTAACTTGCTTTTGTTAAGTCAAAAAGAAAATGAAACATAATGTCAATATATAGTGCATAATTAATTGATTTATGTGAATTCAAAAAGGATCATAATTGTGATTATACGAGGTTAGTAGTAGCAATGACAAATATATATAATTCCCTTTTTTAAAAATTTATTTAATTTTTTACAGATGTGCACTGGACACAAAGCCCCAAAAGGGGGGCACGACAAAAATTAAAAAGAAAGAACACCTCTCTTTGTCTCCACTGCATTAGGTTATCAGTATATTATGCTAATTTTAACATGAACCAAAAAAATCTTGGTGCACCCAATAATGCCATACCATGTTACATCGTCACATTTATCAAGTATTACATCATGATTACTTGAGATTTAAGGTTTAAGCCAACAAATGTATAAAAGATACCAGAAAGCAAAATTTCTAAATTTTTGTTTTACATTACGCATCAAAAAAATTAATAATAATGGTATCTTATGATGGGTTACATTACAATGACTTGAAATTTAAGTGTTAAACCCAATGTCCCTTTATTTTTTTTAATTTTTTTTTTTAAGAACAATCCAAGTTAGTATGCGATGCATTGCCACGATGCAAAGTTTCAACACGAGAAGTTACATGCAGATAAAAAGATAGGATCTGACAAGAATTTTTTCGGTTGGTGGCCTGGGCTGCGACACATCAGATTGCCTTAAATCAGCTCATGTTCCGAAATTCCACGGGCCCACGGCACAAAGGCAGGTACGAAAGGAGTATGATCACATGACAATGATAGCGATTCTGTGGTAAATGTAAACTGCATTAAACAAGAAATTATAATAAATAACTGTAAGGGGGTACTTAAAACAACACGAATAATAATTGGAATGCAGGAACAAATATTGTATTAAGTTCACTCACCTCAGGCTGTCTAATTAGAAACTAAATCATATTGTAGAGAGCAGCAAATTATAAGTAATTACATGGAAGCAAGGAAAGGCGAGGAAGGCAATCACAGTAAATTCCTTCTCCCACGAATGAACTTGGAAAGGTTTCTAAAGTCGTAACATGACCAGTCGATAGTTATCGAAAGACCATATCGCGATGTTGAAGCATGGTGATAAAATACATGTAAATTCCTTTTTAAATTTTTAACTTAGTTGAAACAAAGATAGAGGATTAATTACAACAATATGAAATTGTAAAAGTGCAGTATATAATCTTACACAATAATGAAAATAACAAAATTTGTTTAGAAAAGAAAAATCGTTATTACTGATACCATGATACCACATATCGTGACAGACGTGTAACACAAAACAGAATATTGTAGAAAGTTATAAAAAGACACTCATCTAACGAGTAATAAACAAAATTTAAAAAATAACCTACAATACAATATTTCACCACAATTTGCAGCATTTACGAAAGATAATTATGCACATACAGTTTTTAAATTCATACCATATGAATCTTTAATTTATTTTTACATAACACAAAGTCAGAAATAGACTAACTCGCGAATTAAAAAAAAACAAAGGTAGTATCCCGAAAAGAAACAAGGAAAGACGATAAAAAGTGGCTTTGCAAAAGAAGACAAATTGCTAGAAAAACAATTTAAGAAAGAAAAAAATTAGTTAAGAGAGAGAATGCAATAACATGGCACAATCCGACACACAAAGCTCCTCTAACAAGCTATCAGCACACCAATGCTTGGGAGCACACATACCAAATAGAATTTTCCCCTCTTCTTACTCACCAACAACACAAACAAGGGACAAAGTCTGGAACAAAAGAGAAGAGAAAATTATAGACACATGAAACAACATTAAATATAGTTGAAAGGCAAAAAATGTATTTGTACATGTTGCATTGTGTATGTGTATGTGTAGTGTATGTGTTTGTGTATGTGTTATGTAGTGTATGCGTATGTGTACATATTGTGTGCATGCATGTAACATGTGCATGAGTGTGTGTGTATGCATGGGTGTATGCATGAGCATGGATATGTATGCATAAGTGAACATGGAGGTGTATGCATATGTGTATGTGCGGAGGTGAGTGTCTGTGAATGCGGCTGTATGTCTGTTCTATTCACTATGAGACCAAACTAGAAGTAAACATATTAGTAAAAGGATACTCTAATAAAAAAACGATAAAGTTCACAAGACATTAAAAGATATTATGTTGTAGTAAATCAAAAGGATGTGCTATTCTTAAAAAAAAAAAGAAAAAAAAAAAGACATTAATGCGACAGTTTAAGCAAATGACAAACTCACAAGGAATATGAAAAGGTGGGGCTGGTTAATCTACAAGGAAACATTGCGAGAGAGTAGAAGACCGTCGTATAAGGAATGTTATTGTCCAAACTGTTCTAAGAGAAAGTAATAGTGGACAAGAGACAGCGAAAGTCTCCTGCACGGCCAGAGTTCCCTACATGAGCATAAATTAATTTTAACTCTACAGATGACAGAAAAAACTCCATGAGAACTGAAATAATTTTAAACTATACACAAAACGTCCGCAGAAATAATTCTGAAGTGCGCACCAAATCTTTAAATTATAATTCCCGTCCCTAATTTCGTTTTAAAGTCAACTCTCAAAATTTTAAAGTATAACATAGACCTCAAATTCGGTTTTAAAGTCAAACTTTCAAAATTTAAATTATCAAACAAGTTCATTCTAAAGTCAATTCTCAAGTTTTTAAAGTATAAGTCATGTCACCATACAAGATAAAGTTAAAAAGTCAAATAAAAGATATAATTCCAACTTACCTTTTGTTTAGCACCGTTGACAGCGTAGATATTTCTGTCGGCGATACTTGTGACAGCATTTGGTTTTCTTAAATTAAATACGTCTCGTGATGTGTTTACTTTGTGTTTCGAATGCTAGATCGTTAGCATGCAGAGCAATACAGTATGAGGACGCAAATTATACAAAGAACAAAATGTTCGTCCATATCACATGTCCAGTACTTTGGATGTATAACTCGGACTAATTAAAGAGAAGCACCAGTGCTCTTCTTCATTACACATTTGAATCTGTAATTGGGTATTATCATCTACTTTAAACCATACTCTTCAGTGTCTTGGAGTGACGCTTGCATAGCAGACTGATGGGTCGAATCTCTCCATCATAACTGGCATTCCATCATTTTTCCTTCCATGTATATAGCTTTGGATTGCTATGTCAATGCTTCTCATTGGCTAATTACTCAGTGACATCTTGGTTAGCCATACGTTACCCTTCCACATTCTGCAAGGAGACGCTAGGCATTGGTTATCCCCTTGGAGCTGGGTGATGTGTTCTTTGTTATTGCAGGTTTCTGTCCACATTGTAGGAGTGTCGTAAAAGTCTCTCCTTAATTTGTACTTTATTTGTTTATATCCTGGATTGTTCGTTATTTCTTCACTTCTGGTAATAAACATTAATTCGCTTGGAGAACATGGCAGCTCACTATCAGGTCACATATAAACACTGGGCAATTGTCTGCATCGCACAAGTCCCGTAGTTCATATTTATATTCAGGGTGATTTTTGAGAAATTCCTGTGTTCTCTCCCATTTCAGAGTTGGATTTTCCATGGTCTATTTACATTAACCTGGAACTACAGTTTCCTGTATCCACAAATTACACGTTCGTATATACTTACTGGATTGAACCTCTCCATTGCGGTTCCACAGGTAAACTGACACAGGTGCTCGTGTATTTATGCCTCAGGTTTGTCTTTCACGCAGTCTGTATTCGCGAGTGGCATGATGTAGATGTGTACTTAGGGTCTAGGTAATTAGGTTTCTTTATTATTCTCGTTACTCATTTTCAATTGCGTTGATAGTAACATTTTAGTTTTCATGTCATTTTTAATGGGCTTTATTCAAACTTGCACTTGGAATATTTTAAACATGTAATACAGGTCGGAACATAACCTAGGATACTTTTAGTGAATTTTTCGTAGTGTAACTTTAAGGTGTACTAAACATTAATTTCAAATAAGTGTTGGTGTTTGGATTAAATAGTCTGTAGTCGGTAGTGCCATGGTGTAGACATGTAATAAGGGTCTAGGTAACTAACTTTTGTAATTCCTGTAATTTATTATTGTTTCATTCGTTGTGCATACTTGTTTTGTAAGTAATATCTCGTTGGCCATAGTTACTAATTATCTCATTATATTTACTGTTATGTGTTTCGCTATTATTTAATGTCTCGGAGCTTGTAATTTATATATTTCATTGGTAAATCATTGCGATATGTTATATTTCAATAGTAATTTGTTACGCGTACTTAGTTTGGTTTTTTCGGTGTTTATTCAATTCGATTGCTATATCGGTTTGTTTCAAGCACTCGAATATATTACATTTCTCTCATTGCGCAATTCGAACCTAAATATTTCGTCTCAGAATTCAATATCGCGTCGGACAGCGACGAAGCAACATCGCCTCTCTCCAAGATCATTCCGACTTCAGAGTTCGACAAGGGAACATCTAAAGTGTTCTCAACATCACCCTCCTCTCACACAACCACAAACATACCTCAGTGTCTCGGCTAACACCGACCTGGACGGAAACGCTCTGCTCCCGACACCCCCTCCATCCTCTCAACCACTTTGACACCTCATTCTGTCTTCAGAATCCGAAGGGATAAAACCTAAGCCGCTCCAGAGCTCAGTCGGCTGCCAGACTCTGACAGATGAAGACATGTCGCTCCCCACAAATACAGAACCTAACTCACTTATCCCTTTCCTCACCAAACAGTACACCTCACGAGAAAGTAGGGGTAACACCTACCAATCACAACACACTTCAGGGGAGGGGGTACAGCCAATCACAACACAACTCATGTAATTGGGAGGAGTGGGAGGGGGCAACCAATGACAACACACCTCTGTTAGAGGAGGGGGAGGAGTTGGTTTGTTTGGGATGGGGTAGGGATTAGGGGAATGCGTACCACTTACCCTAACATCACTTTTGTGACATGGCACATAAGCCACTCTTGCACTTTGTGTCTGAAACACTTTCGCCTCTACTACTGATTAACTGGAAATATTTCAAACAGTTTTTCAAATGGCTTACTTGCGTCAGAAACTTATGTTCTTTAAGTTGGTAAAATTTAATTTTTTTATTGGTTTTTTTCAACACACGCATTGTTTACCGTGGTTACTTATTGTGGTTAATTCTGAAACGTCAAATCTATTTGTAGACATGGATGAAGTTGAATTTTTTCTTTTTATTTCAAGTTCTGCAATTCTTGCACACAATGCTGACATGTTTACAATTTTCTCAAACTTTAGTTACGCAGCAAATCCCAAAACGTTGTTGGTAGGTATGCCTATTAAATGCAGACAGGCCTAAATTTGCCGATTTTAAAATTTATTTCTGTGTTTTTGCTGTCGTACACCGCAGTCCAAGCTTTCAATTTTGCAGCTTCATTTCCGAAACGTGCGCATGATTGGTCGTATATTATTTCGTGCTTTCAACTGCATCGATGAAATAAAAATCAAAGATGTCAGTGCTATCCATATTACGCAACTACCGCGCTTTTGTAAGCAATAACACACTACTTTAGTCAAGTTAATTCACATTTATTTGTAAAAATTATATTTTTGGGCGGACTAGCATAGTACCTATACCGACTGTTGATTGGCTGCGTATAGCACACGCATAGACAAGTTAAAAGTTTGTTAACTTCATATGCTGTCTTCTGTGCGTGTGCTGTGCGTCAATGAAGCAGCTGCCATCGATTAGTTCATGTTCAATTTCTGGGCTAGTGTTGTGTGCGTGCACTGTTGCGAATGAAGCCCAGCCCTTCTGTCACTTATCCCTGAAGCATGTGTGTGCAATGCTCGTATCCGCTCATAATGTAACATTACACCTTTCACATTAATTTGGAAGATTAAAGATTCAATCACTGTAGGTAAATTTGTGCAACCCACCTGATCTGTATGAACACATAATGTACAGGCGAGTGTGACATTACCAATTGTATATAGTTGTTGTATATAAGATTTTAGTAAGCCTGTTGTGTTTTAGTAAGCAGTAAAATAATGTGTATGGGTTATGTTCATTAATGTGGGTTAGCATTTCCATAACAAATGCTTTAAAGTAGTGTTACACTTTGTGCATTTTATTTACTTCATACTAGTCTGTTATTAACACAAACCAAAACCAAGTGCTTTGTAATAACGCCCAACTATATTGTAAGTGATCACAATCAACATTCAATGTATATACATTAAAAATACATTGAAAGTTAAAAAAAAAATTGCGTTAGAAATTATTTTACTCTCATTTCTCCTCTCGTTCTAACGTAATAGGTGCATGGACTATCATTCTTGTTTACTTAGTACCACGTGCTGTATTTTTGGTTGGGATCATGAAATAAATATTAATTTGCAGTTATTTGTCATGTTTTAAATCTATAAATAAGCGTACACATATTATAAAAAAGATTTATTTAAAAGGCAAAGTAGTTAAAAGACGCCGAACACGCCTATGCGCAAAACAAATCGAACGAATTAGGAGAAAGATGAAGAGATAGGTTTGTGTTGCCAGAGTGGTTTGTGAGATAGGTTTGTGTTGCCAGAGTGGCTTGTGTGATAGGTTGTGTTGCCAGAGTGGCTTGTGAGATAGGTTTGTGTTGCCAGAGTGGCTTGTGAGATAGGTTTGTGTTGCCAGAGTGGCTTGTGAGATAGGTTTGTGTTGCCAGAGTGACTTGTGAGATATGTTTGTGTTGCCAGAGTGGCTCGTGAGATAGGTTTGTGTTGCCAGAGTGGCTTGTGAGATAGGTTTGTGTTGCCAGAGTGGCTTGTGTGCATCTACGTGCAATTCTCGCTACATTACAGATGCCGCCGCCGTCATTCTCAAGGAGACGAAGGTAATAATAAGTCACACGAATTGAGTTTGCACTCTTTTCGCAGGAGTAGATGATCGTTGGCCTCCTCTCTCATAGCTGCCTGGATCTCGCTCATCCAACACACTCGTACACCCGTCTCAGAACTGCTCACACAACACAATACTGCATCATTAGTGTCGACATGACGTCATCACCATACACTTCCACTAGACGAGCATTAACTCTAATGCCCCGGTCCCGCGTGTTCATTTGCAGCGAACCTTCATTTGACCGCGACTTCCATACACAACTCACCACTACATCTGCACTGCTTATGCCATTGAGGTTGTGCGGTCCACAACTCACCACTACATCTGCACTGCTTATGCCATTGAGGTTGTGCGGTCCACAACTCACCACTACATCTGCACTGCTTATGCCATTGAGGTTGTGCGGTCCACAACTAACTATCAAGGACGTCCGTCTAAACACAACACATTGACAGTCGACAAGATTTACCATTTCTCCAAAACTAAAATGGGACATTTTTTCCCAACTATCCCTCTTATTTGTATTTTTGTATTAATGTAATCAATTATGTTATACCATAGATACAAATAACGGGCCTCCTGCGCATTTCTGCGGGAAAGCCTGAGAGTGTTGTCATACCTGGCCGCATTATTTTCAGTAATGTATTTAATTGTAATTAGAGATAGAAGCCTAACGTAATGGACTGTGTAACTAACATGGTATTCTTTTTGAATATGATTTGTTTTCTAAACGATGGGTAAAGGACAGATAATAATCAAAATCTTAACATGCTAATTACATCAAAAGAGGAACAACTATTCTAAATAATAAGAATACGATTAAGTATTTTTTAAACTTTTGTCAAAAATTTATTTTACTGAAAGTTTTGTTTTAAAACAATTTTCTTCACTTCTGCATCAGTTGTTCGTGTAGAGCTGTTATTTAATGTTGCTAGTAAGTAATGTAACAGTAAAACATACAATTTAATATTTAATATGTTATTTTTTAGGCATATAATTCTAGCTAAACAATCGACGACAAGAAAACTACGAATTTAAAGATCCGAACACGATCCTATTTATCCCTGATCAGAGCTATCTGATCATAGTCAGATTTCTTGATCACCACAATGGAATCAAGGCTTCGAGCCTTGCCCATAGCGTAGATAGTATCACCTATGGTTACAATGATCATACCCAGATAATTATCACCGCGCTCAAAATAGGTCATCATACAGTACAATATTATTTTCACCTGCTCAACAGTGATCACTTGATACTCTATGTTATTTTCACCCTCTTATACGTTGGAAAACTACTGTTATAAAATCTCTTCGGCTAGTTAACGATCATTTTCGCGTAGGTAAGGCAGTCTAAATAGAAAGTGTACATAAAAGTGTACTTTATAGTGGAAATGCTAGACTTATGAAGAATATTTATTAACACACGACTAGATATTAATGTGAGTTTGGTGGGTAAGTGATTTATTAAGTAGATGACATAGTGTAGACGTAATTTTAACGTGTTAAACCCATTGCTTAAAACTACGTGCTACCGTACACATTGGTAAACAGGCGCCTAGGTAAGTTTGAGAAGAATCTATAAAAAATAGTTGTTAATACTTAATGTTGTACTGGGAATGCAATGATTACCTTTATGGCCTCTATAGTCAGTGTCCATTCCTAACAATTGCACGGTTTAGCTTGAATGACTATGAAAAAGGCGATGAAAGCCACCGTAGAGTTGGTATTGCTGAGCAGCAGTATTGGTGTGTTTCAGCTGTGGACTTGGCGCAGAACAGCAACGTGCAAGATGCTTTCGTCATCGCCGTCGAGCAACAAGCTCGAGAACGTCTCGAGAGACTGTCCGCTCTCAAGAGGATCAAGCCTGTCGACATGACCAAGCTGTCCCAGCAGGTGAGTGTGTTTGTTCACTTACTATTCTCACTGCTTCTCTGTCGTCATGACCAAGCTGTCCCAGCAGGTGAGTGAGTTTGTTCACTTACTATTCTCACTGCTTCTCTGTCGACATGACCAAGCTGTCCCAGCAGGTGAGTGTGTTTGTTCACTTACTGCACTCACTGCCTCTCTGTCGACATGACCATGCTGCCACAACAGGTGAGTGAGTTTGTTCACTTACTGCACTCTCTGTCGACATGACCAAGCTGTCCCAGCAGGTGAGTGTGTTTGTTCACTTACTGCACTCACTGCCTCTCTGTCGACAAGACCAAGCTGTCCGAGAAGGTGGGAGAGTTTGATCACTTACTATTCTCACTGCTTCTCTGTCGACATGACCAAGCTGTCCCAGCAGGTGAGTGTGTTTGTTCACTTACTGCACTCACTGCTTCTCTGTCGAGATGACCAAGCTGCCACAACAGGTGAGTGAGTTTGTTCACTTACTATTCTCACTGCTTCTCTGTCGAGATGACCAAGCTGTCCCAGCAGGTGAGTGAGTTTGTTCACTTACTGCACTCACTGCGTCTCTGTCGACATGACCAAGCTGTCCCAGCAGGTGAGTGTGTTTGTTCACTTACTATTCTCACTGCTTCTCTGTCGTCATGACCAAGCTGTCCCAGCAGGTGAGTGAGTTTGTTCACTTACTATTCTCACTGCTTCTCTGTCGACATGACCAAGCTGTCCCAGCAGGTGAGTGTGTTTGTTCACTTACTGCACTCACTGCTTCTCTGTCGAGATGACCAAGCTGCCACAACAGGTGAGTGAGTTTGTTCACTTACTGCACTCACTGCCTCTCTGTCGACATGACCAAGCTGTCCCAGCAGGTGAGTGTGTTTGTTCACTTACTATTCTCACTGCTTCTCTGTCGAGATGACCAAGCTGTCCCAGCAGGTGAGTGTGTTTGTTCACTTACTATTCTCACTGCTTCTCTGTCGACATGACCAAGCTGTCCCAGCAGGTGAGTGAGTTTGTTCACTTACTATTCTCACTGCTTCTCTGTCGACATGACCAAGCTGTCCCAGCAGGTGAGTGAGTTTGTTCACTTACTGCACTCACTGCCTCTCTGTCGACATGACCAAGCTGTCCCAGCAGGTGAGTGAGTTTGTTCACTTACTGCACTCACTGCCTCTCTGTCGACATGACCAAGCTGCCACAACAGGTGAGTGAGTTTGTTCACTTACTGCACTCTCTGTCGACATGACCAAGCTGTCCCAGCAGGTGAGTGTGTTTGTTCACTTACTGCACTCACTGCCTCTCTGTCGACATGACCAAGCTGCCACAACAGGTGAGTGAGTTTGTTCACTTACTGCACTCTCTGTCGACATGACCAAGCTGTCCCAGCAGGTGAGTGTGTTTGTTCACTTACTGCACTCACTGCCTCTCTGTCGACAAGACCAAGCTGTCCGAGAAGGTGGGAGAGTTTGATCACTTACTATTCTCACTGCTTCTCTGTCGACATGACCAAGCTGTCCCAGCAGGTGAGTGTGTTTGTTCACTTACTATTCTCACTGCTTCTCTGTCGACATGACCAAGCTGTCCCAGCAGGTGAGTGAGTTTGTTCACTTACTGCACTCACTGCCTCTCTGTCGACATGACCAAGCTGTCCCAGCAGATGAGTGAGTTTGTTCACTTACTGCACTCACTGCCTCTCTGTCGACATGACCAAGCTGCCACAACAGGTGAGTGAGTTTGTTCACTTACTGCACTCTCTGTCGACATGACCAAGCTGTCCCAGCAGGTGAGTGTGTTTGTTCACTTACTGCACTCACTGCCTCTCTGTCGACATGACCAAGCTGCCACAACAGGTGAGTGAGTTTGTTCACTTACTGCACTCTCTGTAGACATGACCAAGCTGTCCCAGCAGGTGAGTGTGTTTGGTCGCTTAGTGCACTCACTACCTCTCTGTCGACATGACCAAGCTGCCACAACAAGTGAGTGAGTTTGTTCACTTACTGCACTCACTGCGTCTCTGTCGACATGACCAAGCTGTCCCAGCAGGTGAGTGTGTTTGTTCACTTACTATTCTCACTGCTTCTCTGTCGAGATGACCAAGCTGTCCCAGCAGGTGAGTGAGTTTGTTCACTTACTGCACTCACTGCGTCTCTGTCGACATGACCAAGCTGTCCCAGCAGGTGAGTGTGTTTGTTCACTTACTATTCTCACTGCTTCTCTGTCGAGATGACCAAGCTGTCCCAGCAGGTGAGTGAGTTTGTTCACTTACTGCACTCACTGCTTCTCTGTCGAGATGACCAAGCTGTCCCAGCAGGTGAGTGAGTTTGTTCACTTACTGCACTCACTGCCTGTCTGTCGACATGACCAAGCTGCCACAACAGGTGAGTGAATTTGTTCACTTACTGCACTCACTGCTTCTCTGTCGACATGACCAAGCTACTTCGGCAGGTGACTGAGTTCCTTCACTTATTGCACTCATTGCCTCTCTGTCGACAAGACCAAGCTGTCCGAGAAGGTGCTAGAGTTTGATCACTTACTATTCTCACTGCTTCTCTGTCGACATGACCAAGCTGTCCCAGCAGGTGAGTGTGTTTGTTCACTTACTGCACTCACTGCTTCTCTGTCGAGATGACCAAGCTGCCGCAACAGGTGAGTGAGTTTGTTCACTTACTGCACTCACTGTCTCTCTGTCGACATGACCAAGCTGTCCCAGCAGGTGAGTGAGTTTGTTCACTTACTTCACTCACTGCTTCTCTGTCGACATGACCATGCTGCCCAAGCAGGTGAGTTAGTTTGTTCACTTATTGCATTCTCTTCTTCTTTGTCGACATGACCAATGTGTACCAGCAGGTGTGTGAGTTTTTCACTTACTGCCCTCACTATTTCTCTGTCTAAATGACAATGCTGTCCCTGCAGGTGAGTGAGTGTTTTCACATACTGCACTCACTGACTCTCTATCGACATGACAAGCTTCCCCAGCAGGTGAGTGAGTTTGTTGACTTACTACACTCACTGCTTCTCTGTCGACATGACCAAGTTATCGCAGTATGTAAGTGTGTTTGTTCACTTACTACATCCACTGCTTCTCGATTTCCTTCTAGCCCGCCTTCCCTTAGTGCTGACAACCAATCTAAGCACATCATTCTTTCTCAGCAATAAGGAAACAAACAGCCTGCATAAGTAAGTGCATAGGTTCGTAACGCTCAGCAGTGATATTTATTAATAGTTTAGATAAAGGATTAAAATATAAATTTTAGTATAAAAATATATTTCTCTTGTTTTAAAGGATGATTGTACATAAATCATACTGGTACTTGGTTCAGTGAGGTGTGTACATTTTAATGGCAATATAAATTTAGTTTTGACTTTATTTTCGTATTGCTTTGTGCGGAAATTTAAAATCAGTACTATTTTGTATTAAATTATGCTATAATTTGCACATCTGTACATATCTCGGAGATCCTGCGACTTGAATCGCCCCTCAATATCTTGTTATGCTGGGCCCGCATGTCCTTGACTATCTCCAGTCAATTCCCAACTTTCGGTAATACCGATCTGGCTTGTGAGGGCCATTGTCTCTCAAGCACCATTCACGTATTTCATGGCGTTGCGTGAACGATGCAAGTGTTAAGAACAGTACAAACAGAAATAATCGACTGCAACACTTGAAAGCGTAAATTATTGCGGCACTGAAAGTGTCAAGCCTAAGCTTCGAGCCTTAGCTGCCAACCATCATCTTCCTTATCTCATTTGTCATCAGGGGCGCTGGAAAGGAATGACCAGAGTGAAGTTGTACATCCGCTAACCTCAATAAAGGAGGCCAAAGTCTTTATGTAGTATCACTGTAGATTTTCTTACTTCACATATATTTAATAAAGTTGGATGTCACTAAATGATGATATACAGTAATTTTGTAGAGTTTTTTTTGTAAAAATCGTGTTGATAGGAAGGAACATTGGTGTGTAACCACTGGCATTATTGTTTTAAAAACAACATTTCGGAAAGGACGTTTTAACCTGCACCAGAAGTGCCAAATTCTCAACACAACCTGCAAACCCCTCCCTTTTCTTTCCCCCACTAGTCCAACCATAACTCAAAGAGTTCTAACACCCCTCTTTGTAAATGTGTCTCATTTTGTGATTCGCGCTCTGACTTTTACTGAAACATAATTCCATCGTATTCGTATTTTAACATTTTTATTCTTGGTTTTTCTGTTTGTGTGGCATCAGTTGTATATTCTTGGAGTATTATCAGTAAATAGAGAGTTTAGTTTAGTTTTTCTCTATGCATTCGATGTTGTGTTATTACTTTTGTTGAAATACGGACTTTACTGCTCCGTAGTTTTATCAAATACGGACTTTACTGCTCCGTAGTTTTATCAAATACGGACTTCACTGCTCCGTAGTTTTATAATTTTTTTTTGTAAACGATATACCCACTGCAGCAAGCATTTCAAGATTCTGAATGTAAGAGACGTTTTTTCATATTTTAAACTATTGAACACTTAATATAAATATGCCTTAAAGTGTATGTGTTTACGTACGTTTTCTGCATAAGTATAGGGAAATTGTTATTGTGAAATTTCGTTTTATATACTGTAGCTGTGTTTATTTCCGTGGTTAACGACTAAGCTATTCGCAGTCGAATCGCGTACACATTAGTAGAACTCTTGATTGGGCTCATCATATGAGGAAACTGTTTTTCTGGGACATCTAATAACGGAAGAGATTGCAGATGTTCGCAGAGTATTTAGCAATGTAACAGGAAAGCACATAGTTGCAGCAATCTCTCACTGTAGCTATGCATCACGTGCTTTCTGTTTGTGGACGTGTGGGAAATGGTTTTATCTCGTTTCCATCGTTCACAAAGGAGCCAAGGATAATAGTAAACTGAGAGAAGAAAGGAATCGCTTTGAAAGTTTTTGAGGGCCAGTTTACGCACTGTAATGGATCTCGCCTACTTGTAAATACCTACCTGAAAAATATGACGAGATCCAATACCAATGATAGGGAAAACATTATATCTTAGCCTTCCCTAATTTTCCCACAGCCTAATATCGCTACGTTTCACCACGATACTTCAGTGCCTCAGACAAACAGTAATTTTTTTTACCAGACTTGTCCAGTGCCTCAAACAAACCCAAATGTTTTCTCACACACTACTTCAATGCCTCAGACAAACCCTACAATAGTTCAACCTTCTTATTGCCAGCAGGCTACTTCAATGCCATCTCCTTTACAGCAGACCACATCAAATCCTAGCACTTCAAAACTCAAAATTAATTTTGTACTCCGCGGGGAAAATTGACAGAAAATGTCATCAGCATCAACACCCTAACATTTTTACAGTTCCCCAGCAAGTGATAGTTATTCAAACTCCACTTATTTAGACTCTCCACAATCATCCACTTATGAAGAAATGGACGTTGCTTATTTATAATAACATGCAGTAATTACTGTTCCGTGTTTATGCTAAGGATGATTATTGACATTACTGTGTCACAAGTAAAGAAGTGAAGACCCATTCAATCATTTACGGTGTCATTTCAGTGGCAGTAGTAAAGCGGTAATTTGTTTACAACCCATATAGCTGTTATTCCATTAGGTGTCGATAATGATACCAAGTTAATAAGATTTTCTGTTTTAGAACTTAATTCATTAATGCACAATGTGAATGACACATTTATCAAACTTTTAAATACTAAATTGTTTTTTTTTTTCGACCTTAATGCCAAAGCTAACATTTCAACAGGCTGACGCAGTTTCTCATCTTCGTATTTTGACGTTGAAGAACACCCATGACTGTTCCGTGTAGCTCACCATAAGATAATACGAACATGCGAAAATAGTTGAATTTATTTTCATAATTTCTCAGATCTTCAAACTACGTATTGGATAATCCAACCTGCTTTCTTCTTTCATTGATAGGATGATCCTAATGAAGACGATCACGTCTTCTTTTCTTACGGCGATAGTACAAACATACTGCGGCCATTTTTGCACGATCTATTACAACCCAGTGTTAACCTCCAAATATTAAAAAGGAAACTTATGAGCATCACGAGAAGAAAAAACAGTCTGTGTGTAAATTGAATGCAACGGTATAATATCGGTCCACTTTTTACCACCCGCCCAAAACCGGTGTGTGTGCAAGATTCCTTATTTTCTGTTCATCGTGGTGTTTGCGTTGGGAAGGGGGGGGGGGGGTCCTAGAGGCGATCCTCTGGTAGCTGAGCATATACATGAAAGATGCTGGTGGAGAAACTCCTGTTCGGAGTGGAAACAGTGTCCTGTGCAGTGTAGGTTGCTGCCAAGAAGGGCCGGGCCTTTCCCCCAACGAGACTCTGGACGATGGAACACGCTGTATGTACCTGCCACTGCTGTAGGCTAGCCATACTCGCATACTGGCCATGAAACTATTCTTTGATATTGTAATTTTTTTCCGCCTGTTGTGTCCATGTACAAAGGAATTCGGCGACGTTAACCCGGAATCTTGTTTGCTACATGTAACGAAATCCGAATACCTCGTTTCGAACAATGATTTCATTAAACTGCTTGATACTTAACGTGAACATACTTACGAGTGTTATTAAAACACAACAGTTCCACGCATGTTTTAACGCTTTATTGTATACGAGCAGATGTGGAGAAATAGAGATTCCTAGGCTTAAATTATGTAACTTAAAATGCAATTTTGCCGTAACAAAAGCATAGACAGAAATTGCGATGTTATCTTGTACGGATTAATTAGCGTGAATGGATTTTCGCGAGACTTGCAGTGCATCGATTGTTACAAACTAACTTGAAAGTCTATTGTCAAGTTGGAGCTATTTGACAGAGCTTCTGAGTTGTAACTGAACAATGATATTGGTAGTATTGTATATATAATATTTCAGCACCTATAAATCTACAAAAATATTTTCACTATTGTTACGAATTCTGCGGAAAAGTTGGTTTTGCCACATTGAATTGAAATTTGAAAGCACTAAAAATGTAAATCATTATTCCTAGATTTAACCTGCTAAAGTTATCAAAAAAAGGTTTCCACCACATCACTACAGCTCCGGTACACTGTCTGTTTTATGGCAAGCTAGAAGCTAAATCGTCTACACATTTACAAACTTTCTGTAGTTGAAGACAGGAGAAAATGTATTTCAATCGATGATCTCAGTGACGTAGTGTGTTTACGAATGAAGCAATAAACGAACACCACACACAAGCCACTGGCATTCCCTTGCAATTGATCCTACATAAAAATAATATCTATTAACTATTATATAGAGACCTGTATAGAGTGAAATTATTTTGCAGCTGTGTTAATGCTGTTGATGACAGTAGTTTTTAATTGTGTATTTATTGAACAAATACAGTATATAGTCTAATCTCTGTGATTGTGGCATGTAAATATTTTATTTAAAAATAAAGACATATGACAATGTTTATTATTATATGCTACAAAAGTACACATATTTACTGAGTGGAGAAACAAAGAGGCTTACAAAATTGCTTAACGTGGTCAACTTAATTACCCTCGGACCTCAAACCCCGGTTTTATACGATCTGTAGCTGTGAAGTAGCAGTAATAGCCCTACGATTGTCAAATTGTCAAATTATTTAGTGCGCAGCAATTTTTTTTCAAAAATTTGATTATGTTGCGACCATTTGCATTTCTAACAGTTACAAAGTCGGTGGTTTGTTAATGTTGTGATTTGTAGTTATGCATAAAAGTGGCTTCTTTTACAGCAGGTCATTTAAGTGGGCGTGAGCGTATATAAATACCCTACTGTACAGTTACTACGTACAGAAACTTTTCTGAATGTAGATACAGTGCATTACGTTTTCGCAGATTTCCAGTTGTTCTTTTTTGCTCTTGAGGTTGGTTTCCAGCTAATAAAACAACATAAGCTCTTGTAATACCTGTAGATACTTCCACCTGCCGATACATGTCACCGACTGACAAGGATACACCAGTGCCGAGCTCGGACCCACTCACTGTTGAAATACCATCTTTGCATCAGTCAGGTAGAAATGCACCTCCATCACGACCATGAGCGGGCCTTCGCGCACACGCTGGTCGCTCGTAGATTGTCATGCGCGTGGTCATGAGGAGGACAACATTGTCTCGGGGACCCCACGAGCACGTGACGTCACCTTGCTCGCGCTGACATGCGCCAGTGGAAAGCCCGCTTTAGAAAGGACCACTGAATCTTAAGTCTAGACGTTTTCTTTTAAAATTAGGGCTTTTTTCTTAATTATGACAATTCTCGGAGACCATTTAACCGATTTAAACCAAATTTTGTATGTTCACAGTGCATCGTGTAAATATTAAATTTTGAAACATAAACGGTTCTTGGTCCGCCATTGTACCTACATAAGTAGATAGGTTTGGTAGTTTCGGCCACAAGGGCTGGTGGCTGTGGATTTGTGGACCGGGAGTCCTGGCTGCCATTTTGGATTCCAGACTTCCCGCTCTGTTGATATTGTTATAAAAACACAATGTTGGATTACGCTATGTTTGTAGCCAGTACATCACTGTCTTGGTAGCCAATAAGTCGTCATCTTTGTAGCCTGTACACCGCCATCTTGGACTTACATTTTGGTAGCAAGTATGTAATTTTTCATTCTCAATCATTTTATGTTGCTGCTCTTTCATTCCGAGGGTTTCCTCCATGTGCTCCCATTTTTCTCTCTTGCATTATTTATTTCCTTTATTTCTTTCCTTCTCTCTTCCTCTTACATTCCTTCGATTAGTCGTATTTGTTCCATTGCCATCTTCGTTTATATGTTAATGGAGGCTAGCAGATTGTTTTTTTTTTTTTTTTTGTAATTTGTTTCCGACTGCCATCTTGGTTCTACACTTGTCTGCTAGGAGTGCTGGTGTCTCTCTCATTCGTTTACTCTCTACATTGATTACTCACCTTTGTTCGACGGCATTTTGGTTCTACAGTTTCCTTCCAATTAGTTTCGTAGTTGGCTGCTAGGGGGCTTTGCTTTTTTTAAGAACTCAAAATACCATCTGGAATGGTGCGGGTTCGAACTGCTGGACTTGGGTCGTCAAATTAACAACTTAGACCAGTCTGCTATTGTGACATCCACTGAAACAAGAGTTTATAAGAAATAAATGTAATATGTTGTGGATGAATAAATAACTCATTGTGGTTACATTTTCATTACATGTTTAAGTATTTATTTATTATTTAGATTTAACTTATGTAACTTTATGTATTTTACTATTGAAGCACTTATTTTTCAGTTGTACACTTTAAGTATTTTTTTAAATTTATATCTAACTTACATATATTTAATTTTTTTATTGCAGTTGTAATTACCTTTAAAGGAGTTTTCCATAAATGCATAATTATTTATTAAGTTTTTTGCATATCCCAAACTAAAGAATTTTTTTAACTTACATATATTTTTTGTAATAAGCATAATTATTTATTAAGTATTTTACTATCCCAGACTAAAAAAAAATTCACATAGGGATTATAGTTTTTCGAAGTAATTTTTTACTTAGATATATTTTTTCATGTAGGCATAATTGTCTATTAAGTTTCAATATATTTATTTGAATATATTTATTTTTTAATTATCCGAGACTTAAGTATTTACATGTAGGGACGTTGTAACTCTCACTCAATTTACAAAAAATGTTATACTCCTTGTGCTAAACTTGTAATTTTTTTTCCCACACATACCATCCCCTCAACCTAACCACCGTATCTCAGACTTACTGATCAATCATAACAGTCAAATATTTTAACTACGATTTCAGACCATATCACCACGTACACATATAAACAAGCCTTAATAGCAGCGGAACCAATAACATATTCCAATCATAAATTCCCTCCATGCTGTCAATTTAACCATTTATGGCATCCATACCATCATAAATCCTAGATACCCTGTCATACCATCCAATCATACTATCAAACCATACCAGCTAAGCATTTTGCTCTTCTCATAAACATTCCATCAAACCATTCTGCTCTTACGAACTAATCACACAATTAAACCATTCTCTCCACACCATTGAAGGTAGGCTCATACGCATATGCCATTTATAAAAAATACATAGATATATAAATTATTTGAAAATATATTTAATAAAAATTAGTTATGTGTTATACATAAATCTTGTAACATGGTACAGATAATACAGTCGATTAGAAGCAATTTAACTTTCCACTGATGACGCAGGCTGAAGCTAGTTTGTTGTAAAATCGAGCTCCTGTATACAGAATATTTTGCAAATAATTATATCCTTCAACCTGGTGTTGACTACGTTTTATGGAAGCTTTACCTAGCTACAATGCCATACATACCTCTCACTCTCATTGGACTCTACTCGAACCTTTATTCCTCCCGAATGCGAGTACTGCGTCACCCCGCTCGGTGATGTATTAGGAATAAATAAACAGTATAAATAATTTATTGTAAAATTGGTTAGTGTTTTACTATAATATCGGTAAAAAAAATCACGAGAAACAGAATATTCTATATTCTAAAAACTGATAGTGTATTCCTCAGATAATTACAGACCTAATTTTATTCATTCAAATAACATATATTCTTTAAAAAATTAATCTGTATTTACTTAGAGCAAAAATAATTGTTATTTTTATTCACTACAACGGGTGCCTTTTTTTCACTGTAGTGGACTGGAGGGATGTTAAAAGCATTGTTATATTTTCTATAAAATACACTTGCCAAAAACTAAAAACCAGTAGGGATGTTTTTAACAAAACTCGCATGTTTCATAAGGAATTATTTTTCCTGTTGGAAATATTTTATAAAGACATGCCTTACAACAGAGTTGAAATTCCGTCTAAATGCATTGTGGGTAATATACCGTGCCATGGTGACGCAGTGACGTGCGAGCTCAGAAGTATAGCCCTGACGTCATGGCCAGTCCGTGGACAGACGATGGCAGTGTTAAAGCGATTTTACATGATGTACCTATATCGTGGAGTCGGTGTAATATTGCACTGGAAAAGTGATGCGGCGCAGAGTTCTAGTCGTGGGACAAGCATAGTATTTCCTAGTCAGCTGCGCCGCGCCCAAGTTCTTTACTTTTTTAGTAAGGCCTGTTTTCGCAAGGTGCGTTTCTCAAAAAATATATTTAATTAGGCTGATGTATGTATTCGCGTTATGTCTAATAAAAGTTATTTGCACATATCTATCAGCCCTGTACGCACAATGTTATTTGCACATATCTATCAGCCCTGTACGCACAATGTTATTTGCACATATCTATCAGCCCTGTACGCACAATGTTATTTGCACATATCTATCAGCCCTGTACGCACAATGTTATTTGCACATATCTATCAGCCCTGTACGCACAATGTTATTTGCACATATCTATCAGCCCTGTACGCACAATGTTGTGAGCCGATGCCCTAGACAGGCATATATAAAGATGCCTGCGTGAAATAATGAGAAAAAATATAACTGTCGCGGCTGGAGTAGTATGTTTCTTTAAGATACACATTTATTTCCACCATTTACTGTTACACATGCTATGTATTAAATTCTATTATATAGTTATTTTCATAATAATGATCAGGAATAAAATAAGCTCGAACAGATTAGAAAAAAAATAAAAATGTTGGGTTATGATGAATAAGTTGAAATTCGAGTGCTATTCGTATTCTACCCATAGTATTTATTGTCTTCGCATTAAAAATATATTACTCAATCCGAACAGTGACTACGAGACTATGGAATTAAGGGTTAGCAAAAAACCATTAATAATTAGAAAAATAATATATAGATGTTGGATGGCTCTTAAAATACTATCCCGAGTAAATTCGTTCACTTAACATACTATCCCGAGTAAATTCGTTCACTTAACATACTATTCCGAGTAAATTCGTTCACTTAACATACTATCCCGAGTAAATTCGTTCACTTAACATACTATTCCGAGTAAATTCGTTCACTTAACATACTATCCCGAGTAAATTCGTTCACTTAACATACTATTCCGAGTAAATTCGTTCACTTAACATACTATCCCGAGTAAATTCGTTCACTTAACATACTATTCCGAGTAAATTCGTTCACTTAACATACTATCCCGAGTAAATTCGTTCACTTAACATACTATCCCGAGTAAATTCGTTCACTTAACATACTATTCCGAGTAAATTCGTTCACTTAACATACTATTCCGAGTAAATTCGTTCACTTAACATACTATTCCGAGTAAATTCGTTCACTTCACATACTATTCCGAGTAAATTCGTTCACTTAACATACTATTCCGAGTAAATTCGTTCACTTAACATACTATTCCGAGTAAATTCGTTCACTTAACATACTATCCTGAGTAAATTCGTTCACTTAACATACTATCCCGAGTAAATTCGTTCACTTAACATACTATTCCGAGTAAATTCGTTCACTTAACATACTATCCCGAGTAAATTCGTTCACTTAACATACTATTCCGAGTAAATTCGTTCACTTAACATACTATCCCGAGTAAATTCGTTCACTTAACATACTATTCCGAGTAAATTCGTTCACTTAACATACTATTCCGAGTAAATTCGTTCACTTAACATACTATTCCGAGTAAATTCGTTCACTTAACATACTATCCCGAGTAAATTCGTTCACTTAACATACTATCCCGAGTAAATTAGTTCACATAAAACGTGTTCCAAAAGGCAAAATCATGATTGATGCTGGAGAAGACAGGACGTGCTAACAAAATATATTTTTTCCTCGATAATGCTATTGGCTACTGCTTGCGCCAAGGACCTACTGAAAACCCTTTCCACAGGCTCCAAGTGTTAAAATAAATTCTCAAGTACTTGTCATACCAAATATATGTCCTCTTTTACCACAATTCTAACGAAAAATTATTGTAAGTTAACGAGGTTTTGAGAGTCGATGAGGTGAGAATGGAGTAGAACTGAAAGAGGGGGGAAATGGGAGATCACCGAGAAAACACAAATGTTATTCAAATAAGAATTTGTAAAAAAGTTATTCTTGGCTAAGGTTATTAAGCCCATTGAAAAGTTATAGGATGAAGAACATAACGTGCATACAAGTTGATCATAAGAACACAACGTGCATACAAGTTGATCATAAGAACATAACGTGCATACAAGTTGATCATAAGAAGGGCTTTCAAAAGAGTTTACCATCATCAAGATTATATTATATAAGTTGTAACATTACAGTGTTGACTTGAAGTACAATTAGTGTACCGTATGTGTCAAAGATACTACAGTTTTCTATTTCGATTATGCTCACATTAACACCTTGCCTAACTTACTCCATTTGTTCTTGCCGAGTAGTATTAATGAAACACAAAATCTGATCTGGTATTATATAAGTCGTAACATTACAGTGTTGACTTGAAGTACAATTAGTGTACCGTATGTGTCAAAGATACTACAGTTTTCTATTTCGATTATGCTCACATTAACACCTTGCCTAACTTACTCCATTTGTTCTTGCCGAGTAGTATTAATGAAACACAAAATCTGATCTGGTATTATATAAGGTACGAACCATTCCAGGAATAGTAGAATATTCGTTACTGATTTCTGAACTGTTTATTTCTCACTTTCACTGTTAACTAAGTAATTAGCTTAAAAAGCTTTACAAGTAATTCTGACTTTCATTATAGTTGCTTCCGAACACACTTTGCAACTTGCGCTTGCCGAAACAAGAAGGGGTAAGAATTGAAATGAGAAACATATATTGTATAAAAAAAATATTGTAAATGACACATGGTCACTAATTAATATTTCAGCCCATCAATAAATCTTGACGATACATTAGATCTGTGATGCCCAAGCGGTCTAGGGCTAAGCATAAACACTCAATAAGAAACTTTGTAAGTCAATTTAACACATTTGATTAAATCAAGCACTGAAACGGTTACACTTTAAATTATACTTCTTCTTACTTGGTGATGTGGCGGAAGACAACATGGGAATTGTTAATATAAAACAAACTTATAACGGTAAGGGAAGCAAATTCATTCTATATACACGGTGATGAAGGAGAGTGGACTCTCAGCGCAGTTCAGGCGAGTCGTCCCAGGCGGTGATGTGCAGTCTCTGGCGTCCTCTGCTGAAGTCTCTCGTCCTCAGGCCGTGCATGGCATAATAAAGCAACATGAGTGTAGTGGGGAGAAGTCTCCCTCCACCAAGAAGTCGCGCATGAGCAGTCTCTCACAAATGAGAAGTTAGGGCGAGAAGAGTCGCCCACCAATTAGAGAGCAAGGTTAGGGTGTTAGCCAATGAACTGGAACTTTGCACAGGGCCCCAAAGTGTGGTATTGTAATAATGTGACGGGAAAATAACGCATGATACAGCGCGTGATTCCAGGAGTAATGGGACGAAAATATCGTGATAAACAGGACGTATTTCCCGTTGATAGTGGTTAGCAATCGCAGTCACTCGGTGCTGAAATCACCGCAAGCAGTATAAGAGCGGATACAGCTTCCTGTCGCAGCCACCGCAGAACCTCATAAGTTGCGAAAATATTTTACTAAAATGTTCTCACTCTGAACTGGAAAACTATCGTAGGGCCCGCGGCACTACAGATCACTTAAGGCTTTTCCACGACCGTAGTCGTTAAGGTTTAGACCCCTGCTGCTTCCTTGACCCAAGGAGACAGCAAGGCCGAATCCAAAAACAAACCCAAAATATGGTGGTCTGAGCAGAAAGTAAACAAATGGCAAAAGTCAGCACTATAAGGTGGTTTTTCCCAAGTAAGTCACTTATATTAGTTGCTTAGCCAAATTAGAAAAAAATACATGGAGTGTGCAGAGAGTTATATTTATTCATTTATTTTCTTTTCCTTGGTATGCAAAACATCAATGGAACTATATGAAATATTTTGTACACTCATCCTAAGAAAAGAACATTTACGATATAACAAAAATATTTAGTGATGATTCATCTTTGAAAACTGCAGTGTTTTCTAAAATTCTCTATTAAAAATACATCTTTGAGAATACTATGATTTCAGATTAATTATCTCTGTTATAATACATGTTCTTCAAAAAAAATTACTATCCACATACAGGTATTCAGGTACTGATATGCAAATTGTTATACAAACTTTAAGCCCATTTTTACTTATTAAAGCATCCTAAAAAGGGCATTTTAAAACCATAATGCCTTAGGATATGAAAAATATTTCCAACTTGCAAATATACATATACGTATATACTCAATTTCATGACAAAAACAATTCACTGGCTATATACAGCCAGCCAAAGGCCACTACGAAACATGTATCCTGAATTTTAAATTAATTCATATAACCCTCGTTTTTGTGGGTCTTGCTTGACCAAAACTCTCCGTTTTTAAATTTTCATTTAATTTCCACAAGAAATTCGTTAGTAATTGTCACCATCTTGCCATTTATTACAAGGAAATATGGCATTTTAAAAACGCGTAAAAATTCTTGAAACTACAGGCTGAGTTGGATTTGCCTGCATTTAAATTACATACTTAACGAAATTAGATCTAATATTTTTCTCCCCTCGTCAACTGACCAAAGCAACTGCTCGCAATTAGAAAGCCTTAACTTTCGGGGAGAAAAATAGAGCATCTTTCTTAGACAGTCATTATAAAATACTACTTTCAAGCAAAATATACTTTCAAAGTTTTAAGCCCATGTTAGGGCATCGTTAGGGTTACGTCAAAATGACGTCATGACCTGCTCCTTTGAGAGCCTAGAAAGTACAATGATGATTTACATTACTTCAGGTGTGGTGATGCTCCCTTGAGGCCGAAATCGTCTAACCTCGAACGAGCAGAAGAACAAGGCATTCATAATGTTATCTTTTCAATAATTCTTAGAGGGGTGTATAGATGAGTATTCATTATTTTACTTGGAAAATACCGAAGCCAGTAGAATTAATTATTACCATATTTGGAACTACAGTCGTTATACTTGGCAGTGGGAGATATAAAAAGGTAATATTCCCCAGAGGGGTATTAGAAATGATCATCGAATAAGAGTACCTATTTCTAAACATGTCCAAATAAGGACGACACTGCATCACTCCAATGGTCGTTCGAACAGCGCCCCGACCTTCTCCGCAGATGACGAACGCACCCGCGCCACGATAGGAGGGCGATCACAGCGCTCGGTACCGCTGACAGCAGGAATGGGAACTGCAGCCGCCATTATGTCACTCGTTGATCAAGGCGACGCATGCACGAAGTTCTTCTTTCGCAAGTGCCTTGAGAAGTTTAGTTTTACTGTCGTACCGGGCAACAACACCTCCAGCGAGCCGCACAAAGGTAAACAATAAGGTGTATTATGAATGAAATGTTCAATTTAGTCGAATTGGTTTCACTTTCTACAAAAATGTTCACGTGCATATAACTGACTGCATACGATGTCGGTTTGCAAGGTTGAATAGGGGGCAGACCAGAGACAACACAAATCTCGTAGATTTTCTTGCAGTTGTCTCAAGGTGTTGTGACCAATTTACGCGACCAATGACCTTAGCTACTAAATTTTTCGTGCATCGAATCGCTTGCTATCATAGTGATTCCGAGGTCACTGTCAACTGGAAAAACTCGTAACTTAGGACCATTAAGTGCGTAACTGAGCTACTAAGATCCAGATATCAATTTTATGTTGTTATTTCGCAGTAGCAACATACTGTATCTCTCTGGAGTGAATCAGCCGTGCAGACAACATTGTGAGGTACCTATGTCGAAATAATAAAATACACAAATACAAAAAATGTAACACGGCATATGTGTAGAAAAATTATGTTGAAAGAAAGCTCAATGACATTTCTTCGGGCGGGTTGATACCATAGGCAAGGGAGATTGGTGGAGACCTATCAAATAACCGTAATGGCGGCATGCTCTACCGTAGTATTTCTAAAGCCTTGACTGTATAACTCAGAAAAATTGTATATTAGTCTATGAGCATATTATTAACCATAAATATTGTAATTGTCATTATATTTCTACGTTATAGTAGTTTTAATGTCGAGTATCATTTTCTTCTACAATCATCGCAAAGACCACCAACATAATAACATGCATCCTGCAACAACCATCAGCTGACACAGTACATTGTAAATGGAGGTGGTGAAGTACATTTTGTTGATTAACAAGTTCTCCTAACTTGACAACATCACTTCGCGTCCAGGATGGATGTTATTAGGTAATAGACTTTACTTTTCTGAAAACAAAAGTAATTAAACTACAACCACAACACACCTCAAGGGTGTAATGTCCATACAATTCACCTTACAGGCGAATGTATTCGCTGCCAATGGCCATGGTGTGTATGTCAATAAGTATTTTTACATGTGTGGCTATGCTTATGTTTGAGGTTAGTATTGAAAATTTGGTAGGGAAATTGGCATTCAATATTGTGTGCAGTTTTCAGAATATCAATAATTAATTTCAGTCTACAAAGACCGTAATTGGAAAGTGAATGTAGCATATATATATATATATATATATATATATATATATATATATATATATATACATATATATATATAGTATGTATGTGTGTGTGTGTGTGAGTGTGTTTAAATCAGGTGATACGTCCTTCTCCTCAAGGGCACTTCAAAGGGGCCCTAAAATCATAGCCCAAAAGCATTACCATCATCAAACTTCCAACATATTCAAAATTAATCTCTTTGCACATAACTGAGGGCTGGACATCAAATCTAACTAGGAGACCCCACCCGTTCCCCAATTTATATCACATGAGGTATCGCTTTGATTTGTTTATTGATTAGATCTCTATTGCCATTTTTTTTGTTCAGAGCAAAATTTAAAATTTATGTTTATATCTTGTAAAATACAAAAGTTTAAAATACACATTTTTATGTCCACAGCACATTTCTATAAACTTAAAATCGCCGCAATTACAATTATCAAATATGGCGAGCAAAACCTTCTAATTAATAAAAAAGTGGTTTCCAATATACCGCCCATAAAAACTTTGGCAATATACAAAAGAAATTAAGGCCAACTATTTATGATTTTATAATTTATGGCCATACTCACAACCTAAGGCCAACTAAATTTATGAAAAGAGAATATATTACTGGCTGTTCTCTAATACCAAAACCACAATTTCATGGAAAAATGTATACAACCATTATGGTGATTCAACAAAGGCCAATTAATAGAATTGCCTTAGAGAATTATTAGAATATTTTACAGTTTTACTCTATCTGGCCATTCATTAATCTGCAAAGGCCATTTCAGAGATATTTGAACATTTTAGAACTTTAATATATCTGGCCATTCATTAAACTATAAAGGCCAATTATGAAATATTTGAACATTATATAACTTTACTATATCTGAGTATTATTTTTACTGACACTGTCTTTAACAATCACTCCCATGGTCACTTTGCAAGACCAAGGCCTATTATGACTTTGCTAAAATTCTATAGAAGTTATCAGTTGAAACTAAGCTCACTCTTTAAATGTTTCCTTCAAGGAAGCTACTTTCAAAATGTACCCTAAAAGGACTTTGAAATTTCCAAGTCCTGCCAGATGGGCCTACCACGCTGCTGCTGCCCGCTGCTGGGCCTGCAAGGTGCATAGTTACTGCTTTGCCAGCTGTCACACCGCACACATTTACTACACTCTGCTGCGCCGAGGGTACGTAGCCGACATTTGGCTACATTCAAAATGTACCCTAAAAGGACTTTGAAATTTCCAAGTCCTGCCAGATGGGCCTACCACGCTGCTGCTGCCCGCTGCTGGGCCTGCAAGGTGCATAGTTACTGCTTTGCCAGCTGTCACACCGCACATATTTACTACACTCTGCTGCGCCGAGGGTACGTAGCCGACATTTGGCTACATTCAAAATCTTCTATCATTCCAAGATATTGCAGTTTGGTGCCAAGGTAGAGTAGAATTATAGCGTATCTAGCAGAATTCTTGACCCCGAGCTGCCAAATGTACGTGCTTCCATAAGCACGCACTGACTTTTTATTTTTCCGGGATTGTGCAGTAGGTCGGGAGCAGAAAGACGTAAATTGCCATTTTGAGGGGATCGGTGTCTCACAGGTAACACTGAGAAAACCTGCGGCGTCATCCTGCTTAGAAGTCCAGGAGCGACCCATGAACACATGGTTGTTTATTCACTTATATAAAAATTTAAGTTATTAAGAAAATTATAAAATTAATTTTTTTTGCCATTAAGAATTCATATAAAAGAAACTAATTTAATTGTATTGTTAAAAAATGATGAATGGAAAAAAGTAAATAAAGCACTCAAATACATTTTCATATAATATTTATTCTGTACACAGTCTATACAGAACAAGCTCAGGTCATCTTACTGTCTTCAAAATTGTAACTATTCCATGCTCTAATATTTCTAGTTACTGAAAAACCTACATATTGCAATATTTTGGAAGACTGTCACATATAAGGCTAAGCAGTTCTTGAATGATTGTAAGCATTAGTTTCTTGCAAAAGGCAGCACCAATCTCTGGATCATGACAATGTCAATAGGCCCATAGTTGATTATTCACCTCATCATAGCCACACTGCAGATCTTGCTCCTCCTTAATAGTTTGTTCAACAACTTCTGCCTCGCCAAGGGTGGGGCCACCACCAACAGCACGTCCCGCTTCCACAGCTCTGGAATACGCACTTCTGGAAGACACCGACAGGTAGGTGCATGTTCGTTTCCCGAGATGGAGGCAGAGGCATGCATTTTGGGTATCGTCACGAGTGACTGACAACGATGCTGTACTCTGCGACATCTGATAGTCTGGCTGGCAGCATTCTTCCTGGGCATAGGATGCTGTGAACGTTTGTGCCCCGCCTGGGACAGCTCCATGGCACAGGCAGGTGTGTAGATGGTAGCAGGCGGCTGGACCGAGGCGATGATTTGGTCGATGGTGCAAGTCAGCTGTGTCTGTGGCGCCATGTGGAAAACAATGCAGAACTCTCGTCATGGACAGCTCAGTTGAAATTGTGTTGGTTTGTGGACGAATGGATAATGTGCGAAATGCCAATGCTGCGTGCCGCTACCATCGCAGGTCTTGGTGAGGGTGTCAAGATATTCATCTTCTGTGATGAAACTGTATTCAGTGCTGCCATAATCAGGCTTTGCATTTACATAACTTTTCGTACGACAGAATGGAGTCATGCGACGATCAGACCTCTAGGCGGCGAATAAATGAGCACACCAATTGTCCCCTCATATATGATACATATTATTATCACGTGTGCTACGATGCAAAAACCAAAATTCCCTTACATTTTGGGTGACTTTATGTCTAGTCGTAACTTGCCGATTCTCAGTCCAAGGACAAGGCACACCATCTGTGCAACAGCTGTACATTTCTCCACGCACGTGCCCAGACAGGTTCTGACCTTTCGCAGACATGTCGGTGCTGATCTTCATTAAGTTTCACCACTTGCGCAGCAAAGGACATCCATACTCGCACTGCACATGGATAATCTCCACTTTGTTTTTGCACAAGTTGCTAAGACATTTCTTTTGCTCGGGCCCTGCCACGTAAACCAGCCCTTGCGGATATAGCATCAGCAAGTCGCGTAGCACGTTTGCCACCTGATGGTATGGAATCTTGCATTCGTCCCACTCCAGTCCATACTGGTACTTGGCCAGTCAGTCACTCGTCTTCTTGCTTTTCTCGTCCAAGAGTTTCCACAAATAAGGGGGTGGAAGGAGCACGTGCGTGTTTTGCCTTCGTTGACGTAGGTCACTGCGATCTCCTTCATCACGAAGCATCTGTGGCTATGGAAGCCTTGCAGATTACAGTATGGCCTGATTCAAACTTAAGTGGGAAGCAGTGATAATCAAGTTTATATAAGCATAGCTCACAATATTCACCAGTCCCTAAAAGCAATCGTAGCTCTCTACTCTTTCGTGCAAATACAAACAGTATGCATTAGTGTTCGCAGGCACATTTTCCTTGGAAATAATTTCCATACAACAATCCACCCTGGCATTTTTAACTCGCTCATTTTGTTTGCATGTGTCGTAGACCAGCAATGGTGACGTTTCACGTAGTGATTCTGGGCTCAGAACAGTGTAGGACTTGCGCCCGTAATAGGAGGCACCCGCAGTATGCTAATTGGTCCTTCATGGTCGAAGAAAATGTTTTAAATTGACGTACAGATAGCTTTCTTTATTCAAATATATTTTTACGTTCTGGACTTTGCAGTGGTCAAAGGCCTATCTGTCTGCCTAGATGTTGTGTTGCTTGTTCGTTTGAAATTCCATTACGACATAATCAGGTTTTTCCTTGCTTGAAGACAACTTCACGACCAAGTTGTTGCTTGTGATAGATGACAGGACCAGATATGTAACCAAACTCTTAACTCCTGAAGGTTATTTGGATCATTTTTTCTTTCTTGATATAGTTCAATAACCTCACATGTTCGCGGGTGCTCGGAGTCACGTGGGGAACGAACCACTCCATGTTGTTCAGGGTTATGGCGATAGGCTGCAGGTTTTTTCAAGCTACCAACACTGCATCGAGATGTTAGGTGGCTAGTATTATCACCCGTTCTTGCTTGGTCCTATTATTATCTTCCCATAATCCTTGTCAAAACCAAGTAAAATCGATAGTGGCACACTCACCTCCAACTTGCCTTTTGTAAAGATGGAACCTTTGTAACTGTCTTACATTCCCCAGCCTGCCATTTTTACTATGTCGAGATTGTTAGGAGTGAGCAAAAGATAGTTCTTTATAATGGTGGTTTGCCCACATCCCATATTTCGTCAATTACTCACTCTATGAGGCGGAGTATACGGTTGCGGACAAACACTGTGGTGATGGGTAGATTCCGTCCTCTTTTATGAGCACACCACGGATGCGCAGGAATGATTTCTAAGGTAGGGTGTAGATTTATTGATGCTGTATCGGGATTCGAACCTCACACCGAGGGCATAGGGGCCGATCAGATATGGCAGGTAGCAATGCAGTTCAAACTTATCGATACTGTTGTAGAATTCTGCCTGCTGGGTCACGTTCGATACGCTGTCTTCATGCCTGTTTACTTTCAACCCTAGGTTACGTAAGAACTGTTTTTTTGCCACATGTTAGCACTTGGTGTCTCGCGCTCCACTAATCTCGGGTTTCGTGCTGTGCTCGACTTTGTGCATAGTACGCCTAGCGAAACTTAATCCCATCGTTTCAAGTGCAATCGTAAAGCGATTTATTTGTTTCTGAAGTCTATGTGCATATCTTCCTGATCGACGATCTATACGACCATTTCGTATGCGCTCTTCGCGATCACGGGAATATAGATAATGCTTTTTGGAAGTTCGACAAGTTTATAACTTGGCGGGACTGTCGGCGCGAACTCATGCAGTGTATTGCTGGTCTTACCATTGATGTAGCAGCCACTCGCCAAATAACAGTTCATACTAATTATGTTCACTAGAAATATGTTCACCGGCCGCAACGATTTGTGCATTTTACCAACTCTGTAGATTCACATCTCAAACTCCAGCATTGGTCCAATGATATCTGGTTTGGTGGACTCGATATCGGCACTACAAAATATTTCTGACTTCAGAGTGTTTGGGTTACCACATAGTTCGAAAGTTACATCCTATGGCGTGGATATATTGATGGAATGGGCGTTATTCTTCAATTTGTATGCACCGGTGGGAAATGCGGAATTCACATTTACTTCTATGTTTGATATGGAGTTGTAAGTCTGAAAATCCCACTCTCCTTTCATGTCCAAGAGCGGGTAAAACATCGCCCTCAGCTCGGATGTCTTACCACTTAGAATGATGGATATTGATATACTGACTAGAGAATATATATGCGAACAACTTTTATAAAAATTGAAAACGGGCATGTATTCACCTACGATTTCTTTTTATTCACTGCATTATAAAGCGAAGACACACATGTCCACAGTTCTATGTGTAAGACACTGCTCCCTTTCGTAATTTTAAGTAAGTTTGCAATTTTTCTGGTAAAGTCGCAGTTCGGATGGCGGATGCAGATTCCCAAAACTGTTATAATAGTCTGAGCATTTACGCTTTTTTACATACACTACCCAGTACGCGCCATGTTCGGCTGCCGTCTATATATAAAATTATGGCACATTAGTATCTCTTGGGTTTAGCAGGCAAAGCATCTCAAATGAACATTCCTCTAATATTAGCTATCTTCAATTTTCATGCAAACTGCTCCAAATTCACGTTTTGTGTGGTCGTTTTGGTAGAGAATTCAACAGTGCATCCTCCTACTGCGACTATTTTGTTATCGCACCTCCTCGTCCTCGGTAGGACCGTCTAATTTTAAGTCCTTGGCCGGTTTTTTTTAACCATGGCGATAGATTCCACTTTATGGGTTACCTGCATCCGGAATGCGCAGCTCGAACAGTAGATGGTTTATCAGCATATCGACGATACCATGGTCGGATTTCGACATATTTACCTAATGACACATCGAATTAAATTGACATAAAACTTATCAATATGAACCTTATATTGTATGTATATAATGTATGTAATGTATATATACAGAATTGTATGTACACATATACATACAGTGTCAGAAAATGTTTAATGAGAATTCACCCTGCCAAACAAGAGATCTTGTGATGAACTCAAAGTGAGGTATTTCCACCTTTATACTGATGTGCTCACCAAGATACGATTTTGTGTTCGCTACAAAATAACTGGCAGGATGATATTCCTACAAGAAATTGTTTCTACGGAGGACAAGATATTCGCCACTCGTTAGTAATGTGTTGAGAGACATTCAGTTGTTAGTGTTTCCCCGAGCGATCTCACTGACTCAGGTGAGACGTATGGCTGCCAGAGGAGATTTGGGGCGTTCAAGTGGGTAATATTTTTTCTAAATACGTAGTTTTACATTCTTTTCCCTTGTGATGTGTAGCAGTATCGAAAAGAATGTATGACAATGATGTTAAATGATTTTTTAAACGTTACAGTAAAATGATTTTAATTAATAATTAATTTAAATATTTTTGTCCAAATATCAAAACGGAACAAAATTAGTTTTATGGACTACAAACTAAAAGTATTTATCCACATTATCAGGATGCTATGAAGAGTAAATTTTGTGATTCTGTTGTGCAGTTCACCCATATATCGGTTTTTATTTTTGAGATTAATTTTCAGTATAAAAAATTGTATGTTCAATCCTTACCGTATGCGAACCAGTAAGTGTCTAAAAACTGCAACATGCCACGTGCGTGACTTCAATGAACACTTCACTTGAAAACAAATTTTGTGTTTAAAATGCTTTGGATCAAGAGTTTCAACTAAAATTCTCATATTTATATATAAATAATATACAATTATATATAATTCTCATATATATTTATTTATAAATGTTTGTGAAACGCTCTTATAATAAGCGCTTTTTTAATACAAAAATTTGGCAACTTGCACCAAAAAAGCCACCACATTTTTTTCTGCAATGCCACGTGTCCTCAGTATGTAATATTCCAAGCAATTTTACATTTGTCTAGTCATTAATACATAACATATATATTTCGATGTATCGATTTTTTCTTTCGATATATATTATGTAAAACGATTCTTTTATAAATAACCAATATAAATTATATCGATTTTTTTCCCGATATCAACAGCCCTTGTTGAGATAACAGATTCGGCAGATTGATTGATTATCAATAAACATGTAGTTCTCAAGATAAATGCTCTCGTTGCTCAATCAGAGTTGTTCAAGCTCCCGATAAACCGTAAACACACGCTGTGTATGGGAGACTACGTGTGGTTGGATAAGAAGTTGGGTCTGGCATTATCGACGCAGGCGCGGCCGATTAAAAGCGGCAAGCTTGTTACGTGCTCTCAATTGTAATTTGTGAAGTAATACAAAAATCACGTTAGCCACGAGTCTTGTAGACCTTTCTCCATGAGCGGATGGCTCGGCACTGTAAATAAGCGAGTGAGCGACCAGTTGTCTATCTACTCGGAATTGTTAGCAGCCAGCCATGAGATCGCGTGTTTGCGTCAGGGCAGCTCCGGGCTAATAAAAAAAGTCACAGCGGCGCACGAGTGGAATCTAATCGTCTCTACGTGCTCTTCCGCTAAATGTCCAAGCCCCCTCCCCCCCCCCCAACATTATCTGTACCTCATCGCAACTGACCTTTGTCCGACGCATTTTACAATTCTGTAAGCTCTTCAGTGGGAAATGATTGCCGGAATTCCAGTTTGTCGTGCTTCGTTTTAATGAAGCTTGTTTGGTGTGCAAATGATTTTAATTAACCCATTCAGAGCTAGTATACACAGATGTGTACATTCCGCGCGGTGTCTGGGTAGTTTTGGACTGTACTACACTGTACTACGTAGCTCAATGACCAATGATTTTATATGTGGGTAAATTATTCGCAAAAAGTCCTATTGATCTAGGTTATAATTGGTGCATTGTCCGTGGCAACGTAACAAGTGCTATGTCGACTTAAGTACAGAGAGCATTTTTTTTTTTTAATTTGCAACATCTGAAACCGTCCGTTGAAGTGGGTTTGAAAATGTTAAAACAAACAGCCATTAGTTATAGAGTGTACATCAGATGTCAGTATAAACGAGTTGTTTTTTGTAAGTGTACATTAGATGTCAGTATAAACGAGCTGTTCTTTGTAAGTATCTTGCTATATATAGCGAGAAATGTTTAATTCTAAATGCTGTCACCAGTGCCACCGAGTGTAGGGCGGCGTATTTCAAGGTTACTTAATGCGAGCTTAAATAAATCCTATTGGGCTAACAGATATAGCGGAATCATTCGTACGAGTAAATGTCAACTACATACAACCTAACCGAGATTGGCGCAAGTGTTTTTCTCAGTTTGAGGGATAATGGGAAGGCGGGAGGGGGGTGGAGTGCTGTATAGCGAAAATTGCTGAAGGACATGAAATTGAAATAACTTTCTTAAACATATTTCTCATTTCGATGTAAACGGCACAAAATGAGAACGGTTATTTTCAGTAATATTTTTATAAATATAAAATTGTATAGTTGATTCCATATATTTTAGTAACGTGCAAGATATAATAGTACACCTATAAAAACAGAGTAGTGGGTACAAGAAGGACGATGTAAAGAAGCTAGTGAGTTGCAGGATTCTGCACGTGAATGTGTGTTGCCAGTCGCCACCTCACAATCACGTATCTTGTTCCCGACATGCACACTGCTGCATATATGTGCTGACCGAGCGTGAGCAGTGGCCAGAAGCTAGTTTCTGCTCATTTATATAAAAGTCAACACGCCAGATGCGATATTACAAACCGCTCATACACTACTGCCGAAATATTTATATACTCGGCCGGGAATCAAGCCCTACACCTCGTAAAGGAAACGCCTTGCGCACAGAGTTCGCCTGAATGAAGGCAAACATCACTCACTGGTTGAAGTTGCAGAAAGACGTTTTAAGGAAATCTTACATAAAATAAGGAAGAAAACCTTGTTTGTAATATTACTAATAGATATTTTGCTTAGTTATTGCAGATAACAGAGTCCATATCAGGAAAGTTTAGTTTCGTATGCAAAAATATTAACATTATTTAGTAGTTCGTATATAGAGAAAATTTATATTTAACACTGAAAATATTGAATACCTTATATCATATATTTTTTACGTGGGTATTTTTTGAGTTATTTATAAACCGCTTCATTTGAGACCTAAGTTTAATGAACATACTTGTCGACAAATAGTTTACCTATTGTACGAAAATTCGTTAGAATGAAGGAATACGACAACAATGTTTCAGCGATTGCGTAGTAGTGTTTAATACAAAAACACAGCGGCATTCAGACAGTAACACAGACGAATATGCATGAGGACGCTGGTCAAGTAATAGAAACTATGTCCAGACAAAACTCTATTAAACTGAGTTCACACGCATCTTTTTAAAAATGTGTTAACTTGACGGCATAATCATATTAATATTATTGTCGTGACTGTGCTTTGATAGACAATCACCACATATGGTTTGCTATAAGAATTTTTTTTTTATGATAAGCTTGAGGTCTTTGTGGAACTTTGATGATGTACTAATTTTAATTTACAAATCCCGAAAAAAAATGTTCGCCTTCAAATTGATGAATTTATTCGTTGTTGACGTTCATGTAAACACTTGTGTAGGGAGAAACTCAAGAACGACATTCCACAGTGTTTCAGTACAACAGAATGTACTGATAACTAACGACAATTCACAACAAAATATTAAACACCATTTGACATTCGAAAGCAGATTATTTTGTGCTCTCGCTGTTGAATGATAAGGAAACAGTACAGTAACATAATTCTTATTTACTTCTGAATCGGGTTCTGATTGTACTTGGCTCCAATCTTGGGACACGTGTTTTGAGTTCTTCTTTTTTTTACGTGGCTTGTGTAAAAAAAAAATTATCATTGTAGGCCTGGGTCCCATCTTTCCCGTATTGTTATTTTGTGTAACCTAAATTCAAATATTCGTGTACACTGGTTAGTCAGATTGTGGCTCATCATTCCACTATACAGCCTTAAACAGCCAATTCGTGGAAGATAGTTAAATTTGTGTTACCAAATCATTAGTTTGGAGCTGGGCAAATATGTAGAGCTTGTGTTGACACCTTGCCATCAACATAATGCTGACTAGCAACAATATCTCTGCTACTTGCGAGTGAACCAATGAAGAAGAAACACTTCCATCCAGCCACTACGATGACCAATAATCTGTCCTCCTCGTCGAGTTTCTTATTACCTCGAAATTCGATTGGCATTTCCATTAAAATCAGGAACTGGAAGTGCCCCAGTGAGATTTATTACCTACCGGTACTAAATTTCCCTATCTATATCAGATTGTTTTAACGTACCTGAAGCAAAGGAAGTATACTGCTCCAGTATTGGGTTACAACAAACATATTCGGTTGCGTGAGAGTGGTACGAGTGTGCCTTGATACGTTACCATTTAGCCGATGGCTAAGACTGGGTCTAGTATCTGGCTCGTAAGATATCACATCATTTCTCAAACTTACGAAAAACTTTCACACAATTTGTGGCGAGTAACATTGTTTTTACGACTATTTATCACGTACGCCATAGTAGTAGGACTATGGGCATTCGGGGACAAAGGCTTCAGGCAGAGGCTCCATCTTGGATTTCCCGACTTCTTTCTTCGTCAATCCGGTTATGCGTCTGCCATGTTGGATTCCGCCATGTTGGTCGCCAGTACGCCGCCATATTTGTAACTAGTACATCGCTATATTGGGCCACCATTTTTGTAGCCAGTATGTAATTTTTCATATTCTAACATTCCATGCTTTTTTCATGTACCATCATTCCGTGTTGTCTTTCTTGCATTCTGGGGGTTTTCTCAGAGTGCTCCCATTTTTTTCGGGCATTTTTTATTTCTATTTCTTTCTCTCTTTCTTGCTCTCTTTATTTATTGTTTCTCATATTCATTTTTCATTTGTTTATACATTAATTTGACCGCCACATTTGTGTACATTGGCTCTCATTTGTCTCTCACCTTCATTATACCACCACTTTTTTTTGTGTTTGTCCTTTGTTTCCAACTGCCATTTTGGTCCTAGAGATGATTGCTAAGAGCGCTGGCATCACTCTCGTTCAACCGCCATATTTGTTTACATCAGCTCCTGCTAGGAGCACTGGTGTCGCTCGACCACCATATTGGTTCTGGAGTTGGCCGCTAGGGGCACTCATTTTTTAGAGCTCAAAATACCATATAAAATAGTATGGCATCGAACTACCGGACCTTTGGTTAACAGACTTATTAGGATTTATTAGAAGTATATAGTGTGTGCATATGTTGACGAATAAATATCTCGTCGTGTTTTTTTTTTCACTCTATTTTCAAGTATTTATTTAAGGTTTTACTATTTAGGTATTTTTTTATTATTTAGAATTTAGTTTCTATACTTAAGTATATTATTTACATATAATAATTTTTTTACTATTCCACACTTCAGATTTTATTATATTTTCAAGTTTTTCTTCTTAAGTATTATTAAAGTGTATTTTTAAGTATAACATTTTTATTTACATATAATTTTATTCTACTACCATGGGGTTAAGTATTTTATTTACATGTAGGGACTTTGGTACTTACACTGAACTTAAAAACAATTTTATACACCTTTTGTTGAACATGGAATATTTCCCTACCCCCTATTCTAGGACTTGTAAATTTTTCCCCACACACCATCCCTTTTACTTAACTTCACGTAACCTAACTTAACTTAACCATCATGTGTGACTTGTAGTTACTCCACACACATTTGTTTAGGACTTTGAATTTTTTTCATATAGTAACTAATTTCCCTTCTTTAACCGACATATCCTAACTTAACCACCACACTCTAGTCATGTACCTACGTAAGAACTTAGAATTTTTTTTAAATTGTTTAATACTAAGTATATTATTTCTTTTTAAAGTATTATGAAATATACTTTAGAAATATAACACACAATATTTTTACACAAAATTTATTGTACATAAAATAAAATTTGCATATTCAGCAAAAAATTCGATTATTTTTATTAATTTACTTCGAGTCGGACGATTTCGTGTCTAATCGAAAGCATCAGATTTACAATCCCAGGAAGAGACACACCATTTGTGCAACAGCTGTGCGTTCCTCCACATGCGTGTACAGACAGGTTCTGACGTGTCACAGATGTGTCGGTGCTGGTCGTCGTAAAGTTTCGCCAGCTTGCGCAGCAAAGGACAGCCAAACTCGCACTGGACTTTGATAATTTCAACTTTGTTTATGCACAAGTTGCTAAGCCATCTTTTTTGCTCGGACCCCACCACGTAAACCAGCATCACTAGTTCCATCATTTCCTGATACAAGACAACCTCCACCATCGTCTTTGTGAAGATGTAGCTTGAGGCAACTTTACCCGAATTTCGATATACTGTGACTCATTCTCGACAGATGGCAATGAACTGATCGAACCCACGTCTGTACCTCCCTGAGGTGCTGAGATGATGAGTGGTGTAGGTCACGAATTGATGTATGAAGATTCTAAGGTGAAAATTAGAAGAACGACAGAAAATCCCCATAACAATATTACCACCTTTTAATGATACCAGTTACTCATTAATGTTGTATTTTAACTTTCGCAATTATAAATACTCCATATCTCACATTTCATAATATGTAAATTGTGAAGTTAATGAAATCCTGTGACTTACACCACTTGGCATATTTATTTATTGAAAATCTGTGACTTACGACAATTGGCGGGTTTATTTTAATGGAAAAAAATGGCATGCCACTTGGCATTATTATTTATATATAAAAAATACATCACTTGGCATAATGATATAAAATAATTATTAGCTTATATAAAGTTGTGTCAAAGAGTCAGTATAATGACAATCCACACCTTTCATAAAGTGCCACCAAAAATAAATAATTCCACATTCAACAGTATCATGGTTCACAAGGAAGTAATATCAGTCACCAGAGGCATCACTCAGCATCGTCGTCTGCAAGATGCCTAAGTTCATCTTCTCAATGTTCTTCTGGACTCTCCTTCAAGCTGAGGAAGTACTCATGATGAATAGGAGGTATGAATCGTAGATTATCTATCATATCTTTTTTCTTGTTGTAGCTGATGGTTCTGACTCCATCGTAGAGCCTTTCCTGCTGAATTTTGGCAAAATCCTGATGCACAAGTTGTCCCACTTTCTTTCCTTGTGCGAAGTTTATAATGCAAAAGTTGATGTACCTGTTCAAGGTCTCCTTGCAATAAATTGTTAGGGTATCCGATCGTCTGTATCTTCAGCCACGAAACTTGTTCATTCAAGTAATTTTTCTTTCGCTTTGTTACAGCTCTTCTAGAGATCTTGTTGAGAAAAATAATACTTGCGACATCTTGACTACCATAAACGGTTTTTCCCTCCTTGATTTTGCAATAATGTTAATCCAATCTTTGGGTGTGAGGATTAACTTTCCTTTTAAAAACTTTTTTATTAAACCAAAATCAGAATCCTAAGGAAGAAATGAGTGACCTAACACAATAAATTTGTGATAAATAACTTAAATTGCAAGGGATGGATCTTGAACCAATTTCTTACAAGACAGGACAGTTTATATGTTTTTATTTTGACCTGTAAAGGAATCGCTATACATAATCACTTGTTTCTTTTTTGTACCAGCACAATCCCTGATGTGTTTCAAAATGCACAATGACACTTCCTGGGAGCCTCTAGATGCCACAGTCTCATCCCATATGTAAATAACTGCACACTCTGAAACTAGGTTATGGGAGCCTATGTTAATGCAGTATAAGTTATGCTTGTAATACGCTAAAGAACAAGCAGTATTTGGATATGGCAAAGCCTTTTCAAGATCGAACATTAATGCATATGCACCCTCTGATATTTGGGATATTATTCTGTCTTCTTGGAGAGACGACCTAGCATTCTCGACTCTACGTACGTGAAGTTCATGTTCTATTTCCTTTTTTTCTGAGTTCGTCTGCATTGATTGATTAAGAATTCAGAAATTGGTACCGGTCATAATTTTTGCAAGTATCAGTCCTAGGTGGGTCAAAAGGAAAATTAAATTCTGTGTTAAAAATTCTTCTTTACAATATGAAACCAGGCTCTTCAGCATATTTCGCCTTATAGAAGTTGTAGATCTATCCGATGTTAACATCAGGTGCGAATTAACGTCTGCATGGGTTGTAAGAACGACTGAAGTGTGATTGGTAGCTAGAAAAAGACTGTTTGTGTTCACACACCTTATTCAAACAGTCCTCAGAGGTTTTGTTGCCTGGTGGATGACTTCCTCTTCTATCACTCCCAGTTTCTTCTCCTACTTTGATTTTACTTACTGCCCTGTACATCCTGGCATCAGATATCTGTAATGTTGGAGAAAATATTTCATGCACGCTCTTGTGGACTTACTGTTAACAGACAAGTAAAATAAATTAACACTTTGATGAGGAAGCTTCGTGGATTTTCTGGGTCTCAGAGAAATTGGTTTGCAGACTTTTATCAACCCACTTACATAAGCATTTTACAATACCGCTTTCTTACTAGATTCCTCAATTTTGCTATATCACTCCATTCTACACCGACAATCTGGGTTAACAAATGTTTTAACATGCACCATTCTACCAATCTTGGCAAGTAACTCGGCCCAGAGTTTCTTCTATTTTTCATAACATCCCTATTACAAATACTCTTGAATCTTTTTCTAGATTACCTTCTCTTTGTTTAACTCTTATCTAGGGAGCTAGATTCGGTTGATGATGGTTGATAGACTGAACTACTATTTTTCAAGTCTCTTTCAATGTCTTTCTCATTATCTTCAACAGTTTCAACAAACTCCATTGTTAAAGCACAGAAGTAAACTGAAAGCCACTGACAACACAATGTAAACATATTGCTATTCATGGCTTTGGTAAGTCAACTATCCAGCCATAAAAACAAACATACATGTCACAGAGATATGAGAAACAGGCATAATGGTGTAAGTCCTCTTACACCAGTTTACCTATTAACAGATAAACATTTTTATTCATTTAAGTTTTTTGTGCTGCTGTTTTGCGGCCACGGACTGAACTATGATGTAAAACACTATGTCATATAGTTGGAAACACTTTTATCTATCCTTTCCTGTGTATAACTCTCTTTGTAGCTAAAGTTAACTTACATCACGTGACAATTCAGTGTCTCTATATAGAGGCCAGTCTTTTATGATCTTAAAAAATCAGTAGTTGTCTTTCCAGCATAAGGTGCACAGATACTTGAAATATGATAACATCATGTCCGTATTGACATGGTAGCAAATTCGTATCGCCCATGCGAAACAGTAGCAACATATTAACTTTATCTCGAAACAGTTGTTTGTGTACGCACGATTAAGTCTGGCCGTGGTACATGCAGTTCACGTCTACATGCCTTCAGTACTCATGCCAATCGCTGGTATTTCGGTTGTTGGAACTATTTGAAGTACAGTTACATGTTCTCTAACTGAAGGCTGTTCTCTTCTTCCAACAGGCTCAGTAGAACACGTGTCTTGCCGCAATCCGATGGTCCTGTGATGATGCACCTTACTGTATTTGGAAATAGGCTTCCATGTCGCATTTCGTGGGAGATGTCTTCAACTTCAACATGAATGCATATAGGTAAAGTAATATCTTGCTTGATAATACATATGTTACCACTACAATCATCTGGAGCTATGGAGCGATGGATCGATGGATCGAAGGAGTGTTGAATTGTTGCCGTGATGGATTGATGGATCGAAGGATCGGTGAATCGATAGATCGATGGAGCCGATTGTAGTTGCAGAGAACCAGTGCTTCAAAATTTAGAATGTTTCTTTACATCATCACTCCGAAAAAGCTGCCTCTGGCTGAGCTTGCAAAGAAATATCATATTGTAATATGTGATACGTTCATACTCCTCCAAATATAGAATGATAGTGAAATGAAAATGTATAAATGGGTTGTATTTATACTTTTTGAAAGTATATATCCAGGTCCCTCGGCATATTTAATCGCTTCTTGGTTAAACTGTATTTACACTTTGCAATAAAATTACCTAGAACTACAACAGGCTCCCATCATGCTTTGCTATTAGTCGATGCAGAAATTGGACTTTGTACTGAACAATGCATAACTACTTTAAATTTGTGAGGGATGAAAGGCTACAACATAAAAAGGAATTATATAAAAATTATAAAGAGGTATTATTTCGTAATTACATTTTCAGAAGTAAGCAGTTCATCTCATCGTTTGGTATAACCCAAATCCTTCAGTTCATCGATGATCGAAACCACCTCTTTCATTTCGGGCAAACCCCGATTTTTTGAAGCTCAAGCAAATATTCTAAACTATAAAGTTCATTCAAGTCTTTGGTAAACATGTAGTCGGTGTTCTGGTCGTCTTCTACCTTCTTCACACCACTTGTCGAAGTAAACTCGTTGGAGCGATTTGTCAGTGCATTTAGAGTATCATCATCTTTTTCAATGTTATCACTGTCTTCATATTCATTTTCACTTCCTGTTTTGTATTCTACATTAAATTTTATTTTTTCTTTGTAGCAGTTGTATGCTCATTAGTATTTAGAACCAACGACTGTTTATTTTGAAGTTCGTCGACTTCACATGAACGTGTTTCGTAGTATATATTTTGCGCAAACCGACTTTACTGTCTGTTGTATGTCACTCATTCCATCTTTATCCTTAATTGCTCCATCATAATCGTTTGCGGAACAAGTACCAATACACATATCAGGAGATATTGGCGACATCACTTGCTGGCTTCCAATAAACGAACCCTTGCAGATCTTGGTATGATCATTTATTGTATCGCCTTTCATTAACTGCATGTGGTCATTGTCGTTATACTTCATCATGCAAAAAGGTCTCTTCATACAAGCTGTTCTCTCATGCCAATGAGCATTTTGACCATAGGTGAAAACTCGATCTCATAATCGAAAATGACGACAACCAGGAGGTAGTGATGCTGCAGGTCGCGGTTCAGTTATCATTGAGGTGAAACGTATATCTTAGTAGTCACAATTCGTCTACAATGTATAGCGAGAGAATGCTTCCAAATCGGTTCATCTCACGATATCAGAAAGTCAACTATAATTGTTGATATACAAATTAACCATAGTGGATAATTTGACTTAACACAAAGTGTACTATTACACAATGGTTAAGTAAATAATTAGAACAGGTTGTGATAACTAATAAAGTTGTTACATGTGAGAAACGTCAAGTAAAGAAATAACTAATATTACATACTATTAAAGAAATATTTCTTTACTACTTGGCAAACAAAAGTACAATAAAAACAATACATTTATCGGCAGAGATAATAGTTATGTGACAATAACTTTAATACATATTTACTTTTGAACAGTTAAATTAAAAAAAAATGCCTTTTTTTTAAGACATGTGGTGTTCCGACTGGAAACAAGGAAAGATCAGAAATAAAGAAAAAACTGGCTTTACAAAGACTTAAATTGCTAGAAAAGCAGTAGGAAATAATTAGTTGGTAGAGAGCATGCCATAGCATTGCTCAACACTCCCCTCCTCAAAGCAGAACTACCCCTGTGATGGTGAGTAACAACATAACACCAAACAAATTTCTGTAAGGATTAGGGTACATAAACAACATTACTCACAGGTACTCAAATAAATTAACAGCAAACTAAAGTTACTACTTATCCAAGAGATTCAGTAGGGCGTCACTGCAAAGTCACAACAGCAGCCCTCTCAGGTAATTCAATATAGGAGCTGGGAGGCTGAGGAGAGGGGTGCACTCTGCGAACTAATGGGATAAAAACCATATACACATAGCAAGGTACAAAGCGCCAATGACACTAGGGACAACTAGAGAACTAGAGAAGGGATATTTAAGGTAACTTCTGGAGAGTTTTGATACTTGTGATGGTGGAGCTTGAGAATATCTTGAAAATCAATACCCTTAGGCTGGGAAGTTAAAATACAATCTAACTATCTAAGAATCGTTTGGAAGGAGATTTGGAAGGTTTCCAAAATGTAGGGAAGGAAAATTGGCTGGAAGCTTGGGAACCTGAACCATGGCAAGGACAGATTTAAATGGATAGCAGAGCTCACTGATACAAAACTTTTAAAGAAAGAACTTACTATGTCGCAATGACTGGCATTGGTAATGGTTCAAGAACTATTCAAGTAAAGAGTAAAGGGAGGTAAGGATTCCAAGCTAGGCCTGCAAAGAAAGGTGGTAGGAATGGAAGTATTAGAAGCAAAAAGGTGAAGTGAATTAGTTTTTTTTTTAAATAGGGGAGCTCAAGACTAATGAAATATTTGTCGCATAGGTCAATATATGATCTACTAAAAAAAAAACAAATTCATTTTACAGGCCATGACATGGGTACCAAAGAAAGGAAAAACTGAAGGGCAAAGGGTAATACCATGTGTTTTGCAATTGTTCATCAATTTGGTAGGTACTGATGCAAACAGTTTTTATCAGGACTGATAATTAAAACATCATAATGATTGAGCAAAAGATATCTGTTTAACTTAGGATAAAATAAAGGCACGGGAAAATGCTATAATGCTCAAATTAACTATCTTTGTTAGCCAAAGGCACATTAACTACAACATTAAGTGAATTTCCAAAAATAATAGCCTGCACGGAACTAAGTCTATAAAATATATTAATATTCTCTTGAGAAACAGGTGGTATCATATGCAAGGGCAAGGTAATTAAATGTTGAATTTTGTTTAAAACAATAATAAAGGCGACAGCGTTCAACAAGGTAGAGCTCAGTTGGCCATGTACACTAGTTTCAATAAAATTTTTTAAATCATAAAGTTCAAGTCTATCATTAACCAAAGCTTTGGATAATCTTAATAACATGGAATTCAAATGATCCCTGAAACTCATCATTACCATTCTGTCTACCAATTCTTGCACATATTGATTTAGAGACTGGTAAAAAAAAACTTATAATGGTCCAAATAGTGTGAGGTTAGCTTTTATGTTTTTTTGTATTATACAAAACACGATCTTCCAAATTCTTAATTATCAAAATATGATTTTCTAAGTTGGTGACAATGCCATCTTGTACATCTGTAACAGAGATCAGCGTCTTTTGTTACTGTGCACGATACTCAGCATCCAGAGTTCCAAACAGTGCTTTGAGGATTTTTCCACCAAAATCGAGGATACCTCTTTTCAGCCCATTGGAAAAAGGGAAGTTGAAGTACCAATATCATATTTGAAAGCTAACACACTTTCCTGCAATTGAGCAACAGAATACGCAAAATTTTGGTCTACAGTGACATTTTCGCAGCGAAATTCCCCAGATTGGTTATGAACAAAAATTACTAATTGGATGAGCGCATCAAGTTGGGATGACTCTTATTGTAGTTCAAGGAGATAAAAGTCAAGAAAGATCGAGACAAAACTATTGGAGAACAAAATGTAATCTTCTTTTTCAAATATTGTACCTGATTTGAGAGTTGTTACTATGACCGAAGAGCAGAACTGTGCAAGCACAAGCACCAAGAAAACTGGAGACATGCTGACGTCCAGGAAGGCTCAAATTCTCTGACCAAAAAAAAAAAAAGCGAATGAAGATCCACACTAAAATAAAGAATGTAAGAATCCCCAAAGATCTAACCAGAATCACACCATTAAAAAAATTACCGACACCACAATTATTTATGAACTAACACCCATATCAAACAGTACTGTCAATCCTAGAAAGTTCCCAAAAACATTTCCCAAAGAATAACATTTACAAATGGAAAACAAAACTATTATCATTATAATCCATACATTACACTCAATGACCAATAGTTTACTATTTGAGCAAATGAATTCTTAAATACTAGTACCATGGATTTTTATTTTGAGTTCAGGCCCATCACATGAGAACAAGAAGAAGAAGACCCTATAATAACTCTGGCAGATGGGAGATCAGTCCACTACCGATATCATAACAGGGCACAACACAAAAAATTTACAGCATCTATAAGTACATTTTCTTTTGTACTTCACATTTTACATATTTTTCCTCAGTACTTAATACTTTCTCATTCACTTTTGTATACTCTACACCCTTTTCCTTTGTACTCATTTCTTTACTTTTGTTCTTTAGGTCTTTCCGTTTATACTCCAGAGTACTTCAACAACAAAAAATAAAATGACAGGTAGGGCCTGTAGTGCCCTAACACTGTCAAAACGTTAAGTAGCAACTTTGGGATAAAACTTTTTCAAATGGGAGATATGTGCACATGTAACACAAACTTCAGTCTCAGTATTAACCAGCCTGGCGGTGACAGGGGTTAAAAACCGCTGGATCCTATAGGGACCAGTCCAACGAAACTGCAACTTTGTCATTCTCTTATCTGTGGCATTACTACTAGGATGGCATATTAACAACACTAAGTCGCCCACCTTAAATGGATTTCGAATCCTACCTGCATTTTATACCTCACATGTCCTTCCGTGAGCAGCCTTCAAATTTTAAGAACAGATGACCAAACATCCCCTATATTACTAACATCATCTGGGAGCAAGTCACTTAATTCCCACAAATTATACAATGGGTTGTTTGGCAAGTAAGTCAACATTAACTTGGAAGTAGTTGACTTGTGAGATTCATGTCGTGCATAATTGAAAGCCATCTGGAGTCAATGGAAATTCCTATCCCAGTTCGTCTGGTCATATGCATGGAAAGCAGTAAGAGCAGAATGGAGGTTTTTATTAAAATACTCCACATGCGAGGGAGGAAGATTGTACGGGGACAGGGTTATGTGTTTGATTCCAAAAGAGAAACGTATTTGTTTGAATTGTTTTGCTGTGAATTGAGAACCATTATCAGAAACTATAGAAGGGGAATGCCAAAATGTTGAAAAATGTGTGCCTGAAGATCATGAATTGTAGTTAACACAGTAGCTTTTCTCAAAGGTATTAACCACACAAATTTGAAAAATGCATCTACACATACCAAAAGCATATTATGTCCAGATTTGCTACGAGGCAAGGGTCCGACAAAATCGATAAACAATTTCTGCAATGGTTTCTCATCTAGATCTGAAGTTAGAAATCCTAAATTAGAGTTTTGTGCTGGTTTGCTCATAGCACAAAGAGTACACATTTTTGCTCTATCTGAAATTTCTTTTCCAAATAAAATGTTTCCTGCTCGCCTAAATAGGCTTGTAAATTCCTAGGTGTCCACCTACAGGAGAAGAATGAAAATACTCAAATACCATGTGTTTCAGAACATTAGGCAAAACAATGTATTTTCTGTTGTCACAAGACTTACAAAATTGGACACCTTTGACAACAAATATGGTTTTTGTTCAACATCAGACTGTAAATTTCGAATAATAACTTTTAACTCTGGGCCTTGTTCCTGGTAATTCTTAATGTTATTAAAAGCCAAAGGGAATTCAGTCAAAAGATTACAATTTACTAAATTTTCAGTTTCTTCTACCACTTTAGTTCCTTCAAACATACATGAGAGGGGTTCTGCTGCAACATTCTGGGTACCCTTAATATGTTGGACCTTAAATTTCAAAGGAGAGATTCTCATCACCTAACGGGCTATCTTACCTAACTGACGTTGGTGTGCCAATGGCCAGGACAAAGCCTGATTATCTGTTTCCAGCAGAAATTCAGAATGTTCAAGATATTCGCCGAATTTATGAACACCAAAAACAACTGCTTAACACTCTAATTCATAGGTGGTAGATGATTTTCTTTCCTGTGAGGTTAAAGTACATGCAGCATAAGCCACTGGCTGATGTACACCATCTATTTCTTGTAAAAGGACTGCCCCTACAGCCAAACTAGAGGCGTTGGTTTGCAAAATGAACTACTTTGAAAAGTCAGCCATATGCAAAACAGAAGGATTAGTAATGCAATTTTTTTAAGTATCAAATGCTTTCTGTTGGTCTGCACCCCTCTCAAATTTGGATTTTTTTTCTTAATTGGTGAAGACAAATGTGGAATGAACTTCCCAAAAAACTTAATCATACTAATAAAACGGGCTATGCCCTTTGCATCCCTAGGTTGGGGAAAATTCCTAACTGATTTGGTTCTTTCCGGGTCCATGGAAATGCCCTAACTAGAGATTTTATGACAGAGAAAGGAAATTTCAGGAACCAAAAACTTTACCTTTGGCAGGATTTACTGTTAAACCAGCTGTTTTCAAATGTGAAAAAGATTTCTTCTAAATGGCTTAAATAGTCCTCAAAATTTTCAGTATGGACCACCAAACCATCAAGATAATTATATACAAATTTGAATTTTACATCATGAAAAATCTGATCTAACAGTCTCGTGGGTACTTGGGCACCTGTTGCCAACCTGAAAGGAACATGTGTGAACTGATACTAGTTCCATGGCACACAAAAACTGGTTATGTTTTTAGATTCTTTACTCAAAGGCATTCAAATCTATGGTGGTAAAAATCTTGGCCTTAATAGAGTAATGAAAGGCAGAGTGCATGTCCGGCAATGGCACAGATTCTGTTTCAATTTTCTTATTTACCTTACTGTAATCAATAACCATGCGTTGTTTTCCATTGGGCTTAGGAATAAGAAAAGCTGGACTAGCATACCGTGATGTTGATTGTTCTATAACACCTTTATTGATCTGGTCCTGGACGTGCAATCTCAGTAACTCCATTTTAGGAGGGGCACAACAATATGGTTGACTCTTAACTGGTTCTTGGTCTAGAAGTTTAATTTCATACTCTAGCATTTTGGTTAGTCCTAACTCAGTTGTTAACACACTGGGAAAACGATCATACAATTTCTGAATTTTATTTCGCTCTAAATAAGATAAATGACCAAAAGGATTTTCTGAAACTTTCACTTCACAATCTACATTGATTTCAGAGGTGGTAGGAGGAACTTGGTTACTTATGAAAGGAATTTTCTCCTTAGGGGCAAATTAAAAAAAAAAAAAAATATTTCCCTCCATAACATCTAGAATTAAACCAGTTTTTCTCATGAAATTTGCCCCAAAAAATGAAATCCAAACTCAGCTCGTCTGCAATGAGACCTTTTTATCATCCAAGTAAAGCATGAAATTTTCTCCTTTATTACTGCACAACGAGAAATAAGCAATGAGGCTTTAGAAACAGTAAAACATTTTAAATGGTTCTCTTCAATTAGCCTAATAAGATTCAATTCCAGTAAAAGTTTTAAAAAGTTCTTTAGAAATAATAGTTCTTGCAGAACCAGAGTCCACAAGTGCACTGATACAAACAGAACCTACTCTTAATTCTACATATCGAGTACTTACTTTACAAATACCGACAAGATTAGGAAACTGGATACGACACAAGTCCAAAGCACTAGAATGCTCACGCTCATTGTGAGTCTCAGGTTGTCCAAACAACGATTGAAAAGGGGACAAATATCAACTCTGGAAGAAATGTGAGAATTCTAAGAAACAATTAGCAATTACCAATTAACAATTAGCAATTAGTAACCCTGCAAACTGGGAGTACTGGGTACTATACCAACAATAACCCCAGCATACTTCAGTCATAACAAACAGATCACATTGTATATGCAACTACTCATTTCATACCACCCTTATACAATCCATTAACCTCACCAACCAAAACGTACTAGGTGACAACCCTTAAGCCCACCGAACATTAATTAATATATATACATATATATAAGCAGCCGGGTTCCAGTTAGGTAGCTCAGTTTAACAGTGGCAGTCATGAAAGACAGTTCGTCTCAGCTCGTGTAAGCAACTGGAATATAGTATGTAGACAAAGGTTGCTGGTTCATAAATGTCTGATGTTATCGCAGTGCTGTCGACTTCTTCAGATGGGACACCTGTGGCAGCAGCATCGCCAGCGACTTCTTCGGATGGATCACCTACAGCAGTGCTGCCATCGACAACTTCGTCAAAGCTTCGTTGTTGCTATTGTGACAAGATATTTGCCTACAGCCGCAATGTTCGAAGACATGAGATCAACTGTATTCAGAATGTTGAGCATGCTACTTTTAAATGTGAAAAATGCAAATCGCAGTTTGGTTGGCGAAGTGACAACATGAAAAGAAATCTCGAAACCTGTACCGGTCTACTGAGGCGGTAACTAACGCAACAAGCACTGGAAAATTATCGCAGCAGAAAACTTCAGCTGTGAATGCTATCGGCAGTTCGTTGCTGTCATGAAGACTTCTATGCAGCTACTGCGACCAGATTTTCGCAAACGTCAATGAAGCATGAAGGCATGATTAAATGACTTCATGTGTAAAGAGTACCATCCGGGTGGACGGTTTGAGGAAGTGCTATAAACTGTTTGCATGCTTCTACAGTTTAAATAGACATTTTAAACATTGTTAAAGTGACGTATCTTCTACCGCTGTTGAACGAGCAGGTCGTCCTTCCTCTGTGCAGTTTACAGCGAAAACTGGGCCTAGTGCAGTTTCGACTGGTGAACCAGATGATACATGTATCAATTCGTCATCAAAACCAACGAAAATAACCTGTGAGATAAAACAGAATGCAAATGGATTTTTCCTGAAACAAACTGCATTCAGAGATCTTCTAAAAGATTAAGTTGCTCCGAATCTGAAAGCTTCGACAAAATATATTTGCTCATTTATGGTATATACGAAACAAGATATAATTAACCAACTTACAGAGGAGGTGGAAAAAATATGGTGGTGTGAAATATAATATATGGCTGGAATGCAACTATAATAAACCAGAGCCATACAATGATGAGCATACAAGAAAGGTATTCAACATATCGAAGAGAGTGTTGAAAACCGCATAAAGAAAGTGTGTCGCGAAGAAGAAGAAATAGTACTGAAGGGCTCTGGCTGGACACTCTTATTCGGTTGATAATCTACAGCCGAGAACGAGTGGATTCAGTTCACTCAACACATAGGCTATATATTGAAATCTTTTTCTTTTGTATGGATTACGAACACATGAAAATATTCACATTTCATGATATCGCAAATTGTATATATGCAAGGAGCTTAGGTAAGTGAGAAGCCTATTGATTGATGATATGATGAGGGATCTACATTGCTGAGAAGTTTATATCTGGGTTGCTGCACCTTTCATCATCGGCATGTACGTCAACTTCGTTCCTGGTTCCTGTTCCTTCTGACATGACGACAGCCGAACCATCTGGACCGGCTGGTGTATCATCTACAGAACTAACATTGGCTAATCGGTGTTACTTTTGCTGCAAGCACTGTGCCTTCAAGCTTACTGCACGATCACACGAAGTTTATAAGTGCCAGAATATTTGGTTTCATGTTCAACGAAGGAATGTGATTTGTAAAAGGATATAGACGAATAAGTATATTTGTAAGTGTTTTTGTTGTAATGGATTTTAATTAAAATTAGAAAAAACCAAAATACTTCAATATTTTATTTCTTATTTTAAAAATATTTCGTTTAAAAAGCAAGATATTGTTTTAAGCTAATTACTATTATGGTTATATAGGGCTTAAACTAACATTCCTGGAGCTAGAAATGTTACTTGCAAACTAAAATTTTGCGAGACAGCCTGCCTCCTAAGAGTTCGCAAATTATGATCACCTATGACTATAAATATCCACGCGTTTGCGAACCCGACTTGCTTTGCTACATAATGATTTAAAAATTATATATATTTGTGTGGGTGTGTGTGGTATATATATATATATATATATATATATATATATATATATATATATATATATATATATATATATATATATATTCAGATCTTGGCTGGAAATTATAAATTAATTTAATGCAGTACATCGCTTGCCTTAAAAAAAAACCTGCTCTTAAATATAGTATTCATAAGCCATTTATGCGCTGATTGAAAATAAATATAAAATACACTAACAATATTTGTGAAACTGAACGAGGGAATTCGCCAATTTCGCTTGGAAGTACATAAAGAACATGTAAGCACTTGCTTCGATATGAGGTTGTGGTGACCCAGTGGCTAGCACAACCGACCTCTAACCCAAAGGTTCTGGGTTAAGTCCCTACACCTTCATGAGAATTTCTTTTTTTTTTTTTTGTAAATATCACCAACTGTCATGGGAAAGTGTGAAATTTACATAATTTAAGTTCTTTAAACTTATTTTGTATTAGAAACACATTAAAAATATATTTTAAAGGGAGAGAAAAGAGAGAAAGAGAGAAATGAAGGGAAGAGAGAGAAAATGGAGGACTCCGAGAAAACCTATAGAATTATGGAGAAACAAGAGGGAAATGAAAAAGAGTGAGATAGAAAGAGATTGAATGAGAGAGACAAAAGAGAAAGAGAGAAAGCCAAAATGGAATGATAGAGCTTGAAAAACGACACAGAATTGTGGTATGACATCATGATCGTATGTGCCTTAGAAAGACGAGTCCAGTAATATATAACACTTAATGTCTTTAAACTTTTTAATTATAAAAATTTATTTAATTTTATAAAATAATAATTAAATTAATTATATTTTGTCAGCTCCTCGATGTGTCTGAGTTTCGGGGTATCTCAGCCTCATTGAGGTGATGCGTCAGCTACAACGAAGAGAAAGCACTTTTTCACACATTTTTGGGAAAATTAGAAATTTTTAAGGAAAATGGGGAAATTTTTAGGGAAAACCGAACATTTTGAGGGAAAAAAGGGAAATTTCGAGGGGAAAAGAGAAATCCAAGATGGCGGAGTCCACGATGGCAGTCGTTCCCTCGTCCCGACCCCCGACCCGCTGCCCCAGAACCACCATTATATATCTACTAATACTAATTACAAATTCTGAAACAAATGAAAATAAATGTGATAGTTGAAGTCTGGCTGTTTTTCTGAGAGGGCATATTTCTTTGGTGAATGTTTAGTTGTTAATTATTCATGTGTATACTTGGATACCTATTCATATCATGTTTATGAAAGTATAGATTTCACGATTATGTTAATTATATGATTATGTCACTAACCGATTACATTATATAACTGCATTCCCCTCCACCATACTCGACCTTCAACAGTTGACATCGAACATGTAACACATTAGTTGAGCATTAGTGTGTAATGCTCAACTAATGTGATCAGATAATACGATAGACAGCGAGGGTAAGTGAATGTGTAGGAATGCATTTCCTAGAATTTATTTATTTTTTTCAATATTGTGTAAGATACCTGGGATTCGAACAATGTACCTAATTCAAAAATAGCATTACACTAATTAATTACTCTCAACAAGGATACAAAGCAAAAATAAATTTTTGTTAACATCAAAATTAACATAATAATGTCTTCTGCCCAATAATTGAACCCAAATCCGAAAAGAACATTACATTTCTTGCTCTGAACAGAGCAAGGAATGAAATTTTAACTCAAAACTAAATTTTTATTGAATTCTGATATAAATCAATATTTGGTGTTTTGAACGAGAATCGTACTCCATAACCCGAAACTAACATAGCATTAAGTAACCCTACGAACTCTACAAATAATAAACAGAATCTCGTTAATTTCGGAAATAAAATAATATTACCTGTCCTGACCGAGAATCGAACCAAAATCCAAAATTTACATTTCATTAAGTAAGCCTAGTACCTACCTCACTCACAAATAAAATTTGTTTAAAGGAGGAAATGAAATAATATTACATGTCTGCGCGATAAATTAACTTAAATCCGAAATTAATGTTACATTAGGTAATTTTACATTACCTAGTAAACTCACAAATAATATTGTTTAAAATCGGAAATGAAAAAAAAAATTATGTGCCCTGAACGAAAATCGAACCCAACTACAAAATTGACATTACTTTTAAGTAAACGTAGTAAATACCAAAAACAAATAAAATTTGATTTAATATGGAACTAAAATAATATTACGTGCTCTGAGCAAGAATCGAACTCCATAACGCGAAATTAATATTACATTAAGTAAGCCTAGTAACTACCCATGTCACAACTAAAATTTAGTTTAATTATAAAATAAAATAATATTAAGTGACACCACCGAGAATCGAACCCAAATTGGAAACCAACATTAAATTAGATAAGCCTAGTCGCTACCAAAATCAGAAATAAAATCTGGTTAAAATCGAAAATGAAATAATACTACTTGCCTGGGCGAGAATCGAACCCAAATCCGAAATTAAGATTACTTTGTATGCCTAATACCTAGCAAACTCACAAATAAAATTTTATTGAGTTCGAAAATAAAATGTAACGTGTACTGAACGAAAACCGAACCCAAATCTGAAAATAACATTACATTAATTACCTTAAGCAGCTACCCAACTCACAAATAACATTACATTAATTACCTTAAGCAACTACCCAACTCACAAATAAAATTTGGTTAAATTCGGAAACGAAATAACATGTGGGCCGGTTTCACCAACGCAGCTTAAAATTTAAGCTCTACTTGAACACTGAATAAGCTGTGCCTAGCGCCTTGTATCGTTTTACCAATTTTAAGCTCTTCTTAAAATATTTAAGCACCTCTTAGTTTAGGCAGCCGAAATCGGATGCCTAACTCTTTAAGTTCTGCTTAAATCATTGTAAACAAATTAAAAGGAAAATGGCTACTACTGAAAAAGTTGAGTTGATAAACTCAAATGTGCTATAAAGTATTTAGTTTTATAAATGAAGATTTTTTAAATAAAAATAATAAATTATTGTGTGTCAAAGTTATTGAGTCTGGGTGCAAGTCTTTACTTGCTGAAATGACCTATGACGATGGTCGAAAACAGTTATATTTGTTTGTGTACATTTTGCACGTATTTTCAAGAGGCACACCCAATTAATACATAGGAAATTGAATGTAAAGGCAGGTAGCTGATTGGTAAAATATGAATTTATTGAGTACGCATAAGCTACGGAAGTACCTATTTCTAATAAATGGAAAAAATGTTTGCCTTCATTACACTGCATGTATGTACGATATGTAGGCCTAAAAATATATTATTACTTTGATAGGTTTTGAGAATGGACATAATATAATGCATTGTTTTACTACACATGACAATTTGCAGTACAAGTTTTGCACACATTCGACTTTGTTTTGAATTAGAAAAGTTAACGAGGGCCCAATTAAAGATGTCATACAGGTGTGACGTGATCATCATATTTATTCAAATTCGGGCACTGGGCGTTTCAAAATTGCTCATGAATATCATCAGTGTTATTATCAACAAACTATTGCAATTTAAGAAAGTTCATTTCTGGTTAGTGATGAAAGCCAAACCGAATCTTTAAAACATAGCAGTAATGTCATACGTAAAACATAAAACAGTTCTATTAAAGTAGAAAAATTCTGGATGGCCTTGTAGACTGTAGTAAATGTAGGCCAAGTGTTGTTTTTTGAGGGCAGTACGATTTTTACACGGAATATACATTACGTTTAGGGAATATTTAATCACTGCCTAAACAAGACAACAGTTTAAATTTTAAAGATTTATCATTAACCTAAGGTATTATTTTTATAAAACATTTAATATATATCTGCTTGAAGAAAGCTACTTAAATATATGTTACGAGTAGATTACCCGAGTAGATCAAATATAAAACAATTAACATTCTGACTAGTAAAAAACAGCCCAGGCCTAATATAGATCGTAACTTATGCTGCGAAAGATCACACTTCTTGGCTCTGATAATTAATAAAAACGATCATAAAACATCACAGAATTGCAACACAACACTCCCACGATAGTAAATCAGCCTCGAAAAATTAAAAACTCATCTATTCACGAACGTAATTATAACATAAATAAATTTCGGTACGCGTAATTAGTTGAACAAATCGAGTACACATATATTTTTCGTATAGTGACATTTGTTTTATTTGATTCTTATTATTCGCCAGGCAAACGATAAAGCTTTAATCATTTATTCTAAAACAAATATTTGGTTAGGATTCGTAATGCTCATAACAAATGTAAACATAACATTTCAGGGGAAAAAAATGTTTTTTTTTTCCCCCTTTCGTTGAAATCATACTCATTAGTTCGTCTAGCCACATGACCACAATGCGCCACTACCAATATGGGAATATTTTCTACTTGTTTCTTTAAGCAACGCCCAGCTAAGATTGAGTTTTATAATGGTGAAACACCTCGGCATCCTTAGAAGACACTTAAGCTTAAGTATCGCTTTGTTGGATCCTAGTTTAATCCTTGTTGGTGAAACCGGCCCTATATGTCCTGAACAAGAATCGAACCCAAATCCGAAAATAACGTTACATTAATTACCCCTAGCAGCTATCCAACTCACAAATAAAATTTGGTTACATTCGAAAATGAGATAATATTATATGGGTAAGTATGTATTTGATGAGTATGTACTTGGTGAATTTATAACTAACTATGCTTATAAAAGGACACAATGCATCATTCACCCTATCACTTATCTACATCGGGGGTGATGTGTATGATATCAATTTGTTGACTGTACATTTGGTCGATGAGAAATTATGAGTAACCTAGCCATGGTTATAAAAGAGCGGTGAAAAACTTTATTTTTCCGTATTTAATTGACTATATATTTTTGTAACAAAAGTTATCCATAATCTTACTATAGATATTCCCGAACAGAAACAACAATCACGTTATCGATATTTTGGGCTATATAAAACAGTTATGCAAATAATGGATTTATTTACTAAAAAAAGGGTTAAGTTTTCTCAAAAACATTTTTTCTTGTTATAAAATAACTTTTTAATCATTTAACTTTACTGTATATTTAGTTTCGGCAGACTGTTTGTACTTTAAATAAATAGGTAAAATCTCTCATTCATTTCACTCCTGAAAACATTTTTTAATCATATTAACAATACTGAAACACTGAACGAATTTTGGCTATTATATTTTATATATTTCCGTAGCATAACATTTAGGGCATAAGCCTATATTATATATTTTGTTAGTACAGTACATTTGATACTAAGACATGACAGATTAGGCATTCTACTCACATATCTGTACTGTAGTAAACGGAACTTATTGGCGCGCTATCAGAATATAATGATTTAAAAATTGACATAACACTACGAGTCAACTTGATTTTATCCAATGGGAAACAATCAGAAAAGACGAACACCAAACAAGACATATTGCAAATACAAAAATGTAACCAGTCAAATTTTATTGACGTACCTACTCGAATTCTACACTTTGGGACATGCGTTAAAATTAACAATAAATAAAACAATATTATGTGGTCTATTGAATTGGGCTGATTAACGTCCCCCAGTGTTATACCTTAAGGCTTATCAGGGGACGACTTGCAAAGTAACTGATGACCTAACTAAGATTAACACCCATGCCATGCCTGGGCGTAGAACCCAGAACCTCCCACACCACACGCCTGCGGCGCACCAACCGACTGCGCCATGGGAGGTCGGCAAGATGGTCTATAATCGTAGAACTCATTGAAAATTATTCTGCAATAATCATAAATTGATTGAGGATAAAACATTTTGTCTACTCAGATTATGCCGTAGAGTATTATTAAAAATAACTATAGTCCATTCCCGATTGGAAGCTACTTTAGAAAATCAACCTTTGAAAAAACACTCTAGGCATAACATGTCAACCCTGTTTTTTCAATAACCTGTGGTCCACATATATTTAACACTGTGGTTAACTTTAGAGTACTGTATTATTGAATAAATGAACCTTTACCTTATTATCTTCTATAACTTGTAATATTTATTTATTTTTTAAATATGAGTTAACAACAGCAAGAGCAGCGATGTGTCGGCAACGGCCGGTAAGAAATAGTTCACAGTTAAAATATAATTTTAACCTAGTTTTTTAGGATACCTTTTGTAAATTAAACGGTGCCTATTGAAAAACTGAAATATTTAGGTAGCCCCTATGGCAACATATCTCATTTTTATATTTTAAAATAACAGCGGAAAATATCGTGACCAGGCCGTAATGGTATGATGTTTTATTGCACGAGAAAGCAACTGAAAAACTGTCTGCTAGAATGGCGTGTCTCTCTCTCTCTCTCTCTCTCTCTCTCTCTCTCTCTCTCTCTCTCTCTCTCTCTCTCTCTCTCTCTCTCTCTCTCTCTCTCTCTTTGTCTCTTTCACACTCGGGAAATTTCACTTCACTAGTAAGGAACTAAGTTATTCATATTTTCAAGTGTAGCATATTTCATACTTATTACAGCAAAATAATGATTTTTTAATTTGTAATTTACAATACTATTTATATCTTTTAACTGTGAACGAAGTTAATTATTTCCATCCACGTCTGTTTATTTATCACAACGTTATACCTTTGCCCTAGGGGGTTTGAAACACAGTCGTGTAACGTAATTTGCCACAATCTCAGAAGGAAAATACTAAGTTCAACCCGATAAATTTCAATAAACCTAATAAACAGTAAGTAGCAATACATAGAAATATGAGCGGAATAAAAGTTATCGTAGGCTTATTTGTGTGCATGTTCACCGCTATCTTTTAAAGTTTGCATGACAAAAATGAGCAATACGAGTTGCGTGCTTGAATATAATGTCCCTTTTTCGTGTGACCGATTGTTCCTTCGTTTTAATATTTATTCCAACTGAGACCGTACTTTTAAAGAAATAACCCACCACATATCGATAACAAAAAAATAATTAGTACAGCTCTTTACCTCGCAGTCGCGGCAAAATACTAACGTGCATTACATGTATTGAGCTATGTTGTGGAAAACAAATATGTTAATGTAAAATAATCGTAAGAAATGTCGTCAATCCTGGCATTTTTAAAACGTCATAAAGCTGACCTAAATAATGTTAGAGGCCTTAAATGTGAATATTCGTACGAAATGGTTTTCAAAATAGACTTACGACAGAATTCTTTGAAAAGCTGTAAAAAGTAAACTACACATTTGACAGGTATAAAAGTAGAAGTCTCATTTTAATGTTAATGTTTAGGTGTAGCGAAATATACGAACACATGTACACACACACAATGGCATGCAAACGATGATTTTGACAGATGCTACATGGCAGTCACATGGCAATGTTTGTTTACATTTGGCGGAAGGATACGAAACGGGTCTGCACGTAGATATTTAGCAGGGATTGGAGAAAGTTGCTTCCAATGGGGAATGGACTATAGCTAATGCAGTAATGTAATATGTCTAATAGAGTTTCCAGTTTTGACAGATCTTATCAGAGTAGCACTGTAAACAGACTGACCACATAACCTTTCGCCACTATGTACTTTCCACTGGAATCTCAAAATACATGAACTAGAATAATTTACAGTAAGCCAATTTTAAATTAAATATGGGGGTTTTGTGTTTACTACTGGTGTGTATCTTTAACCATAGGCCTAAAAAAAAAAGCAGCTTTTGAAGTTAATGACGCCAAACTACCCAGACAAGCATTATTTAAGTTACTCTATGGCACTGACGCTATAAAACGATTTTTTTAAATAGGTTTTTAGTGCATAGTTTCGTTCCCGGATGACTTATGTATAACAACTCAGTGCAGTGCAGTTCCACATTACAAAGCCTAATGTTAACTGTTATGATACTTACATACACAAAACAAGTTCAAGAAGTTGTAATTGAGTGTGTTTAATACCAGCGATGTTTTTCTGCAGCCCTTCGACTTTTGTACATAATATATGTATTTATTTCGTTAGTCCAGTGGCCCTATAGTTAACCTAACTAGCCTACCCATATGTTTCTTGCTTTCAGCAAACATCCATGTAATTTCTTAATAATATATGTGGCACATTTCATGAATGTTATTGACACTCAGTGACAGTGTCATGAACTTCTGTCCCGGCTTTTGTTTGGTACCAGAAGCAGGAATGTGAGACTATACAACAGTCTTGCTTAATCATCAAGACGGAAGTAAAAATTTCTAAATCTTGGTCAAATCAATTTTTTAACTAAATTTGAAAATAAAACGAGATGTAAGTTTCTTTATTCAGCTAGGTATTGAAATTTTAGTAATCTGGTGCAGTTATGTAATGTTCGGTACAGCCAGTCAATTCTTGTGAGCGAAAAACTACTAAGTGATTTTGTACTACCTAGATGACAATTGTTACGCTGCTAAACTCAGTAAAATTGCAGCCCAATATGATTTTACAACACTTGTTGCGAAAAAACAATTCACGTGAGAGTATCCTGTAAAAACAGAGAAATAATCGAAACGTCATACCAGCGACTGTGATGTGCTTATAATGGGCGAGAACAACGTTGATCGAGTATTTTACTGTGTTGCAACTGAAGTTATAGGTACACAGTATAATATCAAACACAGGGTTTTCAGTAATGGCATTGTAAAAACATTACTCTAAATTTTAAAAATTTTTTAAAATCTCACTAAATCGGACACGCGGACACATATAACAAACCCTTACACAAACACAGGCCTGAACATACGTCTCCACATAAAGATCAAGATAAACAGTTGAGTTTGTGATAAATTCCAATATGTACGTAAGCCAATTTGAAACTAATACGACACTGCAAAAGCTAATATTACGTAGTGTATCGTATTATAATATTACATTTATTCCAAAATAATTCGCTATATTTTATTTTCACTATGCGTATTTTTGCACTGCTGATAGGAGACAATTTTTTACTAAAAAATGCTACAATTACTTCCTTGATAATTAGCTGACATTTCCTTATTTAAAGAGAGATGCCATTCTGATTTGTTTTATATACATTGGCAACAGTTGCTCTCAAATACTGGAAACATTAAATGAGATAAACTATACGTTCGTAAACAACACCATTGCAAAACAAGTTACCTTCTGTAGCTATTTAAAAGTAATAAGAGATCATTTTCTCTCTGTTCGCAGTGATTTCAATCTATTTTCGGATTTTAAAATAAATGTCTAAATTAATAAAAAGAGAAACATTTTAAATTATTGGTGAAAACCTGCATAAGTGTTAGATTAAAATTCTTGTCGAAACTGTATCAGACAGCATGCGCGTACAATAAGTGTTCAAATGAATTTTAGAACAGTGAGGAAATATGAACATGTTAACGAATGGATGCCACATTCGTTGCCAGGAGCCTTCAGACCACAAAGTTTCTAGTTCGAATCTCGGTTTGGCCACTGACGTGCGTATGTCGTTCGCAGCTGGTAATTTAGGTTAGTGTGAAAGACTGAATTTTAATATCTCAGCTAATATTATGTTGAAAAAATACACACCTTTTCCCAGAAGTTTTAAAGATGTTACCACGAACTGAGCGGCCCTAGCCCCTAACCGAAACACATTTCTGTGTACAGTAATAAAACTTATATTCTTTAGAAACTATAAATAAGAATAAAAGTAGTTTCATTCTGTTAATGAAATAAACTAATCGTAATACGGGGACTGAAAATGTATAATTGACGCAAAAAGTAGCTATTGTAAGTTTTGACACATGTATTAAAGTCATAAAAAGACTTTGAACTATATTACTTGCTAAACGTATTGTTATCTCTTTATGTTGCAGTATTTTTGCAAATGTTACAGCTTCCATGTCTTTGTATCAACGCTCCAATTTGTATTTATTTTTTAACATTACAGCGCCAACACTAGAAATGAGGCGATACTAATGATTTCCACGACTGAACTGCAAATTCCCTTCACAGGCTTCTGTGGTCGCTCACCACTATGTCACGCAAGACGAGAAGTTCGAGACAACGTGAAATACTCTGTAGTTCAAAACACTCTTATGCCCAAAGCGTACTTTGCAGTATTGTACATTAAAAGAGACAATTTAATTTAATTAGAAAGTATAAACATTAAGCCAATAGCAAATGCACTAATCAAACACAAACGGAATTATTTACCCAGCAATATAAAAACATTTACTGTTTTTTTAATGGGAAAAACACATTTTCTCGTATAAAATGTCTGTGCGGAAAAAATTGCGTGTTTTAAGTGGCAAAAATTAATATTTTAAATGATAATTTACACTTTTTAAAAATACCGTTCTGAATGTTTTAAGTTTCTTTTGTGTGGCGAGAAAATTGCGCTTCAAAAGAGCGTTTTTTTGCAATTTCCTAGTGAAAATTAACATTGGTATTAAATTTAGGCAAAATTACTCCCACCGACTCTAAAAAAGTAAAAATACAAACATTTACTGACTATAACAAAAAAAAAAAACATCCAAATGAAGTTAAATTAAAGTAAAATAAAAACGTACTCATTTGCAAATCTCGAATAAGAAAAAAAATTATCTAAGCTAAAAAGATCAATATTTATAAGTAATGGCATAGGATTTATTTACGCGCCGGTTAGGGTGTACCCTAGTTACTGTATGAAAGCTTAGCTTCAGCTGGCGTCGAATTTGGTGCACTCTGGTGCCAGTCTTAGAAAGCTTAGCTTCGGACGTCTTTATTGTAGACACGTACCTTTTTCTAAACTACCTTATTCTAAGTGTTATGTGAAGTTAAAGCTCGAAGGTAGGGTGGGATTTTATTGCGTCTCAGGACTAACCCTTACGCCTACTAGGAAAATCATGCAATGAGACATGCATCGTGGCAAAGAGGGATTAGGCAGCCATGGCCTGCACTTTGGGGCCATGACTACCTCCCTAACTGTACTTAGAGCTAGTACATGACTACCTCCCTAAGTGTACTTAGAGCTAGTACATGACTACCTCCCTAACTGTACTTAGAGCTAGTACATGACTACCTCCCTAAGTGTACTTAGAGCTAGTACATGACTACCTCCCTAAGTGTACTTAGAGCTAGTACATGACTACCTCCCTAACTGTACTTAGAGCTAGTACATGACTACCTCCCTAAGTGTACTTAGAGCTAGTACATGACTACCTCCCTAAGTGTACTTAGAGCTAGTCTTAACTAGGAAGAGCAAGGGAAAAACCGTCAAGAGAGACGTAAAAATTTACCGTTGCGACGGAGAAGTAAAAATTCAAAAATTATTGCATGCATTAAATTAAATTAATTAAACTAGAATGCTACAAGAGACAGAGTGTATTGAAAACATGTTCTTAGTCAATAGAAGTGGAAGGACTAGTTTAGAGGTGCCCGCAGACCATTCAATTGCGGAACAGCTATTGTGGACTAGGCTCGCAGTGTAACGCTCCCACTACTATAAATATTACATATTCTATTCTGACTCTACTGTCGACGCACATCAGACAAGCAGGAAATACACGGATAAGAAAGCGTGACTAGGTTAATTAACTCATTTTAATTTATGTGGTCACAAAACAGCTGTTGTAAGTGCTACTAACTAAACCTTGTGCCAAATAAGTAATGTAGAAGTGTTCAAAATGAAATGCACATTGAAATGGTTCGTATTAAAATAAACGTAACTTCAAACATTGGGAGTATACCTTCTCTGCATTCAAGTCTTTCATACGTTCTTGATATTAATTCTGAAAGCCTATAGAAACATCCCAGGGTATTGTGGAATTATTTTAAAAATAATTTGACGAAATATGTTTACAACTCGTGTCATTTCGGGCCAGTAATACGAGAGAAGTGAACTTTAAAACAGACGGAATGAAGAGGCAGGCCAACGTGCTGCTATCTGTTGAGTAACACAGTCGGCTCATAACACGCCCTGCCACGCCATCCGTCAGCGAGCTCCAGAACACTTTTAGCTAGAAAAAATAGCTCTCTTGTGTACAACAAATTTCTTTTGTTTTGTTTTCTTTTGTGTTTTGTTGTACTGTATTAATAGAAAGAAGAAAGTGAGACGCGTGTGGGTAGTTTTTAAACAATTATCACGTTCTTCCACGCCACATAAGCCATTTCCAACTTCAATTATTTGGAATCAGTAATAGCAGAATAACGGTTTTGCAAAAGTCGTTGGTGAGTTGTTGTTGGCGAATGAAACTAAAAGTATTTAGCGAAGCAAAAATTCTGCGAATTACTTTTATTTTCAGTATTAACATATTATCTGTAATGTCCAAAAAGTGATGAGAAGAATAATTCCCGTCTCGCAAATGTTACCACAAATTCGCTGTATTTAATAAATTTAAAAAAGAGTAAACTAATATTTCATTTTCTGCAAGGTTTTCTCTTTTGCTTTTATAACCTACACGTTTTTTTAGACAGATGTCGGTCAATAAATACCTTAATTTTTTTTTAGCGTTACAATGACAAGTGAATTAGCTGAGTGTGTGTTAGTAAAATAAAATACACAGCCACCACTGCACGCATTGGCTGAAGGCGAAAGGATACATAAACGAAAAGTAAACATTAGTGCTACTTTCTTCGAACTGTCGAAATCTTGCCAAGTTACATGAGATAGAGCATACACTACATTTTCACAGTTCTAGAAAAGTAGCGCAGCCACAATGATGTATCTTTCCGCCACAGTTGTTCTGCCAATGAAAAAGAAAACCAATGTATGTAAACGGATGATATGATCAGTGCCAGTCCAAATGTATTTTCATTCTGTTATACACAGAAGAAAGTATAATGTGGCAACAGTACTAATGTTACAAGTACAGTAATTTCCTGTGTTATCTGTGAGTAGTCATTATATAATATTGCTGTTACTGTAATGTGATTGTAACATTAAGTACATGTGTAATAATGTTACCGCTTACCGAACTGTCGATATTAAGGTTGTGTTTTTGTTGCGGCAAAACTAATTTTGTGTTGAATTAATGTTAACACTTATGTTAAAATATTTTACTCTACACTATTATTTGTGAATGTTGCACCACCCAAAAAGAAATGCCCGAATGAATCCAAACTGGACGTGCAGAACAGTGTACCAGAAATAAGTGATTACGTTTGCAGAGATATGGTCTAGACGTAGGCCGAGCAACGCCCTCTCTTGTGTTACCGGAAAGGACAGTGTTACGCCAAGCTGTCAGTGAAGAGCTGTCATACGATGTGAAAGCAAGTGCCAGTATGATTGTCAATGTAAAAGGACGCGATATCAGCATGTGAGTGAGTTAGAACGGGGCAGAGAGATCAGTCTTCGGGAAATGGGTTTGTTATTCGATGACATTTCGGCTCGTACAGGGCATGCTGCTACGACAGTGATGTGTGTGTGGAACCAGAGGATAGCAGAGGGTCGTACGCAACGACGAGCAGATACTAGACCATGCAATGTGACTACTGCACGGACGGGATGACCGCCATCTTGTTCACACGACCGCAACTGACCTTAGAGCCTCATCCATAGTGTTGGCTCTACACTGGAACACTGCAACGGCTGTAAACCTGTCTGCGTCGACGGTTCGACGCCGTCTGCTGCGGGTTGGACTGGTAGAACACATGCCATTCCGTCGGTTTCCATTGTCCAGAAACCACAAACGCCTCAGACTGCAAATGGGCACGTGAATGCCGTCACTGGCGTGCTGAGTGGCCAAATGTAATGTTTTCGGATGAGTCCCGCTTCAACCTGTCCTACAGTGATGGCCGCATACTTGTGACCTCAATCTAACAGCCTGCATTGTGGAGCGGCATAGTGACCAAATGCCAAGCATGATGGTGTGGTGCGCCATTGGATACAAACTGCGTTCTCGAGTCGGGTATTGAAGGCAATATGGACAGCAACCGCCACTTCAGGGGAGCCATAACATCTGCCCTTTCTTCAGGAACTCCGCATACCATATTTTAGCAGGGCACTGCCCAGCCACATGTGGTGAGGAATGTGCAAGCCTTTTTCAATGAACTATGGGTACCGCTGCTTCCCTGGCCTGCACGTTCGCCTGACATGTCACCCATCGAACATGTCAGGAATATGGTTGGTCGGCTACTTGTTAGTCATTGACATCCATCAACCACTGTTAATGCTTTGTGGACATGCAAACAAATCGTGTGGTGTTAGATTCCCCAGGAACATATCAGGTCATATTTGATTCCATGTCACGACGTATAGAGGCTCTGCATCACGTGGGGGCTTCATACCGTACTGAATTCTCCAGGACAGAGATCATGTACAGTTCTGTAATACGAATAAATTATGTATTGCCATGTACCTAATCTGTATCATATGACGTTCATATCAATCACATGTAAACCTCTTGGTGTTGCATTTTTCACAAACAGTAGTTTTCTTCGTATTAAAACATCTTCCGATGTAAAATAGATTAGGTACAAATATTATATTTACAAAAAAAAACATTTTAGCGCTGAGGAGAATAGAACATGGGCCTCTAAGTATGCGTGGCAATTTCTACTTCGCGAAATCCTATATCTTAATAATTTGCTCTCATCCAAAATGGCTGAATGTGTTTGATATTGTGCGTATTCTAAAAGTTAATAACAAGAAACTGGAGTTATCTTTCATTATGTGGAAGTACTTTATGTTCTACAAATATATGCATTTTTTGCACGCGTAAATAGATTTTCAGGGTATGAAAGCAGATCTAAGTTACATTTAGTTCTCATTTTATGCTTTAAATTTTATATATAGTGATTTAATTTTAGGAGGTCGTCGCTGTTGACTATTATCCGCCATTTTACAACGTCAAGTCAGTGTAAACTTGTGTGCTGAACGTTATTTTAATATCTGTAACACAAATATTTTGTTTCTTGCTGTTATTTTTATCGGAGTACCAATTTTAGGCGGGATAACCTTACTTAAAGGCTTTATTAACATGAACATTTCAACAGTTTAGTTGCGTTACAGTAATATAAGATTTCTGTAAATGGTTAACACTATATACTTTTTCACAGTATTGTTATTTGTCCTAGAACATGAACGTTGAAATCAATGGTTCAGTAGTAATTTTTTTGTTACAGCATCACTATACTGTTATATATGTAACCAAGTTATATTGCTCTGGAGCACTGTTCATTTTATTGCGGCCTGATAGGTTGTTGTTGAGGCCGGAGGGGGGGGGGGTGCTTTAGTTTAATGTTTTCATGAGTCAGCATTGTTCTGCTGGTCTTCTTACGAGATGGTACCATTTTAGGTACATATTGTTTTGATTGAGCAGTGGAAAATTTCGCCCTTACAGAAGTAAAATTCGAAATGATATAACCAGGAAAGCTGTAACTTCACCGTAAAAACAAGATGTATTAAATATATTGCTGCTTGTATCGATGCGAGTAATAAATACATCCGGTAGGTAAATATTTTTACCGAAGTTAAACATACACTTCTTGGATTATCCATATGGAACACTTTTTTTTTTCCATCATGTACATTCTAATAACTGTGTCAGAACGTATAATTTACAATACATACTAACTTACTGTTTGCAACTCCTGAACACCTGCTGTTTCACGACGATTATTTAACGATCATTTCACTAGAATCACATTTGTTTGTCTTTGATCGAAAAAAAATTATTAGCAGAGTCATTGAGAAAAAGTAAGCACTATCTTTAGCATGTTCCTTGAAAGCAGCAAACATTTATTCAGAAAATGTGTGTGTGTGTGTGTGTGTGTGTGTGTATATATATATATATATATATATATATATATATATATATATATATATATATATACTATTTCCTGTAAGCACCATTACAGAATATGGTGGATAAAGCCTTTTTACGAAGGGGTCCTTATGTGCTGATAATAATGCATTTTACTCAAGAATATGTTTCAAAAAGGCACATACGACAAATATTCCTTTATAAAAGTAAATACAAAACAATTGCCTAAAATTAAATTTTTTTAACAAGAGGAAGACACTCGCATAATCATGACAGTAGTAGGACCGTGTCGGTTCTGGGCCACTGGGAAACAAGTGCCATTTGACTAACCTGGGAGAAGGTCTGGGACAGGAGGATACTAACGGGTGCTATCCCTTTTGGAGGGAGGATAAAAAGTGCAGGCACATGCCTCCCCCAGCCATCCACTCCCCGCCCCTGAGAGGTATGCTGTGATTGGCTGGTGGGTCCCCCAGCCTCTTCTGAGCTAGTAAAAGACACAATATTACGACAAACCTTTCTCGGGTAATAACCAGCAGAATGAATCCGTCTCCGATTCATGGCAGGATGAAATCTGCAAAAACATGTAATCAATATTGTTAATTAACGTAAAAATTGATATAGTATGCAAAAAGTAATTAAGCTATTAATACAACACAGATACATACCTCAAGACAAGGTAAGAACACAAAAACCGAAAACAGAAATGTCCAGGATCAGCCCACGCGTACTAATTTAACCTACTCGCTCGGCATTTAACATGCGAATGGGAAACTCCACGGCAGCGCTCTGTAGCTCTAACGCTGCCGCTACATGCAGGACCTTATCACCGGATGTACTTCAGGTCCCCACCAAGCCGCCACTTCCGAGCGATAAAAAACTTCCAGGCGATAAACAACTTGGGTTACAAACAAGCCAATGCACTGTCGTAACTGATAACAACATCGTGTTACATGCAACACACACACAAGTGCAAACGTGTTGGCCAACATAAACATAGACTGTGGGTAGCATAATATCAAAACTGGCACAAGGGATATTTGGCCAATACATGTTTACTCTTCGGAGGTCAGTGCACAACTGAGCTCTGACGAGGTGTGGAGCAATCATACCTGATGTCAATCACAATGGTAAGGTCAATTATGCCTTAGCCATTTTATAAGTATAGTAAGTCATAATTTTCGAACTGGTAAAAACTATCACTCAGCACAGTTCATGTAAATTCTTTAATTTAATAAAAAATAAATATTTTTGGCTTGTGTTGTAATTTTTAGTTCACCAAGTTTGAATCTCGGTCAAGACATGTGAAATTATTTAATTTTTTTAATTTAAAAAGAATTATTTTTGAATTATTTTCCTGATAAAGTTTTTTAATGTAATGTTAATTTTGGTTTACTGACTTCGAATCTTGGACAAGATAGTTAATATAATTTTATTTTCGAACAGTGTACAAAATGATTTTTGTGTTGGATTCATGCTAAAAGTGATTAATTTAATATTATTTTTGGTTTACTGACTTTGAATTTCGGACAGAACACTTAATATTATTTGATTTGTGAATTAAAAAAAAAAATATTTTTGACTTGGATTCCTGGTTAAGATAATTAATGTAATGTTATTTTTTACTGCCACCTTCTAATCTCGGACAGAGCACTTAGTATTATTTTTATATTTTAATTTTACAAATGTTTATTTTGATTTGAATTCCTGCTATGGCTGCTCAATGAAATGTTATTTGGGAAATTAATATATTTTTTGGAAAATTTTGAAAGTTTTCGGACTTGGGAGGTTGTAAATTTGCCTACCAGGCAATGCAGTTGTGTAATTTTAGGAAATTTTTGAAATTTTTTGGACCTGGGTGATTGTGAGTTCGACTAGCGGACAGGACTCTTAATGTAATAAAATTTTGTAAATACCAGGTTCGATGTCTGGATGGGTTATTTATGAAAATTTTGAGAATTGCACATTCAGAATTGATCATTTTTACGAGAGCTGCTCCAGCGATGTGACATCGCCGAAGTCCCTCGCTCAACTGACATGATTTAGGTCGGCTGATAATGTGTGAAAACACTTTAATTGTGTATATGATGTAATTGGATAATAATGTAATGACTGATTGTTCTTATAAAACTGATGAGTGTAATAGATTACTGACTATGATGTCTGACAAATGCAATTATTTATTTTTAGAATACTGGGTTCCATAATCGGACAGGGCACTTAATTTAGTTTAATTTTTGAATTTTTTTTAATTTTTGGATGTAGTAAAAGCTTGGATATACCGACTTCGAGTTTCGGACAATGAACTTATTATATTTTTCGAATTTAGAAAAATATTGTATTTTTTAGTTGGATTCCTGCTGAAGGTAATTAAAGTAATGATATCTTTGGATTATCGAGTTTGTGTCTTGGACGGAGCACTTAATTTTTTTTTAATTTTGGGAATTTCGAAGTTGTGTACTGATTTACTTGATCACGCAGCAACTGCATGTTCACAACATAGGTTGAGTGGTTCTTTTCCAGGAAACTCCAGGAAGTGCACTTACATTTATTAATGCTATCATGCATGTACACTCTTCGAAGAGAAAGGAATCTGTTATGCAAACATAAATTTCATCTCTTCAGCAAATGCAGAGAGACTTGCATGATAATTCATGATCAGATACATTACATCTTACTTAGTGTGGAGGAAGGTAATGCACTTAAATACACACACTTACCCATGCACACAAACTCATGCGCACACAGCAGTCACTCAGCACACACATTTAACCATATACACACATGCACAATTACACATACACACATTCATGCATACACACACACAAACAAACACACTTTCACCATCCCATTTGGAACTACCCGAGATATCAAAACAATGTAGGATGGAGAGCCAACAGGACGGGATCACTCACAACAGGTGCGGATTCATACTGAATTCCGATTCCTGTTCATGATACTTAATTATTATTTGCACAATGAGACAATTTACACATCATAACCATAAAACCAGCTCTCGACTAACAGAGTTGACATATACCAAAAGGTATTTGTTTTTCATCTTCAGTCGAATACCGTAATTTGTTTCTCTTTCACCTTTATTCCAAAATTGCATGCATGCAAATCATTATCACACATTAGTTCGATCCGTTTTTTGTCATTGGCTATTTACTAGATGAATGCTTCTCATTGGTCAATTAGTCACATACGTTTAACTGTCAGTAAACATCAAAAACCTGTGTTTGGCTATTTAGTCGCATGAGCTTTATCAAAATATTGAAAGTTTCCATATGAATATAAATATGAGAGACTGATAAATACTCCTCACGTTGATTGTTGGATAAAACCACTAAACTTTATTTTATGAAACTGAAAAATAAAATTGTATCGAAGATGTTAGGTTAGGCTTACTTCGGGAATCTTGATCACTCACCTATCGCGAGTAAAATGTGTGTATTGGCTATACAAATAATAATTATTTAACAAGACTGTTAACACACAAGTAGTAGTATTTGTATAGCAATTCAAGAACCATACAGGTAATTAGAGATTTATTTAATTGCATATCAAGTGAATTATTCAGAGTAAAGGTGTAATGAATATCCAAATGCAACTACTGTGAACATAATGAGCTAAAAACCAACTACCCATCAACCGATGAAACACAATGAAGAAAGATGGTAGACAACTCAAGATTATTTATAAGTACTATTTTCGTATTGATTAACTAACATGATTAATTTCACTCTTAGTACACATCTTACCATAAACAAAGCTAATGCCTGACTAACAATGTTTGATATTATGTATAACTTATATGCATACAATATTGTAATGCACTTCACAACAAATACATAAACAATATACCATTCCAAACCTAATGTATTCTATCTACAATATCTGTGCCGCATTCATAGTCTCTCTAAAAATATATCACAGGGCTTTGAATAACAAAGAATTACCTATCACACCTACTCAGTCATCCATCAGTCTATCGTTATCCCTTGAAGGGAAAATAACACTGTCCAAGACTCCGAAAAGATACAGGTGACTGTTACACAAACATTTGTCTTCACATTTACGATATAATAACCTTACAAATATAATTAATTAATCTATAGTCCATTACCCACTGGAAGAAACTTTCTCGGAGCCCTGCTAAATATCTACTTACAGGTCCGTTTCGTATCCTTCCGCCAAATGTAGAAAAATGTTGCCATGTGTCTGCCATGTAGCATCTGTCAAAAATCAATGTTTACATATCATTGTGTGTGTACATGTGTTCGCATACTTTCGCTGCACCTAAAAATAAACATTGAAATGTGACTTCTACTTTTATACCTGTCAAATGTGTTGTTTACTGTTTACAGCTTTTCAAAGAATTCTGCTGTAGGTCTATTTCAAAAACCATTTCGTACGAATATTCACAGTTTAGACATATAACATTATTTAGGTCAGCTTTATGACGTTTAAAAATGCCTGAATTGACGATAGTTCTTATGGTTATGTTACATTAACATATTTGTTTTCCACGACACAGCACATTGTACGTAATGCACTATTACAACTTTGGGGCAATGAACTATAGAATTTAACTTTTTGTTATTGATATGTGTTGCGTTATGTATTTAAAAGAGCGGCCTCAGTACGAATAACGAATGGATAATTAGTCAAACGAAAAAGAGACATTAAAATCAAGCACGCAACTCATGTCGCTCATTTTGTGTCATAAAAACTTAAAATTTAATGGTGAACATGCACACAAATAAGCCTACTGTAACTTTTATTCCGTTCATATTTATATGTATTGCTACTTACTGTGTATTAGGTTTATTGAAATTTATTAGGGCTGAGCTTGATTATTTTGTTGGGGTTGGTGGTAAATCACGTTACACGACTATATGTCAAAAACTTAGGGAAAAGGTACAATGTGATAAATGAACAGATGTGGATGTAAATAAAAAAATTTCATCATAAAAACAGTTCACATATAAATCGTGTAAATAGCTCACATCAAATATTTGAAATCACGCACACACACAGATCCATCATAACGATCACCACGCAGCCACGTCACGCTATTTCACATGCAGCTGTTAACGAAACACGCCATAAAAGTATATTTATTACTGCTACAGAAACACAGATTTATCACATCATCATAACTTGATTAGGTAGGTTTAAAAAACACAACATCTACAAATGTGATGTGGTAATTTGAAGTTTTTTTCGGAGTAAGAATAATTTATGCTTCATTTGGTAAAAATGCAACACGCCATGTCATGGCTCACCACGTCTGCCAACTTCACTTAGTTTCTGTCCTGCCATCATATCTAAATATATTAAAATAAGTATTCAAATATTAAAATCTCTTTTCAGTTGTAAATTACAAATTCAAAAATCGTTATTTTGCTGTAATATGTATGAAATATACTACAATTGAAAACATGTATAATTTAGTTATTTACTAGCGAAGTGAATCTTCCCGAATGTGAAAGAGACAAAGAGAGGAAAGAGCAATGAGCATCGCACAGCAAACAGTAGCTTTCTCGCTCAATAAAACAACACCGTACCATTATGGCTTACTAGCGATATTTTCCGGTGTTATTATTAATGATAAAAATGAGATATATTGCAATCGGAGCTACCTAAATATATAAATATTTCAATAGGCGCCATTTAATTTACAAATAGTTTACTAAAAAACTAGGTTAAAATAATATTATATCTGTGAACTATTTCTTTCGGCCATTGCCAACACGTCACTGCTTTCGCTGTTGTTAATTCACATTTAAAAATAAATAAATATTAGAATTATAGAAGATATTAAGGTAAAGTTTCATTTATTCAATAATACAGTACTCTTAGAGTTAACATAAGTGTTATATATTTGTGGAATACAGATGATTGAAATAAAAACAGGTTGACATGTTATGCCTATAGTGTTTTTTCAAAGTTTGATTTTCATATGTCACTTCCAATCGGGAATGGACTATATTTCATTTAATTTTTTTAGTTTTTACATAGTAATAATAATATTAAAAATTAATTAAAAGCAATGTTAAGAGAGTGAGACTACAGCCATTATTGCTGCTAGGGGGTGCATATCAGCGACAAGAAATTTGTTCCCTACCACCCTAGCAGATCACAAGTACTTAATATATATAAATTTCAAACAGCCGAGGGGATATCCATACAACCATTGTCATTAACAACTTTACTGTTCGCTACAAATCATGAATAACAATATATCGCAATACAACAAAAATAAATAGATCTTGTCCATCACACACAACCCTACACAAATATCTCAACAGGCGAATTACTGTTACAGATCGTTTTGTCAACAACTCATACAAGCCACTATTTCTAGGGTAAAAAGTAAATATCCATTCTTACTATACTTTCCACATACAGACAGACACATGCAAGTGCATGCACGCACACACACACACACACACAAACATCTCTATGCATTCTTAAACTTCATTGCTTGCTACCACTATGGTTTACCTAAACACAACTGCTTTTATGAAACAATTTATTTCAGAGGTGTATAAAATTTGAATGAAAAGTTCTATTTTATGTAAAAATAAAATTGTGCTAGAGGAATATGGGTTATTCTGAAGTATAAGGTCTCAGTCGGGTTGTTTAAGTCGACTGAATTTAATGAGACAAACATCCGAATTGAGGATTAAGAAATAAGGAAAGTGTTTGGTGCCTTTATTTATTTCTCATACATATAAAATTATTTCTTGATTTTTACACATTCTGTTCTGTCAATAGTTAATTTAAAGAAACAGAGACCTCACCATATCACCGTATTATTATATTATTTATTTATTATATCGACTAGCTTTCCCCATCGCCCAATCATAATTTAATGAGATGCCGACAAATTGTATAGCCCGAAATGCCGAATACCAATAGAAAAGAGTTTAAAATAACTTGTAATAACTTTGTCATGTCACACTCGCTGCTAAAAACAATAACAGACAAAACATATATTTCTAAATATTCTAACTTGTAATATCCCAATTTCATAAACAAAACATAACAACAATAATTAAGTACAACATATTGGTTATACAAATCACATCCCTTCATTTCACCCATGACAACAAAACAACCCTATAAGCATTCCTGTGAAATATTCCAGCGAATTATTGAGATAAAACATATCATCACAATCATCATATCCTCATGTCATGTCATCAACATAAAATCATATTATATTATCATATATTCATAATATCAGCATATCTTTATCATCACATAATTATCATAATATCATCATTGCATCACATGATATGATCTCAACGTCCTATAGAGTGTCAAAGAAACTGCTACTGAAGATAGATAAAATGTCCCATTTCACATATATTAAGAGAGGTTTTCGATCCTTTATTCACAGATGACTATATACTGGAAAAATAATTTCATCAAAAAGTCTCGTATGTCTCTTATAATTAACATTTAAATTTCCAGAGATGTACATCACAGTAACTACCCCAAACACATATATACATATATGTAATGTTATTATATCATCAGAGCTTACAGTTGTTTTGTATATATCAAGACATTTCATAGAACAGGAAGAAAAAACGTATATTTGGTGATAAAATTAATAAAACATTAGTCCTCCATACACTTTATCTTTATTTCACACGCATAACAAAAATGCATAGTAGTAATCACATACACTTAAACATATTTTTCATTCAAACAAAAATATTTATGCTATACTCTAAATTGATAGTACAAATCATATTGTGAACAGTCAAGGCATTCTTATTCGCACATACAGCATTGCAGTTAACGCGTATTTAGGTCTTGCAGCAGATGGCAAATGGACAGTTATTATCTTCATGTTGTCTGGTGCTAGATCTAGTCGTGAATGTCTTGCTGCAACACTTGTACTTAATTCCCAATGAACGACAAACATTACCTTTGCAAATCTTTTATGTCGAGACAGCTTATCACTGCAGGTAAACACAACATCGTATTTGTCATACTGGAATGCCTTGTATGCTGGACTGAACAGGCAATGGCTGCTTTCAATTTGAAGTGCACTTGTAGTAAAAGTATTTCCACAGTAGTAACATTGTTTCTAGCGACTCTTCGGGGAAGTCCATGCTATCGCTGATGATGTTACAGATGGTAAGTCATCAACCATTTTTGTCATATTGTAGCAGTAGCACTAGATGATTCTGCCTTCCATCACGATCTCCGAAGAAGTGAAAAAATTTCTGCAGGATGCATGCTTATACCGTTTTCACAACAGAACAATTACTGTATGTTATCTATTTCATTTATCTCAGCATAGTGTGCTAAAAAATGATTATATAAAACCGTTATGCTTGATGCAGTGTTATACGAAGTACAATCAATCAGTTCTTTATCTATCCTGTGAAGTCATCCTTCAAATAACCATTCCTCTTCACACTTATACATCTTTCAGTGTTAGATGTGCCTATTTTCTTGTAAACCCATTTTATTTCTTGATTTGTATACGTCAGAAGGAATTCTCTACATAGTTAGGCAAGCAACTTCAGTGACTGTATCGAATGCTGCAAGTGATTTTAAGCTTTTTATATAACACTTTAGCCAATATATTAACTGAGCTTTCATAATTGCTTGCTTGTGAAACATTTTTTTGCAAGATGGTTTTGAATATACTTATGGCAAATGAGTTATTTTAAGAAATATATGTTTTTACATACATACATATGGTAATTCACATTTTTTACAAGAATAAAAAAATATATATCAGTTACAAATTTGTTCATACTATTTTTTTTGTATACCTGAATTCTACTTCTCAGAGAATCTTAATGTTTTTGAAGGGCAGAGCATCATCATCTGTGTAGATAAACATGGTGGACCTATAGGATAATCAGCTACTGTTTTAGACACTGAAGGATGAATCCTTGGAGAAGGAGACGCTACTAACATACCTTCTGATGGAGTACGTATATTGTATTTCCTAGTGCATGAACAAACATCTGCATTATTTATACAGTCTAAGTTGAACTGATATGAATATTTTTGGAGAAAATCTATCTTCTCGATGCAATTTTTGCCTAAATATACAACACAAAATTGATACACATAGTATATCCTTTATCAGTAAACTGCTAAGTATGTCTTTCTTTAGACTTCTATAATGGTGTTTATCATCGCAAGATTCTCTGTAGTTGTTGTCCTTGGGGTCTCCGGGCATGTCATAGGATGATGATAGTTTCGGAACACATAGCTGAATGCCACAGTTACTATCCTCGCACACGAAACTGAATAGTTTCTTGGAGGTTTTGTATATTGAAAGTTTGTTCCACTGAATACGGAAATGTATGTTCTCATGCATTTCAAAGTATATCGAGCTTTAAATATCACTACACGCATTTTTAAAGGTAATGCCATCGTGTACACAATGTATACTTTCATGCCTGTAGTGGTGGGAAGGGTTGGGTTGTATATTATGCAAGGTATCGAGTCGGTATTAGTATGATTCGACGGATCACTTCTTCATAAAATGTTTCGTTACCTTGGTATCCAGGCTCTATGGTGTCTGGGTTGGTCAGTGGCTGGGAAAGTGTTAATTGCATCTCGGTAGACTGTCTCGGGACAGGTTTGCTATGTAGTTCTCTGCCGTGCGAGGTCATCGCGATGTGTTATCTGATGACTGTATGGCAAATAACTCGTTCTCAGCTGCATGGACGTCTCTCTGTATCGCACGATTTAGTCGGGTTCGAACCTTGTCTGCAGTAGTTCGCAGATAGTAATTGTTATAGTTTACATCAAGGGGTGCTTGCTAGTCGATGTTAATGTCTTCTAAGCTCGGAGTGAATATTTTAAATATAATACTCATCCTTTTATATGCCAAGTAAATTCTAAGATGGTAGTTGAATGCATGTGAGAAACAAATAGCATTATATATATATTATATCTATATATGCGAACGATCTTCATCCATGAGCTCGATGTCGTGTTGAATAGACATAGTATCTCTCGGTATCTTATGTGTAGTTGGTAATTATTCATGTGCATACCTGCGTATTTGTGTAGTTGCTGGAAGATGTTTAGTGAGTGTTTTGTCATAATTCATGTACACATGTGCATATTTGTGTAATGATAATTATGGTTAAGTTCGCATGTGTGTACTTGCGTAGGTGGGTACTTAGTACATATTCATTAACTACTTCATTATGTGTGATTAGGCAAGTGCAAGTGAACTAATACTTGATCTAATGAAGTGTATATTCTTTAATTTGTAATACTTTTGGAGTGCAATATATTGATGCAGCTCACATGGCTAAATTGCCAAACGGAAGTTTTTGAGGTTTGCTGACAGTTGAACGATTATGACTTATTGACCAATGAGAAGCATTAATATAGTAATTAGCCAATGAGAAGCATTCATGTAGTAAATAGCCAATGAGAAAACAATGGATCGAACGAAAGTGTGTAAAGGGTTCGCATGCATGTAATTGGTCGAATAAAGTTGAGGGAGAAGCAAATTATGCTTATCGAATTCAGATGAGAAACAAATTCCCCTCGGCATATGTGAACGGTGTTAGTTGAGAGCATGTTTTTCATATGGTGGTGATGTGTAAACGATCTCACTGCACAAATAATAAGTGAAGATGTTGAGCAGGACTCGAATACAGTATCAATCTGCCTACCCGTCGTCAGAGATCCCATTCTGTTGGCTATCCATCCTACGATGTTCTGATATCTCTGGTAGTTCCACAAGGGATTAGTGAAATTGTGTGTATTGGTGTGTGTGCATGAAAGGGTGTGTGTATTATTGTTTGCATATATGTGTGCATGTGTGTATGTTTGTCCATTACCTTCTTCCATACCAGGTAATATGTGATGTATCTGATGGTTGGTTAACATATCAGTATCTTTTCATTTGCAGAAGCATTAATGTGTGTGATTGCATAACAGCTTGATATCGCTCCGAATATCATACATGCATGATTGCATAAATAAATGGAAGAGAATTTCCCTAAAATTTCCAAAAAAAGAACCACTCAACCTTAGTTGTAAACCTGTAGATGATGTGTGATCGTGTAATTCAGTACATTTCCCAGAAATCCTCAAGTTAAAAAAAAATAATAAGTGCTCTGTCCAAGACTCGAACTCGATAATCCGAAAATAATATTACCTTTACCAGTAATACATCTCAAGTAATATTTTTTTGTTAAATTAAACAGTAAAATAAGTTTAAGTGTCCTGTCCGAGACTCAAAACACTGTAATCAAAAAATGTTAAATTAATTACCAGCACCAGGAATCCAATCACAAAAAACATTTTTACAATTAAAAAAGTATAAGTAGTGCCTTGTCGGAATACTAAAAATAAATTAAGTATCCTGTGTAGTAGCCATACTCAAAATTTTCAAAAAAATTAATTAATTAAGTGATTTGTCCGAGAATCGAAGTCGGTATTCTAAAAATAAATAATTGCCTTCGTCAGGCATCATAGTCTGTAGTCTATTACACTTAACAGTTATGCAAGAAAATACATTCATAATGTTATTATCGGATTACATCATATACACAATGCAAGTACTTTAACACATCATCAGCCGACCTGCATCATGTCAGTTGGGCGAGGGACTTCAGCGAGGTCACATTGATAGAGCAACTCACATAAGATCTCACTTGTGTATGTGCAATTCCCAAAACTTACGTAAATACTCTATCTGGGAATTGTAACAGGTATTACCCAATTTACATTACATTAAGTGTACTGTTTGCTATTCGAACTTGCAATCATACAGGTCCAAACAATTTCAAAATTTCCCAAAAATAACACAACTGTATTGCCCGGTTGTCGAACTCGCAATCTCCCAAGTCCAAAAACTTTCAAATTATCCAAAAAATCATTAATTTCCAAAGTCAGAATACGTTAAGTAGCCATAGCCATACGTTAAGTAGCCAAGTCAAAAATAAACTTTTGTTTAATTCAAAACTGAAAACTATATTGAGTGCTCTCTCCGAGATAAGAAGACCATAGTCCACAATTAATATTACATTAAATATCTTTACCAGGAATCCAAGTCAAAATTAAATTTTTGTGAAATTCAACTATAATATATTAATTTCTCCATCGGAGATTCGAAGTCGGTAATCCAAAAATAGCATTACGTTAACTGCCTTTAGAAGGAATCCGACACAAAAATTAATATTTAATAAATTCGAAAATAAAATACCAATAAATGTCTTGTCCGAAATTCGAAGTCGATAAACCAAAAGAAAGATTACATTAATTACCTTCAGCAAGAATCCAACTCAAAAATAAATTTTTGTTAAATTCAAAAATAAAATAATATTAAGTGTCTTGTCCAAGTTTCGAACTCTGTAATCTAAAAATAACATATCATTAATTACCCTTGCCAGGGACACAAGCCAAAAACACATTTTTTTAAATTCAGAAATAAAATAATTTTTAATGTCCTGACCGACAGTTTTCAACAGTTTGGAAATTATGACTTACTATGCTTATAAAAGGGTTTAAAGCATAATTGACCTTAGCATCATGATTGACATAGTGTACAATGTGTATGTTATGAATTTGATTACTTTGGCTTCAACGGTTTGGAAATTGTGACCAACTATTTATAAAACGGCATGCCATATTTGACCCAAATGCTCCTAGTAAAAAATTTGAAAAGCAAGATGGCGTCCACTCCACAACTCGTCAGAGCCCAGTTGTGAGCCGAGCTCTGAAGGGTGAATGTCAATAGGTCCAAATGTCCCTTGTGCCAGTTTTGCTATTATGCTACCCGCAGCACTGCTCAGAAGTGGCTGGGGGACCCATCAGCTAATCACAGCATAGCTCTCAAGGGCGTGGAGTGGAGGGGTGGGTGAGGCGGGTGCCTGCACTTTTTACCCTCCCTCGAAAAGGGATAGCATCCATTAGTATCCTCCTGTCCCAGACCTCTTTCCAGGTTAGTCAAATGCCACTTGTGCCACTCTTGGTCCCCAGTGGTCCATAAACGGCACATTCTACTACTCATGACGAAAATGATTACTTGCACAATGGCGTTCTCTGGGTGGGAAACATTTCACTAGTTGTAGTGTCCGCATGCTCTATCATAATTGCAAACAATGTTTTAATGCAAATTCCCTATAACCCAAAAAATTGTATATTACTTTTACAAAATATTGTTATGCGGTGTAGCTCGTACCCGCCTCGAGGTCCTGTTATGCGTGGTCGACGCTGTGGTGATGAACCTACCATCCACCAGACCGAGGCGCTCGCTGCCATGTTTTCGAACCCCACCTCCCAGGGTTTCCTAGAAACGATTGATAGCGGTGAGACCTGACTGGCGTCACAGCCCATCCTCCCCATGCTGAACGTAGAGTAGACTCTAGAATATCTGGGAATTAGGACCTCGGCGCAATGCGGGATGTAGCGAATTTTCTGGGTGATGGTCTAGGACTGTATAAATACTGCAGCAGTTAAACGGCCAGCAGTCTTGGTAGAAGCATTTTAGTTTAATGTGGAGAGCGAAGTCAAGTGCGAGACGACGGCGGATGAGGTGTTCGTGGTGTCAATATACAAGAGGGCGTGAAACTCGACGAGTGAAGCCTACTGCTTGAAGAACTCTAGAACATTGCGGACTGGTGGGACATGGACTAAACTGAGCTGTGGCAGAATGGACATGTAATACGGATTTTATTAAAATATTGTAACTGTCAATATGGACACATTATTTGTAAAATAATTGAATAGGTTTTGATACATGGTCTATTTTGACTGATTTTTAATTATGTAATTTAATTGATTTATTTGAAGTACTTTTAAATTGTATTAATTGAAGTCGTTAGTTGTAATCAATAAGTGATATCACTTTTTTGTGAGATGTTGAGTCAATGGAATTTTGTTTATAGTTGTAAATAAAATAAGGAAATTATAATAACTCTTTTATTTAAATAAGACCTCCATTCCGAACTAACCTTGTTTAGCCCACTGACTTTTAACAGAGAAATTGTAACACTGGTGTCACAAATGGAATCGAAGCATTTTAGAAAAATAATAAAATAATTGCAATTAGTAATAAAGTAATATATTAACTTACATGGAAAATGTGTAAATATTATAGCTATTTTAATTGGCAAGGGGATTATTAAGAAGTTTGTGAATGCTATCCTGGAAAATGTCGGCAGATATGGAAGCACTTCGTACATTATTCGAGTGACTGAGTAGTCAAATAAATAGTGTCAAGGAATCTGAAAATAGCCTAATTAGCAGCATTAATAAAAATGTAAGTAGTCACATTAGTAGTATTAATAAGAATGTAAGTAGTCACATTAGTAGTATTAATCAAAATGTAAGTAGTCACATTAGTAGTATTAATCAAAATGTAAGTAGTCACATTAGTAGTATTAATCAAAATGTAAATAGCAAAATAGACAGTGTGAACGAAAATGTGGACCGAAATGTAGAAGATGTAAGTGAATTAGATAACAATAAAATAGACTGTGGGGACAAGAAAATTGACTGTGACATGCACAGTGTGAATTAAAGGATGGAGTGTGCGAATGAGAGGTTAGGCAGTGTGGAGGGTAAGCTGGAACAGGAAGTGAGCACCCTCGAAAGGGAATGGCAGGATTTCCTGCAGCAGCAAGGAAGAAGACATGCAGCGCCTGAGGAGGAGCTGATATCGACTCCCGCCGAGCCAGCGAATGTAGACAGCGAGGATAAGGTAGTGGTTGCCGCCAATACAGCCATTGAGCATACTGCGGTCGCTGCCAGATCAACATCGTCTAAAATAATCCACATTGATGTCGGCTGTGGAGCTGCGATTCGGCAACTGATACCAGCAACACGCCCACCATGACCAACTGCGAATTTAAATCCAACGACCAGGGGCTGTAGCAGGACATCGTGAGGCTGTAACACCTGTCTCTGGAGGGATGCTCTGAAGATGCATGCGATTTCATCGCCGTCGGTTTCTTCGACGACGCTATCGTTGAATCCGAAGTGCGGCAAGCTGTGCAATTGGATGCTCCTCACACCATGAAGGATGCCTTGGCCCGATCACTAGAAGTGGAGTCAGCACTGCAGGCATCAGTGCCCCGACGTCCAGTGTGGGCCGTGATGCTAGACCAAGAGGGCGGCTGACAACGTCAAGAGGATGCTGAAGGACTTGCAGACGACCATGAGGGACATCACCTCCAGGATGCGCACAACATATACTTGCCATCCGCCTTCCAAAAAGCCGGAATGTTGGTCGTGGTGACAGTCGGGGCACCTGAGACCCAACTATCCTCAGCAGCAGCGACCATGGAGCAGGCACCAAGGGGCAGGTGAGATTGGAACGTCTTCGGGAAATTTCTAAACATAAGTCTTGAGGGGCAAAGGTCGGTGATTGTTGAGGCCCCGATATTTTTGCATGTGCGTTCATTTAAATAGGACTTGGATGCCATATTGTTGGAGGGTAGCCTAGATGACATTTCTTGTCAGATGGCCGTTGACACTTGGGCGGCTATAACAGTGGTAAGACCGGACATTCCCAGGCCTCCCCCCCCCCCCCGCGATTATCCGATAAGAGCTTGGATCACTGCTATATAACTACAGTAACGGATGAGACCACACCAGTCAAAGGCTAGAGAAGGGTTACAGCTAGGTAAACTTAACATAGAGCATGATATATATATATATACACATAGCCAATGAGCTGCCCAAGTAGAAGGGGGGGGGGGGGGTTCAGATCAAAGGGGATGCCGCCTTTATTGATATAAAAGTATTAAATTAATTGAAAGGGTTGGTGAAAATTTTAAATGGTTAAATGGATTGAACGGGTTAGTTTTAATCGGATAATTTTTTTAATTGTATGTTTGGTGCAAGAGTGTACTAAGGGTCAAATTTATTAGTTTCTTTCTTTCTATTTTGTGTGTTAGGGAGCATCTCTGGTAGATGTCAACACAACTGGCACTCGACTGAGGTGCGGCGTGTTGGGGACGTGGTGTATATATGGTGAGTTTTCTGCAAGAGTGGCATAAGTGCAGTTTTTTTTTTGTAGGACAGAAATGATGAGTGCTTAAATGAGTTCTATATATTATTAAATAACACGCGAGAGAGAGAGAGAGAGAAGTGTAACTGCCACCCTGGTCTCATAAAGAAACAAGTGCAATTATGTGAGTCTCCAGTCTGTAATTATTATGTAGTGGAAACGAATTATGCGATTTTACTACCCCAAGCTCTATGTTAGAAATATAATTTACATGAGGGAAGTATAACTAACGAACAGAACTACACTGATACCATCTGGTGTCAACAACTACGTGACTATCACAATATTATGAAAGTGTGCAGTATGGAATTAACGAATCAAAAAAGTCCCTATAAATTAAACGGCTAACGAAAACAATTACAAGATATATGTGACATTACTTGACGCCTCTCGCACATACCTGTCATTGCCTACCTGTGAGGAACTTCTGAAATGGAATCCACACGTTAAAAGAAATTAATTGATTAACAAACGTAAAAAATAAAATGTTTAATATAGGTCCATTAGCTTAGGAGCTTAGTGAAGCACTGACTTGGATATAGGACTTACATAAACGTATAATCTACATTGAGAGCAAACATAACCTAGATTTTTTTATAGACTGAGGTGAAAAAAACTCAGATATTTTAGTGAAAATAGAAAACGGCATATGAACACAAGTACAGAAAATGACTAAACAATTCATGAAATCGCACCTCTCCCAAAACACATCCGTCCGCCTTGGAGGCTGGTGAATTAAGGAAGCGAGCTTGCGTCTAGAGCCTGACTATATATATATATATATATATATATATATATATATATATATATATATATATATATATATATATCTGTGTGTATGTGTGAAAAAAAAGGGGGGGGGGGGGGGTTGGAAACTGACAAGCGACTAAGGTTATAGCTACTCGCAAATTGATGTGAATACGATTTACGTGACAAATGGATAAAAAGTATGTTTACGATGCACGTACTAATATATAAATTAGACTAGTTGAATCAACAACGAATTAAAAAAAAACATGTAATGAAATCGCACCTCTCCCACTACCTCGGAGGTCAGTCAATGAAAGACTAGATCATATGACGTGTGCCTGCTTATAAGCTGATATATATATATATATATATATATATATATATATATATATATATATATATATATATATATATATATACACACACACACACACACACACGTGGAGCACGTCTGAGTTGAAATTTATGACTGGCAGATTCCTCTTTCCTTACCAAGTTACTATTAACGACTTGATTATAGTATTCGTCCTACAACTGCATGAATGAAACAATTACACAACTACATGAATGTATAAAAATAACACAACTTGATAAAAGTGAATTATTTAAATGTATAGGATGTACTACAAAATTATTTTTCAAGTCTGTGAAATTCACGTCTTTAGTACCGAAACAATAGTTAAAAATCATACCGAGTTACGTGTACCGAACACAAAAGCGGGGTTTATTCAATAAATGCATTATCACACAAAAATGTATATTTTTTCCAAATAAATGAAAAACTTATATAAGAATATTTCACACTATAGTTTACAAAGACTGTGAACGAGATCTGAACCCCGGAGCATATAATATCGCTTAACGAGAATCGCAGCTATCACACTCCGAAGCCCGGTGAAGTCGAGAGATCCAGTGTCGCATCTATGCAGGAGGAAGCTTGGTGAAGAACTAACAATGAGAAAAACAGTGAGAAGCCTCTGCGTCGCTCCTGACTACACCCCTTCCCCTCCTTCACAGAGTTCGTTTTCGCCCTTCCCAAAGCTCCAGGTCACACACCCGCTATCGATCCAACACTGCAAAAACCTGTTTAGCGGCAAACATCCCCCCGCCCCCCGACTGCACCAGCCAAGAACTACCCCTTTCAATACCGCATTTCACGAAACCTGTCATCTTCAAGGTCAGAAATAGTTTTCCTGATGAATTCCCTAGCTTCGGAGGGCGCTTCAAAGCCCCTCTATCGATTCAAGGTTACGCAGCCCTCGTCCCCTTACTCCAGCCAAGAACATATTTCCGGATAAATGTTTGGTTCACGCAGGCCTGACCTTTCACCCCAGAGCACTTCCTCGGCTATGAACGCAGGTTTGGTTCAAGGTCAAAGCGACATTTTCCCTAGGGACAGCAGCAGATTTTGAACTGACCTGGGCTAGCCTAAACCCTCTTGCCTACAAACTGCTGTTTTTCGAAACGCAACAGCCTGGTATATTCCCAGTGAAGTAAAAAAAAATTCACAAATCCCGCCGATAAAACTTTATTTTCCTCCTCACTAAGAAATACGTTCCAAATGTCTTTATCGCACAATAAATGCAATTAAAATATAAACCATTTTCCACCAAATTTTTTTCCCGTTTCCAGCAAACTTCATTTCGTTTCCACCAAACTGTTAACTAATAAATGATTAATTTTCATACCAATAAACTTGTAAGATATATTTTTAACTCATAAAAAAAAATTTTGTTATAAAAAACACGCATGTTTCCTCTTACACAAGTTAAATTTAGAACACCATTATTAGATTAAAGCAAATACTCACGTTAAATTTTATTTTCAAACATTTAAAACTTATGTTAAACAACTAGTTCGAAATGTTTTATTACTTTCAATCTGTTTTTATAAAATATTTGTCTGTATTTTTACGTGTAGTTTTCCCATTTCTGAATTTCTACCATGCAATGTGTATATATTTTAACTAATTTACAAATTGTTTTCCCAAGAAAATAAATTCAACGTGATATTACTGAAATAACACGTATCCAGCTTGAAATTACTGTTATCGAGGCTGAAATTTGTTCAATTTCACCGTATTTCAACTGATTTTCCAAAAAGGGCAAATATAAAGTACATTTAGAGGGAAATGGCAGCCATTTTGGATCCATTTACTATATGAGGAGGTATAAATGAATTTTTCTCACTGTTAAGCTGGCATCTGCTAAGGTCACTTCGTGTGCATATGCGTGCATGTGCATAGCATTAGCACTAGTGAGACTTAGACGTTTACTACGATGATAAGCGTCCACTACAACAGGCATGCACTACAATGCCAGGCGTCCACTACAACAGGCATGCACTACAATGCCAGGCGTCCACTACAACAGGCATGCACTACAATGCCAGGCGTCCACTACAACAGGCATGCACTACAATGCCAGGCGTCCACTACAACAGGCATGCACTACAATGCCATTCGTCCACTACAACAGGCATGCACTACAATGCCAGGCGTCCACTACAACAGGCATGCACTACAATGCCAGGCGTCCACCACTTCTACTACAACTTCACTACATCATCTCTATCTACAAGGGATTTTTATCTCTACATCAACTTGCAACAGGTACAATGCATCAAGGTCACTGCTGTGACAATTGTGATTCTGAATGTGTTGAAACATTCAATGCGATTTTAAGGTATGGGAAGGTGAAAACATTATTGAGTTTAGACTGCTCCCAACTACGAGTGCTGCCGAATGAATTTATAATTTATTTTGCAGGCCACAAAATAAAACTAGTGTATCTGGTCCTTGATGAACATTTACAAGCTGATGAGGATATCTTACATCTTCAGTGTGAAGACTGTCCTTACAGCATGCCTGCCTTTGCTAATGATGGGAACTTGCAACATATGCGTAGGAATAGTATGTCGCGAAGACTGGAACAGTTACTTGAAGCTAGAATCATTCCTGATATAGCAATGTACTCATCCGGGGTCGATGAAATATATTCCGAGGTGAGCACTGTCATCTTATAAATGAATTGAGGTACTTTTTTTATGAGAGACTTTTTGTACATAGTGTATCAAGAAATTATGCAAAAATGATATGCTACACTAAGGGTATCAAAAACTATCAAGACAACTCATTCGTAATTAAGGAGCTTCGTATTTCTTATGCAACCGATGCTAATGACTCTAAAGTATTATGCTTTAAATCTCCCAGACTTTGGTACAGATTAAAACCTGAAGTTAAAATGATGTTTCGGGAACAGATTTCCGAGATACATAACCTGAAATGGGTCTCTGTTTTCAACATGTAAATGATGCATTACTCGAAGACTATCCCATATACGTGCTTGGAAAAATGCAGAATGAAATTTTAAAAAGTTTAACCCATGCAGAAGTAACAAATATCAGAAGATACCATGACTGTTCGAGTATTAGTACAATTGTCAAATGCTATAATACTAATCTCTGTGAGGAAAAAACATTATGTCCACAATGTAAAAGTAAAACATTATGTTCACAATGTAAAAGTAAAATATTATGTTCACAATGTAAAAGTAAAACATTATCTTCACAATGTAAAAGTAAAACATTATGTTCACAATGTAAAAGTAAAATATTATGTGCACAATGTAAAAGTAAAACATTATGTTCACAATGTAAAAGTAAAACTTTAAAAGAATTTTTGTACCAACATTCTACCTATGTGTAGAGATGTTAATTTTCGAAAAATGGTTTGTTTTCAGATTCGTACCTGTATAATATTTTGAAAAAATGGAGAAATTCGACCCAGAGAAGATGTACGCCACTATTTTTCGAGGATACAAGAGAGTATGGTTCCAGTCTCTAGGCAACATATACTTCGAAACACTGATGTGCATCGGAGATGAACATTGGAATTTCGCAAGAAAAAAATTCGGACAAAGCATGTATACAGAACGAGTGTTGTGTTGTGAACTAGAAGACTGTCCCGTTTTTAATATGCGACCTGACAGCGAATTGCCCCCTTCTTCTTGGGAGTGTAGAAATAACAAAAGAACCAGGTTTTCATCAAATCAATTATATACTGAGTAGAGAATTTTATGACAGCCCCACCATATGGACTGAAACATTTTTTAATAAGGAACACATTACGAAATGCAAGGCATTAGTGGATTTCTAAGAGCACCATGTGGAATGTGGAACTGTGAGTTTTGGAACAGCAATGTTTGTGTTCGTAAATTTTACTTAACAGAATTGTCATTGAAGAACTAATTTCAACACAAGCTGGAAGAACATCTGACTGTATAAAGAGAGAGAGAGAGAGAGAGAGAGAGAGAGAGAGAGAGAGAGAGAGAGAGAGAGAGAGGAATCGCACACAAGAGCTTCAATTACGATGGAGAGGATCGACTCAATTCCTTATGCCAGTGTTACTCCAGGATTCAGGTGAGTTTGGTTTAGAATTGAAGATGAAGATTGTCCACTACAGATACAGATGTGCAACGGAGATGAACATTGGCATTTATTGTTAATCAGTCAAACAGAAACTTTTAAAGTTTTCGACGTATGTTACGGGAGAAATTCTTGTCATTTATGTAATTTACGTCCTGACAGCAAGCTACATTACAGTGACAGTCAACTAGAATTTGAAGCTCACAGTGGATACATCACTAAACACAAGTCCTACCAGAAAATAAAATACATCATGCAGAACGAGTATAGTTGTTGCTCTCTTACTACAGTTTTGCCAGAACAATGCAACAACAAGCAACAATATATGTACATCGCTGATCAAGAAGTATCTTCACCCTGTGGCATATGGAATTGTAAGTTTTTCAAAGCAAGAACACTTAAAAATGAGAAAAAGTTGTGTTACAACAACTATATAAAGGATAACATTCAGTATTAAATTGTTAGTCATCGCTAGAATCTTCAACCCTACAGACATATTCGAGGTCCTATAAATTGGATATAGAAGAGTTTTATTTAAACTATATGACGGTATTCTACAAGTTCATGTTTGCAATGCTATAGAACATTGGTACTACACTTTCGACAACTGTCTCGGCATTCTCTTTGGTAAAGGAATAGCATGCAATGATTGTGCTGTGAGATATATTCACCCCGACAGTGACTTCCCAACAACATTAGAAGATTTGATGAATATCAGTTGTAGAGAGGATATAGCAGAGGAGTGAGGAAATTGAATAATCGTCTACCAGCTCACCATACCTCACCAGGGAATCACCATTCGTTGGAAGGAGTTCTGCAATGGGGACATCAACAACTTTATTTTCGAACAAGGAGGATTAGTTTTCCCATCCATGTATAATTTATGTTTGTCATGTGGCTAATGCAGTATAATGTTCCCAATGAAATACAAGTATGCCTTTTTTACAAAGGGTTTGTATTCTGTAACTTATAGTTTATTATATTCACATTATGTTGTAAAGGAAATATGCGAGTCAGACATTCATTTAAAATGCATATTTCTCTCAAGCTTTTACTGCGCATAGTAAACCAACTAGTTATATTTCCACTTTAACTAACTGCAATAGTTCTGAATGTCTTGTAAACCCATACAGACCACACAGAGTCGATAGTAAGTGTAAACTTAAGGTCATTGTAATGTCATATTATGAGTAAGAGAAATGTTTCAAGCATATTGTTTATAATACAGATACTGTTTTGCCCTATCAGTATTTTGAAGAATGCGACGATAATAATAATAATCTTCATACTTTATACCATTATAGCAAAAAGAAGTTTGGTTACATGTCTCATACTGGGTGTGATTTATCAAACACATTTCAACACATTTAGAGAATGAATTTACCAGTATACATACATTGTTCCTTGCTAATTTTTCTGAGTTGAGTGTTGGATGTCATAGTAGTAACATTATGTATTTTCATCCTGCAAATCATTATGTCCTTGTCAAACAAGGAAAGTCCAATATAACTTATGCCCTATGATGTAACAGGCTTTTAAAAGAATTTACAGAAACTTGTTACAATATTTTTCATTTTCAAGTAATTAATCTTCCTCTTGGAGATGAAGAGAGTTACGAACTCATTCCATGTAGTAACAACAATAAATGTCCAGTGTTTTATATGACTTCAAACACACCTCTTCCATCTAGTATTGAATATGTGTACTCACATTTTGTTGAATCTCTTTGTGAGTTGATTGAAAGCATTGTTTTACATGCCCCTACTTGTAAAGATGTTTGTGTACAAACAAAAAGGTTAAAACCAGGGTGTAAGGAATGCTCATTCCTTGAAAGCTCAATAAGGGGATCTGGATCCAATATTCAGAAAATGCATGAAAACTTTGTTCATAGAAGTTGCTAACAGTTTATAAAAATATTTGTTTTTAAGAAAAAATCGGTATATATTTCGAATAAACTTGTATTTGATAGTGTTCAATGTTTTGTGTTACTCTAGAATTGTTTTGGAGCATTGTGTATTTGTTGATGTTGTACATAAATTTTTGGATCTACCTTTATTTTTGAAATAATTGTGTAATTTGTGTGACATGCTGTATTTGTAGTATTGTACATACATTTCTTGATCATCCTATAATTGTTTGTTTGATGCGTTGTCTGATAATGTTTTGTGATGTCCTGTAGTTACTTCCTTATGTTTTGAAGAGATTTTTACTTGCTTTTCTGTGTTAAAATGATTTTATGAAACATTGTATATTTCATTTTTTCGAAATAATAATTAAATAAATTTGTATATATTTTGTTAATAAATATGATGTAAAATGAGTTCATTTGCTTGTTTAATTTACCCATTCCTTATTCAAATCGAACTTGTTTTTCCTAAGAAAAATATTTTCTCGACAGAGAGAGGGAGAGGAAAGTATTCTGCATTGACACGTGCAAGTGGTGAAAAGAAGAATCAGATAACAAACAAATTATAACTTCACCAAAAAATACTATCAAATTAAAGATATATTTGAATCTGGCAAAAAAATGTCTGCTGAAAAAATCTTAATAATATTTCTACAAAATATTATAAATACATAAAATAAATTGTTTTATATTGCCAGCCTCCATAAAGTAATCAGAATACACAAGGAGGCTCTGGGCTCGAATCCCAGATAAGGCATGGTTGATATAAACTGGGAAAATATATTTGTTAGTTTCCGGGTTTAGTCCCGGTTGAGTCATGGTTGTAATAGTTAGTATCCGGGTTGGAGTCTCGATAAGGTATGATTGAAATATGTATATTCTGGGTTCGAGTCCCGGGTTAGGTATGATTGTAACCCTATAATTATAAATAGAATAATAAACGAATCACACAAAAAAAATTCAATAGCTTGATAATCATTTGTTCATGTTAGGGTGTAAACACAGTATTGAATTCATTTCACCTCGTATTGCAAAAAGGCAGTATTGGAATTACAATAGTTTGTTTACAAAATTGTTAAATAAGTATATAATACAAATCTAATGGCTTAAAACCAGACAAATACATGTTGAATTTTAACATATACATACTGAATTTCAAACAATTGCTTAAAATACTTTTAATTGTGTTAAATTTCTTTTAAAATGGGTTAGAAACGTTTCAAGTACATAATATGTATGTTTTATACATTTTGAGTGTGAATTACACAGTATCAATTTTTTTCGACAAGGGAGGGATGTGGGGTATAAATAGGACTGCCCACCCCCAGTTCGCCATTTACTGCTCGAACTTCATGGAGTCAACACCTCTCTCTCTCTCTCTCTCTCGCTCTCTATCTCTCTCTCTCTCTCTCACACACACACACGCTCGGACACCCTGCGAACTGGTCTGGACTGCTAGGGGCTGCCGGCCTGACCTTGATTATTCAAGGACACTGGTTGTTCAGTTAGCTCTGTTGGGACTTGACATGGCGGGGTTGTGCCGATTATACACCCTGGACTTTCATGTGCCTGAGTGGACTAACACTCGACCAGCCTGACATTGGGTTCAGGTCTCGTTCAAAGCCTACTACTAGTTTCGCTGTTAGAGTTAAAGTAAGTGGATAATTTCGGGCTTTTTAATTATTTGCCGTATTTTGTCAACATTTTTCGTGAAATAATAAATAAATAATTTCATTTTAAACATTTTTAAACTTCTAGTATGTTTTACCACTTTTCCAGAAACTTCTCTTAATATCGTTAAACATTTTAATGAATCATTTACAACTTGAATGAAATTTCCTTAAAATCGTTAAATAAGTCTTTAAATTTTGAATGAATTTCGTTACATTTTTAACAAAGTCTTTAGAATTTGAATGAAAATTTTATAAACTTTTTAACAAATTGTTTAACATTTATAAGATTTCATTAAATTTTTTAACAGATTGTTACAACTTTTAACAAAGCGAATGAAACTTTTAGTAAAATCATTACACTTTTAAACTAAGTGAATGATCTTTCTTTAAAATCGTTATATAGTTCTTTAAATATAGAATGAATTTCGCTAAACTTTTAACAAAGTCTTTAGAATTTGAGAGAAATTTTATTAACTTTCTTTTAAATCGTTAAAACTATTAACAAACCGAAAGATGTTTCTTTAATATCGTTAAACAAGTCTTTACAATTTGAGTTAATTTAGTTAACTTTTAACACATTGAATTAATTTTTTATTAAATCGTTAAACAAGTCTTTACAACTTGAATGAAATTCGTTGAACTTTTAACAAATTGAATGAAATTTGTATTATATAGTTAAACAAGTCTTTAGAATTTGAAAGAATTCTGAGTTTTTTTTTTTTTTTTTTTTTTTTTTTTCAGAAATTACTGTGTAATTTGTTAGTGTTAAATAATGATAGGTCATATGTGTGTGAGTCTGTGTGTTTAGGTGATTGAGTGTGTGTACGAGTGTCAGTGCAGACGAAAATTGTGTTTTCAATCAATTTTAGGTGGTTTGTTGATTTGAATTTGAGAAGAAATTTAATAGAGTTTTGAAGTAGATACTGAATAACCACCATAGTAATGGACTATGGGCAGCAGGTCGAGACAATATATCGAATTCGGGCCTTCTCTACACTGTTAAATACTTGTAAACATATTTCAATAACATCTAGAGTAAAATACAAAGTACTTTGAGAGAAAATAGTAGGTGGATGACTGTGAGAGTGAGTGCAGGGGAAAGATGATGCAATTTATCTAAAATTTAGTTAGTTTTGCTTAGTTTTTAAGAGCTGTTTAAGGGTGGGTTGTTGTGTATTTGCAGTATGAATTATGGAACTGCTAAAACAAGGGAGAACTATGCCCCTCATGAGGGGGATGTGCATAATCTCATCTCTCAAGCTTGTTCTGTGTGAACTGTTCGGTGAAGGTGAGCGATAGCGTGAGATGGGGAGGTTATCGGGTGGGGTGGGAAAAGGCAGCATATCTGCACAGTGGCGTACTATGCAGACTGTGACAGTGTACTGAACCTTTCTCTCGCCCACGACGCAGAACTCTGGCCCATACACGCAGTCTTTTACGCTGCTCCTTCTCTGTGCAATTCACCCTCATCAGTTCTCAAGACCAAAGTTTCGCTCGCTTCCCACACACTCTGTTGTCAGCTATCTGTTATCTGGTTTTGTACACGAGGCTTAAGAATGACCCATACCTGTATATTTTGTAAAAACACGTCACTGTAGTCGAATACCTTTCCCAAATAAATAGAAGTTCCCTCGAGAAATAATTTAATTTATATTAAACAATGCAGCGTTTGTCACTTAATCTCAATTAAGTGTCACACAGCACTTAATGTCAACTATGACGTGATGAGGGAATAAAGTGGTCTTACTTCTCTATGTTTTCAGAACGACGAGACATTTCATTATAATTGATTGTGGTGTTGTAGCTATTGTAGAGGAGGAACTAAAGAAAATCTAGTTAGTTATTGAAAATGGTTGAGTGTAAGCAATCCAGTATTGACATCTTACTTGAAGATCTTTATGTATGCGATTCAGATTCTTAATCGCAGATTGAAAGACAGTCTACAACAAGCTGTCGAGATAGTGTGCCTTTGCCTAAGCAGTCATCAATTAATCTATTGGAAGACAATCTCTTCTTAAGTGATTTGAGCATGGATTTACTCACAAAGAGATTATCAACACCAAAAGGTCAAAACGTGTCCGCTTCCCCTAAAAATTAGAAAGTTGATGTTTTAATGATGATTTATTTCGATCAGACTCGGAAGATTCTTGTGAGTCGGAGAGTGCTCAGTCCATTTCACAACCGGCTTTCGCGGGTAAACTAAATGATGTGCGGATACTTAAAGATAGGCTTGACAGTGACGAGAACTTTTCTCGTTTTTTTTCCAGAGGTGTAAGGTCCCTTTATTAAGCTTAATATCGGCATCACCCCGGCCTATTAGAGTATCCATTACCGTAGTAGGTAAGAATTTGAAATTCCTCACGGCAGAGGAAGGGGCTACGGAAACCTTGTATTTTCAAAGCTAAACACTCCCTGTCCAACATTCATCCTATGTGGGTTGAATCTATAATGATGATATTGTTCCTTATATCACAAACAGACTTGAATCGTTTAGTGCACGTGGATCTGGCTGGAGCCTGCAAATATTGGCATACATGGCTGTACATGTGAGTCGATACCAGCCGTTAACCATAGGTGCTGCGCACATTAAAATACCAAATTTTATTTCCAAACATCTTGCTTGTGTCGATGTAGACTGCCCAGAGAGAACGTGTTTCCACTATGCCATAATAGCATCTTTGTTTCCTGCCACACAAAATTTTTGCAGAATTGCTTCATATCCAAATCCTCACGAGGTTTTGAATACAGAAAGTCTGTCGACACCTGCAGTCATACAGGATATTTGTAAGTTCGGGGTAAACAATTCTATTTCTATCAATGCCTACTGTGTAGTGGACAAAGATAGCAATATAATTGACGAAACTTGCGATCAGGGTGTGGTTGTAGTACCCATGCATATTTCTCCTGTAAGTCAAGACAAACATGTTAATATTTTGGCGATTTGCACGAGTGTAAATGCTGCTCATTTGCATTCTGTCTGTTTTAGAAATTTGTCCCGGCTGGTTGGTAGTAAGCTGAGTAAGGAGAAGTGTAGAAAACATATTTGCAATCATTGCCTCCAACACTTTGTTAGTGAGGAGAAACTCGCGAATCATAGTATTCTTTGCCAGCAACAAAAGTCTGCAGTACTTTCCCCACTGGGAACGACAAGTACTTGGAATTTAATAATTACAGCAAACAGCAAAGATAGGGTTTCATTGCCTATTGCGATGTTGAAAGTTGCCAGAAACTTATATCCACTTGCTTGCCTAATAATCTAATAAGTAATACAACTACCATTAACGAACATGTTCCATATGCCTGTAGCATTTTTTTGGTCTGCTCATACATTCCAAGTTTATCTTACTATTTTGAGTATGTGGGTGCTGATTGTATGTACCACTCAGCTGATAAATTAGTTGAAATTACAAAGTGGGTTGCAGGATTCTACAGCATGAGAGTTCCGATGAAACCAAAAACTCCTGCTGATGAAGCTAGGTTGGTGGCTCAAACATGTTGTCACATTTATAAAGAAATACTCAGCACAGATGACATTGTTGTCAATCATGACCATCTGAAAGACGAAATCAGAGGTTGTGCACATAATAAATAAAACTTAAAAATTCAGACAGCCCAAAAGACAACTTGTCGCTGTTTTTCATAACCTGCAGAACTATGATGCTCACTTTCTTGTAAAGCCCCTGGCTGAACGCCACGCACCACAACCCGATGGAACTGTGGTAATCGAAAACACTGGTAAAAATCAAGTGATTGGAATGACCCTTGAAAAATACAAATGTATTACCAAACAAATTTCCAATGAGATTGATTTAAATGGAAAGTCGCAATATTTCAAGTTACGATTTTTTGATTCATTCCAATTCATGAGCAACTCTCTGGAAACTTTGGCAGGTATTTTACTATCTGTGCAATTGAGTATCATCCGCTCGATGTTTACAGACAATAAAATGGAGTTTTTCCTATGACTTTGTTAAATCGATATACAGTCTGATGTGCAAGTCACTCCCACCAAAGGACGCATTTCATAATGTGATGAGAGCCAAAGGCATTAGCGAAGAGGATTACGCTCATGCCCAAGCTGCATGGGATGCGTTCAACTGCATCAACTTGCTGCAGTACGCCATTCACAACTTACATGTGGACACTTGTTTGCTGGCAGATATATTTGAAAGATTCAGGACCATATATTTTACTCATTACGCTCTTTACCCAGCCATGTACATCACAGCTCCATCTCTCTCATGGGACAATTGATTGTCAATGACTCATGCACTGCTAGAGCTGTTGACTGACCCATACATGTATCTTTTTGTAGAACGCGGGATCAGAGGCGTCATTACACAAGTTTTTAATGAAGTGCAGAAGTTAACAATATTTACATGGGTGGACTACGACCCCAGTGTCACATCGAAATATATGTTACTTGGACGCCAATGGGCTGTAGAGTCATACTATTGGATCGAAGCTTCCGATTGGTAATTTTTAGTGGGTTAAGGCTGACGTGTTTTCAACATGGGATTTTTCAAACATTGTGAATGATGGTGACACTTGTTTCGTGGAAGTTTATCTGTCTTTTCCGGAGGAGTGTCAAGATACACTATCTGCTGTGCCTTTGGCCTCAGAAAATGGCGCACCCCCAAACAACTTGCAACACTAAGGGGAAACACTAAGGCAGTACTTGATTTACAAGGCAAAACTTGACTCTGTTCATCGTGTTTTACACTTTGAGCAAAAGACTTGGATGGCTCCTTACATCGAGTTCAACATTGAGAAATGTGCCCAGGCTGCTAATGCATTCGAAAAATCGTTTTTAAAATTAATGAATAATTCCATTTAAGTAAAAACCATGCAGAATATCCGCTGGGAAAGGGACATCAAGTCATTTTGATGTTTGACACGATCCACGGGACTGCAGAGCTGATAGGACATCTTACATTTTAGGTAAGGTAGATTATCGATGAAAACATGGTCCTTATTGAGATCTCAAATAGTTGTGTGTTTTTAACAAACAACAAACCTTTGTACACTGGTGTTGCTATGCTTGATCTATCATAATTAACTCTCTACAAATTTCACTATCAGTTCATGCATACAAAATTTCTTCTCCAGCCTTACACCTCCTTTATTTTGACACAGACTCCTTAGTATATTCTGTTGCTTGTGATGACATCTATAAAGTAATTAACCTAGATTTAAAAGCACAGTTTGATACATCCAACTTTGCGCTCGTTAATCCACAAGGATTCCCTCACAGGAACAAAGGCCGTACCAGGGTGATGAAAGATGAATGTGCTGGGCGCATTATCACACACTTTGTGGGTATACATCTCAAGCTTTACACATACGTTGTTGGGAATGAACAATGTATACATTAGGCGAAGGGTGTAAAACCTAATGTGTTACAGACACTCAGGTACGAGGATTAACAAGATTGCCTAAAAAATTGCACAAGGGTTCTGGGGACATAATATCAGTTCCATTCGCATGCTCACCAAGTGTACACCTAACATGTAACAAAGGTAGTGTTGTCAGGTATGAATGATAAGTGGTACATTGAGACAGATGACATATCAACCTACCTTGGGGTCATGACAGGATACCTCAGTATTTTTTTTTAAATTTTCCTCCCTACAATAGTTTCAGCACCACAATAAATGCAGCCCACACACCACAGTTGCCACCACCACCTCCATGCCGCCGATGACATCCATCTACCAACACCACCACATGCACCTCCTGTTCCATAACCAATTTCACAGCTAACTACTGTTGTCCACAACATCTACAACATGTATTGCATCACCATTCAATTCTGCTAATTCCTGTTTGCCTATCTGTAAGGCCTATCTGTATTAATAATACAGATGTCTTGGATACATAACAATAATAATAAGAATAAACTCACATTATAACAAATCATCTAGCGGAAACTCCATGCGTGGGAGTGTGTGTTACATCCTGTCGTCGGTGTGTGTGAGTGGAAATAACCCGGATTTGACATCTGTGCATCATTATGTAAATAGTTGCTCTAAATATTATGTACATACCCCATAGTTTTAGGTACAAATTACGATCTTCAGATTGTTGAATTATATATGTAAATATTTTTTTAAATCTTGTAATATCTGTCAGGTAATTTTGTAACTGTAGTAGCAATAATAATAGTAGTTGCAGTAGTAGTCGTAGTAGTTGGTTTAAGATCTAAATAACTTTTATGAAATGTTTAGTAGTTTAACTCATGCAATGGTAGAGATAAAATGTCTTGTTTTTCATAAAATGACTCGTTTTTGTTCAAATGTCTTTGACAAATTAGTTTGGTACTTAAGTTCGTAATATGAATGTTGTATATTGCACTACCTTGTTTCATGTGTATATTTAAAAAAATTTGATTGAAAATTTTTTTAGTGTATGTCTAAGTTTTTTGTAAACCTTTGTAAATAGTTTAGCTCTTAAGGATGATCAAAAATAATAATTTTTAATAAAATTGTTACCTGTTAACATTGAATGCTATGACTTGTTATTTATTAGTTTGAAAATTTCCTTGTGTCACTACTTTGTGAATGATTGAATGAGTCATAAGTAATTGTATATTAAATGAAAAAATTTTCTTGAGACGAGTAGGTAATGGTAAGTTGTTTGAGGTTCGGAATTTGGAAATATTTTTAAAGTCAGGTTTTTTGTTTGCTCACTATCACAAAAAAAACATGGTTTTTGATGTCAACTTGATGAGGGAGAAAAACTAACATTTCAATTAAAACACTCTCTGAAGAGCTGAGGAGAACTTACAAAAAATGATGAAGAGAAACGAACATGTCTAAATGAATGAATTTTGAAACGGAACGAATAGACTTGTATCTCGAGAAAACTTTGCGGAGCCATTTGTCTAGTTCTAGAACCCTAGGAAATGTAACTAAACTGAAAGTCACAAAATACCTTTTCAGGGCCAGGTAGAAAGAGCCCATAGCATCACAAACCAATGTTTCCAGCTACCCTACAACTCTACAGCAAGCAGAATCTAACAAACTTTTAATTTTTTTTTTTTCACAGCACCAAGATTACAACTGTTGCAGCGAAAGAATCAACACAGAGATGCTTGCTGGTAAAAACACAATCATACTTTACATAAAGTCAGAAAAAACATAATTTAAAGCTTTTTAAAAAAATTCAACATAATCACTAAAACTGAAATGTTGTAGGTAAATTGTTTCTGTCAGTCGTAAATTTAAACTCAGCCACAATCCACATATATATAGAACAGCTTATAAGCATTTGCACTCCATATGATCCAGTCATTCATTGACTGACCTCCGAGGTGGACGGATGTATTTTGGGAGAGGTGCGATTTCATTACATGTTTTTTAAATTCATTGTTAATTCAACTAGTCTTATTTTATATATTAGTACGTGCGTAGTAAACATAATTTTTATCCTTTGTCACGTAAGTATTCACATCTATATCTGTGTAGCTATAACCTTAGTCGCTTGCCAGTCTCCGACCGTGCTTCACATATATAGTCAGGCCCTAGACATAAGCTTGCTTCATTGATTCACCATCCTCCGAGGTGGACGGATGTGTTTTAGGAGAGGTGCGATTTCATTACTTGTGTAGTCACTTTCATATACTTGTGTTCGTTTGCCGTTTTGTATTTTCATTAAAATCTCCGAGTTTTTTCACCTTAGTCTATATTCAAACGTAGGTTATGTTTGCTCTCAACATAGGTTATAAGTTGACATAAGTCCTTTATCCAAGTCAGTGCTTCACTGTGCTCCTGAGCAAATGGACTTATATTAAACATTTTCTTTTTATGCATGTTAATTGATTAATTTTTTTAATGTGTGGATTCCATTTCAGAAGTTCCTCACAGGCAGACGGAATTGTCTCATGTCAGGTATGTGTGAAAGGTGTCAAGTAGTGTCATATATATCTTGTAATTGTGTTTGTTAGCCGTATAATTTATAGGGACTTTTTTTTATTCGTTAATTCCATACTGCACACTTTCATAATATTGTGATAGTCACATAGTTGTTGACACCAGATGGTATCAATGTAGTTCTGTTCGTTAGTTATACTTCTCTCGTATAAATTATATTTCTAACATAGAGCTTGGGGTAGTAAAATCGCATAATTCGTTTTCACTACATAATAATTACAGACTGGAGACACACATAATTGCACTTGTTTCTTTATGAGACCAGGATGGCAGTTGCTCTTCTCTCTCTGTCGTGTTATTAAATAATATATATATAACTCATTTAAGCACTCATAATTTCTGTCCTACAACGCTGTTATTTATTTGGAATAATACTAACATTCAAAGTCGCCTATCTACCAACACCGTCTATGAGCAAGATCACTACCAAACAAAAAAAAATTACACTTATGCCACTCTTGCAGAAAACTCACCACATATACATACCCCATCCCCAATACATCATACCTAAGTCGAGTGCCAGTCGTCGTGCTGACAACATCTACCAGAGCTGCTCCCCAACCTACAAAAAGAAAGAAAATAATAAATTTGACCATTAGTACACTCGTGCACCAAACACAATTTAAAAAATCGATCCAATTAAAAATTAACCCTTTCAGTCCATTTAACCTTTTCAATAAATTCAACCCTTTCAATCTATCCCACCCTTTTAATATATTCAATCTGTTCAATCTTTGATTAACCCTTTCAATCCAGTTGACCTTTTGATATCAATAAAGGCAGCATCTCCTTTGATCTGAAACCCCCGGCCCTACTACTTTCCCAGTAATTTATAATCAGTCGACTGTACTCCCTGCTTCTAACGAAGTTATTCCAGGCAGATGTCAGGAAAAATTTGTCAGGTGGTTGGGCATAATGGAACAAGCGCAGAAGGATGACATTTAACCAGATGGTGTCATTGTAGCAAGGAATTTAATTTTTTCATAATCAGACCGTTTGCCTAACCATGCTATCCATCTTGAGGAGGGGGCAACAATAGGGGTATTTGCAAGCAAGTCTCACAAATACTTTTAAATGTTCCAGAATCTTCACTGCCACGACATATTGAATGTCCTCTTTCAAATGCTCTAGGGAACTGCTGACAAGAACAAGAGAACACCTAAATTGATGCCAGGAGCAGGTAGTTTCAGATTTACTACACCAAAATAGAGGTGATTTCTCCTGTGAGCCCAAAGACCTTGACAGAATTAATGCTGCGTGCCAACACATCGACACAGAGGATGCCAGGTCCATAAAGCAGCCACTAGGGCAACTACCACTAGCTTCATCTGAAGTGTTTGCTGGTATTCTGAAAGAGATGAGGGACTTAGATGTGATAGAGCCATAAGTCAGTCCGTGGTTTTCTCCCACTGTGCTTGTCAAAAAGAAAGATGGCTCTATTAGATTTAGTATCGATACCAGCAAATTAATAATTAAACCAAGAAATATTCTTTCCCATTCCCTAGGATATACGACACAATGAACAGCCTAACAGGTTCACAATGGTTTTATACTCTTAGACATGAAGTCTGGGTATTGGCAGTGCGAGGTGGCCCTGGAAGACAAGGAAAATACTGCATCTTGTACCCAAGTGAAAGTAACCTGGCAATTCAAGGTTACTCCCTTTGGACTATGCAACAACCCTGCCACTTTCGAACGACTGATGGAGAAAGGTCTGCCCTTACATGTATGCCAGGTGTACCTTGACGACATTATGGTCACAGGAAGAGCATCTGAAGAGTACCGCACATGCCTAGATTCTGTGTTTCAGAATGTCACTGCAGCAAACCTGAAAATAATTCCCAAGAGATATTACCTTTTTCAAATGAATATTAATTTCGTGAGCTATGTTGTGTTCGCCATGGGAATGAAACAGACCCTGAGAAGACCAGAGCAATAAGAGATTGGCTTCTACCAAAGGATGAAACAGAAATACAAGGTTTTCTGGGCATATATACCCAGGTTCGCCATGATCGCTAAGCCTGTGCATGAATTAACTCAGGCCAAAAGAACATTTTATTGGTCCCCAGAGTGCGAAATTTCTTTTAATAGACTAGAAAAAATTCTGATATCTCCTGAAGTATTGGGCTTCCCAAGTAGAGAGGGCGTATTCATTATGGATACTGATGCTAGTGATGTAGGTATCGGGTCTCTGTTTCTCAGATTCAGGATGGAAAAGAGAGACAATTGGAATACTTCAGTAAGGTGCTACACAAGACCTAGAAGAATTTCTGTTTCACATGCAGGAAGCTTCTGGCAGTGGTGAAGGCAATTGCACATTTGCACCCACACCTTTGCGGCATACACTTCATCCTAAGAGTTGATCGTGCTTTACTATGTTGGCTGCTTAATTTTAAGAAAAAATCTGTGTCAAATAGCCTGGTGGATACAGAAACTGCAAGAATAGGACTTAGAAACATATCAAAGGTCTGGGCGCCTTCACAGCAATGCAGGTACACTTTCCAGGAGACCATTCGAACCATTCTGTCATCATTGTAAACGCCAGGAAGAAAAGTTTGGTGTATCGTGGAATGCAAGGAGGACAAGAATTCAAGGCCATGTATCTTTCGATGGGTTACCTACATTGGGTGAAAAGGACATATGAAACGATCAGCTAAGTGATCTCACATGGGTATAATATTGGAGTGGAAGGAATCTGGGCATCGACCAAGATGGGAGTACATATCCAGCCTAGGTAGGAAAGTCAACTCGTATTGGCCACAGTGGAATTCCCTGGTTCTAATTAATGGTGTGCTTTACGAACTGGGAAAGTAATGATGGGAAACAAAGTAATTTACAATTGATCCTACCAGAAAGCCGAATCTCATAAATGCTAACATAACTGTAGAACATAGCAACAGGTTGTCACTCTGGAGTAAATAGGATCATTAAAGAGTTCGAATAAGATTCTTTCGGTTGCATTGTCAGGAGGATGTTGAGAAGTGGTGTTGTCTGTATGATGCATGAACTGCGAAGAAGGGTGCGAGGGATTAAGGGACGAGGTCCCCTCTTGTAGTACAATGTTGGGACCACATTCGAAAGGATCGCAGTGGACATTCTCGGACCACTTCCAATCACTTAGATTGGGGATAGGTATCTTCGGGTTAGAACAAGAATATTTTTCAAAGTGGCCCGAAACTATACCGATGCTAAAACAAGAGGCTGGCATGGTAGCTGATGCACTTGTAGAGCATATTCTTTCCAGGTTTGGAGTACCACTTGAGCTCCATTCTAATCAAGAACGGAATTATAAAGCAACTTTTTTACAAAAGGAAACAAGGATTTTAGGAATGAAGAAAGCCCATACCACAGCATTACACCCTCAGATGGGTAGGACGGTAGAGAGGCTAAATCGTACCCTGGAACAGTATCTGCCGATCTACATAGAAGACAACTAGATAGATTGCGATTCCAAGTTTGCCGTTTTTTTCCTGTCATATCGCTCGGCAGATCACGAGTCTACAAGGGTAACACCTTCTAGGAAGCTGTTAGGGAGGGATCTCCACCTCCCTGGTCACCTGCTGTTTGGGAGTCCAGTGGAAGAAGAAACTGCCACCCCAGACTATGCCATTAAACTATGTCAAAAGTTAACCGAAACCCATGAGTTTGCATGGAGGTACCTTAACATTCATAGTGACAGAATGAAAACACGATATGAACGAAGACTGCCTGAGGAGACGTTTCAAGGAGGACAGCTGGTGTGGTTGTACAACCCTCATAGGAAGAAGGGGTATTGCCCAAAGCCACTGAAATGTTAGGAGAACATGTACAGGATCCTGAAACAGATCAATTATGTGGTCTACCAGATTTGTAGACAGAGCTCTCAGGCGAAGCCTAAGGTTGTTGACATCGATCGACTGGTGATGTACGAAAGTCCAAATATTGGAGAGTCCATTCGGGACGAAAATACATAAGGAGGTGGCCGTGTTATGGGCTGTAGTTCGCAACCGCTTCGAGCTCTAGTTATGCGTGATCCGGCTCTGGAGAAGTGATCTACCTCTAACCTTCCCTCTACCAGAAAGACGTGCTCACTTCCTTTGTTGCATCTCCTCACCTCCGCCTCCCCTCCGGGGTAGCCCAGGAATGATTGACGACAGCGAGATCTAGCTGGCGTCACAGCCCCTCCTCCCTCCCCCTGCTGGAGAATCAGACAAATGTAGAGTAGTTGCAATAATATTCTGTGAAGTACGACTTCGTCGCAACGCGGAATTTAGCGAAATTTCTGAGTGATGACCTACGACCATGTAAATACTGCAGCGGTCCAACGGCCAGCAATTTAGGTATAAGCCTTTTGGCTGAGTACGGAATGGGAAGTGAAATGTGTAACGATGGCGGGCGAAGTGCTCGTGGTGTGAATGGATGAGAGAGCCTTAAACCCGACGACTGAAGGTTACTGTGCGTGAGAGCGCCCTGAGAACTCTAGAACATTGCAGACTGGCGGGACATGGACTAAACTGACGTGGGACTGTGTGGACATGTAATACGTTTTTTACTGTATCTATTGGAGCTTTTTAATATGGACAGATTACGTATAATTTAATTCAATTGGTTTTGATACAGTGTCAATTGGGACTAATTTATAATTATTTAACTTCACTGATTTATTTTAGGTCTTTATAAATTGTATTAATTTAAGTTTACTGTAAACTGTAAGTAATATCAATTTACTATGATATGCTGAATCGAGAGAATTTAGTTTATAGTTGTAAATAAAATTACGAAATTATAATACTGCTTTTATTTAATTAAGTCTTCCATGCCTTAAAGAGCCTTGTTTAGTGCACTTACTTTCGAGAGAGGAATTGTAACAATACTTTAACTTAGGTATACCTTAAATGTTGTAATTGTAATAAAAGTTTTAAATTAGCTCGTCAGCTGATATAATACTTTGCAAACGAGTGTATTTACTGTTTACACACTATGTAGGTTGTTCGCATTGTCAAATGTACTGTAGTTAAATGAACTATAGTATAATACTCCGGCGAATACTCATAATGGACGGGGAAATATCACGCGAGCAGATGACACAAGTGATGAGCAACACAATGTTTTGGAAGCGCATACAGCGAAGCTGATGCAGAACCGCACTTGACGTTTGCGACATACACCATCCTTAGAGACGCTCGATAATTGCTAATAATTTTTTCAGCCAACGTGTAGTTAGAAACACTCTATGGCGTTTTGAACATAATCATCAAGTTTATGGCCAGGCTACGTTCTCTGCAGACCAATTACAAATGTTTGCTTTAAGCTTCTATCAACTTTATTGACCCAGTTAAATGGAGTAGTAGCTTCGTACATGCGCAAGTAACATACAAAAAAAACTTTTATCCATGTGTACAGACAGTACCGTCAGTCATAGGCAATACAGAAATTTTACTGCCTCTGTCCATTATCTAACGAATTTCCCTCAAAATTACTGCTTCTGTCCATCCTCTAACGAATTTCCCTCAAAATTACTGCCTCTGTCCATCCTCTAACGTATTTCCCTCAAAATTACTGCCTCTGTCCATCCTCTAACGAATTTCCCTTAAAATTACTGCCTCTGTCAATCCTCTAACGAACTTCCCTCAAAATTACTGCCTCTGTCCATCCTCTAACGAATTTCCCTCAAAATTACTGCCTCTGTCCATCCTCTAACGAACTTCCCTCAAAATTACTGCCTCTGTCCATCCTCTAACGAATTTCCCTCAAAATTACTGCCTCTGTCCATCCTCTAACGAATTCCCTCAAAATTACTGCCTCTGTCCATCCTCTAACGAACTTCCTCAAAATTACTGCCTCTGTCCATCCTCTAACGAATTTCCCTCAAAATTACTGCCTCTGTCCATCCTCTAACGAACTTCCCTCAAAATTACTGCCTCTGTCCATCCTCTAACGAATTTCCCGAAAATAACTGCCTCTGTCCATCCTCTTACGAACTTCCTCAAATTACTGCCTCTGTCCATCCTTCTAACGAATTTCCTCAAAATTACTGCCTACTGTCCATCCTCTAACGAATTTCTCCTCGAAAATTACTGCCTTGCCATTCAACGAATTCTCAATTACTGCTCTGTAATTAACGAATTTCCCTCAAAATTACTTGCCTCTGTCCATCCTCTAACGTATTTCCCTCAAAATTACTTCCTCTGTCCATCCTCTAACGAATTTCCCTCAAAATTACTGCCTCTGTCCATCTCTAACGAACTTCCTCAAAATTACTGCTCTGTCCATCCTCTAACGAATTTCCCTCAAAATTACTGCCTCTGTCCATCCTCTAACGAACTTCCCTCAAAATTACTGCCTCTGTCCATCCTCTAACGAATTTCCTCAAAATTACTGCCTCTGTCCATCCTCTAACGAACTTCCTCAAAATTACTGCCTCTGTCCATCCTCTAACGAATTTCCCTCAAAATTACTGCTTATGTCCATCCTTAACGAATTTCCTCAAAATTACTGCCTCTGTCCATCCTCTAACGAATTCCTCAAAATTACTGCCTCTGTCCATCCTTAACGAATTTCCTCAAAATTATGCTCTATCCATCCTCTAACGAATTTCCCTCAAAATTACTGCTCTGTCCATCCTCTAACGAATTCTCTCAAAATTACTGCCTCTGTCCATCCTCTAACGAATTTCCTCAAAATTACTGCCTCTGTCCATCCTCTAACGAATTTCCCTCAAAATTACTGCTTCTGTCCATCCTCTAACGAATTCCCTCAAAATTACTGCCTCTGTCCATCCTCTAACGAATTCCTCAAAATTACTGCCTCTGTCCTTCCTCTAACGTATTTCCCTCAAAATTACTGCCTCTGTCCATCCTCTAACGAATTACCCTCAAAATTACTGCCTCTGTCCATCCTCTAACGAATTCCTCTCAAAATTACTGCCTCTGTCCATCCTCTAACGAATTTCCCTCAAAATACTGCCTCTGTCCATCCTCTAACGAACTTCCCTCAAAATTACTGCCTCTGTCCATCCTCTAACGAATTTCCCTCAAAATTACTGCCTCTGTCCATCCTCTACGAACTTCTCTCGAAATTGCTGCCTCTGTCTATCCTTCTAACGAATTACCCTCAAAATTACTGCTTCTGTCCATCCTCTAACGAATTTCCCTCAAAATTACTGCCTCTGTCCATCCCTTAACGAACTATCCTCGAAATTACTGCCTCTGTAATCCTTCTAACGAATTTCCCTCAAAATTACTGCTTATGTCCATCCTCTAACGAATTTCCCTCAAAATTACTGCCTCTGTCCATCCTCTAACGAATTCCCTCAAAATTACTGCCTCTGTCCATCCTCTAACGAACTTCTCTCGAAATTACTGCCTCTGTAAATCCTCTAACGAACTTCCCTCAAAATTACTGCCTCTGTCCATCCTCTAACGTAATTTCCTCAAAATTACTGCCTCTGTCCATCATCTAACGAATTTCCCTCAAAATTACTGCCTCTGTCCATCCTCTAACGACTTCCCTCAAAATTACTGCCTCTGTCCATCCTCTAACGAATTTCCTCAAAATTACTGCCTCTGTCCATCCTCTAACGAACTTCTCTCAAATTACTGCCTCTGTCCATCCTCTAACGAATTTCCCTCAAAATTACTGCCTCTGTCCATACCTCTAACGAACTTCTCTCAAATTACTGCCTCTGTCCATCTCTAACGAATTTCCCTCAAAATTACTGTCTCTGTCCATCCTCTAACGAATTTCCTCAAAATTACTGCCTCTGTCCATCCTCTAACGAACTTCTCCTCAAAATTACTGCCTCTGTCCATCCTCTAACGAATTTCCTCAAAATTACTGCCTCTGTCCATCCTCTAACGAACTTCCCTCAAAATTACTGCCTCTGTCCATCCTCTAACGAATTTCCCTCAAAATTACTGCCTCTGTCCATCCTCTTACGAACTTCTCTCGAAATTACTGCCTCTGTCCATCTTCTAACGAATTTCCTCAAAATTACTGCTTGTCCATCCTCTAACGAATTTCCCTCAAAATTACTGCTCTGTCCATCCTCTAACGAATTCCTCAAAATTACTGCCTCTGTCCATCCTCTAACGAATTTCCTCAAAATTACTGCCTCTGTCCATCCTCTAACGAATTTCCCTCAAAATTACTGCCTCTGTCCATCCTTAACGAATTTCCCTCAAAATTACTGCCTCTGTCCATCCTCTAACGAATTCCTCAAAATTACTGCCTCTGTCCATCCTCTAACGAATTTCCCTCAAAATTACTGCCTCTGTCCATCCTCTAACGAACTTCCCTCAAAATTACTGCCTCTGTCCATCCTCTAACGAATTTCCCTCAAAATTACTGCCTCTGTCCATCCTCTAACGAATTTCCCTCAAAATTACTGCCTCTGTCCATCCTCTAACGAACTTCTCTCAAATTACTGCCTCTGTCCATCTCTAACGAATTCCCTCAAAATTACTGCCTCTTCCATCCTCTACGAATTCCCTCAAAATTATGCCTCGTCCATCTCTACACTTCCTCAAATACTGCCTCTGTCCATCTCTAACGAATTCCCTCAAATTACTGCTTTCCATCCCTAACGAATTCCTCAAAATTACTGCCTCGCCATCCAACGATTCCTCAAAATTCTGCCTCTTCCATCCTAACGATTCCCTCAAAATTACGCCTCTTCCTCCTCTAACAATTTCCTCAAAATACTGCCTTGTCCATCCTCTAACGAATTCCTCAAAATTCTGCTTTCCATCTCTAACGATTTCCCTCAAAATTACTGCTCTGTCATCCTCTAACGAATTCCTCAAATTACTGCTCTTCCATCTCTAACGATTCCTCAAAATACTTCTGTCACTCTCGATCCATCTGCTGCATCCTCTAACGAATTCTCAAATTACTGCCTCTGTCCATCCTCTAACAATTTCCCTCAAAATTACTGCCTTCCATCCTCTAACGAATTCCTCAAAATTACTGCCTCTGTCCATCCTCTAACGAATTCCCTCAAAATTACTGCCTCTGTCCATCCTCTAACGAATTTCCTCAAAATTACTGCCTCTGTCCATCCTCTAACGAATTCTCTCAAATTACTGCCTCTGTCCATCCTCTAACGAATTTCCCTCAAAATTACTGCCTCTGTCCATCCTCTAACGAACTTCCCTCAAAATTACTGCCTCTGTCCATCCTCTAACGAATTTCCCTCAAAATTACTGCCTCTGTCCATCCTCTAACGAATTTCCTCGAAAATTACTGCCTCTGTCCATCCTCTAACGAATTCCCTCAAAATTACTGCCTCTGTCCATCCTCTAACGAATTCTCCTCAAAATTACTGCCTCTGTCCATCCTCTAACAATTTCCCTCAAAATTACTGCCTCTGTCCATCCTCTAACGAATTTCCTGAAAATAACTGCCTCTGTCCATCCTCTACGAACTTCTCTCGAAATTACTGCCTCTGTCCATCTCTAACGAATTTCCCTCAAAATTACTGCCTTTGTCCATCCTCTAACGAATTTCCTCAAAATTACTGCCTCTGTCCATGCTATTACGAACTTCTCTCGAAATTACTGCCTCTGTCCATCTTCTAACGAATTTCCCTCAAATTACTGCTATGTGCATCCTCTAAAGAATTTCCTCAAAATTACTGCTTTGTCCTCTCTAACGATTCCTCAAAATTACTGCCTCTGTCCATCTCTAACGACTTCTCTCGAAATTACTGCTCTGTCCATCCTCTAACGAATTTCCTCAAATACTGCCTCTGTCCATCCTAACGAATTCCTCAAAATTCTGCCTCTTCCATCCTCTAACATTTCCCTCAAAATTACTGCCTCTGTCCATCCTCTAACGATTTCCCTCAAAATTACTGCCTCTGTCCATCCTCTAACGAACTTCCTCAAAATTACTGCTCTGTCCATCCTCTAACGAATTTCCTCAAAATTACTGCCTCTGTCCATCCTCTAACAAACTTCCCTGAAAATTACTGCCTCTGTCCATCCTCTAACGAATTTCCCTCAAAATTACTGCTCTGTCCATCCTCTATACGAACTTCTCTCCTCGAAAATTACTGCCTCTGTCCATCTCTACGATAATCTCGAAAATTATTGCCTCTGTAATCTCTAACGAATTTTACTCAAAATTACTGCTTGTCCATCCTTTAACGAATTTCCCTCAAAATTACTGCTTCTGTCCATCCTCTAACGAATTCCCTCAAAATTACTGCTCTGTCCATCCTCTAACGAATTTCTCTCAAATTACTGCTCTGTCCATCCTCTAACGAATTCCCTCAAAATTACTGCCTCTGTCCATCCTCTAACGACTTCCTCAAAATTACTGCCTCTGTCCATCCTCTAACGATTCCCTCAAAATTACTGCCTCTGTCCATCTCTAACGAATTTCCTCAAATTACTGCCTCTGTCCATCCTCTAACGAATTTCCTCAAAATTACTGCCTCTGTCCATCCTCTAACGAATTTCCCTCAAAATTACTGCCTCTGTCCATACTCTAACGAACTTCTCTCAAAATTACTGCCTCTGCCATCCTCTAACGAATTTCCTCAAAATTACTGCTCTCTGTCCATCCTCTTACGAACTTCCTTAAAATTACTGCCTCTGTCCATCCTCTAACGAACTTCCCTCAAAATTACTGTCTCTGTCCTCCTCTAACGAATTTCCCTCAAAATTACTGCCTCTGTCCATCCTCTTACGAACTTCTCTCGAAAATTATGCCTCTGTCCATCTTCTAACGAATTTCCCTCAAATTACTGCTTATGTCCATCCTCTAACGAATTTCCCTCAAAATTACTGCTTCTGTCCATCCTCTAACGAATTCCCCTCAAAATTACTGCCTCTGTCCATCCTCTAACGAATTTCCCTCAAAATTACTGCCTCTGTCCATCCTCTAACGAACTTCCCTCAAAATTACTGCCTCTGTCCATCCTCTAACGAATTTCCCTGAAAATAACTGCCTCTGTCCATCCTCTTACGAACTTCTCTCGAAATTACTGCCTCTGTCCATCTTCTTACGAATTTCCCTCAAAATTACTGCTTATGTCCATCCTCTAACGAATTTTCCTCAAAATTACTGCCTCTGTCCATCCTCTAACGAACTTCTCCCAAATTACTGCCTCTGTCCATCCTGTAACGAATTTACCTCAAAATTACTGCCTCTATCCATCCTCTAACGAATTTCCCTCAAAATTACTGCCTCTGTCCATCCTCAAACGAATTTCCTCAAATTACTGCCTCTGTCCATCCTCTTACGAACTTCTCTCGAAATTACTGCTTCTGTCCATCTTCTAACGAATTTCCCTCAAAATTACTGCTTATGTCCATCCTCTAACGAATTTCCCTCAAAATTACTGCTTCTGTCCATCCTCTAACGAATTCCCCTCAAAATTACTGCCTCTGTCCATCCTCTAACGAACTTCTCTCGAAATTACTGCCTCTGTCCATCCTCTAACGAATTTCCTCAAAATTACTGCCTCTGTCCATCCTGTAACGAATTTCCCTCAAAATTACTGCCTCTGTCCATCCTCTAACGAATTTCCCTCAAAATTACTGCCTCTGTCCTTCCTCTAACGTATTTCCCTCAAAATTACTGCCTCTGTCCATCCTCTAACGAATTACCTCAAAATTACTGCCTCTGTCCATCCTCTAACGAACTTCTCTCAAAATACTGCCTCTGTCCATCCTCTAACGAATTTCCCTCAAAAGTACTGCCTCTGTCCATCCTCTAACGAACTTCCCTCAAAATTACTGCCTCTGTCCATCCTCTAACGAATTTCCCTCAAAATTACTGCCTCTGTCCATCCTCTTACGAACTTCTCTCGAAATTGCTGCCTCTGTCCATCTTCTAACGAATTACCCTCAAATTACTGCTTATGTCCATCCTCTAACGAATTTCCCTCAAAATTACTGCCTCTGTCCATCCTCTTACGAACTAATCTCGAAATTATTGCCTCTGTGAATCTTCTAACGAATTTTACTCAAAATTACTGCTTATGTCCATCCTTTAACGAATTTCCTCAAAATTACTGCTTCTGTCCATCCTCTAACGAATTCCCCTCAAAATTACTGCCTCTGTCCATCCTCTAACGAACTTCTCTCGAAATTACTGCCTCTGTCCATCCTCTAACGAACTTCCCTCAAAATTACTGCCTCTGTCCATCCTCTAACGACCTTCCCTCAAAATTACTGCCTCTGTCCATCCTCTAACGTATATCCCTCAAAATTACTGTCTCTGTCCGTCCTCTAACGAATTTCCCTCAAAATTACTGCCTCTGTCCATCCTCTTACGAACTTCTCTCGAAATTAATGCCTCTGTCCATCTTCTAACGAATTTCCCTCAAATTTACTGCTTATGTCCATACTCTAACGAACTTCCTCAAAATTACTGCTCTGCCATCCTCTAACGAATTTCCCTCAAAATTACTGCCTCTGTCCATCCTCTAACGAACTTCTTAAAATTACTGCCTCTGTCAATCCTCTAACGAACTTCCCTCAAAATTACTTCCTCTGTCCGTCCTGTAACGAATTTTCCTCAAAATTACTGCCTCTGTCCATCCTCTTACGAACTTCTCTCGAAATTAATGCCTCTGTCCATCTCTAACGAATTTCCCTCAAATTTACTGCTTTGTCCATATCTAACGAATTTCCCTCAAAATTACTGCCTTCTGTCCATCCTCTAACGTATTTCCCTCAAAATTACTGCCTCTGTCCATCCTCTAACGAATTTCTCTCAAAATTACTGCCTCTGTCCATCCTCTAACGAACTTCTCCTCAAAATTACTGCCTCTGTCCATCCTCTAACGAATTTCCTCGAAAATTACTGCCTCTGTCCATCCTCTAACGAACTTCCCCTCAAATTACTGCCTCTGTCCATCCTCTTACGAATTTCCCTCAAAATATTACTGCCTCTGTCCATTATCTTAACGAACTTCCCTCAAATTACTGCCTTGTCCATCTTTCAAGTATTTCCCTCAAAATTACTTCTCTGTCCATCCTCTAACGAATTTCCCTCAAAATTACTGCCTCTGTCCATCCTCTAACGAATCTTCTCAAATTACTGCCTCTGTCCATCCTCTAACGAATTCCCTCAAAATTACTGCCTCTGTCCATCCTCTACGAATTCCTCAAAATTACTGCCTCTGTCCATCCTCTACGAACTTTCCCTGAAAATAACTGCCTCTGTCCATCCTCTACGAACTTCCTCAAAATTACTGCCTTTGTCCATCCTTCTAAAGAATTTCCTCAAAATTACTGCTTCTGTCCATCTCTCTAACGAATTTCCCTCAAAATTACTGCCTATGTCCATCCTCTAACGAATTTCTCTCGAAAATTACTGCTCTGTCCATCCTCTAACGAATTCCCTCAAAATTACTGCCTCTGTCCATCCTGTATCGAATTTACCTCAAATTACTGCCCTGTCCATCCTCTAACGAACTTCCCTCAAAATTACTGCCTCTGTCCATCCTTAACGAATTTTCCTCAAAATTACTGCCTCTGTCCATCCTCTAACGAATTCCTCAAAATTACTGCCTCTGTCCATCTCTAACGAATTTCCCTCAAAATTACTGCTTATGTCCATCCTCTAACGAATTTCCCTCAAAATTACGGCTCTGTCCATCCTCTAACGAATTCCCTCAAAATTACTGCCTCTGTCCATCCTCTAACGAATTTCCTCGAAATTACTGCCCCTGTCCATCCTCTAACGAACTTCCTCAAATTACTGCCTTGTCCATCCTGTTAACGAATTTTCCTCAAAATTACTGCCTCTGTCCATTCCTCTAACGAATTTCCCTCAAAATTACTGCCTCTGTCCATCCTCTAACGAATTTCCCTCAAAATTACTCCTCTGTCCATCCTCTAACGAATTTCCCTCAAAATTACGGCCTCTGTCCATCCTCTAACGAACTTCTCACAAAATTACTGCCTCTGTCCATCCTCTAACGAATTTCCCTCAAAATTACTGCCTCTGTCCATCCTCTACAAACTCCTGAAATTACTGCCTTGTCCATCCTTCTAACGAATTTCCCTAAAATTACTGCCTCTGTCCATTATCTAACGAACTTCTCTCAAAATTACTGCCTCTTGTCCATCTTCTACACATTTCCCTCAAAATTACTCTTGTCCATCCTCTAACGAATTTTCCTCAAAATTACTGCCTCTGTCCATCTATACGAACTTCTCTCAATATTACTGCCTCTGTCCATCTCTAACGAATTTCCCTCAAAATTACTGCTTCATGTCCATCCTCTAACAAATTTCCCTGAAAATTACTGCCTCTGTCCATCCTCTAACGAATTTCCCTAAAATTACTGCCTCTGTCCATCCTCTACGAACTTCTCTCGAAATTACTGCCTCTGTCCATCTTCTAACGAATTTCCCTCAAAATTACTGCTTGTCCATCCTCAACGAATTTCCTCAAAATTTCTGCCTCTATCCATGCTATACGATTTCTCTCAAAATTACTGCCTCTGTCCATCTTCTAACGAATTTCCCTCAAAATTACTGCTTTGTCCATCCTCTAACGAATTTTCCTCTCAAAATTACTGCTCTGTCCATCCTCTAACGAATTTCCCTCAAAATTACTGCCTCTGTCCATCCTCTAACGAACTTCTCTCAAATTACTGCCTCTGTCCATCCTCTAACGATTTCCCTCAAAATTACTGCCTCTGTCCATCCTCAAACGAATTCCCTCAAAATTTTCTGCCTCTTCCATCCTCTAACGAACATTTCCTCCAAAATTACTGCCTCCTGTCCATCCTCTAACGAATTTCCTCAAAATTACTGCCTCTGTCCATCCTCTAACGAACTTCCTCAAAATTACTGCCTCTGTCCATCCTCTAACGAATTTCCCTCAAAATTACTGCCTCTGTCCATCCTCTACGAACTTCCCTCAAATTACTGCCTCTGTCCATCTTCTAACGTATTTCCCTCAAAATTACTGCCTCTGTCCATCCTCTAACGAATTTCCCTCAAAATTACTGCCTCTGTCCATCCTCTAACGAACTCTCCTCAAAATTTTCTGCCTCTATCCATCCTCTAACGCATTTCCCTCAAAATTACTGCCTCTGTCCATCCTCTAACGAATTTCCCTCAAAATTACTGCCTCTGTCCATCCTCTAACGAACTTCTCTCAAAATTACTGCCTCTGTCCATCCTCTAACGAATTTCCCTCAAAATTACTGCCTCTGTCCATCCTCTAACGAACTTCCCTCAAAATTACTGCCTCTGTCCATCCTCTAACGTATTTCCCTCAAAATTACTGCCTCTGTCCATCCTCTAACGTATTTCCCTCAAAATTACTGCCTCTGTCCATCCTCTAACGAATTTCAATCAAAATTACTGCCTCTGTCCATCCTCTAACGAACTTCCCTCAAAATTACTGCCTCTGTCCATCCTCTAACGAATTTCCCTCAAAATTACTGCCTCTATCCATCCTCTTACGAACTTCTCTCGAAATTACTGCCTCTGTCCATTATCTTACGAACTTCTCTCGAAACTACTGCCTCTGTCCATCTTCTAACGAATTTCCCTCAAAATTACTGCTTATGTCCATCCTCTAACGAATTTCCCTCAAAATTACTGCCTCTGTCCATCCTCAAACGAACTTCCCTCAAAATTTTCTGCCTCTATCCATCCTCTAACGCATTTCCCTCAAAATTACTGCCTCTGTCCATCCTCTAACGAATTTCCCTCAAAATTACTGCCTCTGTCCATCCTCAAACGAACTTCCCTCAAAATTTTCTGCCTCTATCCATCCTCTAACGCATTTCCCTCAAAATTACTGCCTCTGTCCATCCTCTAACGAATTTCCCTCAAAATTACTGCCTCTGTCCATCCTCTAACGAACTTCTCTCAAAATTACTGCCTCTGTCCATCCTCTAACGAATTTCCCTCAAAATTACTGCCTCTGTCCATCCTCAAACGAACTTCCCTCAAAATTTTCTGCCTCTATCCATCCTCTAACGCATTTCCCTCAAAATTACTGCCTCTGTCCATCCTCTAACGAATTTCCCTCAAAATTACTGCCTCTGTCCATTCTCTAACGAACTTCTCTCAAAATTACTGCCTCTGTCCATCCTCTAACGAATTTCCCTCAAAATTACTGCCTCTGTCCATCCTCTAACGAACTTCCCTCAAAATTACTGCCTCTGTCCATCCTCTAACGTATTTCCCTCAAAATTACTGCCTCTGTCCATCCTCTAACGAATTTCCCTCAAAATTACTGCCTCTGTCCATCCTCTAACGAACTTCTCTCAAAATTACTGCCTCTGTCCATCCTCTAACGAATTTCCCTCAAAATTACTGCCTCTGTCCATCCTCTAACGAATTTCCCTCAAAATTACTGCCTCTGTCCATCCTCTAACGTATTTCCGTCAAAATTACTGCCTCTGTCCATCCTCTAACCAATTACCCTTAAAATTACTGCCTCTGTCCATCCTCTAACGAACTTCTCTCAAAATTACTGCCTCTGTCCATCCTCTAACGAATTTCCCTCAAAATTACTGCCTCTGTCCATCCTCTAACGAACTTCCCTCAATATTACTGCTTATGTCCATCCTCTAACGAATTTCCCTCAAAATTACTGCCTCTGTCCATCCTCTAACGAACTTCCCTCAAAATTACTCCCTCTGTCCATCCTCTAACGAACTTCTCTCGAAATTACTTCCTCTGTCCATCTTCTAACGAATTTCCCTCAAAATTACTGCTTCTGTCCATCCTCTAACGAATTCCCCTCAAAATTACTGCCTCTGTCCATCCTCTAACGAACTTCTCTCGATATTACTGCCTCTGTCCATCCTCTAACGAACTTCCCTCGAAATTACTTATCCTACGTACAGGCGTAATAAGGAAATTCGAATGGAAATATTAGTTATTTATTCTTGTGTCAATAGAATCTGCCTTGCGTGTTTATCGAAAATTTACATTAGTAATGAAACTGCGAAAGTTGTACTGTACCAAGTCTTACCATTTATGCTTTTTAAAGTTTCCATGCTGTGAATAGATTAAAACATTTTGACTTCTACATTACAAGCCAGTAAAGTGTACCCAATTGTTTTTACGACGCATAATTATATCTTACTTGCCGAATCACTCTCGAAATACAGTCCTCTCTGTCGCTATTTATCTTTCTATCCCACCCTCCCCCACGTTTACACTATCTTGGTAAAATCATATTTCGTGTAGTAAAGAATATATTATGATGATCTTCAACATAGCAATAAAAGGGTTTTCAGACTTGTTTATTAGAAAACTTCGTAATGTAGTCAACGTGAAACGTGTAGAGGTGACCACACTGAGCAGTGTTCGAGACTTTCCAGTGGCGACAAACACTCACTAGGCAAGATTTGTTCGACATACAGGCAACTAGGTACTGACTGACATGCGTGAATATGTCGTCCTTAGCATCATTATTACTTCGTCCTTTCAGTCGCTGAACACATTTCAACCATGCGAGTCCTTTTTTTTCATTCGTATACTTCCCATTATCGAGCAAACAGTTTTACATTTTTTGCGTATATAATATCAGCAGATAGAAAAGTGAAAAAAAAACTGCTTAATTTTATACATAAAAAATTACAATATTTTATTTGCTTGCTCGTAGAGGTTTTTGTTTAAATTTCAGCAAAAATACTGAAACGTTGCCTTAGAAAGTAGAACAATAAGTTGTGTTTTACCGATGATGATATTTCTTCGAGATAAACTACACTCAAGTAAATTAATGCTAGTTAAAATTACTGTAAATGATTCATATTCTAACCCTGAAACAAGTTCTGCAGGTGTGTAAGCAGTATCGCCAAACTGACTATTTACCCGCGCTTGTAATGAGGCCATAATTACAGACAATTACTCCTAATCCCGTTGAACAAAGGTAGATTGGATACGTGACGAGTGTTTACCTAAAATGTCATTCAAGTGTACTCTGACATTATAGTTGGTCTTATGACTTTTTCTACTGAATTAAGCATTAGGAACGAAAAGTGAGGTAAACTATTTTGATCAACTGTGCTATCGTTTAATAATTTGGAATTTTGGCTGTATAGAAAATTAAATAAAAGTAGAGAAAATGTTTTGTTTTAAAGCGACCGATATTTGTGGGAACAGGAAACTTTATTTATGTATGTAAACGCAAGATCTTACAGTGGGTGTAGTGGTGTGTGAGTTCCCCAGTTACAAAGCTACTACTCAGCCATGTGATGTGCGAAACAGTGGAGGGGTGGAAATTGAGCGCCAGTGTAGATGTTGGAAGGGGAAGATGAGCTCCTTTTTTTTAGGGAAATGTTTGGTCGTTTAACCTTCTAGACAAGCGTCTGCCTGCCTGCACAGGAGCGTCTCGTAGTTTTCTTAGGTACGAGTTATATTACACATATTTAAGACGCGTGAGATGTATACCAAAGTAATTTTAGATTAAATGTAAGTAGCAGATAAATGTTGGCTAGCCGATCACAATTACATTTCAACAATCCCTGAATTCTCCTTTCCGCTCAGCCCAACTTTATATGGGAGGAATTAGTGCTTATGGCACATACATTTTTAGCCTGCTTTCTGTTTGAAAGACTGACTTATGAAATCGCTTCTCTGTCTGTTTGTGTGGTTCTCTAAAAACTACTGAACGCGTAAACTGAATATCGCCAAACTGGGTACACGTGCATAACTTAGTAATAGTCTTCAACGACCACAATTGCTTATTTTGAAAATGGAGGCCATTTTAAAATTTAGGGTGCCACGTCATTTCTAGGGAAAAATGACTGATTTTGGCCAAATTTTCTATGTTGACAGTACATCACAAAACATTGATTTTAGAGGCATGGTATTGTATAAGATGACACTACTTGAAAAATAAAGTTTTTAATTTATATCTCAAAAATTGCTGAATCAATTCTCGCCAAATTCGGCATGTAGTACTATGGTAGAGCAGGTAAACGTATATGATTTAAGTATTATATGCTACTTATTATGAAATGGTGGCAATACAAATTTGATAGGAATATTTCGTGTATATATATAATACAGGTAGCGATACTGTAGGCCATGTAAATGAACATGATTTTAGTTGCTGTAACACGTATTGCCAACATAATAGCATTGTTAATCTTTCGCATAAATAAACCCTATCAAACAAAACATTAGACTGGTTTTATCCTACGTTGCATCCTAAGTTTATGCTCCTAATCCTACTTCGTAATGCAGATCGTTTCATGCTAGTTAATTGTACGAGGTTTTCTGGGTTCGAGTCCCGGGTAAGGCATGTGTGTCATTGTAATTGTATCACTACTGTTTAATGTGTTTATGGTTTAATATGTAAAGATATTAGACGTTAAGACTTCCTATCATTTCAACTTGTAGTAAATCCATTTTCTATTGATTTGTACCAATGTAGAGGAAAATAAGCTCATTAGTCATGTCAGTAACTTTATGTTGTATTTTAAAGTGATAGTGCAATGTTCCCAAGTCACGAATCATTTTTAATATTGTTTCTGTGACTTAATCTTTTTTAAATCTATACGTACATAAATATAACAGTGCCGCAAAAACGACCGGTTTCGAAATACACTGACAAAAGATTTTTTAAAAATTTCCAGCATTACTGTTCCCCAAGACCAATTGTTGTACAGATAGGGCGAATATTTTAAAAATTCAGAACGGCAGCTCCGTTTATTTTCAGCACGGGTCGTGTTTTTTGTTTAAATCACTTCCTCATTTGAAATAACTTGACACTAAGTATACGTATATTTTAGACAGTGCTTGCTTTATATACTATTTAATATCAACATACGAGTATTTCATTTGCCGACATTTTAAATCTAGAGAGTATGAAACCGAACGAAAGCCAGTTTCGTTTGTCTAACTAAAATTGTGCTTTAATATGATGTAATACACGGCTATTTGTTACATAGCTATACAAAGGCTCCTCAGTTATTGATGTTAACTAGCCCGTGCAGAATATTAAGATATAAACATTTTAACGCGGATTGTTCAACTTCTTCTCGGAGTGTCAATTTATGTGTTATGCTTATATGAAGCCTGCTCAGTACACTTCGGTCTACAAGCGTAACTCAGGAACTGTAACAACATGTTTACAAATATGGAAGAAAATGTCAGAATGAACAGCAGCTCTACAGACGTTCATAGTTCATTAAAAAAACCCAAAATCACTAATACCATTCGGTTAAGAATAATTACTACTTATCCGTTACAATTAATCACATCCTTATTTTTACATATCGATACGAATAAAATTTAAAATTACGAAAGATAAAAGGTCATTTATCAAAATAATGAATTGTTGACTATGTGAATAGTTATATTAAAAATGTTTTTATATGTGCTATGATTAAAAAACAAACTAAAATACTAGATATGAATAACTTTATGCAAAGATATGTTCATGAAAGAACGCGAGTGAGAAACCGGAACGTGAATGACAGCGAAATATTTTTTTAGAAAAATGTTTGTTTGAAATGTTAGAGATTGCGTGGTTGTGACAAAGGATGGCACATATTTTCACTCTCCATTCACAGAGTCACTTAAGTGTTACCGTGGCAGCGCTTGAGTGGAACAGGTGCCTTGTCGAGGAATGTTGGGCGTGCCTACACAGCTAAGCGGGTATGGTAGTGGTGTTTCTATAACTGGGCAGGACGTTTCTTCTTGGGAAGTGCGACCTTATTACGGTACGTCGACTTGCAGCAGACTGTCGATGGCCACCAGATGTGACACGTCATTCCCAACACCACACTGAGGGAGGTCATGACCTCTGTACAGTGGAGATGCAGACCACAACTGCTGACATGCCACATTACCACCTGAGAGGCAACACTCGTCTTTCCGAGCACACTCCCCATTCACATCAGGACATATATTCTATCTTAACTATTATTTTTGTTTTCGTTCGGCCAGGTATTTTATTGATTGAAATAATTTCACGCTTTATGACCTCACAAACAGTATCAATCACACATATGTACACATCAGAGAGTCTGGCAACCCTGCACACTCTGCTTGTCCCTGAACAGGTGATCCTCTGCCTCCACAAGACACACATATGTACACATCAGAGTGTATGGCAACCCTGCACACTCAGCTTCTCCCTGAACAGACGATTCTCTGCCTCCACGAGACACACAGATGTACACATCAGCAGACTTGCCAACATGTACGATTTTTCCGTAAAATGGACGGACATCATACCCTTTGTACGACTTTACGGAAACACCTTGATTTTTGTGAATATTTACTTCAATATCAGGACATATCGAGATTATCGAGTGTCGCGACGTGAGTATCGATACATTTTTTCGATGCGTGAAATGTTATACTATCGATATGATAATGGTTTGGTCCGCCATTTTCATAATTGTCATGAAGCAAACCAACATTGTTTTAGTTCTTCACCGACTAGTTTCGGAAAGCCGGTGAAATGTCGTATTTATTTAATTATTCAGCTAATTAATTTGTATCGATGCCAGTGAAACATGTAGTAAGAATTGTAGAAGAACGTGTATTCAGGAGTTTCAAATATGAATTACAAACAGTAAGTCAGTGTGTATTGTAAATAACGTATTCAGGAGTTGCAAATATGAATTACAAACAGTAAGTCAGTGTGTATTGTAAATAACGTATTTTGAAACGGTTATTAAAATGTTTGAAATGTACGTGCGTAGATAACTATTATTTCCGATCTGTTTTGCAGTGTAAAAATAACACATTCAATGTATAGAAAACTAACTTCGCAAAAAATATTTACGTCTCAAGCGTGTTTAATATTAGGATTGGTACTAATTACATATTTATCACGTTTTCTTTTGGTTAAATCTTGCCAGGTTATATAATAATTTGAGGCCGTGGCTGAATTGGCAGATTTTGTTTGTTAACAAAATGATCACGTGACACGATTTCGAATACTATAATGGTGACATATTTGGTATTTCGTATTTTGTATCTAGTGGATGTTAGCAGAAATATAAAATGACAAAATCAGTGCCATGTTGGTTTTTACTTTAAAAACATGTGAATACGTAAGTAAAATTATTTTTAAAACAAATAATTGTACATAAAAAAACACGGCATGTTTTAAAACGCAAGTAAGGGTTTTGCTGTGTTTGTATATTGCGCAACAAAATATTTTAAAAGTCGTTATTGCATAATTTATTATTTTCTTATTTATTAGCGTATTCGTAGCATTCCAGTGATATTTGTAGCATTCCAGTGATATTTGAGGGAAATATTACGACCTTTTGAAGCATTACGTTTAGGTAACAATATTTTTCACTTTTAATGTAATAATGGGGACCCCCCCCCCCCCCCAGCCCGAAGTTTGACTTTGCCAAAACAAAAACAAGGTAGGTTGGAGTGGTAACCTACATTGATCACTGCATTTATTGACACTCATTGTTTCCTTCATAGATGTAGCAGCTGTTTAATAAGGATAAATTGCGGCCGTGCTACGTTTCTAGATATCTCCAAATGTAGTTATCTTATGTTCGGTATTCTGAATGCAAGTACATATTTAGATTGTTTACGTGCCATTTCATTTTACAACCGGTATTTCATATTTATAATACATGTTTTGTGTGTGTACAATCTGTGAAAATGACTAACACAAAACTACAAACAGGTAGCAGTAGAATTGCTATTGTTTTTCATCCGGCGATAAACAATTCCCACATTTCCTCTATCTGACTTACTTCAGAAAAAAAAAGGAATGCTGGTTTTTCTAAATAAAATTTGTAAGCTTTCTCAGTTCGAAAATTTACATGTAAGTATATGCACATTTTTTATACCCAAGTTTTAAAAGTTAATTTTAAATTTAAATCATTGTAGAATACGGAATTTGTATATTACAAAGTGAATTTTTAATACTTTTATGGCAAGCGTATTAATACTATAAATGTGAAAATGAATACGGCATGGAAGTTACCTTAAATGAATATATATATAATATGAACCTATGTTTTTGCTTTACACGTCACTAAGAAAACGCATTTTGATGATGTATAAGTGATCTCTAGGGGAAATCATAGTTTCTTTTCTGAAACACAGAACAAATATTGGATCATTTTGATGAACAAGCGCTAGGCAGAAATGAACATCGAGTATGAGAAAGAAACAGAGATTGGAGCTCGAAGACGACTGGTTGCGGCCAGAGAAACTCAAGGAAAGCACCGCCATTCACAACCAGAGGCTGTGCAGTCTGGTGTACCGATCTGGAATAGGTTCGACGCCCTTCGAGAAGTCACAGACTCTGAGAAAAACCCTGGGCCCTCAGTCAATCCATCTCCAACAACACGGCTGCGCTCCGCACCACATACTAAGAGAACACAATACAGACTTGTCCTGCGAGACACTTCGCGCTACTCATTCCTCGTAACACAACTTCGTGTGATCCACGCCTCCGGGTTCTCCCTTTCTATGGCTCGCAACGGCTTACACATTGTGGCTTCAAACATGACACTGTAAAATGCAGCGAAAAACCTCCTAAAGGATAACCACATCCCGTATTTTACATTCAGCCTCAATGTGGATCAACCTCAGAAAATGATTTTCGACTTGCCTGCGGACACACCCCTCGACAGCACCCACGACGAGTTCACGGAGCGTGGCTACACTGTGCTGGACATGTACCAGTTCAAAACCCTGCGAGTTGATACCACCAACCCCAAAGAAACACCTCAGCTGCGCCTCTTCAGCATGACATCCGCTCGCATCGACAATCTGCACCCACTTCTCCAAGTCAAACGGCTCAACATGACGGTCGTACACCCCCAACCCCCTCTTATCGCAAGCGGCTGTTAGACGTAGCTTTGTCCTCGCTCACACGAAAGCCTACTGTCATCTGCCTACAGTTTGTCCCCACTGCTCCGGCCCACACACCCTGGAAGTTTGCATCAAATCAAATCCAAACCCGACTTGTAACTGTTACGGAGTTCACCTGGCCTCTTCAAAGCAGTGTCCGAAGGTCACAGAAATAGTCGAACGCCGGCAGGCAGTTGTCGAGCGAAAAACCGAACTGAGGGTACAACACAGATTGGCTGCAGCCCCTCCCCCCGATCGAGACTTCTCTGCCTACCCCAAACTCTTCGATTCACGGACACTGCATTCTGCTTTTTCATATGCGAGTGTTACCAGGGGCCACACACAATCCTACACACTTCCCAGACAGGTTCCGGTTGGAAACACACGCCCACCTCTTCTCCCCACACCCACACCACATTCAATGGGTGAATTAGGAGACACGATGCGAGAAGTCCAGGAATTCCTGGCTTTCTTGCGTGGGGCCAACTTCAAGGCGTTGACGGCACAGTTCCGTTCCTTCATGGATGCAGTCGAACAGACCACCGATCCCATGGCAAAAACAATGCTGCTCCCTAATGGGCCTCTCTACGTTCCAAGTCGCTCCCTAATGGGCCACAACTACCAGCAAAACCCTGGTTTCCTGTCCCTTCTATATCGGAACAGCAACGGCGTTTTTAACCAGTTTTACGAGTTAGAACGACTACTGGAAACGTACGGCAAAGAAGTCGCTTTAATACACGAGACTATGTTAAAACCCAATAAACGATGCGCGATTAAAAATTATGCAACTTACAGTAATGACCGAGCTACTAAAGGAGGCGGCACTGCGATATTAATACATAACAAAATTCATCACCATTTAAATGCTAATCCAGACTGTAAAAACTTATCATCCACTTCTATTAATATACAAACCGATTCCGGGCATATAACGTTCATATCAGCATATCAATCCCCCGTAAAATAATGTTAGAAGCAGATTTAAATAAAAATAACCACACAGTAGTACACGTTCTTACTTGCAGGGAACATAAATACAAATAATACAGCCTGGAATAGCCGTACGCCATTCCCAACAAAATAATTCCTTAATTCATGCCCCGGACAGGCCCACTCACTATCCACCGCAATGCAGACTGCAGCCAGATGTACTAGACATCATCTGAACCAACATAGCTAATTCAATACTCGAACTAACAGTCCTGGACGAATTAGATTCTGATCACCAACCGGTATTTTGCAAAATTAGCACTCATTTAATAAAACACCCCGAAGCAATTCTTAATAACTGTCGCAAACTGGGGAAATTTTAAAACTGACCTGGATGAAATATTTACGGAGCAACCAATAGATATTACAAATAAAACTGATATAGAACCGGCATTAGAGATATTTCGAAATACAATTAAATTACAGCTCAAAAAGAATACCCAATTTATTACCAGAAGGCGATTATTAAAGCAAAACTATCCAGACGTAAATTTTCTGCTAGCTGAGAAACGACAGGCCCGGCATGAAAATAAAAATATAGGACCCCTGACTTAAAAGCCAGATATAATAAACTACAGAAAGACCTTCGCAATAAACTATCTCAATTACGTATTAACAAATGGGAAAATTTCATAACAGAAATTTAAGATAATATTAAAGGTTTCTGGCGAATGTCAAAAATTCTCCGAGGTAAATAAGATAAAGAAAACTCTACCCCCATCCTAGCTCCGTCAGGGTTAAAATATGCGCTAATATATATATATATATATATATATATATATATATATATATATATATATATATATATATAAGCCATAGTAGTTTCTCTCACCGACCAGTTCACGTCAAATTTAGACCTCGGAGACCCCAATTACACTCGCGATATAAATACAACTACTACCGCCTTTCTAGCGAAAAAAAAAAACCTAAGGAAAAAACAGGAAATTGTAATTTTACCCGAACTATTACTCATTTTGAAAACAGTCCACCCAAAAAAATCACCGGGGGATGATAAAATTACATACCAGTTACCTAAAAATTTACCATACCCAGCTTTATGCATAATTACCAATATTCTTAATTGCAATTTTAAAGTACAATTATTTCCCCGCGGAATGGAAACGGGCTAAAGTAATTACAATTCCGAAACCGGTTAAGGACCCTGTCTCCCTCAGAACCGACGCTCGATATCACTACTGAGTTCACTTAGTAAAATATTTGAAAAAGTACTACTTAAACGCTTAAAATCACACGCAGAACGTAAAAAGATTATCCCGAAAACTGAGTTTGGTTTCAAAGCTGGACATTCCACTACTCACTCCCTAACTATCTTCGTCCCGGCTGTATACAATGGTCTAAACAATAAACAATCTACAATAGCCACATTTGTTAACATAGCCAAAGCTTTTGATAAAGTCTGAATCCCGGGCCTCATTCAAAAATTAATCAATTTCAAATTTCCCGACTGCTACATTCACTTACTAAACAGTTATTTCACAAACAGACAATTTGATGTATCAATAGAAAATTCTGAGTCTTCTACCTGCTCACTCACCGCAGGCGTGCCGCAGAGATCCGCTCTTTCCCCTTTTCTATACAATGTCTATACAGCTGACATTCCAAATAACTATGCAAAAGTTCAAATGTTCAAATGTATGCAGATGACACCCTAACTCATGCCAAAAATAAGAAATTGCTATTCGCATAATTACTTACACAGCTACAAATGGACGAACTCGGCCAGTGGTGCGAGCGCTGGAAAATTTAAATAAATGTAGAAAAATCTCAGGCCCTGCTAATTAGCAGACGCGTTAAAGAAGTAAACGTCCAGCCAATCAAATATGACGGAGTAAAAAATTTCTTTTAGTAAAACGGCTAAATACCTAGGCTTAACTATTGGTAATAAACTTCACTGGGGCGTACATATAAATAACATTAAAAATGCGTATATCAGTAAAATCAGGCAACTATACCCATTACTTAAACATCCTAAACTCCCCACAAGATCAAAGCTTTTAACATATACTATAATAGTCAGATCAGCTATGATGTACGCCCACGAAGTCTGGGAAAATTCAGCTAAAATATCAATAAACCACCTTCAAGATGTACAAACTAAATATCTTAGGATAATAGGAAATGCCCGTAGATTCACAAGAACAGTTGATCTGCATAATTTTTTAAAGGTTCCTTACATCGGAAATAAACTCATCTCCGAAAACAATAAATTCTACGATAAAATGGCTTTACATAATAATCCAATACTTAGAAGAATCGATAAATATTCACCAGACATAAAATTACGGAACAGACGCCCTAAAATGCCTAGATTGCAAGTTTAATCAAACATTCACTTTCCCCTGCAACATAGGAAATTAATCTAAAACCCCGATATTATCCAGAAATCTCCTGCCGGTCCGGGACAAAATTCGGCCATTTTAATAAAACTAGTTTGCGACAGCACTTCGCTGCTCATTCTGCCCACAAACACCGCACAGTTCAGACGTAGAATTTTAGTTTTCTAGGCGTAACTCTACTCAACCACGTTAATAAATCATTGCGGCAGTATTATTGCAAGCCATTTCAAATATAATTTTCCTTTCAAAGATAAATACATAAGTTAAAATTGCTTTTTCTGTTCCGAAAACTCTGTTTGGATTTGATTTGTTGACCATTACAAATCGGGCGATGATACATTTTTCTTCAAACAACCACACTTATTTGTTGTATTTAGCTACATAAGATATGAGTTAGGATCGCTACAGCCCTCCCAGTTTCAAAAGTCACTGTATACAACAGGTTTTTGGTGAATATATATCATCCACATAGGGGGGAGTACGTTATTCGTAATATTTCATACCACGTGTCTAATATACCAGTGGGGACAAAGGAAACACTTAGGCCCTATGTGATCTAACGATGGCAAGATAAGTGTATTTGTGAATTAATGCACGCTCCCAGACTGGAAAATTCTTCAGCTGGTTTTGTCGTTCACAATATGTAAGGCGCTTCTGAAAACACTTCAGTGTCTTCATGCATCTGCTTGTGCAACTTTGCTTTATTTCAAGACCGCCTTAAATTACGAACCTGAGTTTCTTTGCAGAGAAGCGAATGACTTGTTTTGGCTAAGGTTAGAAAATCGATATGAACTAAGCATATCCAGTCGACAGTTTTTTCCACATCACTTTCTCTAAAAAATACTTTATTAAAATGGTTTTAAAAAATGATTACTATAATTTGTTGAGATATGTTGTATTTTTTGCTAATCACCTAACATATTGCATATAAATAATACATGCATTTCAGCGTCATTTAAATGCACGTTTAAGCTTAATATGCAATATTGTGCGGTTTATCAGTTCCCTGAATATTGTACCTTTTGAAAAGTTAAAACGGAAATTGTAGGGTTACTAGAATTAATTTCTCCGTGAATTCAGAGCGGCCATAATAAAGACGTCACACATTTATTCCTGTATAAAAGAAATTATAATTGAGACGCGTTAACCTAGCAGGCAAGTAGATTCTGAGTAGCAGCGACTTAAGACACAGACTGTGTTCTTGGAACACAGTCAGTGTCTTAACCGTTTGCGACGTATGCTGACCTGTGCGAGACTAGCTTTCAAATTTAATTTCCCAGATTTTGTATGTTTCAAGAACATTTAGCACGATTTACTCACAAGTACATCCACTTTGTTGCTGTGATAAAGTTGACACGTAAACAAATAACTTATGTGGGATTTATTCACGTTTTCTGCTAAATGTATACTAGCTGCAATAAAATACTATAATACTTGCTACTAATACCGAGCATTGCGCATTAATATTAGTTATCGCAGAGAATTCTGCAACGTAAGGCAGTGCAGTAACTGGCTTACTACGGTATGTCTACACTCTTAACTAGGCGATGTATCCCATCAACAAAAATAAAACGGGAACGAACATAAACCGTGTTAAAGAAGGTAATTAGTTTACAGACAGACATTGGAAGCACACAGATGATGAGACCTAAAGTTAAGATGATGGTTGCCAAGCCATCACTAGGGGAGAGGGCACATATTAGTCCGCTGACATCAAGGCAGTTCTAACTCTAAACTTCATATTGCAAATGCTGCCCACACGCAAGACTAACGTAGATTTACAAACTTGACACGTCCTTCGCTTACCGAGAACCCACGACCCCCGCCACGAAGATACTATGTATTATCAACATACAGGACGAGATTTATATAGTTGTTTCGTTCTTAAATGGTCAAGTAGAAGAAGGTACCATGACATCGTAAGGTGAAATGTGTTTGAGTCACCCTGAGGAGCAGAATACATCATTGTCCCGGAGATACGTAAGTGGTCATACATGTTGACCTTCCAGCAGGGTATTCCAGTACGAAGCTCACAAATCTGTTTGAAGGTTTATATATACACACATTTTACGCCCACATTTATTGTTAGGGTGTGAATTGTGCTGGTTGGTGGGTTTCCTCGGTAATCGCCTGTTCCCCCCGCCCTTTAATTACTGTGCTGCTCCATACTCAACTCACTTCACCCTTATCGGCTCTCAAGATCTCTAGTTAAGAGTCGCCCAAATCTCTTCACTCACTCACTCACTTAATTTTTATAAATAATTATCAGCCAAAAATGACGTATGTTTGAACATCGACTCCCTCTAGTCTACCTGGTTTACAAAACTTTTAGTCTACAACATGTGTTTCTTTGTAGTATTTAACAACGATTTCCCCATTTTCTTATTTCCCAATTTACCGTACGAGAGTATAATCTTAGTGAGAAAGTGGTAATGGTAATTTTCCCCTATGAATATGTCGACCAGATTTTCCCCAATACCCAATCATAATTTAATGTCATATGAAACAACAATATAGCAGTAACCTCCGTATGTCCACTGAAAACTGTTTAAAATAGCTGTTAATATTTTGACGCCATATCATAGTCGCGGCTAAAAAAAAAAAAAACCGACCTAAAATCACGTTATACATATTCTTCCAGACAAAATATTTTAACTTGTAATATCCCTAAATACCTAAGCACTACGTACAATCATTCCATTAAATCATACCAGTTATACCAAAACACAACCCTTTCATATTATGTAGGACAACAAAACAATGATGTAAGCATTCCTATGTATAATCCAGCGAATTTCCCTGATAAAACATTTGATCACATAATAGAAAAACACACAAACACAGGCACATTCAAATAATACCAATATCCATATAGTTTACCATAATACCAATATCCATATAGTTTACCATAATCTACGATTCAACCTCAATAAAATCTCATTACAACCTACCATATCACCAAACCAGCAATTCAATGTTCCAGTAAAAAAAATAATTCTAACCATCAATACTCACATACCATATGCCACACCGCCCATTTATGCAGGCCATAACATCATATAATAACATACTACCATAACAACCCGTCAGAACATACAAAGTACCCAACCAAATATTCTAAATTCTGTCCATCCATAATATTTGTGTTCATACCATACTCACTGCTAAAAAAATATGGCAAACATACATTACTACATATTCTGCCAGACAAATATTCAAACTTACTATACCTCAAACACCTGAACACAAGATAACACTCAATATCTACAATCCATTCCATTAGACCATACCGGTTATACCGAGCACTTCCCTTCATACCATCTATGTCAACAAAACAGCCGTATAAGTATTCTTAATAAATATTCTAGCGAACTACTCTGATAAAACATATCATCACCATATCATCACTTCGTCATATCATATCATTATCATCATGCAGACTTATACTTCATCTTCGATCAGATACGATCTCAAACAGCCAATATAGTGTAAAAGAAATTGCTACTGAAGGTGGATAACATATACCCCTCACATTAATTAATGGGGTTTTTCCCCTTTCCCCTTTATTCACATTGACCCCTTTACGGGAAAAATAATTTCATCAAATGCCCTCATACTTTCTTCTAATCGCCATTTAAATTGCCAAAAGAGATACATCTCAATACGATAACAAACATGTATGTACAAAAATTTAATTGTTCTAATATCATTAAGTTTACGTTTGTTTTATATATACAAAACATTGCATACAACGGGAAAGGGGGAAAAAATTTTATATTTGGTGGTAAAGTGAAAAAAAACAAGACTATTTCATACCCCTTTAACTATTTTTCCACACATTTGTCAAAAGTACATAGTATTTCTTACTTTACACTAAAATAAAATTCTCCTTTAAAAAAATATTGATGCTTTAGGCTAGTTTTATAGGACATGTCAAGCAAAGAGAAACTCAAGGTAGCGCTATTCCCCATTTACAGCATTACAGTTATGAAATGCGTAGGTTATGTAGCTTAGGGCAGTGGAGGGTTTACAATCTTCATGTTGTGTGGTGTTGAACCCCTCGACCCCGCGGGGGTGTCAGGTATGTAAATTTCTGCCCCCATTTTCGCCAACACATTAACATGACCTAAATTTACCAATACAGGACAGAACCTTTTAAACAAAAAACCCCAAAGGGCCCCGCGGCCAAACTAAACCCCCTTATTACTATCCCAGTATTATTATCACAAACTTAAGTTACAGCAGACAAGTTGTTATTAACTCGGGGGGTCATTCAAAATAAGGGTCCTCTCGAAAGGGTTGGGTTCCAGGGTTTTTTGGGTTTTCAATTTATTCCACATCGGAATAAATATTTACAAGCACTGCTTTATGAAAAAGCATTTCCATTAAAAAAATTAATGCACACTAAAAGAAAATTTCTAAAATTTTTTAGCACCCAAGATTAACTGAAAGGGGGCAACCCCTTAATAATGCACGGGCTTTTTTACCATACACAGAAAATTTCAATACACGGTGATCTTTAAAAATCCACACTAAAATAAAAATTTATTGAAGAATAGTTTCTGCAGGCACTTCTGGCAGGGTTTCTAAAATGTCCCCCCAATAAATGACGGAATATGCAGAGATGCAAAACAAAACCCAATTGGGGGGGAAAGGGAAAACAAAAATTCCCCTTTTTTTGGGTTCCCACCAAACCCAAAAAACCGAAAATCCCCCGGAAAAAAAGGGGGGTAAAAATTTCCCCCGGGGAAACCCACAAATCTGGTAGGCCCGGGTTGGAAGGGGCTGACTGGTGATGCCTTTTGGGGGCCCCCCCAAACCCCCCTGAAGACTCACGAGCTTTGGCGCCGGGATTTGGAATACCGCTGGGATCGCCCCCTGGCCCCCCCCAAACCCCTGGAAAACCCGCGAAACTCGGCCCCGGGGGTTAAAAAAGCCCACGGGGGAACGCCCCCTGGCCCCCCGAAAAACCCCCGGAAAAACCCCGACCCCGGGGGCCTGATAGGGGAAAAAACTCGGTGGTCCCCCTCGGGGCCCCCACGCAAAACCCCCTGAAACCCCGTAGCTCCCCGGGGAAGGGGAAAGCTCGGTGACCCACCTGGGGCCCCACCAAACCCAAATGGGGAACCCCCCCGTCCGGGCTGTGATTGGAAAGCTTAGGGATAAACCCGTGGCCCCCCAAACCCACTGAAGACTCCGCGTAAATCGGGGCCGTGAAAGGAATACTACGGGGGAAAAAACATTTTGGGGGCCCCCCCAAAAAACCCCCTAAACCCGGGAGCTCGGGGGCTGTGTATAAAAACTGACGGTACGACCTCGTGCCCCCCCAAACCCACTGGGGAAAATCCGGTAAAAGGGGGGCCCCGGGGATAGGAAATTTTGCTGACGGGAAATTCTTGGGGCCCCCCCAAAAACCCCCTAAAAATCCCAACTCCGCCGGGAAAAGGAAAAACTACGGTGATCGGGCCCCCGTGCCCCACGAAAAACCCCCTGAAACCCCTAGCTCGGGGCCGGATATGGAATGCTTAGGGGTTTTATCGCCCCCTTTTTCCCACGAAAACCCACGAAACTCCTTTTCTCGGCCCTGAATGGAAATGACGGGGGGTTTTGACCTCGGGGGCCCCACCAAACCCACGGGGAAACCCCAAAGGGCCCCGTGATAGGAATATTTTTGGGGGGATCGACCCCCCGGGGCCCCCCGGAAAAAACCCCGGGGAAACCCCGAAATGGGCGGGGGTTTTTTGGGAAAAGCTACGGTTTGCCTTTTGGGCCCCCCCCAAACCCACGGGGGAAACCCCCCCTAAATCGGCGCCGGGGGTATGGAATAGCTAGGGGGCGACCCGGGCCCACGGGAAAACCCCCTAAACTTCCGTGGTTCGCCTAAAAATGGAATACTAAAGGTTTTCGCCCTCTGGCCCCCAAAAAAAAATGGAAAAAAACCTCCCAAAAAACCCCGGGCCCTTTTGGGATATGGAAAACTACTTGATCGCCCCGGGGGTCCCCCCGAAAACCCACGGAAATTTCCCGGAAACCGGCCCGGGGTTTATGGAATACTACGGGATAGCTTTTGGGGCCCCCCACGAAAAACCCCTGAAACTCAGGAAAACCCGGGTTTTTTAAAAGGAAAGCAGGGGGACCGACCTGGGCCCCCCCCAAAACCCCCTTTTGAAACCGCGACCGGGGCCCCGTAAAATTTTGACTCGGGGGGAATGCCTCGGGCCCCCAAACCAAACCCCCACTGAAAACTCCGGTAACCGGCCCTTTATGGGGAATCCTAAATTGAGGCCCTTGGGGGCCCCCAAAAAAACCCCCCACTGAAGACCCCCGTAGCCGGGGGCCCCCGGGATAGGGAAAAATAGCCTTGATCGCCCTTGGGGCCCCGGGGGAAAACCCAAAATAAAAACCCCGGGGTGGGGCCCCGGGGGGGGTAAAGGGATAAAAATTACCCCTACGGGGGTAAAGGGGTTTTGGGGGGCCCCAAAAAAAACCCCAAAACCCGCGAAACTCGCCCCCGGATAAAATCTCTGGTACGCCCTCGGGGCCCCACGAAACCCACTGAAACCCCAAAAACTCCCCGGGAAAAGGGAAAGCTAACGGGTGATCGACCTGGGGGGTTTCCCCCAAAAACCCACTAAGACCCTTTAACTGGGCGCTGAAAAAGGGAAATAGCTACTGGTGACAAACCGGGGCCCCCACGAAAACCCCAAAACCCCCCGGGGCCCCGGGGCCCCCTTTAAAAGGGTTCGGGGGGTGATCGACCGGGGGGCCCCCGAAAACCCACTGAAAAACCCCGAGGGGGGGCGCTGTATATGGAATACCTTTTGATCGACCCTTTTCCCCCCCCAAAAACCCCACGGGAAACTCCGCGTACCCCGGCGTTTTAGGAAACTGACTTAACCCCCTTGGGGGCCCCCACGCAAACCCACAAGACCCCGTACCGGGCCCCTTTTTGGGGTCCCTGGGGGAAATGGGGCCCCTCGGGGCCCCCCAAAAAAAACCCACGGGAAACCCCGAAAACCCCGGGCGGTAAAAATTTACTATGGTAAACCTTTTGGGGCCCCAAAAAAAACCCACAAAGCCCCCGCAAACCCCCCGTATGGAATAGCACGGATGACTTGTGGCCCCAGAAAACCCCCAAAAAAGCCCGGGGTTTCCTCGGGCGGGAAGGGGAAAAGCTACGGTGAAAAAACCTCGGGGCCCCACCCAAACCCATAAAGACTCCTTTAACTGGGCCCGTTTAGGAATATTTACTTGATGACTTTCCCCCCAAAAAACCCACTGGAACTCCGCTACCGGGCGCGGGATAGGGAAACACTGTGACGACCCGGGCCCCAAAAAAAAACCCCACTGAAAACCCTTTGCCGCCCGGGATATTGGGATATAAAGGTGACGCCCTTTTGGGCCCACAAACCCACTAAACTCAGGAGCTCCGCCTGTTTAAATTACTGACGGGGGATCGCCCGTCCCACAAACCCCCACTGAAACCCCGAGCTCGGCCCCCGGTAGGGAATACGACTGTAACGCCCCTTGTCCCCCCCACCAACCCACTGAAACTCCGAGCCCCCCTGATATAAAAATGATTTGGTACCCCGACCCGTTCCCACAAAACCCCCTAAAACCCTTACCCCGGGCCGAAAAGGAAAAGCTGACGTATCGACCTTGGGGCCCCACCAAACCCACTGAGCCCCTCCGCACTGGGCCCCGTTATGGAATAGCCTGGGATCGACCCTGGTCCCACAAAACCCACTAAACTCCCGTTAACTCGGCCCGTGATATAAAAACTCTGGTGATCACCTTTGGCCCCACGAAACCCACAAAAACCCCGCGTACTCGGCCCCGGGTTTATGGAAAATACTACGGGGTTCGACCTGTCCCCACCAAACCCCTAAACTCCGAAACTGGGGACGGATAGGAAAACAGGTGATCGCCTGTCCCCCCACCAAACCCACAAAAAGACTCCTACTCGCCCCCTTGAAGGGAAAAAAGCTGACGGGTATCACCCCGTGGCCCACCAAACCACTGAAACCCGGTCCGGGCGCCGTATATGGAAAACTACTTTTCGACCTCGTTCCCCCCCCAAACCCACTAAAGATTTTCCGTGTAACTCGGCCGTGATAGGGAAAGGGGACTGGGAACGACCTCGGGCCCAGAAACCCCCGGGGAGACCCGGTACTGGGCCCGGATTGGAATCTAGGGTGACGACCTGTGGCCCACGCAAAACCAACTGAAACCCCGCTAGCTCCCCGTGATTTGGGAATACTACTTGATCGCCTGTGGCCCCCGAAAACCCCCTGAAATCCGCTAGCTGGGGCCGTTAGGAAAATATGTTGATCGACCTCTTTCCCCCCAAAACCCACTGAACCCGGTACTCGGCCCGTATAGGGGAATGCTGACGGGTGTGAATTGTGCCCCCCACCAAACCACAAAACTCCCGATCGGCGCGTGAATGTTTACTGCGGGGGATCGACCTTTGGGCCCCACGCAAACCCACAAAACCCCCCGAACCCGGGCGGGGGTATGGAATATGATGGTGATCACCCTTGGGGCCCACGAAAACCCCCTGAGACCCCCGGGTAACCCCCCCCCTGGATATAAATAGCACTGGTGATCGCCCTGGCCCCCACGAAACCCCCTTGAAGACTCCCTTTAAAGGGCTGGGGCCTTAATTTTGGGAAAATGGCCCCGGTGGTGTTTGGAAAAGGGTGCGACCTCGGCCCCACCAACCACTGAAACCCCGGGAACTCCCCGGTATATTAAGCTACGGGTTTCACCCGGGCCCCCCAAAAACCAACTGAAAATCCGGGACTCCGCCTTTGGAATAGCTACGGGTGATCGACCTGTCCCCCCCAAACCCACTGAAACTCCGGACTGGGCCCGGTGAATAAAACTACGGGATCGACCTCGTGCCCCACCAACCCCCCATAAATTTCCGCGTACTCCGCCGTATAGGGGAATAGCGACCGTGATGACAGGTCCCCACCAAACCCCGGGACCCCTACTCCGCGTATATAAAAAGCTACGGTTTACGCCTTGTCCCCAAAAACCCACTGAACTCCCTAGCTCGCGCGGTAATTTGAAAGCTAAAACGGGTACGCCCTGTTCCCCACCAAAAACCCCTAAACTCGCTACCGCCCGGATAGGGAATACGGGGGAAACGTGGCCCACGCAAACCCATGAACTCGCGACTCCCCCGGAAGGAATGCTACGGTATCACCTCTTTCCCCACCCAAACCACTAAACTCCGCACTGGGGCGCTGTGTAGGGAATACTGACGGGATCGACCTGGGCCCCCCCAAAACCCACGAAACCCTAGTCCCCGTGTAGGGAATAGCACGGGTATCGACCCCCCCCCCCAAAAAACCCACTGAGACCCCGACCCGGCCCGTAAGGAAAATTTGGGGATCGACCTCGTGGCCCCCCAAACCCACGAACCCGCGTAGCTGGGCCCGGGATGAATCGACTGTGATGACATTGTCCCCAGCAAACCCCTAAACTCGCTAGCTCGGCCGTAAGGGGAATACAACGGTGATCGACCTTTCCCCCCCAAACCCACAAAACCCGCCCTCCCCCCCTGTAAATAGCGACGTACGACCCTTTTCCCCACGCAAAACACAAAGACCCGCAGCCGGCCCGTGATAGGGAAAAGCGCGTGAGCTCTCCCCCACCAAACCCACTAAAACCCGCTATCCCCCCTATTGAATACGGGGTATCACCCGTCCCCACGAAAACCCCCTAAGACTCCGTTTACTGGGCCTGGTTTGGGAATATACTGTGATCGCCCTGTGGCCCCACCAAAACCCACGAAACTCCGCTACTCCGCGTGTTATTTGCTGATTTTATCGCCGGGGCCCCCAAACCACTAAAACTCCCGTACTGGGCGCTGGATAGGGAATAGCTGATTATCGCCTGGGGCCCCCCAAAACCCCTAAAATCCCTTTTTTCCTTTTTTTTTTTTTCTCTTTTCCCTCGGTACCAAACCCATTTAAACTGGGATTGCAAAAATATTATAACACCTTAGTTGGTGAAGATGGAAACACGTCTTGAACTTCGTCGAAGACGAAGCTAAGGTATTCACTTCAATTGTAACTGCATACGTTCAGAGTTCTTTCAAAATCTTTAGAAGGTGTACAAATTAAAATAAGGTGTAATCAGGATTTTAAAAGCGACGGAAATATTGCAAAGCACTTTTTTAGTTTGGAAAAGAAAATGTGTACACGAAGTAACAGTGTCTTAAATATGTTTGATGCATTTATACTCATGATGTAGACACAGCGAGATAATTTCCATACCTGTGTTGGTAAAAATTTTGAAATGTTTGTGATGTAGAAAAAAGAAGATAAAAGAACTTACCTGTGACATTTTGTGTGAAATTAACATATATTTGGCTATTTCAAGCAAGGTGAATAACATATTTACAAAAGAAGATTTATTTTCGTAAGTTAGTGTAAAATTTTGTATATTAACATATTTGCTTAAACGCTGGAAAGTCTGGTATCGCCGTAGGTGCCTTTCTATTTACCCTGACAACGAAATATTTCTTGCTGAGGTTTCACTCCAGTAACTGAGATTAACTTTACTTATGCTTACATCACAAAACATTAAATTAGGGAATTTTCACTCTTGGTTACACAAAAATTATGCATCCGTACTAATGTGTGTATGGTAGTCATAGTGTTTGAAAACATGCCCGTATTTCACTTACATATGTATACAATGTACAATGAGCTGGAAAGTAAACAGAGTAGTTAAAAAAAAAAAGTAAAGGCAAACCAAACCAATGCGAGGGAGGTAATGGTAGACGGAAATAAGGACGCTGAGTGCGATGCTGTGTAGCAGTTCTTGTGTGCGACGTGACTGGCTGTTGGGTCGTGCAGTCGTTGTGTCGTATATCCGAGAGGCTTCGTCATCCTGTGTATATATATATATATATTATATATATATATATATATATATATATATAACACAGGATGCTGCTATCCGTAATCTGCGTGGCGCGCAGAATTGGTTGGGCGACCTATATTCCAGGCATGGCAAATCCTCGATGAAAATTTGGTCCTTATCGAAATGGAAAAGTCCCTGTTAATTTCAACAAGCCTTTGTATACTGGTGCTGCCATTATGGACTTGTCTAGATTGTACCTGTATGATTTTCACTTTAACTATATGAACCAGAAATTTCCTCAGCAGGCATCACGCCTCTTATATAGTGATACACATTTCCTGATTGATGAAAGTCATTATTCTGATGTTTATAATGTTATTTCCCCTGATTTGGCTTACGATTTGATACCTCTAACTAAGCACCAGTTAATCCGCATAAGTTCCTATTGGTGAACAAAGGTGTAACAGGGGCTATAAAGAATGTGTGTGGTGGTTAGATCACCATGCATTTTGTAGCTTTATGCCCTAAACTTTATTCGTACAAGCGAAGGGGGTAAAGCTTAATGTGCTGCAATACCTCTTGTAAAGCGATCATGTGAATTGCCTCAACAAAAATTCACTGGTTATGGGGACCCAATTTCACTTCCTTTCTAATGGCCATGAGATCGACATCGAACACATGACCAAAGTGGCGTTGTCGAGTAATGATGATAAACTGTATGTCGGACCAGATGTGACGTTACTATAGGGGTATTATATGATATCGAAGTAATTTATTCCCTACTCGCCAACAGCCACCAGGTATACCATTTGCCAAACGACCACAGCCAGCACCATCTCTACGAGTCAACCAACTGTTTTAACTCGGATCAGTGAACCAACAGTCAGCCACCATCATCTGTCAGCCATCACCAGCTCTGTCATCGTCTCTACCACTCAACCAACACCTCTGTCATCTGCTGCGAGGTTATAGCCACAGCTGAAACAACACTCGACAATAATCTCCATTTTTCACTACACACCATTCAGCTGATTAGCCAGTTTTACTGCACTACTTCTACTGTCATCCACCGGCTTCGAAGCGTGGGCCATCGCACTTTCGAGCCCGCATCTCTACCTACATGGCACTGCATCAAGGCTGTTCACCATCTGCCTGCCTGCGAGAGCAAAAGTCTCTAACTGCATGGATGGTTGGCCGTCTGCTACTTTGTAAACATTCCTTAGCGATACCAGTTATTCTGGATCGTCACCAGCGAACAGAGATTTCCTGGTTTGTCACCTGCGAGGTCAGTGCTTCGTTATTCACCTATCAAGGTTAACCTAACTCCAACAATGAAAAAATGTATACAGAAGACATAAATTAATTGCGACAATAATGTGTGTGCAAATAATGTGTAAATATTTTGGTTCGAGGGTAGTAATAAGTGGTGTTTAAAGCTGATTATGTTTTTCATTTCTTTTTAGCTTGTCTTATTTTAAACAGGGTTGGTTACAGAAATCTTAATATTCATTAACACATCCACAGAGTTTTTCATACACACAGTGGGATGGGTATGTACTGCATAATATTAATTACAAATACACACTTTCAATAATTAATTTAAATACATTTTATTGCAAGTTCTAAAACAAGTGAAATGCCCTTTGATATAAGCCTATGTCAGTGGAGCATTAGCTGTCTTGGCGAGTATATGTATGTGGTTATGACGTTGGTAATTGCTTAACGACTTGGTGATTGCAACATAGTAATTATGTTTATGCAGTTATGCAAAAGCACACGCTCATTGCACGATTATGGTTATGTAATCTTCAATACAAAGTGCAATACCCCCTCCACACTCGACATGCATTCACATATAATCAGCCAACCTGCAAACGACAGAGTGCAACACATCAGTTGAGCGAGCGATACTGTTACAGTAACATCTACAGAGCAGCATGTGTACGTAGGTGCATTTTCCCTACCTCACTCGTGATTGCACAATTAAATGAATTGCCTGGAAATCTTCAGTCTGGGAATCGAACCCAGTAGTCTAAAAAAAATTTCCAAGTCAAAAATTTAAAATAAATTAAGTACCCTGCCCGGGGATCGAACTCAAAACCAAGATTTCCTAAATCCAAAAACAAAAACATATTAAGTACTCTGTCTATGACTTGATCTCAAAATTTACAAAAATAAAATTCCCTTAAAATAAAAAATAAATAAATTGTATTGCCTATAATTCCCAAATATTTCCAAAATCCAAAAATCTTAAGTATCCTGTCCGGGAAACAAACTCAAAAATTCCCAACATAAAAATAATAATAAATAACCTGTCCAGAAATCGACCCAGTAGTCCAAAAATAACATTATATAAATTATCCTAACAAGGAATTTATCTGAACAATTTTCAAAATTCAAAAATAACAAATATTTCAATTTCCGAATTTACCTCTGTCCGGAAATCGAACTCGGTACTAAATTTCCAAGAATTGTTTATCGGGAATCGAACTGGAAGTGCATGTGCACCAGATGTGTAAAAATGGCCAGTATGTCACTGCATGTGTTAAAATAGAAAGGTCAGGTCCAGTTCCACTGCGTGACTCCGACTTGTGTGTATTTTCAAACTTATTTTCTTCTTTGCGCACGTGTTATTCGTTTAAGTGACGTTAAGAATGACATAAATTTGCTTCGATTTTATTAAAAAGGGAGATATTTTTCTATGTAATTATTGCCAGCTCTCGTCGCAAAGTGTGTGTTAACTCAAAGTGTCTGCTTTGAAGCAAAACGTAGCGATCGTCGCAAGCAGGAGTAATCATAATCGCTAAAACTCTATATGGGACATGGTACAACATAAGTTGCGTTCGGTAGCAAACTAGTGTTTGTGGGTCATAATAGGCCTGCAGGTGAGATTGAACTACAACTAATTAGTTTGTGATGGTGACCTTCATGTCACTACAGCATAAAAACCTCGTGAATTGCTTGTCGACACCTTTATTACCAAATGCCCCTTGTGCCGGTTTTGCTGCCTCTACCAACAGCCTATCACAGAATACCTCACAGGGGAGGAAGGAACCTATCAGCAAGGAGGGGTAACCCGCCCTCAGCCAATAGCCAATCAGAGAACACCTATCTAGGGAGGGGAAGGTGAGGGTTAATGGGCGTATACTTTCGTCAATCACAGCACGGGAGAGGCGGAAGAGAGGGGGAAAGGTTACGGGTTGGGGGGGCGGAACTTGTGCCACTCTTGCGCTTGCATCGCAAAACATACCCAGTGTTTAATATTAGTCTATCCATCTCTCATTACTCGTGCTAAGAAACTACCTTTGCCTAATATTTTAATTCATAAGACAGTTATTAATTTCTCTAGCAGTGTTAAAAATTTGGGTATCGTAATGGACGAAACACTATCCTGGGCTGCCCACACAACATGTACGTATTTGTAAAAAGGTCGATAAAACACTGCATTCCATAAATTACTTAAAAAATTTTCTACCGGAGTGAATTAAGATACTGCTTGTACATGCACTTTTACTTCACGTAATTGAGTATTGTAATGTAGTGTACAATAATCTTGCAGGTCATCTTAATAAGCAGTTGCAGAGATCGCAGAATACATGTGTTCGTTTCGTTTTTAAACTTAAATCCAGTGACCATCTCAGTGTGTGGTATGATCAACTACACTGGTTAAAATTGCTTGACAGAAGGAAACTGCACTCTTCATTGATCCTAAATAAAATCCCGTATATATACGAAATAATTTTACCTATAGGCTATTCACTATAAAATTACCACTTTTGAAAACCCCGCTTAAGATATACTTGTATGCAGATTAAGTATTCTTTCGCCTTATGTAAGATTATTATTGTCATGGGCGTCATCACTTTATTCTTGCATCGGTCAAGCTGTCAAGTGAAATTGTGAAATTATTAGAAAAGTAAACATTGAACTAATCTGTTCAATTTTACATTTCAGTGCATGAAAAAAAAACAGGAAAAGAAAAAATAATTGACGTTATCACAAATGGTTACCTAACACTTTTTATTCGACTTAAGATACGGAACTACTTCCCATCCATCGTTACCAACTTTACTATAAGCTGTTCACGGTAAAGTGAGCACTTTTTAAGGCTCTTCCAAACGGTATTAACCCCTTATAAATACACTTTATTGCAGTCTCAGACGTTAACGTTTAAGAGTGAAGAAATGTATACACTATGTTTATTAGTCATATTACAATGTTTACATCAAAAAGTGTAGAAAGATAGAAATTAATTGAAATGAAAAATTTTGCAGGGCCTTAAAAAGTGCACACTTTACCGTGAACGGCCTATAGGCACATGTCACTCAGGGCGCTCATTAAAATATATTCAGGTAGGTACAGTGACTTTTTTCTAAGGTTGAATTCAAATGTGCTCACTTTATTGTGAACATGCTTTACGTCTCCTCCACTCATGACTTTTCTACTTTTCTATTCGCTCAAAATCCGACTGTAAACTTCAAATCCCGTTCCACCGAACAAATTCTTTTAGCATCTCAGCAACTTCTCGTAGTTGGAATGGTCTGCACGAGAACATACGACGCGATGAGAGAGAGAGAGAGAGAGAGAGAGAGAGAGAGAGAGAGAGAGAGAGAGAGAGAGAGAGAAGAGACAGAGAGCTCTTACCATCTGTTCAAAAAGAAGTTGGTGCAGGGCTTGCTGTGACGTCACTGCGACGACCCATTATGTGGAGCATTGTAATGTATGGTTGTGTGACTGATTTCAGTTTCAACTCCGAAATCTTTCTTTTTTTATCGTTAATTTTGTTAGATACTCTTATGCATGTAGAATTCTACAAGCTTTTCCAGCTTAAGGTGTGTGTTCTGATTATTATTATTATTATTATTATTATTGTCAAAGTTTATCATAGGCATTTGAATAATAATGGTCTAAGCCCTCAAATTTTGTAGTTGTAGCTAAGAAGTGTTATATTTTATCATTTGATTTACAGGGACTTATTGGTACTTGTGTATGCCTGTGGTCCTGTTGTACATTTATGTGTTTGTGCAAATATAGACCTACTATATACTTGGGTGAATATTTTTGCCTAAGACATGCCAGTTAGTCAGTGTTTCATGGACTCGTTTAAACTTAATAATCACCACTTAAATTTAAACATGATTTATTATTTAAATATGCATTTTACTATTTAGTATTAATTACTTGTGCCATCAATATCTAGTAACGACTTTTGATTTTCTGCAGTATTTGTCAATTTGTAAGCACTATTATTTTTTCTTAACTGTAATAAGCAAGTGTAAATTGTAAAAATTATTCAGTGTAAGAGATGGCAGATATACCTCAACTGCGCCAAATGAAGAATATTTCTTGTTATTATTATTATTTTCCTCGAAATTTAAGTTACAAACTAATAAATAGTTTGCTTGTCAGTCAATCTTGAAACATATTACATGCCCCAAATATGTAACTCCTACCAAGAAAATTTAGTTTAGGTTAATTTCAAATAACTTATAACCCATTTCCAACTAAAAGTTTCAATAATTTGAATATAAATGCATTTTTAAGATTTTTCCCTTTTTTTAAAGTGTATTGGGGGCATGGGGGAAAAATCGAAGTATATTTGAAATATAACGTTGTTTAATAGTAAACTTAAGCCCTATCTAGTTTAGTAAATACCAGCATTTTTCGTAGTACTTGTTTTTTGAAATATAGTTAACGTTTTGTATTTTATAACAGTAGTCAGCTGGGCAACTGAAGCCAGTAGACTAAATATTCTGTAACACAAAGCACATGGCCAGTGACAATTCAGTAGTCTGTTGTAGCGATGTGAGAATCGAGTTAACGCTTTAAGGCTGTATTCTAATTATGGAGGTTAATTGTGTTTGCACCGTGGGAAACAGTTACTTCTGCTACTTTGCCGTAAAGATGTAGGGGTGAGTAAGTGAAAAGATTTGGGCAGCTCTTAAAAGCGAGGTCTTGAGAGCCGATGAGGGTGATAGAGGTGAGTATGGAGCAGCGCCGGAATGCAAGGTCGGGGGAAAAGGTAGATCATCAAGAATACTAGCCGACCAGCGGCATCGATTGCCACATACGAAAATCCGGTGACCAGGGTCGGGAGTGAACCCGGATGGCCTTGGTAGAAGGTGAGCAGGCTAACCGTTCAGCCGCCGCGGCCCCATAAAGATGTAGGCTTCAATGTCTTTTTATATTCTTGTCGATGTAATGAAGTGTATTTGAAGATGCTGATGAAATTAACGAGCCAGGGATACGACATTCTGGTTTGTTTTAGTTTTCAAGGGCAAATACACTTTGAAAGGAGCGCAGCTCGAACTGCACTCTACATTGACATCTGGCCAGTTCAGTCCTGAGACACAGCTTCCTTCATTCCTATAGTGGTCATTTACTAACTATTCAATATTCCGGAGCAGCATATACTTAAGAATAGCGTTTAAGAATGATAGGTTTGAATATTTTCCGTATTCTATTTCCTTCTCTTATGTGTGTTTTTTTAATATTTATTTTCAGGTGCGAACTTATCCATACAGGATACTTGAGATAGCATAGGGAGACGCAACACACGCTACACTTTATTATTATACTATACACCTTTACAAATTCTCTAGAGGCAAGTTGACGTAAGAAATACTGCATGTAATTCCACTGACTTACATTTGGAAGCGACTAGATATTTGACCAGTGAAACCATGTCTGTCTTCCCGCTCCGCCGCTTCCACGCCTTGGACATGCACAATATCTCCAGCCCGACTTTACTTGTAATGGACATGACTGTATAAATGTTCTTTAACGTCTTAATTATAAGTTTTAATCTGTAATATCTACGTATGAATTTCTAGCAAGTGAAAGGGAATCTGTATTGTGTCCAGTGTAAGATAAGGGGACGCGTTCCTCACCTGTGTCTTTACGGCTTAATAATAAAATAAACAAATACTTGGAGCGTAGCTGTAATGATAATGGCAGTTGAGAAGCCCGTGGCGCCGCGCCCAGAAATGTATACGACATATCTCATGGCCTTGCGATACATTCGACTGGAGACTGCCCTCAGTGATACTTTTCTCACGTACACTGATATTCGCGTGATAACGCACTTTGTCACACTAAGCAGAGACCTTATAATCTCATGCATGGAAAGTTAGCGGGAAAGTTCAATGAAGGCTCACATCTTAGTTTCTCTCGTCGTGGGGTACATGTTTTGAAATACAACAGTCTAAAAAAATGTTTTAATGAAGTTAAGAGTTTTCCAAAACAACAATAATTATATAAATGACTAATCTGTGATGTAGTACGTAGACATATCATGGACACGCTTATTGGTGTCGCCAAGATGAGCGTGTTTCAAGAAGGGCAACTGTGGTATGTGTCTGGCAGTAGAGGAAGACATGGTGGTAGGAACGTGTGGGTTAGGGGAGGAAGACATGATGGTCGGAATGTGTGGGTTAGGGGCGTGTCTGCCACATGTGTAGGGGTGACTCCACGCCACTTGTGGCTTGGAGAGTTGCTGGATATTCTCCAGACACCTACACCCTCCAGAGAGGTTCTCCACGCCAGTGCCTGCTCACTCGTGTTTTCTCTGCTGCCAGCTGCCATGCCATGTAATACTATAGGCTATTCACAGTAAAGTGAGCTCTTTCCAGGTTCTACATACTTTTCACTTTAAAAAAAATATTGCAACCTAGGAAGTAGCTCAGAGTTTATATTTCATCGCACTCGGATGTTAAAGTGTAAGACATTTATTTAGTTACATTTATTTCAAATGAGAGGTCTTTCAAGAGTGCTCACATAGCCGTGAATAGCCTGTACCTACGACTACCACTCCTAGGAATAAACAAGTGTGAACACTGCGGTTTATTACGAGCTTCATGCTACTTGCGAGTAAAGAAAAAATGTTGTCATGTCATGTCACCACTTACCTAAAAAAAATTATTCCATATTTTTTTAAAAATTTTAATATAAAATAAAGGTTTTTTCTAATTCTTGCAACATAACTACAATATAAACTAATTTACTTGTCTGAAATTGAATAATTAACACTGGAGAATTCCGCTCCAGCTACTTTAAGTTATTAACATTTTTACACACAAAAATGTTTTATATTATTTCCCAATTGCCTTTTGATTATGATGAAACACACTTTTGTATATTTTTTACCTGTGACCATACCTGAATTTTTTGAAAATCACATTTGCTACTCATAACAAGGAATTTACTGAAAGACCCTTGCAGTGTCGCGTGTTTATTCATGATATATATATTTTTTAATGTTTTAGAGGGTGTTATAAAAGCACAGAATGTTGATTATGACATATTAATTTGTATAAAATATGGATATGATATTTATTTGTTTTAAATGCTATTATCAGTAATTTCTACTTGTTTTAAGAGCACAGGCAACTAACGGAGACCGAAAACCACAAAAAAAAAATCAATCGCCAGCTCAGCCATTCGACAGCAATATTGTAACTTCAGTAACAAAAGCACGTACAAATGACCTTCACAAAGTAAATTCTCTGTAACACCGTATAAATTGCTAAAAAGAGTGTATTTACAATCGTTTTAGTATCTAAAATCTCGGGACAAGAGTTTAAAAGTAGTTGGACGACTTTATTTCTACTACTAAAACATGGTATGAAGTGGTGGCCTCCAAAACTCTCATTCAAAAGAGTTTCCGGTAAAAGCCGAGCACACTAAGGCGATGTGATACGTAGCGCACGTGTTTGGGTCGCCCTTAATACTTGCACTCTTCTAGGCTTCGCACATACCAAATGCAATCTGGAAGGTGGCACTTTGAAGTGGACCACTCGTATTTTCTTACAATATATGTCATTGTTTTGCAGTAAGTTCACTTTACAAGTTTATTGATAGTCAAGGTTTGGTCTGACCAGTAGTTAAATAAGCAGAGACGCTATACTTTCACGTTATAAAACGACACTAGGCTAAATTCCACAGTACATACTTGTTGACTCGAGCAGGGGGTATTGTCTCATTGGCTACTACCACATCATGAGCTCTACATCCTGTTTGGTTTGCTCATATTTAACTAGACCGAGACGTCTCCAAGGCATGTCTGATGGCCAGAGGCGCTATGCATACCTGGGACATCATATGTACTTGTATAGCACCTGTCGTGTTACAAAATTATGACAGGGTTATAAATGGGGTTTCCATCCAACAGTACAGCAGTATAACGTGATGAATAGCATCGGGTTTGGCTCCATACTTCAAATAGTACTCCAGTGTTTTCCTGTGAATAACTCATGTATTTCATGGTGCGAGAGTTATAAGTAATTTCTCTGGTTTGTCATTCGGAGGTATGCGAGACACTGGGGCAAGAGGCGGATCAGCATGGGCACCGTAACACTCATCCAGAAAAGACAAATCCACTTCCTCAAAAAAAAAATTGTCCCCATCATTGTTCGTGTTGGCAAAATTCCACATCGAAAACATACTCAGTTCAACCCACTCGAAATTACCGATAGGCTGCTTACGATTCATGGTATAGCAGTACAGGCTGTTCAAGTCGAAGTAAAAAATTTTTTTGTCTTCCACACTGGAGTCATACCTATGTCCCATGCAATCATTGTTGACTTCTGAGTGCCTTTTGGAAATATGGGTAATACCACCCATGACCCCGTGTTCCACAAAAGGTACATATCTATGTCCATGATCAGCCACACACCTGTTTTTAGCAAAAGAGCATCCCATGAGAGATAGGGAGCTGTTACGTACATGGTGGGGTCCAGACTGTATCCTGCCAAACATACAGTCCTTAAATGTTCAAACACATCTGCCACCAAACATGAGTCCACTTGTAAATATTGAATTGCATACTCCAATAAAATTTGACAATGAAATGCATTCCATACGGATTGGGCATGAGAGTAGTCTGCATCACTATTCGCTTTTCATTACATTATGAAATGTGTGCTCCTAGACAGGAGTGAGGTACTGTTCAGACACTCCATAGACATAACACAGTCATAAGGAAATACTGCCTTTCTTTGTGGTAAACCATAAAGTGTGTTGTCTGGAAACTGTAAGAAGGCGATACTCAACTAGGCACAACACACATTGCCTGCCAATGTCTTCACAAATGTGCTCATTAAAATATATTAATAAATTAAACACAACTGTACATCTTGCATACATATTTGCGAGCTACTCCCGGAATGTATTTATAATAGTCTTGTAATTTTCCAAGGTGTTTCCAATCACGTTGATTCTACCCAAGTGTTGGAATACAATGGTTCTTTCTGGTTGTGTAATGTGTGGTGGAGCCAATGGATTCATAAGAAAGTGGGAGTAGTAATTTGGCTGTTTATGGAGTACAGCTACAAGTTCGTTCTTTTTCAGTCTAACCAACAGGATTGGATTTATTATGTGCATGGCCTTGGACTGCGCCTATCAAATAATCATGGTCGATCACAAAATAATTTTGCCAAGCAACTTACTACAGATATGACAACTTCTTTGAGCCATGAACATAGTTCTCTCGGCTATGGTTACTGACTTCATCGGAACAGTTATACTGTATATGTCTGCAACCTACTTTGTCAGTTCAATTAATTTGTCAACAATCTTGTACATGCTGTCTTGACGCACAATTTCGTGGTACTGTGTTAATGTGGCATTGTACACACACATGAGCTGAATGCTAGAAGCATATGATACATGTCTGTTGATTATTGTTGTGCTGCTACTGTCATTATTTGGAAAGCAAGTAAACATGGGCTTCATATAGGCCTCAGTATCACAGTATGCAACCAAACCCATTATTTGGAAATCAAGTAAACATGGGCTTCATATAGGCCTCAGTATCACAGTATGCAACCAAACCCATTATTTGGAAATCAAGTAAACATGGGCTTCATATAGGCCTCAGTATCACAGTATGCAACCAAACCCATTATTTGGAAATCAAGTAAATATGGGCTTCATATAGGCCTCAGTATCACAGTATGCAACCAAACCCATTATTTGCTGTTTGGTAAAATTCGTGAATTCGAGGTACTTGTTCTCGTCAGTCGGGAAAGTACACCGCACAGCATTGTGTTCTTGGCATAATGCAATATGTATTGCGAGTTTCTTCTCACATCTAAAATATTGGAGACAATGATCACAAGCATTTTTTCTGTGTTGTTCCTTACTGGACTGACTGTGAAGCAGTCATGACAAACTCTTTACCATTGCAAAACGCAAGTGGGTGGTACTACGACTGGCACGAATGGCTAGCATGTTTACATGGCGATCACATCGCACAGTATAATGCGTAATAGTACAATTAGCCCCTCCTTAGCATTATCAAACATTTTGTCAACAATATTCCAATATTTGTTTTTCACAGACTAGACATTAATAGAAAAGTTATTGAGCTCCTCAAAGTTCTCTATTTAATGTAACACTACAAGAGTCGACAACCCCTGTGTATTAAGAACCCAGTAAGGCACTGGATACAATGCTGATCTATCAACATGAGTTGTGGCAGGAAATAAATTCTCTACTACCGTGTATAGGAAGCACTCACTCTTCTGGGCAAAACACATTAATATATGTTTTCCTATTGGAAATGAACTTGGGTAACTTCATGCGAGAGGCACCGAAGTTGAATGGCCTGTATTGTGAAATGTGTTTACCCATTTGTAATATCTGTTTCAATCCCCAGCTGCTGCTCCTGGAACTAAACACTCTAAGTTGGATGGTGAGCTGAGGAACTATATCTTCGTCATAAATTTCTCCGAAAGCGGACGAATGGAGGACGCGAATAGCTTTACTGCAAAACTAAATCATCACCATAATGTTTTCCTCAGTTAAAGTGTTTTTTTTTCTTCAGATTTAGCCATTCCGAAGATGTACATTTTGAATGGTCTGGGTGCCTCTTCGCTAATGGCCAAGACAGGGGTTTTGCATCTCGCTAAAAATGAAACAAAGTCCACAGCCATTTCAGTGTTGTCATTGGAAACCTGTGCATCAAGGATCTTTTGTCCAAAAGCCATATCCAAAAGTATATAAGCCAAGTTAGACGAATACAATGTGCTGGATGTCGTCGAACCCACTTCCGAATGCGAATCGGATTCGTAAGATAAACCAGAATAATAACTGTCTGACTCCGAGCTAATGCGACATCGCTTATACATGGAGGGCCCAGCCATAGAAACTTTCCTCTACTCACCAACAACACCAAAACTAGTAATCAAGAACATGATATTGAACAAAGGAGAAAAGCAGAATTTTAGACACTTGAAACAACAGTAAATATAGCTGAAAGAGAAGTGTGGGTGTGTATACGCTTGTGTGCATGGGTGTTTGTGGGCGTGTGTTTGCATACATGCACATGTAAGTAAAACACTCTACCATATCAAGCTATGACATTTTAAAACAGGTTAAAATGAGTTAATAATCTAATTAGTTAAACTTCAGAAAAAGGCTACAGTTCAAAAAAGATAAAGTCAAGAAAAGGATCAAGTTTGAATATTTTTTAAACTAAAAAACTTTGGACTCCAAGAAACCATTAAACACTAAGAAAACCTAAAAATTCACAAGAATATAGGGAATACTAAAGTCTAAGTATCGTTAACATGTAAATTTAAGTTGTGAAAAGGAATAAAATGTAAGAATTATTAAAGTAAAGAAAACATTAAAATGTAGAAAGGAATAAAGCGTAGAAAACATTAAAGTTTAGAAAGTATTAAAGTGTAGAAAATTTTAAACACCACACAAAGGTTAAAGTATAAGGAAAGGTCTGAAAATGTAGTTCAAGAGAAAGTAAAAAGTCCATGAGAGCTTAAGAGAAAGTAAAAGTCTAAGAGAATCACATATTTAGTGAATGTGTTACGACAACACCAACAAATCACATATTTACTGAATGTGTTTCGACAACACCAACAAATCACATATTTACTGAATGTGTTTCGACAACACCAACAAATCACATATTTACTGAATGTGTTACAACACCAACAAATCACATATTTACTGAATGTGTTTCGACAACACCAACAAATCACATATTTACTGAATGTGTTTCGACAACACCAACAAATCACATATTTACTGAATGTGTTTCGACAACACCAGCAAATCACATATTTACTGAATGTGTTACAACACCAACAAATCACATATTTACTGAATGTGTTTCGACAACACCAACAAATCACATATTTACTGAATGTGTTTCGACAACACCAACAAATCACATATTTACTGAATGTGTTTCGACAACACCAACAAATCACATATTTATTGAATGTGTTTCGACAACACCAACAAATCACATATTTACTGAATGTGTTACAACACCAACAAATCACATATTTACTGAATATGTTTCGACTACACCAACAAATCACATATTTACTGAATGTTTTTCGACAACACCAACAAATCACATATTTTATTGAATGTGTATCAACACCAACAAATACATATTTACTGAATGTGTTTCGACAACACCAACAAATCACTATTTATGAATGGTGTTCGACAACACCAACAAATCACATATTTACTGAATGTGTTTCGACAACACCAGCACCCCCCCCCCCCCCCCCCCCCCCCCCCCCCCCCCCCCCCCCCCCCCAACAAATCACATATTTACTGAATGTGTTCGACAACACAATAAATCAATATTTTATTGAATGTGTTTCGACAACACCAACAAATCACATATTTACTGAATGTGTTTCGACAACACCAAAAATCACATATTTTATTGAATGTGTTTCGACAACACCAACAAATCACATATTTATTGAATGTGTTTCGACAACACCAACAAATCACATATTTACTGAATGTGTTTCGACAACACCAACAAATCACATATTTACTGAATGTGTTTCGACAATCACCAACAAATCACATATTTACTGAATGTGTTTCGACAACACCAGCAAATCACATATTTACTGAATGTGTTACAACACCAACAAATCACATATTTACTGAATGTGTTTCGACAACACCAACGAATCACATTATTTACTGAATGTGTTTCGACAACACCAATAAATCACATATTTTATTGAATGTGTTTCGACAACACCAACAAATCACATATTTATTGAATGTGTTTCGACAACACCAACAAATCACATATTTACTGAATGTGTTACAACACCAACAAATCACATATTTACTGAATATGTTACGACTACACAACAAATCACATATTTACTGAATGTTTTTCGACAACACCAACAATCACATATTTTATTGAATGTGTATCACAACACCAACAAATAACATATTTACTGAATGTGTTTCGACAACACCAACAAATCACTTATTTACTGAATGTGTTCGACAACACCAACAAATCACATATTTACTGAATGTGTTTCGACACACCACACAAATCACATATTTACTGAATGTGTTTCGACAACACCAATAAATCACATATTTTATTGAATGTGTTTCGACAACACCAACAAATCACATATTTACTGAATGTGTTACAACACCAATAAATCACATATTTTATTGAATGTGTTTCGACAACACCAACGAAATCACATATATTTACTGAATGTGTTTCGACAACACCAATAAATCACATATTTTATTGAATGTGTTTCGACAACACCAACAAATCACATATTTTATTGAATGTGTTTCGACACACACCAACAAATCACATATTTACTGAATGTGTTTCGACAACACCAACAAATCACATATTTACTGAATGTGTTTCGACAACACCAACAAATCACATATTTACTGAATGTGTTTCGACAACACCAGCAAATCACATATTTACTGAATGTGTTACAACACCAACAAATCACATATTTACTGAATGTGTTTCGACAACACCAACGAATCACATATTTACTGAATGTGTTTCGACAACACCAATAAATCACATATTTACTGAATGTGTTTCGACAACCAACAAATCACATATTTACTGAATGTGTTTCGACAACACCAGCAAATCACATATTTACTGAATGTGTTACAACACCAACAAATCACATATTTACTGAATGTGTTTCGACAACACCAACGAATCACATATTTACTGAATGTGTTTCGACAACACCAATAAATCACATATTTTATTGAATGTTTTCGACAACACCAACAAATCACATATTTTATTGAATGTGTTTCGACAACACCAACAAATCACATATTTACTGAATGTGTTACAACACCAACAAATCACATATTTACTGAATATGTTACGACTACACCAACAAATCACATATTTACTGAATGTTTTTCGACAACACCAACAAATCACATATTTTATTGAATGTGTATCGACAACACCAACAAATAACATATTTACTGAATGTGTTTCGACAACACCAACAAATCACATATTTTACTGAATGTGTTTCGACAACACCAACAAATCACATATTTACTGAATGTGTTTCGACAACACCAGCAAATCACATATTTACTGAATGTGTTTCGACAACACCAATAAATCACATATTTTATTGAATGTGTTTCGACAACACCAACAAATCACATATTTACTGAATGTGTTACAACACCAATAAATCACATATTTTATTGAATGTGTTTCGACAACACCAACGAATCACATATTTACTGAATGTGTTTCGACAACACCAATAAATCACATATTTTATTGAATGTGTTTCGACAACACCAACAAATCACATATTTTATTGAATGTGTTTCGACAACACCAACAAATCACATATTTACTGAATGTGTTTCGACAACACCAACAAATCACATATTTACTGAATGTGTTTCGACAACACCAACAAATCACATATTTACTGAATGTGTTTCGACAACACCAGCAAATCACATATTTACTGAATGTGTTACAACACCAACAAATCACATATTTACTGAATGTGTTTCGACAACACCAACGAATCACATATTTACTGAATGTGTTTCGACAACACCAATAAATCACATATTTTATTGAATGTGTTTCGACAACACCAACAAATCACATATTTTATGAATGTGTTTCGACAACACCAACAAATCACATATTTACTGAATGTGTTACAACACCAACAAATCACATATTTACTGAATATGTTACGACTACACCAACAAATCACATATTTACTGAATGTTTTTCGACAACACCAACAAATCACATATTTTATTGAATGTGTATCGACAACACCAACAAATAACATATTTACTAATGCTGTCGGTAACCATGATGAGGCAATCCTAACATCCTGAATCATCTCGGGAGTATAACTACCAAGCTACACTTTATCCTCCTGATTCGCCGTTGGACCAACATGACTCCAGCTGGACATAAATACTGTTCCAGGACTCCTTGGGCTATGCTTAGTGCTGCAGAAGGCAGCATTGTTACAATTTGTCATGTCAGTGGGCTTAACAACGTTCTATACGAATTGGGGGGGGGGGTTAATTAAATAAAATAGTTACTTATAATTTTTTACTTTATTAACAATAACTGCAAAATAAAAATTACCCCCCCCCCCCCCCAAATCTCGGATTCAAATCTTTTGTTTCTTAAATAAGTATATTCAGTCAGTATAATTTACTATTATCTCAAATAAATTTATTTGAATAAATAACTTAAATCTTTCCCAATCGACAGTGTATCAAAACCTATTGAAATACTGTATGAATTATGTGTCCATTCTGTCCCACCTCAGATTAGTCAAAGCCCCGTCAGTCCGCAATATTCTAAGAGTTCTCCGAGCATCCTCATACATAATAGCCTTCACTCGTCGGGTTTCACACATTCTCGTCCGTTTAGATCACAGACACCTCGTCCGCCGTCGTCTCGCAATCTCCTCTTCACCCATGTCCCTCGCCACACTCGACTTCGCCCGGATACCGCATTCAGCAATACATTTCATCAGTACAAGAGCTTATTTGGTTCGAGAAACATTCGTGAAGTTGCTCTCTCCAGCATGGAAAGTATCGGCACATGTAGTGAGTCATACCATCAGCCTATACAGTGGCCGCAGGATATCTGAATCTGAAATCCTGAGTGTCGGTTACCGCCAAGTTCTGTAAAGGGGAGGTTGGCTCAGTCGCCTGCTGCGCGCTGAGTGGCTGCCTGCTTGTGACGTAGCATGCAGCCCTGAACCGAGCGCGCAGCTCTGAAGCGAGCCGAATATAAAAAAAAAACAAACTCGTCTGTGATTACAACCAACACATTAGAGATAATGGCACGAAACTTTTAGTGTTTGGGAAGAAACGTTACCTTACACCTGTCGGAGGTCTTGTTTTAGTGTTTGGGAAGAAACGTTACCTTACACCTGTCGGAGGTCTTGTTTTAGTGTTAGGGAAGAAACGTTACCTTACACCTGTCGGAGGTCTTGTTTTAGTGTTAGGGAAGAAACGTTACCTTACACCTGTCGGAGGTCTTGTTTTAGTGTTAGGGAAGAAACGTTACCTTACACCTGTCGGAGGTCTTGTTTTAGTGTTAGGGAAGAAACGTTACCTTACACCTGTCGGAGGTCTTGTTTTAGTGTTTGGGAAGAAACGTTACCTTACACCTGTCGGAGGTCTTGTTTTAGTGTTTGGGAAGAAACGTTACCTTACACCTGTCGGAGGTCTTGTTTTAGTGTTTGGGAAGAAACGTTACCTTACACCTGTCGGAGGTCTTGTTTTAGTGTTTGGGAAGAAACGTTACCTTACAGCTGTCGGAGGTCTTGTTTTAGTGTTTGGGAAGAAACGTTACCTTACACCTGTCGGAGGTCTTGTTTTAGTGTTTGGGAAGAAACGTTACCTTACAGATGTCGGAGGTCTTGTTTTAGTGTTTGGGAAGAAACGTTACCTTACACCTGTCGGAGGTCTTGTTTTAGTGTTTGGGAAGAAACGTTACCTTACACCTGTCGGAGGTCTTGTTTTAGTGTTTGGGAAGAAACGTTACCTTACACCTGTCGGAGGTCTTGTTTTAGTGTTTGGGAAGAAACGTTACCTTACACCTGTCGGAGGTCTTGTTTTAGTGTTTGGGAAGAAACGTTACCTTACAGCTGTCGGAGGTCTTGTTTTAGTGTTTGGGAAGAAACGTTACCTTACACCTGTCGGAGGTCTTGTTTTAGTGTTTGGGAAGAAACGTTACCTTACACCTGTCGGAGGTCTTGTTTTAGTGTTTGGGAAGAAACGTTACCTTACACCTGTCGGAGGTCTTGTTTTAGTGTTTGGGAAGAAACGTTACCTTACAGCTGTCGGAGGTCTTGTTTTAGTGTTTGGGAAGAAACGTTACCTTACAGCTGTCGGAGGTCTTGTTTTATTTTATATGATCTACTACTCCCGCAATAAAATTAATTATCACACTGTTTTGTGTGCTCGTGTTATTGTAGTTAAAATGTTTTTTCAGTTATAAGGTAAGGTTTCATACTCATGTGAAATGCAGCTAAATATTAAAATTGAAGATATTTGTTTAGTTAACAGTCGTAGACTTAACATATTTGTAAAAGCGAGCGAGCCTCTTTGTACCAGAATGCCGTGACGTATTATGAGCTATTGTAAAAATATGGAAAGCGAAACGACTATGGCCACTCACTTACAAGGGTGTTTTTTTTTTTTGAGTTCATATAGAGTAACAGAATGCGAAGAGGTAATTTCAGTTGAAATAAAACATCCTTCCAGGGAAATATTAACATGTTTTAAGAATATAGTGTATTTAAAATGTAGCTTTTTCAAGCAGAGAAACAGAAAGATACATACAGAGAGACAGACACGCTCAAAGAATGTATGTCATAATTAAATAAAAACGTAATAAAACACAATCGAGTTAACTCATAACATTTATTGAAAGTTACTTTTGGAATGTATTAAGAATAGTGTAACAGCAGCTTCATGAAATATTCTTGTGGTCTGCATTTGTAATTCAAGAACCGTTCCTATATTTACGGCAACTTTGCTGAAAATTATCTCTACAGAACGGCACCGATAAAAATATCTGTCATTTAACGGAGATTTTTATAGAAATTTGCATTTTATGTACGCAAATCAGATCCGTTGCGACAGAAAACGGAACCGATTCCCGTACTTAACAAAATACAATGCTTTCCGCGATTGTCATAGCTTCGTGTGTCAGGAACAAACAATGCCAAGGATACACGAAGCCTTCTTAATCACGTAAAATGAAAAATGTTTGTTCCTGTGCCTTTTAAAACGTTTGCGTCTCAAACGTAGTAATTTAAAACATCGCAAGATAGCACAAACACTTTGCAACAGACGGCATCGCTTCTAACACTTCAACCATACGGAAGATTGAAAAAGTGTCTATTATTGTAAATATTAATAACACTCATGACCTCATAGGAGTATGGTGGATAAGCGGGGCGCTAGGTTCCGAACGTTTTTATATTCGTGTTAAAATCCCGCTTCAAGACAAAATGGACGTCAAATATTTGATCTATTTCTGTTACACAGTGCAACATCCTCGTTTAGGATATTCACGGTAAAGTGAGCACTTTTGAAAGCCCTCTCATTTGGAATAATAGTCAATAAATTGTGTGTGTTTTTTTTTAACCCTAGACGTTAACTTCCGAGTACAGTGGAATATATATGCACTGTATTTATTATTTACATGACAATATTTATTCGAAAAGTTTGTTAAAGGATAAAAAATGGCTGAAAGGAAAAAGTAACTAGGGCCTCAAAAGTGCTCACTTTACAGTGACAACGACAATAATGCAATTTTTGAAAAATCACGTCACGTGACATTGTAAAAGATACACGGAAAGTTCCGTATATTCAAGGAAAGTCCGTTGCTAAGAAAAAATGCGTGTCCGTAATATTACGGAGGTTTCTGGATACATTTTTACCACTATTGTGCCGTAATTCTACGGAAAACTTGTCAATGAGGTAGTATTACTTCATTGTTCAATTCGAAAGAAAACGGTTCCCTCTCAGTTCGGAATCAATAACCAGAAGTAGAAAATTATAGCAAGAAACATCGTTACGAGCCGGCAGTTCATTATAACAATTATAATGCTGTTGAAAGTTATTTTACTGTCTATTATAGCAGCAGTCCAAATAATTTGGCAATAGTTAGATATCGATACCGGATATACTTGTCCTACAAAACTTGTTTCAAAACACAGCATTTTCTTCGAAGTGTTGAAAGCAGGTGTAAGATGTATTTGGGTCGAATTTGTGTTCTCTTCTACATTTAAATATCCGTTCCGTTTTCCGTGCATCCTTCGGAAATCTATGACAAGAGATTTAACTGCCGTGAAATTTCGTTTTATCTAAATTATTGTTGTAAACTACAACAGCAGACCTTATACATGGCATCATACAGTCTACTCAGACAACAGAAAGCACGTGGTCATTGTTCGTCAAAACAACATATAGCTTGCTCGCACGGGATCTACTGGCACGAGGAAAGCAGGCCAGGCAGGGCGCAGGCCTCTTCGTACCCAGGTATTCTAGCACCCTCTTCGTACCCAGGTATTCTAGCACCCTCTTCGTACCCAGGTATTCTAGCACCCTCTTCGTACCCAGGTATTCTAGCACCCACTTCGTACCCAGGTATTCTAGCACCCACTTCGTACCCAGGTATTCTAGCACCCTCTTCCTACCCAGGTATTCTTGCACCCTCTTCGTATCCAGGTATTCTAGCACCCTCTTTGTACCCAGGTATTCTTGCACCCTCTTCGTACCCAGGTATTCTAGCACCCTCTTCGTACCCAGGTATTATAGGACCCTCTTCGTACAGTGGTATTCTAGCACTCTCTTCGTACCCAGGTATTCTAGCACCCTCTTCGTACCCAGGTATTCTAGCACCCTCTTCGTACCCAGGTATTCTAGCACCCTCTTCGTACCCAGGTATTCTAGCACCCTCTTCGTACCCAGGTATTCTAGCACCCACTTCGTACCCACGTATTCTAGCACCCTCTTCGTACCCAGGTATTCTAGCACCCTCTTCGTACCCAGGTATTCTAGCACCCTCTTCGTACCCACGTATTCTAGCACCCTCTTCGTACCCACGTATTCTAGCACCCTCTTCGTACCCACGTATTCTAGCACCCTCTTCGTACCCAGGTATTCTAGCACCCTCTTCGTACCCAGGTATTCTAGCACCCTCTTCGTACCCAGGTATTCTAGCACCCTCTTCGTACCCAGGTATTCTAGCACCCAGTTCGTACCCACGTATTCTAGCACCCTCTTCGTACCCAGGTATTTTAGCACCCACTTCGTACCCACGTATTCTTGCACCCTCTTCGTACCCAGGTATTCTAGCACCCTCTTCGTACCCACGTATTATAGCACCCACTTCGTACCCAGGTATTCTAGCACCCTCTTCGTACCCAGGTATTCTAGCTCCCACTTCGTACCCAGGTATTCTAGCACCCACTTCGTACCCACGTATTCTAGCACCCTCTTCGTACTCAGGTATTCTAGCACCCTGTTCGTACCCAGGTATTCTAGCACCCTCTTCGTACCCAGGTTTTCTAGCACCCTCTTCGTACTCAGGTATTCTAGCACCCTCTTCGTACCCACGTATTCTAGCACCCTCTTCGTACCCAGGTATTCTAGCACCCTCTTCGTACCCAGGTATTCTAGCACCTTCTTCGTACCCAGGTATTCTAGCACCCTCTTCGTACCCAGGTATTGTAGCACCCTCTTCGTACCCAGGTATTCTAGCACCCTCTTCGTACCCAGGTATTCTAGCACCCTCTTCGTACCCAGGTATTCTAGCACCCTCTTCGTACCCAGGTATTCTAGCACCCACTTCGTACCCAGGTATTCTAGCACCCACTTCGTACCCACGTATTCTAGCACCCTCTTCGTACCCAGGTATTCTAGCACCCACTTCGTACCCACGTATTCTAGCACCCTCTTCGTACCCAGGTATTCTAGCACCCTCTTCGTACCCAGGTATTCATTTTATGACGAAGGGTATTGTGCAAAATATGCTGTAAATATATATCTGATCGTTTTACCAATAGTGGTGGGTCTTCCCGTAGCATGTCTCTGATAACATATTTCAGGAACCACACATATATCAGAGAAATGTCTTTCACACCCTTCTTTATCCAAAATTGTATTATGCAAAATACACATATACTTAATAATATTATCTGCAAGTTTATCATCAGTTGCAATGCATTTTGAAAGTTATCGCTATTTGGAATAAAGAATACCCGAAATTGCATTCGATAGTTTTCCTTGCTCTACTTAAAATGTTTATTAATACATTCCTCTTCAAATTTTTATTTGGTACCACCATGTGGTTTTAGAAGGAACGGAAGAAGAAGGTATGTTTCATCTTTAATTCAAATGGAGCCATAATATTTGTTTCGGGTAAATTTACAGGTTCTGGAATCTGCAATTGTTCATTGATTATTAATTTGTATGTGCCCGAGGCTTGAAATGTACCTCTATCACTCTGTGATATCCACCTACATCTACTGTTATAAATTTGTGATTTGCGTCCACTACACCTTGGAAAATGACAGACTAATATTTTTTGTAATTAAAATACATTGAGCCTGAGTTTGCTGGGCACACTACCCGAACATGTTTGCCATCAATGATGCCAATAACATTATGGAAGTTCCAAAGTTTGTTAAAGTCCTCAGCAACACTAGCCAATCCTTCGTTGGTAGGCACATGTTCTAGTCGCAGAACATCCCAAAGTGCAACAACTTTCTCATCAATAATTTTGCCCACTGTAGATGCTCCCATTCGAAAAGAAAACGAAAGAGCCTTGAAAGAAGATCCAGTTGACAGATATCTAAAATTGAATGTTTTAACATTAAAATTTATGCAATGTACGACACTTGTTTCTCATTAAATGAAGTAATGCTATTCCATTTCCTCTTCAGAAAACACATTAAGAAAGAAGTGGAACTATTTGCGAGATCAATTCGCTGTAGAACTTGGAATAACGCCCACCACCATCTCACTCAGGGGACACTGAAGATTCTGTGCCTACATGCAAGTGGCCATATTTTCATTTGCTGCTTTTTCTTAAAGACATTGTCAAACCAAGAGCTTCCTCTGGGAATTTATTCAAAATGGCACAGGCAGATTCCAAATATATTATTACTACATTTCCATCACCAGGAAAACAAGAAAATGAACCTCATGTTCCTGTATCTGCTGTAGATCGTGACCAGGATATAGTAATGAATTAAGACATTGTTGAAGATGTAAGTGATGCTTCACAGACCACACCAACACCTGCACGTTCATGTACTTCAACAAACCAAAGAAGATTACGTCGACAACAAATTATAATGAGATGTTATTAAATATCAAGAGACAGTAGTTACAATATCTGCAGTCAAAATCATTCAAGATGCATGATGATGAAGATATTTTATTTTTGAAAAGTTTGCTCCCTCTTGTTAGTAAGATACCAAACTCGCGCAAACTGACGTTCAGAAAAATAAGGTCCAGGAACTTGTTGAAACGTTTTCATATCACAAGGAAATTTCGTCATCGGAAACTTGTCAACATTCGTTTCAGTATTCACCATCACCCCGTGGTGGTTCCCCAACAACTATTCAATTACTGCATTCCTCACATGCTGAAGGGGTTGCCGAATCAACTCACAGTGTGGTTTATACCTTTTTCCAAACAGTGAACAATACATATATTGATATGTATTCAACTGATGTTTTATAGTGAAGTTTCTATACATATTCTAATGTTACTTAACTGCTAGACTAAGCATATCATTTGTGAATGCTATATTTGCAAATAACAATAGGCAGATTATCATTAAGGGCACATTGTGGTTAACAATGCATACAATTTTAACTGTACCAAACTTGGTTAACCTTATAGAAATTTATTTTACGACATTTTCCTCGCATACGAAATACACTTCACAATTTTTGCATACTTTGATATCAAATCGAGAAGTTTCCTATTTAGTTATTACCGAAACAAATACTAAGTCAAGTGCAGAAACGGAACATAAAATGTCAGTGTAAAGTAATGTTATCAGCTTCCTTGTGACATATACACAGTATTCCCACATTTACGGATGTTTCTGGATGTGTACAGAATTAGTTGCTTTGTACGGTACGGATACAGCTCCATATACTTACGTTACACTACGTACATTTCCTGACCCGAGACGAAGGACATAATAAAATTAATGTCTGACATAATCAAAAGGCTTCAGCTATATCTGTGCAAAAGAGCTTGGATTGTTTTGAAATGAAATTCTATTTAAAATATTAGGTTTCGTTTAATTCCGTACGAAGTTATTATTTTTTAACATTGTTTTCTCGAGCTTTTTTTTAAATGTTAACACTATTGTTATAAAAAGTTATGCCTTACAGTTCTTTACTGCAAAATATATTATAACCGTGTGTACGGAAATCGGGGAGACACAACTTGTACGTATCGAAGATATACCGTGCCGAAATAACCTGGCCAATGTTCGCGGATTGGCTGAGGGTTTTTGGCGAGGAGGGGTACAGTGGCGCCGGCCGAGTTCGAGTTCCTCGTTGTCCCAAGCCAGTCATGTTGGAATTACCTGGCCAATGTTCTCGGATTGGCTGAGGGTTTTTGGCGAGGAGGGGTACAGTGGCGCCGGCCGAGTTCGAGTTCCTCGTTGTCCCAAGCCAGTCATGTTGGAATTACCTGGCCAATGTTCTCGGATTGGCTGAGGGTTTTTGGCGAGGAGGGGTACAGTGGCGCCGGCCGAGTTCGAGTTCCTCGTTGTCCCAAGCCAGTCATGTTGGAATTACCTGGCCAATGTTCTCGGATTGGCTGAGGGTTTTTGGCGAGGAGGGGTACAGTGGCGCCGGCCGAGTTCGAGTTCCTCGTTGTCCCAAGCCAGTCATGTTGGAATTACCTGGCCAATGTTCTCGGATTGGCTGAGGGTTTTTGGCGAGGAGGGGTACAGTGGCGCCGGCCGAGTTCGAGTTCCTCGTTGTCCCAAGCCAGTCATGTTGAAATTACCTGGCCAATGTTCTTGGATTGGCTGAGGGTTTTTGGCGAGGAGGGGTACAGTGGCGCCGGCCGAGTTCGAGTTCCTCGTTGTCCCAAGCCAGTCATGTTGGAATTACCTGGCCAATGTTCTCGGATTGGCTGAGGGTTTTTGGCGAGGAGGGGTACAGTGGCGCCGGCCGAGTTCGAGTTCCTCGTTGTCCCAAGCCAGTCATGTTGGAATTACCTGGCCAATGTTCTCGGATTGGCTGAGGGTTTTTGGCGAGGAGGGGTACAGTGGCGCCGGCCGAGTTCGAGTTCCTCGTTGTCCCAAGTCAGTCATGTTGAAATATCTCCGAGTCGCGTGTCGTCAGCTACTCAGAAGAAGAAACAAGCAAGTTGGAATAACTCTGCATGAATTATTCACTGCTCTGCGTATATGAAACCAGACTAGTTTTTAGTTTCGCCATCCACCACGTTCTTACTAGTTAGTGTATTCCGTCATAGATGGAGCACTTATCATAATCGTTGTTTAACTTCGTCAGAAGTGCTGTTTAAAAGCTATAGATGGCAATTCTTGCTCCAAATATGTACTGCGTAAACGTAAATTATTAATGTAGTCGTCATGATGTATTCTAACTTGGTCTCTATACCAGAGACACATATTTTACAAGTTATTTTCCTATATAGGTTTCCTATGCACGGATGGGTAGTTATACAAATTCTTGAGGCGTAACGCCCCACTTATGCACCTCTCAGATGTGTGTACGCTATAAGATAGATTGATAAAAGCTTTATGTTAATAATGATGGTTAATATGTCCTACATTACTTTCTGTGGCGATAAAACCGACTTATTTGCTCATCGATGTTTATAATTGCACATTAAATGAAATATTTGAAACATGATGTGGTTGAAGTCAGTCGCATCATATTATGTACGATTCGTAGAGGTGGGGTAATTCAAGTAAAGGACACAGATATATTTGCTAACGGCCCTGACTGTAATTGTGAACAAACCGAGCCATTGAGAAAAGAGAGTACGGAAACTATTGCCATTAAGTACCACAGTTATTATGTTTCACGTATGTTTTGCACAAACTTACCGGTAGTGAAAAATATGCTCATAATATTAAGTTTTAGAAATTCGATTTAATGTAATTGGAGGTATACATCGCTTACAATGTTACCGTTTCAATGTATTTTGTTAACAATTAACAGAAGTATTAGAAGACAAAAGTCCCTTTTACATCTCGCGCAATGAATTAATCACATATTTATTTCAAGCAGTTTTTACGCGATCCAAGTGGTGCAAGATGCCAGTCTTGCACAAATTCATGCAAAAGTATTTCGCATGCTATGTAGATCTGTCAAAATATTAGAAAATAGAGTGTAACTTTTTTTATATACAAGTTACCATAACAGTTGAGCCTGATTGACCAGCTACAGTCCGTAACAACCAGACATATTAAAGTAAATAATTTTGTCGAGAGGTAGGCTTACTGGCTAAACAAATTAATAATAGGAATTCTTAATTTTGTGTAATGAAAGGGATTATATTTTAAATAGCGTCCAATCCGTGAGTTGAAGGATGGTCGTTCTTATTCTTTAATATATACCATTTCAATTAAAAACTAATGTGCGGGATTATCCAAACTAATGTGCGGGATTATCCAAACTAATGTGCGGGATTATCCAAACTAATGTGCGGGATTATCCAAACTAATGTTGTGACTATTAAGCATACACAATTCACCATGTAACTGCGAAGACCGTGTTCGAACCTTGTTTTGTATAGAATTTGTTAAATGTTATCCTATGAGATTTTTCATGCGACTACCGTAACATAGACAGTGATTTATTTAGAATATTTCACTTGACACACTCTAAACCCAAAACAGTGAGAATGGAGCCAAATCAGTGAAAACCAGAGAACATAAATGACTCCATTGGCAATCAGTGGTAGATCACTGATTATTACATTGGGATAAATTCATGTATTAATGTGATTTCCGCAGAAATGTGATGATTTCCTTTACTCCAAGTTACTGGTTCCCAATTAGTTCAACTGATTAGACAGTCGGTAGCGCGGTCGTAGAAAGGTCTGAGCACTGACGGGAAAAGTTGATCACCTTATGACTGATTCAGTTCTCGAAATAACCGCGTGCCACTGGTACAGTGGTGTTGTTTTAGCATGACGCAGATAGGAAGAATGGAAGATTTTTTCGTTAAAATGTACAATTTATAAATAGAATTACATTTTCAAGCGTTATGTTGTACTATTATATAAAAACATTAGAAAATTCTATTTTTCTTTTAATATAAATTCTAAGAATAATAAACATAACCTTCTATCTCTCTCCATGCTAAAACAGCACCACCGAACTAGTGCACTAAATCAGTCAATAAGGGTGTCAACAGTCTTGATAGATGGGCAAGTGTCCAGACTTGTCTTTCTACGACCGTATTTGGTAGGCGTTGTGACCTTCTCACTGGGCTTAGTGTGTATTAGCAATTGCGAACAGACACACATATTTTGAGCTTGGGCTCAATTTTTCGATAGGACAGATGTGCATGACTCGTTTATTAGGACTTGGTGAACTGTGAGATTCGTTAATCCTTGTATTTATTTATTGAAACTAACTGTATACGACATTCCGTCGGCAGTTATTATAATATTACGCAAAATAGTAATCAAGTAGGTGCCATTAACTCCAAGATACCCTCTGAAACTGAATTAGTAGGGGAAAAAATTACCGTTTTTAAATTTTCGGCAACGTAAAATTAGTTATGATTACCTTAAGAAGCGTGTGCACATTACAGAATATTTGTGAAACTGTTAATGTTTTAAAATGTGACGTTTATTTCCCTGCACGGTATATATTTCATTGGTCAATCAAATTTCATTACACAACTACACGTTGGTATTCCGCTATTTTGGCAGCACTGCAAGCTTCTGATTTCCTTTCAAAGCCAGTAGAATGATACGCCTCCATGAAGTGAGGGCGTGGATTAACTTTGTGTCCATCGTAGACGTCTTAGGCCAAATTAGAATTAAATATTTAGTTATTTATTAATTTTAAATTTTGTAGGTTTCAATTCAGATGCTGCCGACATTCACTTGTTTAGCAATACGCATCAAAATTTTGACCGGGAAATATATTTTAAGGAAATATAATTCTTAAAAGTAAATACGTTCTATTTTCTATAATTCATGAACGACGTGGTTTTTACATTATTTAAAAACTGTAGCCCAGCATTCATTTTGTACAATATATGTCAGTGTCTGTTAACAATGTTACAACTATCCTATTGACCTTAAGCACTAATTATGATGACTATGCATAAGCCGTTATTCCAAATTAATGTAATTATGTATTGCCATTCTTATTTTACAGGTTAAACTAACACACAGCCTCCAGATGAAAACATTTGTATGGGAGCGATTTGGTAATTTCGTGATTTTGTAAAGGTTCGATACATACAAACAAAAAAAAGAATTTACAAGAAAGTAGCCATTTTTTGTATTCAAAATCAAGTCATGTGACCATTTTGTTAACAAAATCTGTCGATTTGAACACGGCCTTAGCTACCCACGCCTGTTTTCGGGGAAAAGAGCAAGTGTACATAAATTTTTGTATGGATACTATAGATTTTTAACGCGATTTATGATTCCTTATCTAAAGATATTTTATTTACTTTATTCAAATAATTACTAAATGAATGAAACAACTCAACTATGTATTAGGCTTTTTTTTTGTGAAATACTGAAATATCTGTTTTAGAGATTGGAGAGTTAGAAAGTTTCTTTTCAAGGAAAATGTTACAAAGGTCAGTTGGTATTAGATCCCAAAATGGTATAACGAGGCTCTTATTATAATATGTCAGCATTTACCAAAGAAGTTTCAAGCAGCTCGCCTTTTTTTTTCTGAAATATGAAATCAGCCGTTACAAAGAACGCATTGTTCAGTGTAGAATATTTTCTGTAGTGTTATTTATTTCCCAAAGCATTGCTTGTATGAGCAAAGCACTCTATCACTCCCACACAACCGATTCACGCATTAACGAAGAAAGAGGAAATTTTGTAAGGATCAAATGAATTATGGTGTTAATGAAAACGAGTAGTATAAAAAGGATGATTCTGACGCACCAGGCGTCAAGCTTGGTACACAGGGACACAAAAATGCATCCTAAGTTTATCGCAGAATTTCCCTTTTTTTCCCTTTTTTCCGTCCAAACTGTCCGACTTGGAGTTAAAAACCGTAATTTTTTCCCTTTTCCCCGCAAAATTTCCCGAATTTCCCTCCCTCCGATGGCGACCATTTTTGCAGCCAGCCTAACCAGCAGGTGATTTCTCAAGAAGGGCGAATGTATCATTTTTTGTATGGGTACCCATGTGAGTCTTCACCGCCATCTTGGATCATGAGCACCACTGACCAACAATATAGCGGCTGGAGGACAACTGAGGATGTCGGCCATTTTTGCGGCCAGCAGCGAGCATTAAGTCGACCAGAACATTCATGTATGATCTTGTAAGTATACTTGGCTGTTTTTTCCCAACTGTTTAAGTTACAGTTGTCAATTTCATAACATAGACAACCACCCCGACCAGGAGAAGGGTCACGGGATGAAATATGACCTATGCCAACTTATAAGCATAGTTGGCTGTAAATACTGTTGGCTGTAGTCGATATACGACTACCAAATTCATAACATTTGCATCAACCCTAACTTTGAGAAGGATTGCAGGGTCCAGTATGGCCAATGTCTGCTTATAAGCAAAGTTGGCTGTAATTTCCGAACCATTTAAGTTGTAGTTGTCAAATTCATAACATAGCCATCAACTCCGAATATGAGAAGGGTCGGAAGGTCATGCATGCCCTATTTCCACTTATAAGAATTGTTGTCTGTAATTTTCGAACTGTTTAAGGTGTAGGTGTCAAATACATAACATGAGCATTGCCCCAGACAAGAAGAGTCGAGTGGCAAGTATGCCCTATGTCATCTTATAAGTATAGTTGGTTGTAATTTCCGAACTGTTTAAGTCATAGTCGTCAAATTTATAACATGGGCATCGCCCCAGATGAGAAGAGACGAGTGGTCAAGTGAGATCTGTGTCGACTTATAAGCATTGTTGGCTGTAACTTCCGAACTGTTTAGGTTATAGTTATAAAGTCCAAAACATGGACATTGGCCCAGATGCAAAGAAGAGGTGTGTGGTCAAGTGTGACCTATGTCGACTTATTAGCATAGTTGGCTGTTATTTCCGAACCCTTTAAGATATTGTCGTCGAATTCATAACATCGGCATCGCCCAAGGTGTGAAGAGACGAGTGGTCAAGTATGCCTATGTCATCAAATAAGCACGGTTGATTGTAATTTCCGAACCGTTTAAGTCATAGTCATCAAATTCAGTACATAGACATCGCCCCCGACAACGAGAAGTGTTGAGTGATCAAGTACATTCTATGTTGATATATAAGCATAGTTGGCTGTAATTTCCGATCCATTTGAGGTGCGACTACCAATTAGGTATAGTCGCCAAACTCAGTACATGGAAATCATCCCTGACGACGAGAAGAGCCATGTGGTCAAGTATGCCCTTTGTTGGTGTATAAGCATAGTTGGCTATAATTTCCGAACCATGTGAGATACAACTACCAAATGCATAACGTGGGCCTCACCCCAGATCACTCACAAGGTTCAGTATTTCCTATGTCTGCCAATATGCGAAGTTGGCCATAATTTCCGAACAAGTAATCAAATTTATACCATAGACCCCCAGAAGACGAGAAGGGTCAAGTAAACCCTTCGTCAGCATACAATTGTAGTTGGCTGTAAGTCCCAAACTGTTTAAGATCCATATATAGTGGTCGAAATCATAAGCTAGGCAGCCACACACCCCTCAGACAATGAAAAAGAAGTGAGGGTTCAAATATGACATATGTCTAAATATAAGCGTAGTCGTGTGTAATTTCCGAACATTTAAGGTTTATAGTGGCTAAAACCATAACATAGGCACCACCACCACTCCAGACAATAAAAAAGGATCGAGGGGTAATGTTTGATCCACAGCTATGTATAAGCATAGTTGGTCGTAATTATCGAACTATTTGAGATACAACTACCAACAGTCACCAAAAAGGATCGAGGGGTCTAGTATGTCCTAAGCACAAGTATAAACATCACAGCTAGCACCGGTCAGGTCGGTGTTTCTACATTGAGTAATGATGAAAGTTCATGATTAATCAAAAGCTTCCAAAATACTCTTGTTGAAAAAAAATCTACTGTTCCTAACATTATGGGAATAATGCTCCCAGCCATATTGGTAAGGAAACAATACTCCCACCAGCTCAAAATGTATTTGTTAAACTGGTAGACACACACATATTATGTATTAAATCCATTTTTTATCTCCATTTTGTACTCGTGTACCAAAGCAGATAATAATAATAATTACAGACAGACATACCAGAACTTTCAATGCATGTACATACTTCCAGACAGTCAGTTAGTACCACACCACTAGGGGGAGGCTGATCTTGCACTCGTGCGGCGTGTACCGAGACTTCGATGTATGTATGTAATGAGATGTCATTGGGTACATCGCAATAAATATGCAGCCTAGTCCCCACACACACAACCCATGCTACAACGATAAGATTATTACAAAAAGACCATACACCATGTCATTCGACAAAAAAAGCCATGTAATTCCATCACTAATACAAATTGTCAGGTTGGCCGAGCGGCCTAAGGCGTCTGATACAAATACTGGTTTCAGTATTTAAAAAATGTGGGTTCCAATTCCCACACCTGACACTTTTTTTCTATACTCTAGTTGACTAAATAATTTATCGTAGGTTCAATTCCCAGTGAGAGTGCATGCTGACACGCCTGCAGACATTCGTTGGTCCCACTGCCCATGAAGAGACTAGCATGACAGTCATACTCTGGTTCTCATCTGCACTCATGTACCGACCCTTTTGCAATTACAGACAGTCATACTCTCTCTCCGATGTGCACTCATGTACCAACCCTTTGCAATTACAGATAGTGATACTCTGTTTCCGACCTGCACTCATGTACCAATTGAACCTTTGTAATTACTGACAGTCATACTCTGTCCGAACCTTCGATGCATGTACCAAGCCTTTTGTAATTACAAGCAGTCATACTGTGCCCGAACCTTCAATTAATGTACCAAGCCATGAAATTACAAGCAGTCGACCCTTCCGAACCATGTACACACTTAAGACAGTTTCTGTCCAGCATTACATGCTCAGCCATTCCACTATGATAGCCTCGATGTTGTGTTTGCCCATAGTGATACGTCTTGAACCCAAGTCCCTACAGACAGCTGCCCGCTAGAGTGTATTAAAGGGGAAAAAATACAGAATGATACTAAATTTAAAAAGAACACTTATGCATGTTCATTTGAAATACTTGCACCCAGAGGTTCGAAAAAAAAATCTATGCTGGGGGAAATGCAGTGGAGAGAGAGAATTTTTGCAGCTCTACAATGAGGTCTTGAGAGACGATGAAGGTGAAGCGAGGTGAGTATGGAGCAACACAGGGGGAAGTGGGAGTTCCCCAAGAAAATAAAACTGCTTCCTTGTGGCTGTATATGAAGGTTCTTATTCGCAGTGTGTTCCCTCCCTTCCTTGTGGGTGAATATAAATGTGGTTTTTTTCTGCCATGTTCGATAAGGATGTGGAGTTTGCATAAAGCGAGGCGCACGAGCTCATTCACAATTCGAGCTCTGACTGCCTCTCGAGCCACTTGAGAGTTCATCCTTGTGTAGGTCAGCAGTTACACACAACATGCCACTCTAACGGACCGCAAACACATAACAGTAGGTACATTACTTAGCCAGTAGAAAGTAAGAAGAAAAAACAAATATAATGTTAATGAGTTTATTTACATACAGAACCATTTCATACACACATAAATATATCTAGTATATCATTCAATAAAGCCTCTGGCTTTGAGTTCATCAATAATTGCATTTATCTCTACGATGTCCTGGGTAGCAGATTCGGTTTTCACTTCACATGTTAGCAGTGCAGGTATAATATTTATAACTCCTGACGATCTGTTCGGATCATGCTCTACAGCACTCATAGTTCCTCCTTAACACACATCATGTTCTGCAGCACTCATAGTTCCTCCTCACACATTGTGCTCTGCAGCATTTGTTCCGTCCTTGCACACTGGTTTGGAACATCACACAGGCCATGTAATGTTACGGGCGCTTGGACGAATATTAGGTTACATGACTAATCAGTGGGAAGTCCTTGTCGTACGACAACACATTCTGGTGCATGCCAGGATAAAGAGTATTATCATTACATGTACCAGGTGCCTCTTGAGATTATCGTCTGTACCAAATGCAGCACCACACATATCACATGTTAATATTCTGGAGGTCGGTCCTTTTAAACAGTTGCTTTTCTCATGGTGATGAGCATGACAGCTTTTGCTGAAGATCATTCCACAGGAACAACACTGTTTTCCATCCATGGAGACAGTTACATCCATAGAGTCATGTTCTACGTTAGACACAATATGAGCGTGCACCATCTTCGTGGAAAACAAACTGAAAATTCGTCACACGGGTAGCTTCATTGGTATAAATAGGTACTCACACACATTTCATCTGTGGGAATTATGCATTGTACCAGTCTGTGTAGCATGTCCTTTACCCAGCTGGCTGACCTCTCATTACAGCTGACGTACAAGACGGGTTAACAACTTTGTGTGAATTACTGTAGGTGTAGTATGCCCTCTTTTCTACCGGTCGTAGATATATCCCCATCTGCTCAGTAGTGGAGGAAATATAAGTATGTGCAACCACCCCACCTGTACAGTTTCAAACCGACACGAGTATTAGCTTGAGAGCATGTTTCTTTAAATCGTCAACAAGCGCATACATTCTTCGATAATTATCATGTCAGACAGTGCAGTATTACACATTGTAAGATGACTTCTTAAGTCAACACATTGGGCAAACCTGATGTACATGTTTCGCATGTGAACACGGTACACTCTGTATTCTGATGACAACCGGCCTCATGCTGTCTGCAGCTGGTTAATTCAGAAAAGGGTGTCTTACAGTAGCACTACAAATAAATGTCCTTTTCCATCAACATCGCCGAGCACGATATCCACAGACAATGTTCACTCTTCACGGTCCGAACTCCAACTGTGCTGGCCAGCCTATTCCGGCATGTATTAAACCACTATGAATTTGAACCTTACATGAGTATAATTATGAGAGCAAGTGCATGACTTATCTAGACCTTCACCCAGCAGGGGACTGTGTTTCAAGCCCTGGGCTCATTCCTCCATTTGACAAGCACCTAATTGCGAAGCAGGCTATATGAATTCGTTCTCAACTGTAGGTGATCTATCGTATGTAACGTCTAACCGGAACCTTTCCCCATGTAGTCTTCGTCCTCGTTGCTAATGTTTTGTATACCAGCTCCTACACTAGCCGCAATGTCGAGCGTGTTATACAGAGGCTCATTCATTGTCTTGAATGCTTTCCGACTAAATTCGTCGTTATGTGATTCTGGTTTGGTATACATGCATTACAACCACATGTTATATTTTAACATGCCATCTTTTTCCATATCATCTGTAAGATGATCTATGATACTCTGCTTCATTTGCTTAATGTATGTACCAATATCTTTCGCCATGTCCGGTGCAACGCACATCTTCACTAGACCACGGAAAGCAGAATCCTTCAGGATGTACCCATTCTCATTGGGTAAGCTCGCAGCAGATGGTGTTGTAGTAGCTTCTTTTTCATAAGTACAATTCTTCATATGGTTGTTACTTGCCTCAGAAAATAGATTTTTGTTGTAGTTATGTGTATTTTGATTCATGCTTCGACTGGAACGCTTCTTGTTGCGTGATAGCATGTGAACTCATGTTTGCACCTATAACACTGGTAAATTAAGAGTCTCCAGCTCGACTTCATCGAACATTGTCCAGTTTTCTCATGTTGATGTGATCTGGATCTTTTACTAAAAGTTCTAACACAGTAGAAGCATAAATACCTTGATGTCTGTGCAGAATTGTACATGTCGAGGATTGGTGTTGCCCACGATGATGGTGCACGAGTATCCACTATAGCTGCACCAGCCCATGCTCTCGATGTCTATGGAGAATGGTCTACAATGCTCAGGTCCAAAGGTGAGAGAGCGCCAGTATCCACTGTGAACCTACAGTGCTTAGCAGGCACAGGAGACAGTTCACCACAAATAGCAAAATGTCTTTTTAAGCTATCACGACGTCCAAATTGAGACTTGCACTGTTGACACGTTAATGCAGAATGCTTCGTGTTCATAGCACACCCAGTCTCATGTCGACGAGCATGGCGGCTGCTGGAAAATGATTTCTTGTAGAACGGCACAAATGGTTGTCTGAAGTAGTTTCCATCGTCGCTTAAGCTGATGTTCACTCTTCGAATAACAACACACTAACGTTTCCTCCGCCGCCAGTTATTATCACTGGGATGCTACTCCCTCAGCGCGGGGGAAGTACGAGCCCTTGCGAGGGCTCTTGTCCTCCCATTATGTTTATCATGTCTAGAGTCCAGGTGGAGTCCTGCCTGTGGAGGGAAAGGAGCAATGGTTTCTAAAAAACCCGAAATTTTGATATTCAGGACTTATTGAATAAACCGCTACGAAATACGAGTATTTTGCGACGGTTTTTGGTTTGATTCAAGCGGAATCTAAGCCGAAATATTGTAGATTGTCTGGAAGAAATCATAGCAGGCAAGGTCTGCAGTTCTGTTTGCGATAAAATACGAAAGTAAAACTTGAGTGCATTTGTGTAATAAATTGTATTTGTTGAGTTGATAGTATTTATATAAATATTGAAGCAGAGATATTAATTTTAATAGAGTTAATGTAATAAATCGATATATATGTGAATAGTTATTATGAATAATTGAGTTATAAATTTATATTGTATTCATTATGTTGTTTGATTTTAAACTTATTACTTATTCGGAACCAGTAGAAACAAAACGGAAAAGTGCGATGACGTGGAAGGATGGTTTGGAGGGTGGAAGGGGGGAAGGATGGCTCGGAGCCGTGTGTACGGGCCGGGAGCTGTGCTGTGAATGAGGCCAGGCGTAACTAGTTTTGTTAAACCTAGCTCGTTCTTGTCCCGAACCGACAGTAAAACGCTTACGGCCGAGAAGGTTGTACAAAATTTGTCAGTTATTTAATCGCGGCGTTTTAGGTTGTTTAATGCGTGTTGTTGTATCCGGATCGTAGTTACCTACTTCACGAATATTAGGGTTGGAAAGGAGTTTAATTTTGTCATAGAATTTGTTATTCTGTTTGATTAGTTTATCGCTAATATACTGCACTTTTAGTGTGGAGTGAAGATCGCTATTTTTCGTGTATATTGTGGCATCTCCAATTGTCCTTAAATATTTATTTTGTATGGTTTTTGTAAGGTGCTTATTAAAGATTTAGCTGCATCTCCCCACACTTCATTCCCGCACATTAGGGCTGAGCGAACAATTGAATTATATATCAGTAATTCGGGTCATTTGTTTAGTTTGTGGCATTTTAACAGGAGATAAAGTTAAGTGAGTTTTGCATAAGTTAATTTTTTAGTGTTTCGTATATATTGTTATTCCTAAATGTTTGGCTGCATTTGAGAAGGGGATGTCAGTGCCATTATATTGAAGTGTTTTAACTGCGAATATTCGCCTTCGTGTTAGTATTAGAACCTGGCTTTTCTCAGCATTTATATATATTTCTTTCCCAGCAGTCGTACAACCGAGCAGGCTCGTCAAGTTGGAGTTGGGTTATTATGTGGGCGTAGAGAAGGCTTTTTTCTTGAACAAAGATAACTGTATCATCTGCATACATTTGTACAGAACAGTGGGAGGAAGGGGTGTCAGCTGTAAATATGTTGTATAGAAATGGTGGTAGAGCAGAACCCTGCGGTGAGCTGGCGGGTAGAGGAACTATAATTATCAATGCCGACATAGAATTTCTTGTTATTGAAGTAATTTGCAAGAAGGTGTATGTAGAAGTCTGGGAAATGTAAATTTATGAGTTTCTGCAGGAGGCCTTGTGTCCAAACTTTGTCGAAAGCCTTCGCTGTCTAGGAAAACTGCCATAATGAATTTGTGTTCTATAATGGTTGTGGTTGTTATATCTGTTGCGAATTTGGTAAGTGCATGAATTGTGGAATGCTGTGCCTTTAAAGCCATATTGATTATTTGGAATAATGTCATTTATTTCTGCGTGTATGGTAAGCCTACTTAGCAACATTTTCTTGAATATTTTACTTAACGAGCTTAGCACTGACATCGGCCGCCGGTTTTCTGGAATTGAGGTTTTTTCCTCGGGTTTTCTAAAGTTATACCATTTGCAGTTTTCCAGTCTGTGGGGTAATAATTATATTTTTGAATTGCGTCGTAAATGTCTATTATTAGGCATAGAACTGGGTAAGGTAAGTTTTTAAGCGTGTGATATTTTATTGTGTCAGGTCCCGGCGCCTTGTTTGCTTTAACTGATTTTAAAATATACATCAAACCTGGAAGTGTCACAGGTTCTGGGTCTGTTGTTGGTGGTGAATTTAAGTAGTGTTTAGCCGCTGTGTTCACATTCCGTGCGAAGTTTATGTCACTGAGATCAATATTTGGGAAAAATTGTTTTTCTAAGGTGTCTGCTAAGGCTTCTCCTTTGTCTTCCGGGTTATTATTGAGGGAGTTTACTGTAAGTATCGAAAGTGAGGGAGCTTTATATTTGTGCCTCTTAAAGTGCGTAAAATATCCCAAAATTTTTGTGGTTTATCAGCAAGTTCAGTGACAAAGTTTCCCACTTATTAATGCGGAGATTATTAATTTCTGTCCTGAGTTTTTTTTTAAATCGATTATACTTATTCTTGGATTCCTGCGTTCTGATTCGCTGGTAGTCATGTTTAGCCTGTCTTTTTTGTTCTAAAAGGATGTCTAATTCCGGGAAATTTTGATGCGGGAAGTCCCTTCTATTTCGAAATTTAGTATTATTATATAGTAGTATTTTAATGGTTGTGTTTCGCAGTACTATGGCCGAGTGTATGTCCTCTTGGGATGTGATAGGAATGCTTTTTTGGTTAAACGTTTCTACAAATTCTATTTAAAATGCCTGCCAGTCAGTTACTGGAGTTTTTTGCTGTTATAGGGTTGGAGTGTTTTCAAATTTGATGTTCTATGTTACAAAAAAACTGGAAGATGATCAGAATCTAATTCATGCAGCATTTCCATTGTGATGTCTGGATTATTTATGTTAGTTATTAGGTGGTCAATTGTGCTGGGGCGGTGCCTTACATAGTGGGGTAATGCGTGTGCTGGTTGGGGGATTGGGTTATGTATGGAGTTCGATTTGTGTGAACAAATAGGGTTTTTTCTGATGTTCTGTTTTCTGCACAATTCCAGTGAGTGTGCTGTGCATTAAAATCGCCTGCTATTATAAACAGATACGGCTCGTTGGTAATTTTAACAAGGTCTCCCTACGTTAATGGTTTGGAAAGGGGGGGGGGCATAGATTGATATTACAGTTATATGATCTGCTGCAGTATTTATGTATATTGAGGTGGTTTCTAAATGTTAGTAATCGGGGTCTGTATTGATATGATGGTGTAATTTATTATGAACTAGAATTAATGTGCATCCGCCTCCAAATATCTTGTCATTCCGATAGGTGATATAATTTTTAATTGTGAATCTTTTATTTGGTTTAAGTATAGTTTCCTGTATTAGGGCTATTTCAATTCCGTACGTATCCAACACTCTTTCGAGCTCGTATAGTGTTGAAAAACTCCATTACTGTTCCAGTACGGTAAGGAAAGGGTACCAAGGACTGCTGGAGTTTGTAAAACCATAACGTTTCCACCAATCCCACAAGCTGTTTATACGCATATTTACATATGCCATCAGTGGGAGTTTAGCATTTCAGAGACATTTATTCAGCTAGTTGATGTTGTATCTCGGTTACTACACTGACGTGCAACTGCAAGTTAGAATCGGAATTTCACATCATGTCAAATACGTTAACAATGACCTCTTTCCAACACAGACACATCTCATGTCGACGTGCGTTGTTATTTCTATTAAAGAACTTACTACAATAGCGACATTGTTTCCGCCCTGAAGGAACGCTCAGGTCGGAAGTTGGTGGTGTACCATCATTCGATATGGCAGGCACCTGACCGCCATAGATTTGTTGCATAGCTAGCAGGTGCACTGTCTTTACACTTGTTTTTCATAATGTATGTGTAAACTGTCTATACGAGTGAAATAACCGTAACACTTATCACATCGATAGTCTGTACGATATGGATTCAGCTTGCATTTGTGCTTCATGTGTCTCTCTGCACTGGGGACATGTACAGATGTCCTGTTACAGTAGTTGCAAGGGTGTCTAGGAGGTGATCCAGACAGTGTTTTCATTGTTGGGTCCTTTACTGATGTTGCTGGTATTTTCTCACAGGTATCTTCCCTTCCTTAAATTTCAGTAAATAGCATTTAGCTTGAACAGGGAGGAATTATTTGCATGTTGCAATATATCTTCTGTAGTTATCACGTTGTCGAAAATGCGATTGACGCTCTTTACAATACACATAAGCAAGTTTCATATTATGTGGACACCCAGTCTCATGCCGACGACCATTGCAGCTTTTAGAAAAGGTCATACAGTAGCGACACAGAGAGCTTCCCCGAATATTGACCATCGTCGTGGAAGAGCACGTTCTCCGTAGCCACTGTTCACTCCTCGAAGTCCGCATGAGAACTGGGTCGGTCCGCCTATAACCAATATGTTACTAGTTTAACCAGTACTGCCAATATTTTAAGGTTAATGTCTTCCCTAGGAAATGAATAGTATCGGTGTTGAAAGCTCCTTCAGCACACTTCCTACATGCATTACACCAACCCGTAGAATGTGGTGCATCCATAACAGTAGTACATACGTGAAAACACTTTAATACATGGGAGACAGTCGAGTATGTCTTCATCCTGCTGCAGATGTGCAGGTAGATATTTGTAAAAATATCGTGTTTCATGTCGAGCATATGTCAGAAGGAATTCTTTAGGCAAGTATGCGAGCTCAGTTTCTTTGTCAAGTGCTTCAAGTGAGGTATGTGTTCCATATACCACAATAGCTGATAGATCTTCTGACCGCTAGAACAGCATGCCATCATTTTCACTGTGTTCCATGACAAGTATTGGGCATAGCTATGGTACAAACTGCTGCTGAACTAAAATGGTACACTCTCAAGTCTGTCAGAGCTCGAATGAGCCCGAAATCTCGCGTGACTGTATATATACCCTCGTTTTGTGCACACACGAAATCCTTATCTAACATGGGTAATACACCCACAAGGAAGCAGAAAATATTTGTCAGGTGTAGGATTTGAACCTACGCTCCCCACGCGGAACCAGAGCTTAAATGCACCGTCTTGGAACTCTCGGCCAACTTGACAATCTGTATGAGTAAGGAAATTACAAGGCGCATTGTATGTTATAATATATGTGTGTGATGTGGTTACTTCCTAATTTGAGCGATGGTTATGTTGAATATGGTACTCACCTTTTACGTTGGAGGAGGCTGGCATCGTCGGAACAGAAGCGATGGCTGAGTATTCATTGCAGCACATATGTACGCTATGTACAGAGAGCATATGCCTATCCTTTATTATGTACATTAAAGTCTCGGTACACGACGAACCACGAGTGCATGTCATGCCTGAACACACTACTGTGGTCTTGGATCCCGGACACTCAGTGGTGGTGTTGGTGGTGGGGAACAGAGTATGACTATGAAGTCTTGGTGCTTGGGTAAAGTAAGACTTATGCATATAATTACGCACATGGAAGGCCACAGGCACAGTACACAAGTGCGCAGAGACTGTCTCTAAATAAATGCAATGAAGGTTAGGTGTGCAGGCTCGGTTCACAAGTGCACATAGGCTATGAAGACAGAGTATGACCACGTGTAAGTAAATGTAGGTCGGTGTACGACCACTGCTAATTGTAGGCTTGGTACACAAGTGCGGGTTGGTCCTGAATACAGAGTAGGACCACCTGTAGGTACAGGTCCAATGCATACTACACATTCTAATCAAGACCAGACAGTCCTGGCTAGTACGGTAGAATATCAAATGCTTCCCTTACGAACCATTCATAATGAAACCATCAAATTCACATTAAAGCCAAATCTCACTGCACTAGTGGTAGAATGTACTAATCCAGTGTGATCAACTAACTATCAACTCGTGAATCTGAATGGTAGCCAGGTAGTCTACTGATGGTGTAGGTAGCTGAAGGCTGCAGCCGCCATCTTGGACCAGAACTTCCTGATCTGTCAGCCTGGTCCGCCATCTTGAAAGTTGCACTGTCTAGCAAAATGGCACCTGGTGGGGTTGGTCATGTTGGCAGCCAGTACAACATCGACATGTATTTGCAAAATGGTGGTCACCAGTGGTGGGTGGCCAGAAGTCTGAATGTGAGCGGCCATGTTGGTGGCCAGCAACCATTTGCAAAATGGAGAATGCTGTTGGTGGGCAGTCAGATGGGCCAGCTGCTATGTTGGCTGCCAATACAACGATGACAGCCATTTACAAAATGGCAGGCTCTGGCGAGTGGGCGGCCAGAATTCTAAATGCCGCCCTTGTCCTGACCTTGGATGACATCATGTGACCTTGATCTTGACCATAACCTTTTACGATCATTTCGAACTTAGAAAATTTTACAATTTCAAAGAAAAAAATCATAGCTGTCAAGGTCTTATGAGCATCTTCAGCTGCCAAGGTCGTACAGATAAAAACAGATGATTAAACGTGTTTATGATTAACATAAGAATTATCTATTTTTTATATATATAAATGTTTTGTTCACCTACCTTAATTTCAACAGGACATTACAAGGTTTTATACTCACAGAAATATTTTCCATACTTTATGATATGATCTGAACATCCACTATCCAACACCCGAATGTATTACTGCTTACTTCAGTGTTGTTTGATGAATTCATTCTTGATGTGTCAACATCTACGCTAAATGACTTGGCGTGTGAATTGTTATCTGCAGTATAATTTTCTGCCATTAGATCATTTCTGTTTCTCGAATATTTTCTTCTCCAATCAGTATTGTCTCTTTGATCATAATTGTGTTTCTTCCAGTCTGTATTCGGACAATCCCTTTGAATATGACTATGCTGGTTACATCAATAACATATTGTTACATGTGTTGGAAAATACTGAGGGGTGTATCTGAGTTCGTAGGGGATGTAGGACTTAATAACAAAAAATAAAAGAAACTAAATTTGATTTATAATTTATTCCCTCTGCTACTATGTTCAACTTAAATTAGCTGCCTCCACTTTTACTATATCTATTTGACAGTGAGGGCAATATTTAATGTTTATTTCAACTTTAATTAACATCCTTTTTAATGTCTCTCTTGAATACAATCAATTAACTCATACCCATTATTAGCATGTTCGCAGTCTATCTGTTTCCATTAGTTATGTCTTTCAATCACGCACTCAGTTCAATAGTCCAGCCTGCTAGGTGCGTACTCTACTGCTTGCTACTTGCAATCGCAGTCTCCCCATCCGCTGGTCTTCTCATGCTGCTCATCTTCTATCGCTCGCTCGGAAACCCGCCAGTCATCCATTCAGCCCATCCAACTCAAAAACTGCCAGTCCAGAGGTATGCTGTGGAATTTATTTTTTATCCCTGACCATCTCGAAGGTTCAACACACCCCGGGTTATGCTGAAAGACAAGATCAGTAATCCAGAGCATTCTTCAATAACGAGAAAATCATTAAAACTAGGGTCACGCAGCATTGTGCTGCAGAACATTATCTCGTGGGCACGAGTAGTGGGGATATGCCGAGTTGGGTAAAAGGGCATGCGGTGCAGGACCCGGTCAGCCGGGGTAGACGCCATGCACGTCATCCGACTGCCATCTTGGATGTTATTGACCTTATACCCATGACCTTTGACTTAGACCTTTGACCTTGACCCTGGGGACCTTTGACCCAAACAATCCCAAAAATACCCTAAAAATACAGAGAATATCATTAAAAAATATACTAAAACATCTATAAAAACTACGAAAAATGTATGATTGAAAATTACTAATATTCACTTGAATAATTATTTAAAAGAATCCTTAGAAATTACCCATTTTTCCTCAAAAATGACAGAAGCCCTTCAAATTTTATTTTTACCCAATTTGAGTAATTTAAGAGTCTTCCTTAGAATGTACAGAGCAGTGGCGCATGTTGGTTTTATAGGCATACCCTATGCCAAATCGATACAAGGAATAGATAGGAGTCAGACCTAAGCATCAGCCATCTACCATCAATTTTGTATGCAGATGACTTTGACCTTGACCCAGGGCCTTTGACCTTGATCTTCATCTTTTGACTTTGACCTCGACCTTTGATACTACAATACCAATTCTTTTTTGAAAATTAACAAAAAAATATTTAAAATTATTTCGAATTTAACTTAAAATCTATTTTTTTTTTAATTGAACCTCCTAAGATCTCCCTTCACCCCTCTCACTCCAACAAATTAGTCGGCAGACCTCCACCTGCTCGCTCATATCCCAGTCAACAAGCATATAACAATACAGATCACCACCGCCATATTGAATGCAGACGACCTTGCTCTTAACCCCATGATCTTAATGACCTTTAAAACAAAAATTCGATAAAAATTCATGAAAGCAACAAGCATAATACCTTACAGACTACCACCACCATATTAGATGCAGGTAACCTCAACCTTGACCCAGTGAACTTGAATTACCCGGAAAACATAAATATAATAAAACATGCATAACAGTCAGCAAGCATATTACATACCAGACTAATACCGCCATATTAGATGCCGACTATCTCGACCATGACCCCATGACCTTGAATGACCTGGAAAACAAGAACATGCAAAAAATCCATAAAATTCTGAAATCATAACACGTTACAGATACCACCACCATATTAGATGCATACTATCTCTATCTTTGCCCCCTGACCTTGAATGGCCTTGAAAACAACAAACACAAGAAAACGTCCATAAAGTCAGCAAGCATAATACATTACAGACTACTGCCGCCATATTGGATGCAGACTTCCTTCTCTTGGCCCCATTGCCCTGAATAACTTTGAAAACAAAAGCTCGAAGATAAATTCATAAAATTAAGCATGCTGGAGACCAAAGCGAGTTGTTGGCCCTCATATTTATGGGTATCAAAATACTTGTAAATTCCACTTTATTTAAAACAGCTGTTTACAATCAGCAGTATACCTACAAGCATAATGCGAGACTTTAACACATGTATATTTTATTAAATTTATTTTTGTTATTTAAAATTAGAAGTTATTCAATTTTAAAAATTTTCTAGTGAAATACGTAATTGTACATATAGTACAATATACTATATACAATACTTTTTAGTCAAATTTTTATTTCTTTACCTTGTAAGCGTTAATTATATTCTAACAAAGTAGAAAATCATGAATAAAAACACAGTTTTATTGACATGCATTTTTAAAATTCAGTTAATTTATTGCAGTCACTAACACCCATAAAAAAAAATTTTAATTTTCTTTAATATGTCCACACCTATCCCACACATATCACTCAAATATGGCATACAACAGAGATTATTAGCACAATTGAAGCGCTCATGTCGCCGAGCATTGCTGCTGCCCGAGAAGGGGGGGTGGGGGGTTCACAGAAGCTACACTGATAATGTCGGAATGGTTAATCAGATGTGGTTGATCATACAGATGCTGCTGGAACAGAGGTCGATGGTCCAGTTAGCGATACCGAGGGAGCTGCTGTAGGTAGCCCGCCCATATAAGTCGATGGCCCTGCCGACGTCATGCCTGAAGTCGTCGATGCCTGAACTGCTGTAAGTGACCCACCCGAAGAAGCCGACGTTTCTGTCAGCACCATGTAGGAAGAAGTCGATGGCATTGTTGTAGCTACCATTAGCTCTGGGGTACCCGAAGACATCGTAGATGAGGAATAAGAATTTGATGTGAGGAGGCACAAGCTAGCCAAGCCGAACCACATTTCAAGACAGCCGCTTTCAAGACTCTCATCTGATCTTCCTCTGCTTATATACGAGTATGCAAGCCCTAAAAAATCATACTGTCATTGAACCAATCGTATTGTACCATTAATACATTGTGCGAACACCGACTAGCCAATCACCTAGTTGTTATATGATAGCAGCTGGCCAATCACGTGCAAGCATTGTGATATCACGTGCATGAGTCAGTCTCTGGGTCCTACCAGACCGACCCCTCACAAGGTAGACCCCCGCACTCATGCACACGACTACAAACACCTAAACACATCTACACATGCACCCAAACACCTAAACACAACCTACACACCCAAACACATCTACACATCCAAACACATTTACACACCCAAAAACAACTACACGCATACACCAACCCAAAGAGTCCGAATTATTCCAATTCGCCGACTATCTCCAAGATCACTCCATCCCCACCATCACCACCACTGCAACCTCCTCTGCAGGACCCTAGACACTCACTCATGCACGTGATGTCTCAGTGCTTGCATGCGATTGGCCAGCTAAAATCATGTGAAAAGTCGGTGATTGGCTGGTCAGTGATTAGCTGGTTGGTGTTCGCACAAATGATTTATCAGAGTCCTGAAGAATCCGCGGATTCATTTTGGTACATGCTAGAATTCAAAACATGTGTGTTTATACAACTTTAGCCATTGGTCCACACAGCGTTTGATGCCTCCTGGAGAACGGCGGTCCAATCATCGCCTTCCACTGTGACCGCAGACAATCAATGCACAGTTTGCATAGGCATATCTGTACATACTACTGTAGAGTCTAGCCTGCAGATCATTGAACTCGGGAATTTTTCAGGTCTCTATAAACAAAATAACATTTAAATAATTCTGATAGTTTATAAATGTATCGTTTTTTGACAAGGCTGCATAGTAGTGCGAGCGATCACTTAAGTTCGCGTGCACTTGGCTCGGAGGTCGTCACCACTCGACCCTTTTTTCCTGCGCGATGCCTCTTGACCCATCAAAGCCTCGTGGGCCTGTCGGCGCATGCGTGCGTGGTTACAAGACTGGGCGACTTCATTTTAAATTAAAATATATTTTTTTTGTACAACAGAAAAAAAATCGAATAAAGTAAAATATTATAAAACTATCGATTTTTTTTTAGGTAAATTTTAAAGTATTAAAGTTCGAATAATCTTTGCATAGTCCTGCCTGGATGTACTTTAAAATATTTTTTAAACACCTCCTGTATTGAAAATTACATTTTTAATTCGTAAATAAATATACACACTGGCGATTCGTGCACTCTAGCAGGCGATTAAGGAAATAAGTAGGCGATGGTGTCGAACGAATTTGAGAGATAAGAGAGAAAGGAATGGAGTGAGAAAGAAAAGATGGAATGAAAGAGGGAATGAAAGAACAAAAATGGGAGGACTCGGAGTAAACCTATGGAATGATAGAAGAACAAGAGAGAAAGGAAAAAAGAGAAAGAGACGGAATAAGAGAGAGACAGGAGAGAAAGAGATGGAGTTAGAGATACAAGGGAAAAAAGGAATGAAAGAAAGGAAAGAGAGAAAGCCAATGTGAGTAATTAGGAAACAAGAGAGACAAATAGAAAGGAAAGAAGGAGAGAGAAAGGAAAGAGAGAATGAGGTTGAATGAGAGAGCGAGAAAGGAAAGCGAGAAAGAGAGAGAAAATGGAATGAGAGCGTCTGAAAAAACAAAACAGAATGATGGTATGACACCATGATCGTATGCGCCTTGAAAAGACGAGTCCGGTGATGTGACACTTATGCATTTAAATTTTTTTAATTATAAAATATGTATTTAAATTTAAAAAATGATTATTAATATTATTTTATTTGATCAATTCTTCATATTCTTTTTTGTTTCGTCTAAGAGCAATAACCAACCTCACAAATCATCTGAATTGGCTGGTTTTTGTAAAAAAGAGACTCCAGAGAAGCTCGGTGCTTTTTGAGGGAAAACTGGGAAATTTTAAGGGGAAAAATATGAACATTTTGAGTGAAAAAGGACGATTTTTGTGGTAAAATAAGCGACAGCCTGCAGCCTGAACGTGTCCATTTAAAATACATTGTATCCGAATTAAGATATGCCTACTACTACTGTTTTAAAGAAGAAGCAATATGTGGCTTGGTACTAGAATTGCCAAACCAAGAAAACACAATTTTTGGGAGATTGAGTTTGAAAATATTGATTAAAAGTCATAGTGCTCCTCAAGCTCAAACTTTTGGATTTATGTTGTTACCGATAATGCCATAGAGAAATGTTGCCATTTTCTTCATATAGTCAGCTTTTTTTCAAGAACATTTGAATAATTTTATAAAATGTATGATTGAGATTGGTATTTAATGCACTTACGTTGAATTGATGGTAGAAATGCAGCATTGGTTGTTCTTGATGAAATTCAATAGTATTTAATAGTATTAGACTTAAGTTACTTACCTATCTCCACTGACATCAAAATTAGCTGTAGACTGAATGTATTTAGTTATGGTTTTTAGTACATCCACATGCAAAAAAATGATTCATTATGAAACAGTATAATACAGCATTGAATCTATTAATTTACACCTTCTGGCGTAGTGAAAACTTTTACAAGAAAGAGTTATAAAAATATAATCCAGTCTTAATTTGGGAACTGGATATAAACATTTAGGAACTAAATCCATAGGCTCCGAAAAAAAAAAAAAAACCAACATTATTCGCAATTTTCTTCATCAATATCGTGGCCACTGCACCGGACAGAGTTCCGATACGAACTCGCAAGCTGCCAAATACTAGGTAAACAATTAGCTGCTCGGGTGGAAGTACTCCAGTAGTGACAGCAAATAATTCGGCTTGGTTTAAGGATGTCAATTTGTGGTTGCTGATTTGTTGCAAAGTTATAAACATGTTAGCGATTCTGTCTCCACGTGTGTATGGCTTGGTTATAGGAATTTATGGATATCTGTTGCAAGATTTCATGTTCTGGACAGATTCGAAGTATCACCTTTCTTTTATTATCCTGAATGTACTAACAAAAGCGAAAATTCAACGTTACTTTATTCTTGTTGAGGTGGTTTCTTTCTGACTTTTGCTTTCTGAGTGCATGAGTGGCAAGCTTCCATTGAAGTGATTGTTCCCTCTTTTAATGTGAACAATAACGATTGCTGCCACCTGCACACGCTTACTTACTAAAGCCTCTGCATGAATAACCAAGCTAGACTGATGAGAACACAATATGGCTGGAAATATACTGTACTTCAATGCAAGAAGAGCACATGTTCACGTTGACAGTTCTGGCACAAATAAAAAATATACATTATTTTAAAATTACTATGCAGAAAGAATGTTTGTCAATATATGTATTTCTTGAATGAAATTTTTTGTACTTCTTATTAATACAACTTGGTTTAAAAAGTGCTTCTGTCGATGTAGGTATTACTTGTATAAATAATGGAATTGCATTTAGTTACAAAATCTCTATGTAAGCGTAGCTTATTGGAACTTTGCCACTTCTTACACAGTATCAGCATTTTTATTGCACAACAAAGTCTGACACTTCATGCATAAGTAATGTTGCCATAGACATTATCATGACCAATGCCAAAATAATATTAAATTTTATTTCCTAATTGAATGCAAGGAATTGGTGACTGTACGCTATACTTCAGAATTTTTACAGCAAACTGCAATGCTTAACTGAAAATTGCCCCAAAGTGTGTTTGACACGTCTAGCACCAAGCCACAGGGTTACTTACGCTGATTTTCGCTGACTTGGCGCTTTCCAACGACCACATTTATGTTTCAATTGCCAAATTTACGAACTGGCCACAAAAATCGAGGTTCATTTCTATCCTGAAAAAAATGTCATTGAAATATTCCATAGTTGTTTAAAGAATTGAATAGACATGACTTCTTACAACGATGACAACTAGAGAAGCAGTTCCCTTAACAGCGAGGTCTCTTGAAGCAAGATGAGTGCATGGACGGGGGAAACGGGAGAATCCCGAGTAAACCCGCACGATCCCCCGTGCGAAAATTCTGGAGCGACCCCGTCGGGGATTGAACCCGGTTCACCCTTGCTGGTTGTCGAGCTGTTGAAACGCTGTTCACTTCAACTTGCCACAGCTTACATTTACAGAAAATAATTCATTGATAGTAGTGATGATGTAATTCCAGTTCTATATCTAGAGGCTCTGTAATGCATTCATGTGGGAATAGTCATATATGTGCACTTTATACACCCAGTGCTTATTTTCGGAATTTATACATCACTCATACTCTAAGTACAATACGCATATTTCAGTACTGGCTTTTTTGGCATACTTTAAAATACAGTAGATATTTACAAAAAAAACTGGAGAGAATCTTACTTTTTTATTTGTACCCACGATCCCGGATCAAAGTAAAGCATGCCGAAATAACTGAGTGCAAATTGCTATATCTGTAAAGCTTACCGAAATGAGGGCAAATTGCTATATCTGTAAAGCATACCGAAATAACTGAGTGCAAATTGCTATATCTGTAAAGCATACCGAAGTAACTGAGTACAAATTGCTATATCTGTAAAGCATACCGAAATAACTGAGTTCAAATTGCTATTTCTTTAAAGAATACATGCACATGTTTCTTAGTCGGTTTATTTTACAAACAATCTGTGTGGATTGCTCTTTAAAAATAATGCCTAATTTTTTAATTCTATGAAGTGTTCACATTTATTGCTAGGAGACATGTTGGGTTTAAATGCCAGATATCACAATAAATAGATACTAATTACTACCAATTTTTTGTAGTAAGTGGATATATAAACAGCGTCATTTCAGTAATATGGATAGTTTGTAACACCTTTAGTCTCTACATGTTGCTATCGATATCGGTGAAACACAAACCAGGCTGTCAGAAATTACCTGCTCATGGCGTACATCTGGCAACAAAGCGTGAAGCGTACTGCTACCCTCTTGATGGAATGCCGTTCACCTGCTACCTCCTAATGGAAACCTTCTATTCTATCTCTCTGTCCCCCCCCCCCCCCCCCATTCTCGTTCTATCACAACCCAAACAAAAACGACCAATTCTTTTCCATTATTCGTCCACAGACAGTAACTATGAATCTCCAACAGATGACGCGCTGGCACTTCTGGGCTCAAAGTATTTTTGCCTGCCTGTGGTCTACGAGCACAAAAGCACGATTCTCACTGAAGTGTGCAGCAATGTAATCACGTTGAATTAAGAGTACCACAAAGGTAACATTTCTTCGTGAGAAGTTAACTCAAATTCAACATAACGTAAAGGTAACGTAGTTTTGACTAATCAGATTCAAGGGACAATTTTATCCTATAACTTACGACTTGATAGTTTATTGTGTATTATATAACGATTCCGTTGAATATAACAATTTCGTTTGTCTCCCTTTGAATGGTAAGCAAATGTACGATTTTAAGAAATTATTGGGAGAGGAAAGATTATTCCTGGCACGTAGATAACAATGTCTTAATTAATTTTAATTTAAATCGAAAATATACACATGTATTTACTAGTCTTTTTCCAGATCCCGGGCACATAGGTTCTACTGTATTACAACTTATCAAAGACAAGTACTTCTTAACCCCAATGTGAACATACGTACGATTGTATAAAAGAATTTGTCAGAGTTAACGTAAAGGTAACATAACGAGCGCCGTGTTAACTTCACCGTGGATCGGCCTTTAGGCGCTTCTACTCTCAAGGTAATAAATTGTTGCAGTCATTACTTCAGGAACGCGCCTCTTTGAGCGTTTCAGCATCGACACTATTATTTCGTGAAGAAATAATAAAAATGGAGGTGTATTTGTATAATTTAGAAATTCAATATCGGTCCTGTCATACACAAAAACAATAGCAGAAATTCTCGTTTAAGCACTTTTCAGTCCCAAAAAAAAGTAATCTTCAGAGAGAAGTCGGGGCAGGAACGGGAACATGTAAAAACACACTTTTTTTAAATGGCTATTCGTAAACAGAAATCTGTCAGACACGTTAAGCAGTTTTGTATACAATGTTTCCAGCTGATGATCTGCTCATACAGTAGTTAGCCCTTTTGATTCATAATTCCGTTTGCCTTCTTTGTTGTTGGTTTTAATGTTCATAGTTTGCAAGATAAAATGCGTGAAATAAGACGTCAACAATTGTGGACGAATTTGAGGAGATATTTGGGGTTTCCTCGTGTTCCCCCGCTCACTTAATTCCGAACCTAATTTCCCAGTTATTTAGGCCATAAAATATGTCATGTTATCGATTTAATCACATAAATAGTGGTCTCGTAGTGGTCTCGGACACTGCAATAGTAAATTTCGGCGAAATACTCATCCTAGATGAAGTTATTACGGACTGGGATAAACAAGCCACCCACATACTGAGCAAGAAACGGAAAGTATAAATGAGCAATACTAACTGTAACATTGTCACGATGACTAATTATAACATACTTATAATTACGAGCACTGGATAATAAATATTTATTATTTTATGTTTGTGCGAAACGCTCAAATTGTTGACATTACACGCAAACATTTTTTAATAAAAAAAAATTAAGGACAATTTCAAAGCGGCTGTTTTAACATAATAATTTGCCAAAATTAGGTGTTACTGTTTATGGAGCAATCACATTAAAAAATCGAAACGTTCTGAACTATTTTAGAAGGGAACTTGCGTGTCTTTTAATTATTTAAGTTTAAATAATAACATACTTTAAATAATTTAAACACCCAGGAATATTATCTATTAAAAAAAGGTAAAGTATTCGTTTGGTTAAATTATTTCAAGAAATAGAAGAAAGTTTCTTTGTATGACTGCAGACACGTTTCTTGTATTAATTACTTCGTAGCAACCTCTTCCAGTGTAAAATACCCCACTTATTTCAGTCATTTTCCTTTACAAAATCAGTAATGTTTTGTTCTGACATGTCAGTACGCTGAAATTATACAATTTAAAGGCTGCCGTGAAATAAGTTTACATAAAATGCCGACAATGTAAGAAAGAATATATTTTTATATCCAGCACACTTAAAGTATTTCGCCAAAAAACATAGGTTTGTTCGCATTTCAAACGTTGTAAAAGATAACGTTTTCCGCTACTTTCCGGAAAGTTTTTTGGTATTCAGATAATTAGGTAATCACTTTCTGACTAGTCGGCCCCCTGACTCGCTGAATGAAATGCTCTAGGTTTCTATCTCAAGAAAGACTAAGTTGTATTTAGTGGTTCTGTAGTTCAGTTTTTGTTACCTCAGTATTACCGCCACATAAACGTTATCCGTTGTCTAAAATACGTAAGAGCGGATGTATACGCAACTCTCTTACATTGCGCACTGCTTTGTAGCCTTAATGTACAACACATGATAACAGTGTGTTCGCAATGTTTGCTGTATTAATGAAGTCACACTAGCCTGGAATACAACATCCGAAACATATCTTCCTATAACACAGGCAAAAACGGCAATTCACTTGTCTGTGATGTTCACTTAAGGGTCCTGCGTTGAACATTTACACATATATTCTATTCACATACGCAATACAACAAAAATCAGTTCAATACTTCGCCTGTAAACGCGTGCCAGTGTATGACTGAAACGTGCAAAATAACTCCTGGTCGAAGGGTGTCTTAAGTAAGTATTGGAAATACTAATAACAGCAACACGTAAACCAAAACTATGTGGATAGTTTTGGTTACAGATGAAAAAGAAGATAATCTTTTAATATCATTTTTATAGATAAGTACAGCAAAATGAATACAATTAAAAGCGTAAATTAAAACAATATAAACATGATATTGTGTATAACGTTTTTTCTCCTTGTGAATTCATATTTTATAGAATTTTATTTTGAAGCCACAGATAGCCCAGTTAGTTATAATTGAGCTATGATTATTGTTAACTTTAATGTTTGGACAGCCTTTGAAAATTTTAGTGAATTTTTGTATATATTTAAATTTTTGTGAATTAATTTCGTGTATTTTATTTTGTTTTTGTCGTGGAGATTTTATGTGACTTGGCAGTGTTACAGTTTAGCAAAACGTATTTTATAATTTTGTTTTTTCTTTGTTATTTAAATTTCTGTACTTAATAACCAAAGGTTAGATATTTGATCTCTTTGGGAAGGTAAATACATTTTGACGAGAAGACATAGATTGCCACCTTCTTTCACGCTCATAGAGAGCTAACTAATGACGAGATATTCTTGTATGTTACTGCGGCGCTGTTACCTCCTGCTGCCCTAAACGATGGGATCATTTGACACCGCCGACTTTTCCAATCCTACGATGTGAAAGATGTAAGAACTGTCAATCAATTTTTACTCTATTCTACACAAATGTATTTATTTTGCTTCAAGTGATTTTTTGGAACCATGATTACATATCAAAATAAGTCCCGGTACAACTCGGAGGTACTGAGATGTAGGAGAATATACAATAATACTTTGTCAGCTGCTAGCCAATGAAACCCTGACTTCTTAAAATATTTGACATTTCTGTTGAAATGGTGGTTTCATTTCGAGACCAAGCCAAGTTTTCCAACTGCAAGAAAATATAGCTTTTTTTTTTTTCTCCCATTAAAAATTATGTTTGTGTGGTTCACTAGCAATTCTCAGTCTTTAGTCAAATGTTGTCCTCGAATAATTCTAATTACATTAAATACATTGTGAATATACCGATGTTTCATTTTGTAGTTAGAATGAAGCATGACTTTTTTTTTTTCCTTTTTATTCTTTCTCACTTATGTAGATCAGTGCATGCTTAGGTTTGTGGCTATTGAGTAATTCTGATAAGTATTTCTTGCTCTTAATAGACTTAACTGTGATGCGTACTGTATGTGCAAAGGAAGGCGCTCAACAGAAAATTATTCTCACACTTATTAATAAGCTAATGACGAGTCACAGTTATTTATAAGCCATGCTTTACTCACATGTAAAAAGAGTTATAGGAAAATAGCTAGTAGACAAACTATTACCGTTTTTACAACAACACTCCCTTACCGTATGTAACTTCTTTAGCAATAAGGTGATCTATTCGTGCTTGAAAGACTTGAAGACGAGTGCGTAGAATTGGAAGAAGGAAAGGATTGCAATTGATGTGTTATTTATTCCAGTACTGTATGATAGATATATTTGCCGGTAATACACACTCCCCCATTTTCTCTGGATTATTTATACTGTCATAATAAATTAGTTAAATATTTTCATTTACATATGCTTAAAAGCTGTTGGCGGCAACCTTACACGTTCGGAAATGTAGTTTTCTGTCAGCACGTATTACGAATTTTAATCAAAATAATTACATATTTTTTATATATGTAGGTACATATATGACTTGAAATAATTCCTCATAATTTTAGCCACGGGGTTGATTTTCAGAAATGTGGGTATATAATCACGTTTGTACAACAGATTTTGTTAATATATATTTTGGTGTTTTACTCTGCAGTGTGTATCTTTTTTTTTTCTCCTGAAAAGTGTATTTCAGAGAGAACGGCATGTTTTCGTCAAATTTTATTTTGGTAGGCTTTAGTTCTCATAGTGCTGACAGTCACTTGTTTAGCACTCTCAACAACAAAACACACCGGGATGTACAAAATGGAAATGAAAATCCACTTGTAGTTCCCGTCTTAAAGCAGCGGCTGCAAATGTGATGAGAGGAGGCTGGTTCCGAGCGGAGCCGTCTGCCCTACGAAAAAACTTGTCTGTCGCTGCTGATCAGCCAAAGGAATGAGCATACATGGTGATATGAGGTGAATGGAGCATAATCGGAATGCAAGTGAGGGGGAAACGGGAGTTCCTCGAGAAAACCCGCCGACAAGCCTCATCGTCCAGCACGATTCCCACTTGCGATAATGCGGGACTGAACCCACCGGGGACCGAACTCCAGGAGTGTTCAAAATGTAAGCATAAAACGTTTTTAAGGAAACTTAACATATTGTTTATATATATGCAATTCATCTCGAAATGTACGCAGTGCTGATGTAATGCCAAAAAAAAATATTACAGATCCAAAATATTTCAACGAAATAATTATTACGATTACCGGAAATAAAACTCTACCAATCTTTATAATTTTTGAAATGTACTTAAGGAAACATATTCTTAATAATATGTTAAATACCCGGCTAATATGTTAAATACGCTGTATTATAACAGAGGTCACCGAAGTATATCAAAACATTTTGCTGTCGCAGGAGTTATTCCACGTTAGGGATATTTTCTTTGTTTGTCTCTTTGGACTGTAGAGGATATGCCACGCCAGAGTCATTCCTGTTTATTGTAATTGTTTTTCTTACATCATTTGATCGCCGTTTTATTGTCAAGTGCAATGTTAAGTGCTCTTGCCTATGATATTTGGGCTGCTGGTGGTTGTTATGGAGTGGTTGATTGAAAAAAAAATTGTATTAATAAAGGTTGATTGAGTAATTAATGGGACTCTTAAGTGAGGTATTTATTAGAATTTTACTACATACATAATGTTCAGCTTTGTCCAGTAGTTCTGTTATATTTCCGGTACTCTCTAACATCGTAACTGGTAGCCTTTGTAATCGAATTTTCATAGACAATTACAATTTGTATTTCTTAGAAAGAAGGAGTGAAGAAATCAAAATTAATATTTGTTAAGTTAAAGTTTCCTAATTTAGTTAAATAATATTATTTTTGCAACAAATCTTTAAATTTTTTATTACAACGCATAACTGTGTATTTTTTAAATTTATTGTCCGGAGTACCTAGTGAAATCTTGATTTTTCTAGCTTCATTACTTACGTATATAAGTTCAGGTCATGTGACAATTAAGTTTGTTAGAACTAACAATTAAGTTTGTTAGAACTAACAATTGGAAAATACCGCTTGGGCCACGTCGAGTAGCTGAAATTACGGCGTATGAGAATGTGTTCTAATTATTAATGAAACTTTAAGATATGGCTAACTTCTTTCCTACTAGAACCAATTTATTTATCTTAGGAGGTATTGCGGTAACTCTTCAAAATATTTATCGCACGTACTCAAGATATCTTTAATCTGCGCTATTATTTTTCTATATGTAAGGGTAGATCCTTACACGTTACTGCAAAGATCCCTACTTATTTAATCTAAGTTTTCATGAATGAATTCATACGAGTTCCTAAAATATTTTTACGCTTTCAAGTTGTAACATCTAAAAGATCAATTTTGTCAAAGAAATATGTAAACCTAGTTTAAAGTATTTATTCCATTCGTAGATTATAAGCTATGACCCCTGGTTAGTTGAAATCACATTTGTTTCAAGACTGCAACATTGCCGCCATCTGTATAGTAAAGTAAGAACTACGTCATGAACAAGAGACTGGCACTTAGATCTTCTTTCTTCCGCGCCCTTCGCTGCCTGTCGACTATCCCCTCTCTTTATTGGTCGAAGGCCCCGCCTCAACACCTCCAGGTACCACCCTTATTTCGTGCGGTCAAACTTTGATGTTGCCTACTGAGGGCGATCCCGGTAATCGATCAGAAAATACGGAAATTGCACTGCACGCAGCTTGCAAGGAAACCGTTTTATGAATCTGGCAGCTGTGTGCATACGTACATTCAGTACAGTATACTAATAACCTATAGTGCTATGCGATGACATTCAGTACTGTGAATACGTAATAAACTATAGTGCATTATGCGATGACATTCAGTACTGTGCATACAATAACCTATAGTGCATTATGCGATGACATTCAGTACAGTATACGTAATAACCTATAGTGCATTATGCGATGACATTCAGTACTGTGCATACGTAATAAACTATAGTGCATTATGCAATGACATTCAGTACTGTGCATACATAATAACCTATAGTGCATTATGCGATGACATTCAGTACAGTATACGTAATAACCTATAGTGCATTATGCAATGACATTCAGTACTGTGCATACATAATAACCTATAGTGCATTATGCGATGACATTCAGTACTGTGCATACGTAATAAACTATAGTGCATTATGCGATGACATTCATTACAGTATACGTAATAATCTATAGTGCATTATGCGATGACATTCAGTACTGTGCATACGTAATAAACTATAGTGCATTATGCGATGACATTCAGTACAGTATATTTAATAACCTATAGTGCATTATGCGATGGCATTCAGTACAGTATATCAGACATACAAATTGTGAACGCATACATACTTCAGTAGTTACGTTAGTCATTTCTGCTTATTTGTATTATCACCATAATGCATAAGGAGCACACATATGTACAGAACTTACCTCAATGTTATGATCAATCTTGCTTCTGGTAAGATGGGCTGCGTGTGCCAATTACGCCATGTCTTTTTCAAGCGAGGTTAAACTTTCTTGAGAATATAGTCAAATGTATCATAAGTCATTCTTCTATATTGCAAGAATTTTTCCTCGTCTTGTTTTAGTTCATTAAATAAATGATTATATTCGCTATGACATTTCCTGTTTCTGTTTATCTCATGTAAACCTTTTTTTTCTCTTTTCAATTTTGGATCTATGCCTTCAAAGTGGAATAACTTTTCGTCGGATAACCAACTTAATGACATACCGCTTGCTGCAAATCCGCTGCGCAACTGGCTGGTTCACCTACTTTAGCCCGCCTTTTTTTTTTTTTTCTAAACTACCTTATTCTAAGTGTTATGTGAAGTTAAAGCTCGAAGGTAGGGTGGGATTTTTTTCCGTCTCGGGGCTAACCCCTTACGCCTATTAGGAAAATCATGCAAGGAGACATGCATCGCGGCAAAGAGGGATTAGCAGCCATGGCCTGTGCTTTGGGGCCATGACTACCTCCCTAAGTGTATTTAGAGCTAGTACATGACTACCTCCCTAAGTGTACTTAGAGCTAGTCTTAACTAGGAAGAGCAAGGGAAAAACCGTCAAGAGAGACGTAAAAACCCTTGCGACAGAGAAGTAAAATTAAAAAATTATTGCGTGCATTAAATTAAATTAAATTAAATTGAATGCCACAGGAGACAGAGTGTATTGAAAACATGCTCTTAGTCAATAGAAGTGGAAGGACTAGTAGAGAGGGGGCGGGAGCTTAGTTTATTTTTAACTAGATGCCGGCAGTAACCAGAGAGGTGTTTGGGCGCTATTGGAAATCTCCCCCCCCCCCCCCCCCATCACCCCAAACCTCCCCCGAGCTCTTCTATGAACTTGAAAACAAAAGGATAGAAAGTGAGCTGTCAGTAAGTGTCAGCAGGGCTGGCTCGTACTGGTTTTTACTAGAACATTAAAAGACGGTAAAGACTTGTGGATGAAAAGACATATTAAGTTAGCCTAATTGATCTATAATGATATCCTAAATATAACCTATGGTAGCATATGTCCTCGGGGACACATATATCCAAATTAATGCTGTGCTACCTCGAATTGGCCAGTCTCTGTAGCCATAGGCTGTGACAGAGCATATCTACGGCCGTATGCTGCAAGTGCACTGAGCTTCGTTATGAAGGGAGGGGGGTGGGAGAATTGACTTATAGTTACGGGGAAGTCTCTCACCAGTTGAAGCATCAAACCACACGACGCTGCAAACCTCTACCTATCAACAGAGGCGGCCTTGGAATCAGCTGCAGCGCAGTGTCAAGCATGCTACCAACTGGCCTTTGATGAGAGGTTAAGTCTAAGTTAACCTATAATTTACCAAATAAAAATAATTAAAGTGAAGTCGTATAGTTAATTAGGCTGAACTTTCCCTTTGGGTCTGCTCAGGTTAAACTACTGTTTATATATAAAAGGCTGCGCAGGGTCTATAATGATTGGCAAGGCAGTGTGTTACACGCAGGACTAAGGGGACCTGTGGGCTAGAAGCGATTGGGTCGCTTATAGCTTTGGGCTCATCGATATCATAGTCCCTTATGACAGTGATGAGAGGATTGGCATGTTCGTTGAGAGATTTATAAAAGGTTTGGGCCTGCATGAGAATTACATCTTGCAGCAGTTCTTGTTTGAGTTCTGCATGCAAGTTTGTGACTTTAGCCCCCTTCTTCAGTGTACATCCCCCGCGCGGGTCGACTCTGGTCGCCGGCTAGCGGGAATCCTTCTTCCTTTGTGTACGTACCCTAAGGCTCATTTCACACGGTCCAGGCAATCGCCCGGACAGAAGATCACCTATCGCTCGGATAAACAAGTAATACCTACTCAGCGAGACATGGGTCCCTTCACACCATCAGGACACGGGCGAACCTCCGTCGGGACGGTAGAAACGCTCGGATGTCCCCGCTACATTCGCACGGGTTCCAGACAGCTGCCTAGCAGACCACAGGACACAATAGCTGCATTCACACTACCCGGCTGATCTGACGTCCAGATTCTCTCTCGTTGTGCTGTTGAGGTTCGTTACTAGCCGAGTCTGAAGCGTATGTTGTGATACTGTGTAGTCTACATAGCTTTCACATGTGTTTAAACATGTTGAAATACGACGTAATAGATGCAGAAATTCTTATTCATTTTGTACAAGATAAGCCACAAATTTCTAACACGTCCCTACAAAATTATAAAAATCGCAATACGACGAGATGCGTGGAGACGTGTGAGTGTAGAACTGAAGGAAGACTTCGAAAGCTTGAGTGATAGCGAGAGAAAATAATGTAGTAGGTTTCGAATTAGTTAACTATATGTGTATACTTATTACAAGCATTAATTTTGTGCATTTCCTGATTTTAAATTGAGCGTGTGTGTGTGTGTGTGTGTATATATATATATATATATAGATGCGTGTGTGTGCGCGCACGTGTGTGTGTGTGTTCCTTTGTTGTACGTATCGATGTAGTTCTATGCTTGAGAGACTGGTGCTTGTCACCAATATATGCATTTAATTTTGTAATATATGATATAAAACTATCAGCAGTTCACTTTACATTATCTGTTATAAACATTTATAAGTCACATTCGTTTCAAATTAACATCATTATGATAATATAGAGGTATTCGCTTTCAAAAATAAGTCAATAAGCATGAAAAGTTACAGCATTTATAAACATGTAAGTTACCCTTTTACAGCAAAGTTGTTCATTGACAAACTAACACTCATATTTTTACTAGCACTATGGATACATAAACAATTCCTCTCATGTAGTGGACACGTAATGGTTGGCATCTTATACAAGGTCTCCACCTCCACAATTGTGACTTGTTACTTTAGTAGCGGATTATTGATGGGGGGGGGGCAGAGGGCACACGTCCTCCTCTCGAGGGAAAAATATTTTGATATGATTATCATTGTGTTAATGCACAACTTGCAATTTACATTGCACTGTGTAGTAAGTGTTGTACTATAAAACATCCCCATAGCAACAATATTAGGCCGCAGTCATGCTAACTGAGGGCATATACCAATTTGATTTTTGTCAGCTCCGAGCTGGAACACCTCTATCGCCACTAAACAGAATTTGTGTGTTAACTTATTCTAACAACTGTTATAAACAAAATAAGTGCGGCGTGAAATTTTTGTTCCAGTTAAACGTACAATTAAATTGTATTAAAATACAGGATCCCGGTGAAATATTTACAACAATACACGTATATGCTGTAAAATTTTGCTGTTATTTGAATTTTTCATTTATTCTGGGAAAATAATGTACGGCAGTGATTTGATGTATTCAATACAAATTCTTATTTTTCAAAACCTACATCCCTCCTGCAAGAAAATCCTTGACCTGCCACTGGGCAACAGTCGGTAAAGAGCTCAGATATACTACCCCTCGGAAATTGCTAATTTAACATTTGGAATCGAGCCCCATTGACAACTTAAATATATTTAATTTATTTAGTTTGCAGAAGTTATATTTCAGTAATATTGTAAAGCATGCCATAAACAAGTATTCAGTTAACTCTGCATTACACTATAAGTGTGTGTAAGAAAATTGTAAAAATTATGTAGGAAATAATTTTTATAACTATTTTTATGTGCGTAAATTTTTACAAACATTAATGGCTGCAATGAAGTTAATTATAAAATTGATATGATAAAATATTACTATAATTTGATTACACATGATAACAGTAAATATTACTATAATTTGATTACACATGATAACAGTAAATATTATGACGATCTTTCTTGACGAAGACTTTATTGCAAATTCTGTTTTCCGAAGCATCCAGAATGGAAATAAGCTTAAATTTTGTTAAAGAATACAGACAATTTATATCGATTTAGTTTTTACATTTGAAAAGTAGGTATATTTTATTAAACGATTTTATAATGTTGCAAAATATGTACAATCTTCTTTCATATACAGCATAAATCGCACTTTCGAGATCATTTGTATGCTGTCTGTACTACTTTTTTTTAACGAGTTCTTCACGTTGTATTGTCGAGTATAGTGCTACATAAGCAGTTGCTTTACTTCAACCTTAACAAAGCGAACGCAATAGGTTTTCTGCGTCTATGCATCGCAGCCGCAGGGCGATTAAAGCTCGCGACACGTGCTGGACAGGGGCGACAACCGGGATAAACATTGTCATCGTGTGAAGACAACATACAGGACAGGCGCCGCTTTTCCGGCAACTATCCGGACCGTGTGAAAGGAGCCTAGGGCTGACTGCGATAACCGTGTGAAAGGAGCCTAGGGCTGACTGCGATAACCATGCGAAAGGAGCCTATGGCTGAGTGCGATAACTATGCGAAAGGAGCCTATGGCTGAGTGATAACTATGTGAAAGGAGCCTACAGCTGAGTGCGATAACCGTGTGAAAGGAGCCTATGGCTGAGTGCGATAACCGTGTGAAAGGAGCCTACAGCTGAGTGCGATAACCGTGTGAAAGGAGCCTACAGCTGAGTGCGATAACCGTGTGAAAGGAGCCTATGGCTGACTGCGATAACCGTGTGAAAGGAGCCTATGGCTGAGTGCGATAGCCGTGTGAAAGGAGCCTATGGCTGAGTGCGATAACCGTGTGAAAGGAGCCTATGGCTGAGTACGATAACCGTGTGAAAGGAGCCTACAGCTGAGTGCGATAACCGTGTGAAAGGAGCCTACAGCTGAGTGCGATAACCGTGTGAAAGGAGCCTATGGCTGAGTGCGATAACCGTGTGAAAGGAGCCTAGGGCTGAGTACGATAACCGTGTGAAAGGAGCCTAGGGCTGACTGCGATAACCGTGTGAATGGAGCCTAGGTGCTTTAAGTTTGAATGGACGAGAGCGCGTGAAACCTGACAAGTGAAGGCTACTGTGCGTCAGGGTGCTCGGAGAATTCTCGAACATTGCGGACTGATGGGACTTGGACTAAATTGAGGTGGGAGTGAATGGATATGTGATACGGATTTCTGTGAAAATATTGGAACTGTCAAATATAGACACGTAATTTATAAATTTATTGAATATGTTGTGAAACATTGTTTATTGGGAGTGATTTTAATTCTTTAATTTCATTGTTTTCCCTGAGGTAATTGTATATTGTATAACATGAAGTCATTAATAATAAACAGTAAGTGATATCAATACCGCTACTCGGAGTCTCTGGGGACACGATGGCTGAGTGGTTAGCCAGCTCACCTCCTACCTAGGCGAACCGGGTTCAATCCCCGGTTGGTAACTACCAGATTTTCGCTTGTGGGATCGTGTCGGACGATGCCGCTGCTTGGCAAGTTTTCTCGTGGTCTTCTTCCCCTCTACCCCCCCCCCCCCTTTATCCTTGTATTCCGACACTGCTTCATACTCGTCTCAATCACCCTCGCATTGTCTCTCAAGACCTCGCTGTTAAGTTGACCGCCTGGGTAGGCCGACCGAACGGTGTGCAGAGCTCCAGGAAAAAAAAAGTTTCATTAAAAAACTGTCCAACGTGTCTGAGTGAAGTATTCTTACGAATAGCATTTAAGAAATGTTGTGCATCTGGATATATTTTTCAGTTCCTCCATTTCTGTCTAAAGAAAGTTTTTGTGGTAGTGAAAATGGCTCAAACCGGTGTTTTCACTGTCATTTTTCGATTTGAACATTCTAGTACAAAACATTAAACAATGAATAGAAATGTGCACCAAACATTAATATTTATTATTACGTTATACAATTGTAGTGTAACCGCTGAAAGTCTCATAGAGGTGCATTACAGATAGCAAGCTGCACGCCAGTTCAGTACTTCGCGTGTAGAGGCGACGAGAGAGTTGATAGACATACATCTGTCGCCCCTAGTGCTCTCACGCTTTTAGGTCTCAGACGTGCCAAAATTCCTTCAACCAGGTGGGTACTTCAGCCGCCCAAATCTCTTCACTCTTCACAGGGAGTCTGTCAGTCGCCCACTACACTAGTGTCATGGTTCTGAGTCCCGCCCACTTTTTCCGTCACACCTCTCAGTTTGTTGTCACAGCTCAGTGATAGTTGGTTCCTGTTGTGCCTGAAATTAGGGCTGGGTTTCAGAATGCTGACTTTTATTTTTTTCGAACTGTTATGTAAGCTGGACCCACATTGTTTGGTAAGTCGACAGATTACCGTTTGCAATCGATTTGATCGCTGGCTAAACATTTATTTTCGATGTTTGTAAACCTGCCAATGGCCTTCTACACAATTGCTAGGTATCACGTGGAACGTGTGCGTAGTGGATTCAGTTCCTACAGGAAGTGAGGTGGAACATAGCGCGGGATCTCTTAGGCCCACCATACATGCACAGTTCTGTCCTCCGATCGGACTGACAGGCGGAACAGTCTCAGATTGGCCTGTCACGAGCACTTCCCACACACACACAGTTTGGCCGGGGGATGTGATTACATTGTCCAGTCTCGTGCGAGTAATGTAAGTGTTTAGTTGTTCAGTAAATCCATGCCGACAGCCGATGACCTTGTAGCATATGCAACTATTGAATGTGCACTGCAGAAAAAAAGAAACCTAAACGCAAGATATAGACATAAAATGGTTCCAAAGAAAGAATCATTATACACGCGTCAACTGGCTTACGGAACTGGGGTGTTACCCCGGAGACTGGACAAACTTCCTGAGCAAGGACGAACCAACTTACCTGGAACTTTTAAGAATGGTTACTCCTTTCGTAGAAAATATATATATATTTCTATGAGTAAAGCCATAACACCAAATGAAAGATTAATGGCGACACTCCGCTGTTTAGCAACTGGGAAAACGCTTGAAGATTTGAAAGTATCGTGTCACATAGCTGCACAAACGTAGGGGGAGATAATACCTGACACCTGCGAAGCGATCTTCAAAGTACTGAGGAATTATTGCTAGGTAAGACAATAAAGTGAAATACATTTGTACGTGTGTAGATGTTTAGTAAAAACATAAACACATATCACAATTCATCTCGAATGTTAAACTACTTGCAACTAGGTTAAACAAATATTTAGTCACTATGTGTTTAACATACATTACCACAGAACCTTTAAAGACAAAGACGTACGAAAAGGAAGGCTTTGTAAACAATATTGTCAATATTCCTTGACTGTCTAGAATGTTTATTGACATGTATCGTGATATTCCCTGCACATGAGTACTGTATTTACTTCCACTATATTAATACTACAAATTGTTACACCTGCGGTTATAAACACAGAATATGTTTAGTCTCTCTCATATTTTGGCTGTAAGTCATCTTGAATGAGTCGTTTACGTTCACACACAATCATGGATAATACGACGGGCGATGTGTAAAGTATACGATATTCGCAATGCAAAATACTGTCGGGATTGTGCAAATGGTGGTTCGTTGCGGTCGTCTCCTGTTCAATCACGCAAATACGTCATCGCCGAATTGCGAGACAGATTTCCCATTTCAGCTTCGAATAGTGCTTCATTAAAAAATTTTTCTGCATAGTCTCTGTTCTTTGCTCGTAAAGTTCTTAACTTTGCAGCAACATTTTTGCCGGAAATATCAAACAGATCTTAATTTCTTACCTGCACAAGACGTTCACTTACAGTTAATAATATTTAGCCACCGGGGGACGACATATTTTTGCGCCTAAATGATTCTGCACTACCGCTTGGGCTTGAACTCCGTGACAGTGTTAATTACTCAATGTTTGAATGAGAACGTTGTGTTGTTAATTCTGTATTATCGTCAGTTTCCTGTAGTGTTTTAAGTAAAACCTGAAAAAACCACACACTCACATATAGTGTTTTACATGTCGGTAAGACAATACAGCAGCAATACATGAAAAAGAAAGATAACATTTTCATTTATATGACTTGAACAAACGTCAGAACACTACTAAATAGTTGCTTACCTCCCCTCCCTAAATATTTGTCTCTGTTCTGCTGTGCACTTGCTAAACTGTCCCTCAATATCACTTTTCTGTCATATTTCAGTGACCAACAACGGAGAAGGAATGAGAATTTGAACATCGCTGTAACTTTACGAATTGCATCGGAGCCGTGGATGGGAAGCCTGTAGCCATCATGCTGCCTCCAGGATCTGGATCGTACATTTATAATTACAAAAACTTTCACAGCCAAGTTCTATTAGGTATAGCAAATGCGAATTATGAATTACTTTACTTCAGCCTTGGAATAAACGGGCGGGTGTCTGATGGAGGTGTCTTTGAGGCCCTAGACTTGTCGAAAAAACTAGAAGACGGGAGCCTGAATTTGCCAAAGGAGGGAACTATCATTGAAAAAAAAAATGCGATATTTGCTTGTGGTGGATGACGCATTTCCACTAAGGGAAATAATTTTGAAGCTATTTGGCCGCAAGGTAGCCACTCCAGCTCGTAAGATATTTAACTATCGTGTTTTCAATATCATTGTTGAAAAATTTGGTGTTTTACAAAAACTTATCTATTTAATTGATTTGACTAAAGTACACCACATTGTTATGGCGTGTTACGCCCTTCACAAATTCCTGCGTTGAAAGGTACCACATGAGTACACCCCATTGGAATGTGTGGATGAGGAGGAGTATAAGAAAATGGTAATGTTACGCCTGGACCTCGCTGCAACGAATCTATGAGTCTCAGTAAAACCGCATGTCACCCAACTAATAGTGTAGAACTCGTTAGAGAGTCGTTTGTGGGGTACTTCATCAATGAAGGTCAAGTTTCCTTGACAATAAAGGTTTATTGAGTAGAGGCATTTCTTTATGTATATTTTCAAAGTGAAGATACGAGCAGCAGTACAATAAGTACATAATATTGTAGTGATAAACAGGTTTCGTTAGAATATCCAATTATTGTTTGGTACCCATGTACGAATTTTTACAATTTTCTATAACTACAGTACAGTAGTCCCTGTACTGGAATATAGGGTTTACCCTATGATGTATGTAATGTTATAATTACTGTAGATTAGCTATTAATTAAAACAACATAACTATATGAACTTGCTTTGTAACATTTTCACTATACAGGTCCTTTTATTTAATTGTTTCATCCCTAGATGAATACCTCGGCATATTTCGTTGTGTTCTTTGAATTGTATCATTTTCATATTATATTTATATGCTTATACTAGGAATATTTACGTGAGCGAATAGTAATATCGTGTTTATTACATTGTGTGGCAAATATAATTTTCTATATTGCACGGATGTGTATGGCTAAGGCTCTTAACTAGGTTACATAACAAATAGAAGTCAGCAAAATGCTTTAATTTGTTATTGGCATGTTACCTCTGAATCACTTTCTTCGTCAAGATTTGAGAGTCTTTGCAATGCCTCTTCTTGGTCCACGAGAAATAGTAGGTCCTGGTAATACCATAATTCTGGTACGTATGTATCTTGTGTGCTCGATCCAGACTTCTTACACTGTTGCGCTTTCTTGTGTTCTTTTCGGAAGCTACTTCGTAAATTGTGTTTTTTTTTTCAAACTAGTGTCCCTAGTTGCATCGGGATCAATTGTTTTCACTTTTTTGAGAAGGGGTGCGTACGCAGTATCCTTCATTTCGCGACCGTGGTATGATTTACACTTTACTTTCCACAGCCACGAAATGCGAATATGAACTCAGAAACAAAATCTTTGGACCACTTTGCCCAAACAAAATAAATTATATTAATCCTAGAGCTACCCAATACCTATATTCACACGGGTGTATAGCAAACTGAGCGATGGCACATAGCGGGATAGGCCTGCCGACAAGTCCACACACGTCAATTCTGCCTGTGAGCTCGCTGGCCGACCGGCGGATCTGAGGGAATACCACAAGCCAACAGTCCAGGCCGTCACATACATGCCAGTTTTGCCTTTCAGACCAGGACTGTTCAGGCCAATCGGAAGGCAGAACTGTACGTGTATGGTGGGCCTTAGTGAAATAAACAAGGTCGCGGTACAGCGTATGTGTCCGAGATATTCTGTTTTGTGAGGCTTAGCAGAGGAATAGCCAAGTGAGGTGATGGCAACAGAGAAGAATCAGTGGAACTACAAACATTAGAAGTCTAATGTATTTATTACAATTGTTACTGTGTATTACACTGACGAATCTCAATCAATTTTTAGTGTGAGAAACTTTACTGAAATAATATTTATAATTCCTGAGCAATGCAGTAGATGCACTAGAAATGAATCTAGAGAAGTGATGTGATGAGTACCACTTATAATTCCTGAGCAATGCAGGATTGTCCGTAAAATTTATGTATTTCACTACTAATATATATGATCTTTACTTTTCTTTAAATCTATGCAAGATATTCTAACGTAATTATGTTTTCAAATTAGACCGACACATGTGATTGCAAGGTGATATTTCCGAACAATATAAACTGGTGACTAATTACAATGTTGATATAAATGTGGTATCGTCCGGTCAAGCATACAACTACGATGAGACATGATCTTGAGTTGACGCGGCAACTTGGGGGAGGGGAGGGGGCTCGCAACCACTAGTACAATACATATCTCCGCTCTGGTGTGCTAACGTGCTGATATTGACAAAACTTAAATAATTGTTTCGATCTGTCGATTAAAGCCATAAACGCCAAATATTTTAGTTTGTTACTTTCATTTCATTCCTTCATCCGGAAAATATATTCCTCGCTAACTCAGAAGTATTCGCGTAAAACTCACAGCCGGATTCTCTAAACACAGCCACCTTGATATATTCTACCTACCCCTGAGAGAGGCAAAAATTAGGGACAAGCTGAAGTTATTGTAGATGTTAGTACCTAACTAGAAGTATTTTCCCAAAAGTCTCCGCCCCTCCCCCTGGTGCCTGCTGCCTTACCCCTCAAACATCCGATCTGCAAGCTTTTGTATTACCATTTATATCTCCATTAATGTCCATCCTAGCCTAAAAAGTACTTTACATTTTTTCTGTGAGCTATAATCAATCAAAAAATACGATAAATTTTACTTTTTTATGCAAAATATTTTATGATTTTCTCACTTTAACATTTTTATTTATAATAATTTGACAAAATACTTTATACGAAAGTTGTAGAGCGCTTTGTTATCTTTCCAACGATACATATATTGATATACTTACAGTCACGGAAACATGTGGTAGGGCGCCTTCAGTTGAACCAAGCGTGTGCGCCACAAACCCTCGCTGGCACTGGGGCTGCTGTGTCATCTACTCGCGCAAAAACATAATCATCATTGTTCCTTACGATCTTAAATACTTACTTCCTTCAGTTTTTCGAATATAAAGTCGATCACTTTTTCAGTTTTTTGTACCGGTTTTGCTAGTGTTGGTTCGGGAGGGCGTTGCCCTTAACCCATACATTCAGGGTCGTTCCATTATCCAGCACAAATAGACCCGCCATGTTCCATTATCCACCACAAATAGACCCGCCATGTTCCATTATCCACCACAAATAGACCCGCCATGTTCCGGACTAGCAACAACCAGCAGCTGTGAAGTAATGTTCACGGATACTAATTTACAACATGTGATGCAGAGTATACAGTGCCATTCATGGTATCACGGACCTCCCACCCACCGCTAGCTTGATGTTACAATTTTTATGTTCTTGATTTCTGTATGTGCAATACTCATTTCCTGCCTTTTTATTATTTACAAATAATCTTTAGTAATTTGTATATACGATTCCTGTCTACATTTGAGTTATTCAATACAGTTTACAAATTTATATACAATATTGACAGTAAAATGTATATTCTTGTTCTCATTATAAACAATATTTACAATAAAATGTATACATTATTATTCATCATCAATGGTGTTTTCGTCTTTATCCATGGCTGTTCCATCGTTACATGAAAGACGATCGCAGTGCTCACGCATAGCTGAACATTGTAAACCTGACTTCCTTCAGACAGCTACAAATATTGCCACAAGCAGATTTACAAGAACACGACACTAAATACAACAGTTCATTAGGCGCAGATGGCTAGTTAAACTAGTTACCTCTTCAAAGGTAACTAGTTTAACTAGTTTAAGTGCCTTTCTCTCTCCTCCAGTGTCTCTTATGGACTCCAGCTTCCATCCCCACTTTGAAACTGACAAATTATTTCCCAGCCATCTCTAGATTTGTAAATAAGCTCTTAGCATGTGTTTATAGCTTGCTTCTGTTGGGGCAGTATAGCCAATTCGAAATTCGTTCTCAAATTTGACTTTTTAGTTATTATAGTGAATTTGAAGTATCGGGCTCCATTCAGGTTTGTGTATCTCTCCATTGCATGTAGTCCTAGTACAAATCTTTCTCCACTGACCAGCAATTGTTCTTTCGATGTATGTTCTTCTGTAAACATCAAGGCTTGCTTCTTATCCTCACACGAAGATTTAAAGAATTCTGCTGCTTTCAATTTACCTAAACCATAAAAGCACGATGTCGTATCGCAACCACTCACAGCGTGCGCAAATAACATATATATTCTGATGTCATTTTGTTGCTCTACCGTTATTTAAATACTGTAAAATGTTTTTTTTTAAGAGCCACCAATATAACAAACAAATCTGTATCGGAACCTACAACAATCACCCGGAACACAGATTGAGTTTTTCTATGGCAACTTTCACTATGTCAATGTCAGTATCTTCTTCTGCAGTGTACATGGATAAACCCTTTTTACCCATTTCTGATACTACCGCCTGCAACAATTCAATCTTGTTTTTCCTATTCCCCAAAATGTTTTCATTAGGTCTCATACGTTTCGTGTTTTCCTCAAAGTTTATGTCACATGAAGTTTTCTTTGAAGCTCTTCTACTTTGTTCTTCGTGTTTAGTGGTGTAATGCTCTGGATACCCATCGGAAATGATAGTGGTATTTTCTCCATAGTTACATAATACATAGTCGCAATAACTTTTGACGATTTATCCATAAGTGCAATTATTCGGCCAGCTCACATAATGGATCGAAAATCCCCCATCAAGTAAAAATTTTGCATCACTTACATCAATATCTACCTGTAAACCACTTTCAAATATCTTCATTAATGAAGACTTTGTACCTTTCCGAAGTGACACATTATCAAAAAGAGATGATGGCTTAGATGCCAGCTGATATGTTAGGTATATTTTCATTATTTTAAGACTGTCACAAATACACAATATCCTGTTGAAAAGCTGTTGAGGATTGACTGTCACTTCCTGTGATCGAACTTTCGCGTTTTTCGGTTTGGCTTGTAGTTTTACCATGTCCTTTCTGTGCAAATATAAATAGCCGAAATTTTTCCCTTCTATTTTCTTAATGTGCTGCGATCCCAATTTCATGAGTTTGATCACAGTTCACGGAGTCATCAGACACATATCTACATGATAAAGAAACAAGTTCTCCTGATAAGGTAGTGAATTGATAGTGCTATCTATGCCAGGTGGTAAACATTTCTAAATCTCTGTTATCTCTCTTTCTTCTTGTTTCTCTCTCATTTACAAATGCTGTACAGTAAATGTTAAGGCAGTTCCCACAAATTCTTCAGTGGCTTCTTGTACCCTTAAATAGTAAGGATTTCCACATACCCATTTCTACAGCGTGCTTTCAGTTATCCTCTACCATGAGTCAAACCTCTAACAGATTTCATTGAGCGCATGAGGCATTGCTCAATACACATATCTGTCCAAGTCCTTGACCAAAATTTGCCGCTATTGTCTCACTGTGAACATTCCTTTCTTCGTTAACAACTGTAGCTCCCTCTCTGTTAGTTTCGAGTAGATGTTCATAATTTGTTGGCCATATAAATATGCAGACTTCGAATATGGCAAGTGTCCAGCAGCATGGAAGAACGGGAGCATTTTTACTGTCGTAGCCAAGTGCATGTCCCAATCTCATGTTCTTTCTGTATAGATGAATTTCAGAATGAGGTCTATGCACTTTAAAAGGTCTATCCAAAGTTTTGAAATCCTACTTGATGATTCTAACGTTCAAGCTTCAGTAACTCCTGATTCATTTATTACAGCTTCTGGATTTAGCTCTTGGTTAATAAGTTGCTTGTGAAACTTCTCCAAGGCGATACTGCCTCTAAGTTCTTCGCAATGTTCTTTCATCACGTTAACGATTGCACAGGCTATGAGTGTGTATGCTCTGATACATCTTGTATAGGAATGACCACTTCAAATTATATCTTTAAAAGTTTGACACATGTGTTAATGAACAGTTGGTCCGAATAAAACCATTCGAACACTTCAGTGCAGTTGGCTGAACATTACAAAAACATGAAAATAATTGAGGGCAAAAATTTAGCAAAATAAGTTAAAAGGTTATACAAATAATAGTCATAATTAGTTTAGCTTACTGTTTATTTACAAGAAAGCTAAAACTTATTTGCTGCGAACAAAGATTCGAAACAAAAAAAAAATAATTTAACTTGACAGAACATGCAGCATATTCAAAAGAAAACGACAGACTGAAATGACTGTTTTACACAAGCAAACACATACATCAAATGGAAATTAACACGGTAACAGTAACTGACATACACATAAATATATTTTTTAATCATCCAACGAAATTAGCCAAAATTCATTAAATGCTGGAACCAAACAGGTTTAGCCGAAATTCAGACAAGATTACTAGTGGGGAACATCAACAATAAAACATATCCAACCAAACAGAGGTGGTGCCACGAGAGCAGCACAGTATTTGGAATAGAATTTTCTCCTCCAGACTCCACATCATTTGTATCTGGGTATGTATTGTGATCATACGCCATCTTTTGAATGACTTCTTTAATAATCTCAGGTGATGCTAACACAATGGTAAGTTTTTCTGTTTTCAATTTGCTGTCTCTATCTTTCCAACAACTGTCAATGATTTAATGGGCGGTGTCAGACAAATACATAACATTCTTTCTACCAGAAACGTTAGATACCATAATGCGTTCTTTAAAATGTTCGAAAAGAAGATTTTTTTTAGATTTTTGTCAAAATACGTTTCTTTTTTCCCTGAAATGCCTGACATACTATCTTGCAACTCTTGAATTGAGTACTGGCATTCGTCACTTTGTTCAATGTAATTGCACGTCTTTAAAAAGAGACTCTCTATCCTCCATCGGTCTGCCTATAGATCTTTCACTTGGGTTTGTCTTTGAAAAAGTGGCATGACATTTTTTGTGGTATCGGGCTTCTGATGCAACAAGGCCACTCACACTTAAAAGGCGGACCGTTACTTTTTACCCCCATACATTATTCCGTTCTTCACATTTTTTCAAAAAAAATTCCTTGATGTGTAATGCGTCTACCACGCGAATTTCCTTCCTACAGTGCAAAAAATTCTTGGAGCCGATTACTGCCGTATTCCCACAAATAAATCCATTTGATTTATAGTCAAATTTCTCAACTAACCTCCGCAGAGAATTTGATGTTGAAGGAAGAAATACATCACATATTTGCGATGATGTAGTTGCAGCTTTAATACGCGATGGTCTCGTATAATTTATCTGCACAGTTTGTGCACTCGAACACTTGTTTTGCCTTCCGATTTCTCTTGGAACCCATCAATTCTTATTTTGCTTGCTTAAGTAATTGTCTTCAATCCTTTCGAAACAACAACATTATCTTTCCAGATTTTTACAGCATGGGAGACAGAGTACATCAGACTCGTCCATTTTAAAGTATGGAAAAAATTGGGGTCATGCCATAGTAAATTCTTATTCTGAAATATATGGCTACGGAACTACTGATCACGGAAGCAGAACATTTTTGAATTCTAACTACCGTACAGTAAATAGCTGCTACTGACGAATAAATGTGAATTGCAATAATAAATTAAATTACCTAAAATGAAATTCTACAACTGTTATTAATTAATAAAACATGGAGAAGTATCCAAAATTTCAATATTTAATTCTTAGTTACATGTACGTACAAACAATATAGCAAAAGTACTACATATGTTGAGTGATTACGTACCAAAAATAGTCCCCATGAGCACAAAATATGTGAAAATAATTAGGCACAACTCTAGTACTAATGACAAAAACCATACGAAACCCTCCCTTATGTCGACACATTGGACTCCATCCAACTGGTTTGTGTTCCGTGGTAGACGACGGGAGGGTCTTCAGAGAGCAGATGGCGCGGCAGCCCGGCGCCAGTGTGGTCCTGATAAGGGCAAGAACCGGCTTCTTCTTTAAAAAATGTGTTCCCGTCCTGTCCTCCAACTGCAGATGTATGAATGAATATATATATATACATATAAAGGCATATTTTTATTAAAATATTAACCTTAGCAGAAACAGTATAGCTAATTTTTTTGTAGAATAAAACCGTTAAATATTTTTTTTAGGCTAGGATATATATTAACGGAGATAGAACAGTAATACGAAAGCTTGCAAATCGGATGTTCAAGGAGAGATAGGGCAGAAAGTACCGGGGGGGGGGGGGGCGAGTAGTTTTGGTAAAATATTTCTCTGGTTGGGTACTAACATGTGTTAGAATTTCAGCTTGTCACTAATTTTTCCCGTCATTCGAGAATTTTCCCCTTCATTTCTTGAGCTACATGGACCACTGGCTTTGATGGGCACCTGTAGGCAGCGAGTACAGCAGGTTAGCAAGATGGTTGCGGGTCGAGGGCGGATATGGCGCGATGTCTTACTTCAGAGGCCATCAGCTGCGCAGAGAGAAGGCTCACACAGCATGGATGGAGGAGGGGCAAGGGGAGAAGAAGAAGTGGTGATGGCGCTGTGAAAGGAATGCGGAGGAGGGAAAAGCGGCATGATGACCTTCCAGCAGCCTCCACCATATGGCATATGGTATATGGAGCATTTTCGTCCGCTTGGCTGAAGAACTGTGGAGAACTGGCGGTGGAACAGAGTCCTTCTTCGCCACTCAGACTGGCCAGTGGAAGGTAAAATCTTGCCCTGTATTCGCTGGAACACGAAACCAGCCATAATGCCTGCGTCCAGAATTCCTGCGTTCCAATTCGCCTACAGAGTATAATACGTTTCTCTCGCCAACTCTTGACGTCGTAGAGCCATCTCTGCTGTACTAACTTGAGAGTGAGAGGGCGAAAGTGGTAGGGAACGACGAGTACACTCGGTGCTCACTCCTGCATTCTCTGTGGCAGTTATGTTTTTTAAATCGAATATCCAGACATATTTTTCTTGTGTATCCTGAATTTTTAGAAATAACGTAACTGATAATTATTACGATTGTGAAATATATGTTACCATTATTCATTGTGACTTGGAATATAATGAATTATAATGTGATTACATTGTTTGCTAAGAGTTAGGTGTGCACAAATTATCGCATTATCAAAAATGCATAAAAAATTGCTGTTTTTAGGGATGTAAAGGGAGAGGGGCTTATTACTTGCAATAATCATAATTTACAATCCTTACCATCAGATAAACAATGCGGCAGGCTTGCCGAGGGCACCCGTCTCAGTTTACTAGTGTACAAGAGTATGCTAGAGGGAGAGTGTACAGTGAGAGTGCACAGAGGGAGTGAGCACACTTTTACTTGGGACACTACCTGCCTGAGTTGAGTTGAGAAGTTCAAGTCTGCTCATAACAATGAGGTGCTGAGCGCGAGTGAGGTTGGTGGAACAGCGCCTGAATACAAGGACTGGTAGTAAGAGAGGAGCACCCTGAGAAAACATGCTGGCAACGTCCACGACGTTCGCCACATCAGGATGACCGCGCTGGGACTCGAACCCGGTACGTTTTGGTGGAGTGATTTCCGAAAAACAATATGTTTTCTGTCGGAAGAATCGACGACTACATTCAGCACCCTGAGGCAGACCCGTTTAAGAAGTATTTTACAACAGAACTCCACAATCTTAAACATCTCTGCCTATTTTACAACAGAACTCCACAATCTTAAACATCTCTGCCTATTTTACAACAGAACTCCACAATCTTAAACATCTCTGCCTATTTTTAAAATAGTCGAATAATAATTAACATGGCGTAAGACTACGATAATATGACAATGGGTGGTGTTATTATTGAATAAAAGTCCTCAGACCATGATGTAACCAAACATATGATGTCAATCTCAAATTATTTATTAATTAACACAATATTACTTTACAATATTAAGAATGTAAGGATAACATTATTGAATCGAGATAATAAGAGCATCTCACCCTAAACACAGACTATTGAGAAAGATTGTAGTGAATCGTTTTGTTAACAAAGTCTCAGGCCCGAATTCCGTCAAAGCAAGCTAGAGGGCTTATTATTATTGTACTTACTAATAAGTTTCCATAGCGAAGAAATTAAAGAGAGTGTAGCTTAGAAGTAGTGTGTTACCTCTCGCGTTAATCAGACAAACGTAGAACGTGAAAAAGTACGAAAGGGAGCCCCGCCCTGTCACTCGCTACCAGTGGTTCACAATTTCGCCCATAAACATCACGATTTTCCACTGTATCAATTTTTTTTATCTGTATTTTTGTGCAAATGACACTCACTTTTTTATGCCGAGGTGGATTTCAGTTGGAAATATAGTGATTTCCTATGCGGCACTGTACCTAGCGCTACAACATGCACACCTCATTAAAAATTAGTTCACATACTACAAAACGGTCAGAAAAATTATATCAATGTTGCATATGAAAGAACCTGTGAAGTCAGTTTTACGAAAAGTTTGACCTGTTGGTCTGATTGAAGCACATTTAATTCAGAAAAGCGGATACTATTAGTAAAATTTGTGTACTGTTATGTATGATTACTAATAAGTCGCACTTCTGGGTTCGTTATAGGCTATTTGTCTGTAAAACCCAAACTTCAACTTCACGTGGGGTCGCTGTTGATGAGCGGCTAGCCTGCTCCCTTCCCACCAAGGCGACCTGGGTTCATTTTCTGGCAGGGTAACTCCCTGATTTTCGTATGTGGGAATCCTACCGGACGGTGCTGTTGCTCGGCGGGTTTTCTCGGGGATCTCCCCTTTTTACGCCCTTGCATTCCGCTGCTGCTCCACACTCGCCTCAATCACCCTCATCGGCCCTCAAGACCTCGCTGCTAAGAGCCGCTCAAATATTTTCGCTCACTCTAATATCATGCGCAAAAAGAAGAGCATTGGAATATTGAAGTACGGTTATCAAAAAATTAACAGGCTAATCGGAAACATGTTAATGTTGTGACTTGTAGACAACATTGCAAGTAGTGGGAACATAGAGCTCCAAGATTAAGGGTGCAAGAGTGGCCTATGTGCCTATAAGAATAACCTGTAACTTGGAGAGGGGATGGGAGGGCGAGCACACAAACAGGTGCCACCCCTTTTTGGAGGGGAGCACACTAACTGGTGACACCTCCACCCATCCCCTTCCCTTCCCCGAGATGTGTTGTGTTTGGCTGTAACCCCGCCCTGTTCCTGAAGAGTGCTATGATTGACTGTTGATATTGCCCCTATTTTCCCCTCCTTCCTCTGGAGGTGTGTTGTGATTGGCTGGTGTTATCCCTATTTACCTTGAGAGGGAAAGGGACTGAGCTCCATAGGTGTTCACCCATTGAAGTCTAGTGGTTACTCAGCTTTGCGATTTTTTCTCCTGAATCTACCCTTTTGCTAAGTATAAGTAGTGTGCATCCGCAGTAGGAGGGACCTGAGTGTGTCTCAGGGCTGCGCCCCTTTCGCCTAAAAGGAGATGAAGTTGCAAGCGAGGAGACGTTCATCATGGTGGGGAGGGGTTGAACAGCCATGGCCGCAATTTTGGGTAATGACTGCCTCCTTTGGTGTACCTATAGCTGAAACTATAATTAAGAAGAGGCTTGGAAAAAGCGATATAGTACTGTAAAAACCCAGTCGACAGGAAGGAGTTCAAAAACTTGGGAAACATGAATGAAAATATTGCTAGGAGACAGCAAGTGTGGAATCTGTCCCATTTTAATAGGTGTTGAATGAAGAGGGGGCAGGATCTGTGGGCATTGGGCACCCTTGACTTAACTACTGCCAATATTCCCGTGCAGGCGAGCCAGTACAACAATATTATCAGCAGTGATTTAATGCAGGGCCATCCCTGTTTCTCGTCGAGAGCGTCAGAAAATTGGAAGCTCATTAGTGGCACCGATGCCATCTTCTCTCTTCTGAGCCAACATCAGGGTCTCCACACCATGGGTGAAGGTGGGGACCTGCAAGAGAGGAGGAGCCACCCCATCCCTCTCCTCCAAAATATCCATCGATCTTGGGTGAGCACTTAAAAGTGCTCTGCGGGACATCCAGGAGCTATCAGTGGTGGAGGTGAATCCGCATGACCAGGTGTGAAGGCGGACATCAGGGAGCTTCGGAGGTCCGATGCATTCCAGTCCATCCACAATTGACAGCCCGCCAAATCCAGCAGTGAGGTTCGCTACACTTCGCCCTTTGGCACCTCGAGATCCCCCTCCCCGCCTTGATCTTTGGGCCATCTCCAGAAGATGCACTTCGCCATCTCGTACTGAGCCACCTAGAATCCCGACAATACCGACGATGGCTCTGTAGAGCTGGCCAGTTGGTTCACGATCTGGTACTTGATTATTCCCAGATACCTCAGACCCTGGGGATCCCTGATCCGCCACATGGGGATGAGTCGAGTTGCGGAATGGTCGCTGCACCTGATCTGTTATAGTCCTACTACACTCGCAGAAGCATCTAGTCTTCTCTGGTTCCAAGGGGTGGGCAGATCACGGAGAGTGAGCAGCCATGAGTGCGATGCTCATCCCACGACAGCCCATCTCGACTGAGCTCTGGGGGTGAAAGCAGCACAGCTTACATATGTTTTGATCTTGGAGGAAGAGTGTCATAAGGGACATTTTATTAGATGTTGACTGTTTGGAGTATGGCAAGGGAATGAGCTCTGAGGGTAGTTTTGGGGAGTAGGGAAGGGGGGCAGGAGCAAGGCATGTTTCGTCTTGGTCGCTGGCTTGTACATGAATGAGCTTGTGAGGTTGGGAGGGGAAAAGGGGTGTATAGAACACAACACATCTGTTGTGTTAGGAGTCTGAGGTTGGAATGAGCTGTCATGGTGGGTGAGGAATAAGGGGGTGTAGGATAGCTCCGTCGTGATAACTGGCTGGCAAGGCATTGAGCTGAGACAGAGAGGCGATGCTGCTTCTTCTCCCTCTGGCACCCTACTGAGCTGTAATGACGTTAAAAATCCAGTGATTTAAAATAACGATTATTGACCCAAGCAAATATAGCATTTGAATTGATAAACCACCGAAACATAAAATATTTATTCCGAGAAATGACTTGCCAATTAAATATAACACAATCAAAAATGATTTACCAATGACACATGCAATACATATTTAAACAAATAATCGAAACATAAAATATATATTCCGAAAATATATGTAGAAAAACAATCAATCACAAACACAGATACAATAAAAACAAAGAAATCAAACAAAAAAACTAAATATACTCAACAAATGACCACTTAAAGAAACACTGATACATTAAAAATAATAAAACTAAACAAGAAACTAATTAAACAATAAGTAGCGAGTACTGAGTACCTACACCATAAGTGCATGTCCACACCATTCTGATTATAACTGAATTCAGAATATGTATATCTACTCCCTCCCCCCCCCAACTTACAGCAGTGTGACGGCTCGACACCGCAAATCTCCATCTCTCTCACAGCATTAGAGGCTCGACACCACACTCCCCACCGCCTCTTCCTCAACAGTCTGGAGGCTCGACACACCACTCCCCACCAACCTCTCTCACAGCAGTTTGGAAGCTTGACACCCCACTCACCACCCCTGTCTCTCACATCAGTGTGGAGACTCGACACAACTCTCCCCACACCCTCTTTCACAACAGTGTGGATACTCGACACACCATGCCTCACCCCTCCTCTAACAGCAGTGTGACGGCTCGACACACCACTCCCCGCGCTATCTATCACAGCAGTGTGGAGGCTCGACAAACTATACCCCACCCCTTCATTCACATCAGTGTGGAGGCTCGACACACACTACTCCCCAACCCCCTCTCACAACAGTGTGGAGGTTCGACACACCATTCCCCATCACCCTCTCTCAAACTAGTGTGAAGGCTTGACACACCATTACCCAACTGCTCACTCACAGCAGTGTGGAGGCTCGGCACGCCATTCCCCCTCTCTCGCAGAAGTGTGGAGGAATGACACACCCCTCCCTCTCCTCTCTCACAGCAGATTGGAGGCGCGACACCACGCTCCCGCCCATCACTCACAACAGTGTTGAAGCTCGACGCCACTCTCCCTCTCCCACACAGCAGTGTTGAGGTTCGATACTTCACTCCCTGCCCCCTCACTCACAGCAGTGTTGAGGTTCGATACTTCACAACCCGCCCCCTCACTCACAGCATGTGTGAAGGCTCGACCCCACGATCCACTTCCTCACCAGCAGCTGTGTGGAGGCTCGACACTGCACTCTCCATCTCTTACACAGCAGTGTGGAGGCTCGACATACACTCCCCACCCACCTCACACATCAGTGTGGATCTCGACATCACACGCCCCCCCCCACTAACACAGCAGTGTGGGGCTTGCCACCATACTCCACCCCCTCGCACACAGCATGGTGGAGGCTCGACACTGCACTCTCTCCTCTCTTACACAACAGTGTGGAGGCTCGACACCACACTCACTGCCTTTCTCACACAGCAGTGTTGAGGCTCGACACCACACTCCCCCACCTAACTTATAGCAGTGTGGAGGCTTGACACCACACTCTCCCTATCTGACACAGCAGTGTGTAGTCTCGACAATGCACTCTGCTTATCTCACACAGCAGTGTGCAGGCTCGATGCCGCACACTCCCTCTCACACACAGCAGTGTTGAGGCTCGACACCACACTTCCCCCACCTAACTTACAGCTGTCTGGAGACTCGACACCGCACACTCCTCTCTCACACAGCAGTGTGGAGGCTCCACACCACTCTCCCTCTCTCATACACAAGTGTTGAGTGTCGACACCTTACTCCCCCCATCTAATTCACAGCAGTGTGGAGGCTCGACACGGCACACTCCTCTCTCACAGACCAGTGTGGAGGCTCGCCACCCCACTCTCCATCGCACTCACACCAATGAGGAGGATCGGCAACCCACACCCGTCCTCTCTCACAACAGTGAGGAGGTTCGACACCGAACTCTCCCTCTCTGACACAGTAGTGTGAAGGCTCGACACCACAATCTCTCTTTCTCACACAGCAGTATGGAGGTTGGACACACCACATTCCCCCTCCACACTTACAACAGTAAGGACGCCTGACACCATACTCACCCCTCACTCACAGCAGTGAGGAGACTCGACACCACATTCCCCGCCCCCTCATTCACATCAGTTAGGAGACTGGACACCCCAATTCTCACCCCACTCTGACAGCAGTGTGGAGTCTCGGCACACCACTCCCCTCACTCACAACAGTGTGAGAGCTCGACACACCACTCCTCGACACGGCGCACTCCCTCTCTCACACAGCAGTGTAGAGGATTGACAATCCACTCCCCCTCCCTCACACTTAGAGCTGTGTGGAGGCTCGACAGTCCTCTCCTTCCCTCCACATTCACAGCAGTGTGGAGGCTTGACACCACACTTCCCCTCTCTCACTGCAGTGTGGAGGCACGACACCACTCCCACCCCCCTCTTTCTCAGCAGTGTGGAAGTTCGACACATTTCCCCTCTTTCTCACAACAGTATGGTGGCTGTACACCACACTCCCCCTCTTTCTCATAGCAGTGTGGATGCTCGACACCACACATCCACTCTCTTTAACAACAGTGTGGAAGCTCGACACCACACTCCCCCTCTCCGACACAGCAGTATTGTCTCGACACCACACTCCCTCGCTCTCTCACAGCAGTGTGGTGCCTCGTCACGACACTCCCCCTCCACACTCATAGCAGTGTGGAGACTCGACACCAAACCGACTCCCTTCTCTCAGCAGTGTGGATGCTGGAAACCGAATCCTCACCCCTCCCCAAGTAGTGTAAAGGCTCGACACCACAATCCTCATCTCTCACACAGCAGTGTGGAGGGTCGACACCACACTTCCCCTCTCTTTCACAACAGTGTGGAGGCTCGACACAACACCCCTCCCCCTCCCCTAGCAGTGTAGAGACTCGACACCATACTCCTCTTTTTCTCACAGTTTGGAGACTCGTCACCACACCCCCCCCCCCCCCCCTCTTCCAGCAGTGAAGAGCCCGACATGCACTCTCCCTCTCTCACACAGCATTGTGGAGGCTTGACATTGCACATCACCCCTCCCCCAGCAGTGCAGAGGCTTGGCACTACACACATAATCTCTCTCACAGCAGTGTGGAGGCTCGAAACCACACTCTTCCTCTCTCACACAGCAGTGTGGAAGCTCGACAACTTACTTGTCCGCCCTCTCTCCCAGCTGTGTTGCGGCTCGACACCACTCTCCTCATTTCTCACATAGCAGTGTGGTAACTCGACAGCACACTCCCCCCTTACACACATCAGGATGGAGGCCCGACACCACACTCCCCCTCACTCACAACAGTGTGGAGGCTCATCACCACACTCCACCATTCCTTCACTCTTGCAGCAGTGAGGAGGCTCGACACACCACTCCCCCTCCACACTCATAGCAGTGTGGAGGCTCGAATCCACACTATATCCTCCAACATCACAGCAGTGTGGAGGATCGACACCACATTCTCGCACCTCCCCACTCACAGCAGGGTGGAGGCTCGTCATCCCACTGCCCTCCACCACACTCACAGCAATGTGGAGGCTCGACACCACATTTTCCCCTCACTCATAGCAGTGTGGTGGCACGACACCCTACTCCTCCCTCCATACTCACAGCAGGATGGTGGCTCGACACCCCACTCTGCCCCCTCCACATTCACAGAAGGATGGAGGCTCGACACACCACACTCCCCCATCCCCTCACTCAGAGCAGTGTGGATGCTCATCATAACAGTCCCCCTCACTCCCAGCAATTTGGAGGAATGAGATAACAGTTCCTCCTCATTCCCAGAGGTCTGGAGGCTAGGCACAACAGTCTTCCTCACTCCCAGCAGTTTGGTGGCTCGGAACAACAGTCCCTCCTCACTCACAGCAGTGTGGAGGCTCGACAACCCACTTCTCTCTTCCCACTCACAGCAGTGCGGAGACTCGACAAAACAGTCATCCTCACTCACAGCACTGAGATGGTACGACACCACAATTCGCCACCCCCTCACTCCCAGCAGTGTTCAGGATCGACACAACAGTCCCCCCTCACTCACAGCAGTGTGGAGGCTCGACGCCACACTCCCCCTACCCCGTCACTCAAAGCAGGGTGGAGGCTCGCCACAACAGTCCCCTCTCAATCCCAGCAGTGTGGATGCCCAACACAACAGTCCCCCTCACTCACAGCAGTGTGGAGTCGATGTAACAGTCTTCCTCACTCACAGCAGTGTGGAGGCTCGACAACCCACTCCCCTCTTCACATTCACAGCAGTGTGGAGGCTCTACACCACACTCCCCCAATCCGTCACTCACTTTAGTGTGGATAATCGTTACAGCAGTCCCCCTCATTCACAGCAGTGTAAAGGCTCAACACAACTGTCCCCCTAACTCACAACAGTGTGGAGGCTCGACACCCCACTCCCCTCTTCACACTGACAGCAGTGTGGAGGCTCTACACCACACTCCCCCAACCCGTCACTCACAGGAGTGTGGAGTCTCGATACATCAGTCCCTCTTATTCCCAGCAGGATGAAGGCTCGAATCAACAGTCTCCCCATCACTCCCACCAGTGTGAAGGTTCGAATCAACAGTCTCCCCTCACTCCCAGCAGTGTGATGGCTCGAATCAACAGTACCCCTCACTCCCAGCATTGTGAAGGCTCGAATCAAAGTCCCTCCTCACTCCCAGCTGTGTGAAGGCTCGTCACCACAGTCCCCCTCATTTCCACGAGAGTGAATGTTCGAAACAACACTCCCCTCACTCACAGCAGTGTGGAGACTTGACACAACAGTTGGCCTAAATAACCAAATAATCAGAAAATCCTAGTTACAAAATATCCGGAAAAGCAATTTTGTATTAATAAAGTTATGTTAAAGTTATGTTTTGGGGGACTTGAGGTACTTACATTATTGTAGTGTTGTGCAGAATATAGTATACTACTATTTTTTGTGCTTAATAACCATACCTTCGTTTAAAAACTGTAATATGTACATTCATTTGTTTGTATTATTTAACTCCCATCATTTTGTACCTAACTTGAACACCACTTTAGTAATACCAGATTACTTTTCTGGTCATTATGTTTCTAGATCCTTCAGGTGGTTTGGACCCACACATGCTGTAGCTTCATTTTCTGCATGAAGTGTACATTGGTATTACAGCTTTTTCATTCCAGATTATTTACTCATCTCTCTGCTCCCAATTAAAAACAACATTTCAGAAAAAAAGTTTTCCCAACCCTCACACATCCATAAGATTTATATGATAGTATTTGCACCATGGATACCCCCTTAGGTGCCCCTATTATAAGAACCACATTTGAATAACTATTGCTGTATAGTCCGTGGCTCAGTACTCATAACACCACAATAATTTCTCTCTCTTCACAGTCAGCTGTTCTTCTGACCTTACAATGGTACGATTAACAAAATAAGCTATACCAGAGCTATCAACAATATGTTCTCACCTTTTCGGAGGAAAACTCTACTTAACAGTTATTTTGATGACACCAGCAAAATAAACTACAAGGGAAAATAATCGCACCACCTTCACCAGATAGTTATGTCTTCCAAACCTGGGAATCAATTGCACACAGCGATAAATCTCCATATATGTGCACCCGACTCTACACATATGATGTTCATCATTATTCCGTTTACCCTGCATCGTTCTTACTACAGCAGGCAATGAAACAATAATTACCTGGAAGTTAGAAATGTAATTCCCTCTTGGTACCTGTGGGCACGGTGGCTGATCGGTTAGACTTCTTGCCTCCCAAAAAGGCGAACCGGGTCCCTGGCCTGGTCACTCACGTATTTTCGCAAGTGGGAATCGTGACAAACGATGCTGCTGGTCGGTGGGTTTTCTCGGGTGTCTCTAGTTCACCTGCTCTTGCATTCCAGCACTGCTCTATCCTCACCTCATTTCAGCATCATTGGCTCTCAAGCCATCCTTGTTAAGATCCACCCAAATTTCTCCATTCCAACCAACATATTCTTGGTATCTTGTGAACCCTCAAGACTATCCAGTAGCAGAGGCCAGTGACGTTGGACCAGCCAAATCCGTACCATCCAGAGGATTAGACACCTCAAACCTCCAGGAAGACCAGATCTTAGTTAAGGTACCCAAAATTCAGATTTTTAACCATTGCATTCGACCCTTCTTACCAACTGAGGTTGATCTTCCAACTCCCGAGCAGGTCGGTAAGTGCTCTTCCCACCATTAGCCAAGCATGAAAGAAACTGCGTTGGCAAATTTCTTATCAGAAATAGAATACCTGAACCAGAGTCATCAGGAAACAGTAAACATTACACATTCATTAAGAAGGTGTAACCGACATCGCATAGAAGCCCAAACGAGTACATCCAAAGCTCTCGGATAGCCCACTGTCAGCCTACAGAATGACAGTAGATGAATCGAAGGTGATACTCAGAATACCTTGAGGATGTCCATCCTTTCAACATGTTTCAAGGGAGCCTTTGTAACATGAGTTAGGACCTCTACCACTGAGGTCTTCAGTGGCTGAATGCCCCGAGCCATGAAGGAAATCCCCAAATATTTCCATCTCTCCATTTTTTCCAGCGATCTGGTAACATATGTGGTAAGATGTATTTTTAACACTTGGTGTATTTTCTCCTTTCTAACAGGGGCAACCCCAAGGTGCATGACTTTTTAGTTGAAACAACAATCCAGATAGTGAGAACCTTTCAATCTTATTGTCAACATTTCCATGCAGACCAGATGAGAGTGAGGCGAGAATAGCATGAACGTCGGCGAAGGCGAGACATGTCAACTTATATTTAAGAGCGAGCCCCACATCCAAGTCAGTTATTATGCTGTTGATGATAAGCGAGAAGTGATCTCCCTGCATAACACCCTGCAATAAGAGAACTTTTTTCACCATGCTCCCAAGCTTCTTTCACGCAATCAGTTTAACATTTGCATAGTGCTTGAGAAGCACGGGAAAAACCACTCACAAACCAGAGCTTTATGAAAGTTCACCATTCAAATTACTTAGAGGAAAGACACTAATTGATTTGAGCTATGGCGCTAACAAGGATTGATGGGATTAACCCTTCCAGTTACAATTGTGTATACCGTTTCAATCATTTGCAACGAATATAGTAGGCTTATTCATATGATCTGTCATTTATCTGGACCATTGAAAATGTACTTTTGCTTCATGTTACTCGTAGCAGATTTAAATGATAATACAGAATATTGTTTCATCAAGGAAAGATTCGAAACAATTAACAGGCATCTCTCATCCAATCGACGCCATGTTCTGCTTTGTACATTGAATATCATTAAAGCCATATCGTTTGCAACATCACATATAGGGAAGTATGACAGAAAGGTTTAATGTCTCCATAACATAAGATTGCTTAGTAGTAGTGTTGGCAATAGTGTTTGTTGAACGGACATGTTGCAGCTGAACCAACAGATCCCAGCGACGGGACACCAGCAGGAGCTAAACGGCTTCATCGAGAGCAGTCCCATCTACGTGACGTCACTGCCCGAGACGAAGCAGGCTGGGCGGCCCAAAGGGGCAGCGCTCAGCAATGGGCACGTGACGAGCAGTGTGGAAGAGCCCGACTCCACGGCCGAGATCGAGCTGACACAAGAGCTGACGGAGGGGCGCAGTGCCTCGCCCTTTGTCAACGGCCGTACCGAGGTGCTCATAGGCCAGGAAAAGGACACTAGTCGTGTCTGCACCACCGCCATCGTCGAGAACCACCGTGGCCTCGCTGTCGCCGACGACGCCCAAATCAGGTAGGTACTCACCTCTCTCTAGAGTGTGTTGGTGCGCGCTCACTGCACTGTACCCACTGATTAGCGAGCTGCGAGGCTCCCAGTATACCAGGCACACAGTAGGATGTACTCGCATGATCGACATAGCTCAGCAGTGCAGTAAGGCAATAAATGCAGACAGTAGATGTAGATTGTGATCCGAACATTGAGGCACACAACAGGCATGTGTCAGCACTGGCCTGCGCCATGTGTTTTGTCGGTGTTTTGTGTCCTTTGGTGAGATTTAAATTGTCTGCTGCAATCAAAATATATGCGTTTTCAAAATGGTCCCAAAAAGACGACAGTAGTTTTTTAATCTAGCTTTTGATAACTTACATGTTAGACGAAATTGATCATGAGTACACCAATATGTCTTTTTTCTGCTGCTGATATAAAATAGCTTTAAAATGACCATGTCTACATCAGAATTTAATTTAAAATGTGCGATCAATGTGAGGTATTTTAGAGTAGCCTGAACTGCTCAGTGCTATGAGACAACTACACGACATAGATCTTGCATCACAATGTGCCACCACCCTCACATGCAATTTGTGATATCAGCTGTACATCTATGCCACAGTGGTTGATGTGCAAATTGAGAAGCAACCAATCACAGTACAGAGAATACATCACACCCTACATTGGATTACCATTATTCCTAGTTCACTCCCAAATAAAAACAGCCTGTCATCCTGAGAACTACACCGTGTTGATTATAGTGGATAACTGTATAAGAACAATCTTCTTCACATAACAGCCCAAATTAAGACTTGTTTTTGCGATAATGTTTATTGCTAACATTTTTTAAAGAAACTTGTGGTCCTAAGTATAGCCGGCAATTACCACACGTTAGGATGCTGTACCGGTATCTCTTGTATGATCTTTTCAGATAATGAACCCACTCTCTGTTCAGCTTATTCTGTATTGTATACTTTTAGATGAAGTGTTAGCTTCGCTGATGCATGAACATTTACAAACAGCATACTCACATCCGCGGAGTTCCCTGAGTAGTGAGAGCCTGTATGTCCGAGATACTGTGTGCAAGAGTGGCACTACCAATATTTAAATACTGTATAATGTTTTTTTTTTATTCTTGCTGCCTCTTGGTTTGCAAAAATACAGCTTCTTTTTCTCAGGAGTAAGAGCCACCAATATAAGAAACAAACCTGCATCGGAACCTATAACAATCACCCCGGAACACAGATTGAGTTTTTCTATAGTAACTTTCACTATGTCAATGTCAGCATCTTCTTCTGCAGTGTACATGGTTAAACCCTTTTTGCCCATTTCTGATACTACCGCCTGCAACAATTCAATCTTAATTTTCGATCCATTATGTGAGCTGGCCGAATAATTGCACTTATGAAGAAATCGTTAAAAGTTATTGCTACTATGTATTATGTAACTATGGAGAAAATACCACTATCATTTCCGATGGGTATCCAGAGCATTACACCACTAAACACGAAGAACAAAGTAGAAGAGCTTCAAAGAAAACTTCATGTGACATAAACTTTGAGGAAAACACGAAAAGTATGACACCTAATGAAAACATTTTGGGGAATAGGAAAAACAGTTACTTTACTGTCATGTTGGTATACATGAAGGAACAGTCTTTTTATAATAATACAATGTAAAATGATGAGTCTTACAATTCAAACAGTTACTTTACTGTCATGTTGGTATACATGAAGGAACAGTCCTTTTATGATAATACAATGTAAAATAATGAGTTTTACAATTCAAACAGTTACTCTTGGTGGAAAGTATTATAATAAAATATGCTATGCCAGGAGCCTTGGTGGCTGTCTAGCAGAAACATGGGACTGGTAGAGTGAAGTGGACTGATATGTGGCACACGGGAATAGCTGGGTGGTGCGTGGGCTGCCAGTGGATTTATAATTAATGTCAAATACAATCTGAGTTCAATTTGCAAATGGGAATGATGGTGAACAGACGTGCGATTAGGTTCTCAGTACTTGTGCAACTAGTCTCTGTACTTATTGTTTAATTAGTATCTCGGTACTTGTTTGATAACTCATTACACTTACTTAGTGTGTAATTAGTATTGTCGTTCTGTAATTACTTAAGTTATGCATATTTAAATTGTAATTTATAATTAATAAATTATTCATTAGTCGATAAAAACATTTAATTACTTATGATGGTGTTCGAACCAAGGGCTATCTCGGTACTTATACTTGTTTATCTGGTAATTGTAACTACTGTGTATTTGCTAATTATTCAGTACTTAGTAATTATTCTGTGCTTCAATTATAATAGTTATTATTCAATTGTTGGGTTTGTAATGGTAATCATCCAAATACATATTATTCAAATGCTTGATTTGTAACTGACATTGCTCTAATTGTACGTCCAACCTCATCATTCGTCGGACACCGAAGAAGAAATATGTATGCTGCTCCCGATCCTCAGAGCTCATCGTGCACTAGACACCAAAGAGGTAACATCTACTCTCCCCATATGTCCCTTGTGAGGAACTTGCTCCAACAAACTACTGGCCAATAACCAGCGCTCCTCCAGGGGAAGGAGGGGATGTAAGGTCACAGTTCGAATGCAACGCGATGTAATTGTTACATTGAGGTCACTCTCACACTTCCCTCCTTTTTTCGTGATGAGTAAAGGCAAATCTTCAAGGAGTTTACGGATATTTACCAAATGAAGTTATTTCTTCCAACTCTACCAATTGCCCTAATTTCCTCAATCGCCAAATATTTGGGAGGACTTAAGCCTACCATACACTCTTAGTAGAAAATTAAATTTAAAAAGCTATGCTTTGCCAAGATATCAGCTTCGGATCTCTAAGCTCCGAGGTCTAACCCAGCCATCTTTCATACACATCAATAAATTATTTTGGGGTTACTATAGATTTCAGTTATCTCGCGATATCTTCTCTTCCCCTTATTCCAGACTTACAAAATTATAATTGGCATCAACAAATGACAAACTGATTATATAGAATAAATTACTAAGTGCTATGGAAATGTCTTGTTTTGAGCACTTACCCAGAACATAAACGCAGGTACATAATATGAAATATGTAATATTTTCTATGGAGTTGTATGTATAGGTACGCTGTTTGAATGTTGGTAACTATTATATGTAGCAATATTCGATACACGATATAGTTTTCGTTTAAAAAATTACTAATTTCGTGCGAAAACCTGTTTTATTTGACACATGCAATCATTTTTTATTCAAAAACTACACATTATGTGGACCATTAAACAATCACATTCACATTTGTGCAAGCCGAAATATATTCACTGTTGATAAGAATACATTTTAAAACCTGTGTAGTAACTTCTTTCTGTACTGCATGTATCATAAAGCCTCGTTATAAATTAACACAAGTGGCTTGAATCTATCTATGCATTGTATCATGGGACTGTCTGATCTATTACATACATCGATGTGTAACTGAGGGTGGTGTCTGTATGTATGTTGTGCTCATATTATGTGTGTGTATCGATAATTAAGAAAGGAGGAGCTAACTTAAGTCTTGGTGTAAAGGTAGTAAGTAGTTATGTTTCATTGCAGTGAATACCCTATAAAGCACGTAAATTTTATATATGCGAACATTATCTATATAAATGTAATATATATTTGAATGTATATAAACATAACATACACTAATTTAAACTTTTTCAGTTACAGTATTGGTGTATATTATGTATAGCATGCTGCTATCTGAAATTGGAAACACTACCATAGAATCCCATAAAATCACCAAATATGCACAGCACATTTTTTTCTTTCCAATGGCTGAATTCAGTTTTGCCACCTACATGTCGCAGAGCTGCGATCTCTCTCTAGTTCGCAGTGGTTCCATTGCTGCATACTGAAAATTGTTGAACATAATGAGCTAACTCGAGAAAATGGGTCATCTTTTTATACTCCGCAGTTTTTCTCTGACTTGTGGGTCAATATATATATATATATATATATATATATATATATATATATATATATAAGCTATTAATTGATTCGTCATAGATTTTGACATAAAAATTTCAATAAAACTTTAGTAAGATATGGAACAGTTTTTTTTAATTTTCTATTACAATGACTTTAAAGCATTTCAGTCGGTTTTATGGCAGAGAGAGTTTATAAGTTTAGTTCATATGTTCTTAATTATTGCAAACCTTTAATACCATATTTGAATTTATTTATAAAAGTTTTCTAAAGGTGAACAATGAAAATATTTCGAATTATTTTTGCCTTACAATTTCTTTCATTTTCGTAAGAGATATTTGGGATAGTTCTTCAACTATGTATTGCATTTTGAGCACCACTTAGAGGAAATGGAGCTTTTCTTGGTCGGTGTGTATATGGGCGCTGAGGTTTCTGTAGTCAATAAGATCATGGAAGAAAAGTTCGAAGGCGAGGAAGGATGGTTGGGTACTAGTATCAACATGAAAGTAATATCGCCCCAAGCTCGAACTACACAACACAGGCGCACTGGCTCGCCCAAACAGCCAGTGACAGCAAACGCTCTCGATATATGAGGGCACTTCAAGAGCTATATCTGTTTCTGTAAATGTTGGAGTAATATTTGGTTTTGTAACATGATATTGGCGATAACATGATGAAACTGCTAAATTAGTTGAAAATATGTAATTCGCCGCGTAGTGGTAGTACAAATAAGTAAATATTATAAAGTCTGGGCTCGTAGAAATCTCAGAATTTTATTTGCGTAAAAATTATGTTTATTGAAGTCACAAAAGTGCATTTTAAAGTTTTTTAAAAATTGAATTCACAGGAGTGGCATGTTGCGATTTGGGTAATTAAGTCACAGGAGTGGCATATTGCAATTTGGTTATTTAAGTCATGAGAGTGGCATGTTGCAATTAAGTTATTGAAGTCACGTGTGTGGCATGCGGCTCTTTGGTTATTGAAGTCACAGGAGTGGCATGATGCAGTTTGGTTAATGAAGTCATGGGAGTGGCATGTTACCATTTGACTATTGAAGTAACAGGGAGTAGCATGTTGCAGTTTGGTTATTGTAGTTATTAGGAGTGACATGTTTCAATTTGGTTTTTGAAGACACTGAAGTCGAATTTTTCAGTTTGGTTATTGAAGTAACAAGTGTGCTTGTTGCAGTATGGTTATTGAAGTCACAGAAGTGGTGTGGTGCAATTTGATTACTGAAGTCACAGGAGTGGCATGTTGTAGTTTGGTTATTGAAGTCACATGAGTGGCACGTTACAGTTTCGTTATTGAAGTCTTTGGTGACTTCAATATGCTGCAGCTGGTATAGTTTAGTCACAGGCTGGCACGTTGCAATTTTATTGAAGTAATATGAGTGGCATGCTGCAGTTCGGTTATTGAAGTAACAGGAGTGACATATTTCAGTCGGTTTATTGAAATCATGGGAGTGGCATGTTGCAGTTGGTTTGTTGAAGTCACGTGGGTGGCATCTTGCAATTTGGTTATTGAAGTCATGGTAGTGGTATATTGCAGTTTGGTTAATAAAGTTACAGGAGTGGCATATTGCAGTTGGTTTATTGAAGTCACTGGATTGGTATGATGCAGTTTTGTTATTTACTTCAAAGGAGTGGCATGTTGTAGTTGGTTCAGTGAAGTCATGGTAGTGAAATGTAACAGTTTTGTTATTGAAATCATGGGGTGGTATGTTTCAGTCTGTTTATTGAAGTAACAGGTGTGGCATGTTGTAGCTTATTTATTGAAGTAACAAGAGTGACATGGTGAAGTTTGGTTATTGAATTAATTAAGAGTGGCATGTTGCAGTTTGGTTATTGAAGTCACAGGAGTCGCATGTTTCAGTTTGGTTATTGAAGTAACAGGTGATACATGTTGCAGTAATTTATTTAATTCATGTGAGTGGCATGTCGCAGTTGGTTTATTGAAGTCATAGGTGTGGCATGTTGCAGTTTTTTTAATGAGGTAACAGGAGTGGCATGTTGCAGTTTGGTTATTAAAGTCACAGGAGTCGCATATTTAAGTTTGTTTATTGAAGTAACAGTTGATGCATGTTGCAGGTATTTATTGAAGTCAGAGGAGTGGCATTTTGGAGTTTGATTATTGAAGTAACAAGAGTTGCATGTTGCAGTTTTTTATTGAAGTCACAGGAGTCGCAATTTGCAGTTCGGTTATTGAAGTAACAGGAGTGGCATGTTCCAGTTGATTTATAGAAATCATGGGATTAGCAAGTTGCAGTTTGTGTATTGAAGTCACAGGAGTGGCAGGTTGCAGTTTGGTTATTAAAATCATGGGGTGGCATGTTGCAGTCTGTTTACTGAAATCCCAGGAGTGGCATATTGCAGTTTGTTTATTGAAGTAACAGGAGTTGCGAGTGAAAGTGATGCTCACCTAGCAGAGCATGCTGTACAGTAGCTGGAACCTATGTGTCACACAACACGCCGACAAGTGAACGTGATTCTCAGCTAGCAGAGCACGCAGCACAGTATCTGGAGCCAAGTTAGTCAGACTTCAGCACTCCAGACAACTGGCAGGGCAGATGGTAAGCTCCGCGTACCCCCCTCAGCAATTCAATCTAGGCTGCATTTTCTTTAATCGCAATAGTTAACATAACCCAGGAACATTTAAGTACTTGTAGTCAGCCGAGGGGAGGTCCCTCTGCATCCTGAAGTAGCATACCATGACTTCACGCATGAGACACATTTTTTTTAACGTAATTTTAACTTAAGGTATTTGCCTTACTTTCCATAGTCGTGACCACCGGCAGGTCCAGAGTGCTGGGTCCACTTAACCAAGGGTAGGCAACAACATCACTGATGCCGCCACAGTGATATCTGGTGTCTACCAGCTATATAATTCCAAACACCTTTTTCCAAATCCTGTTCACCGCCCTTATAAATCCCAATCATCCCCTTTCCAAGCCACGACAACCATCAATGTGTTTTATTACATTAACTCTCCGGAGTTCATCGGGTACTGTGCCCTCATAGCAGCATCAACTTTAAAGTGTCTTTCAGTGTATGTTTTGCATTTACGAGGCCTACCTCCCTCATGCACAGTAAATTCAGTGTTAATATTGGTGTGCGAATGATGGTCTGCGGGTTTTATTGTCACCTGCCAGTACCCACTGTGCAGGTCCAATGATATCATGACCTTAGCCTTGCCCAAGATATGCAGTGAATCCTTGACACTTATGTAAGGAGGCAGGGTGCTCAGTATGATTTGATTGATCTCTCTGAAATACACACAAAAGCACCACGTCCCATCTTTCATGGGTGCCAAGGTAATCGCGCTGTTGTAGTGGCTGCAGGTGGGTTCAATCACACCCTCATCTAGCATTTCTTCAATTTGATCTTTAATGATGGCACATTGATTTGGCTGGTAACTTTTGGGTTCAGAGTAGATCGGTCGGTGATGTTCGAGTGGAATACAATGCTCAGCTACGATCGTTCGATGGAGTGGGTCTCCTGCTGCAAACACTTTGCATCGTTCGTCCAGTATACATTGCACCATATCCCTGTATTCCAAAGGGACCAAATGATCGAGTTCATCGAGTTGTACTCTGGGCTCATTACCAGTGGGTCTGGATTCGTTGTACACCATTCGCCTTCCCTTCAGGCCGAAATGGATTCTATGGGTGGCTGGCTCAACAATGACCTTTTGTTTGCTGAGCTAGGGGCTACCCAATATGGCATCCTCCTGTAGGTCCGCAGACACGAGGGCTGTGGTGATGGTGTCCACATCTCTGATTCGGACGGTAATCAGTGTCTCTCCCATCGATTCTCCCATGTGCTGCTTCTTTGCGAGGTGTAGTACATGTGTACTCGGTGTAGTCTCGTTCGTGTCCACGAATCCGTCGTGCACTAAATTACAACTGGCTGCTGTATCTATCAATACATTGCATTGTTGCTGATTTAAATGAACTACAACTCTAATCGTCCTATTTTGTGTTTTATTGATTTGCTTAATGCTTGGTATATGACTTTTGATTTCTGCCTGCTCTACTAGTTGAGGAGGCGGTGTACCATGGGGGCCCTTTGTCCTGGGGTAGTGAGTGTCCAGCTCGCCTACCCCAATGGCCCGTTTCCCGTTGGTGGTTGCGGTTGGTTGCGTTTTGGGCACTGACTGTGCCAATTCATTTTGCCTTCTTTCTATTGCAATAAAGGCATGCAAATGGTGGCTCATGTGGGCTTCTTACCATGTCCGAACCTGCTCCTACTACCTTGTTCAATGCCGGTTGCTTCTCTGTCCGCTCCCTCTGCTCTGCATGTTTTCTCCGGCGCGAATGATACCTGTCACACTCACTAGTCGTGGCGTTTTTCTCTCGGCTGGCTTGGTCCAGAAATGCAGCAGAGCGCATGAAGTCCTCTGTGCTACTGTGAATAACGGTGCCATTGCTAGCCATTTTCAGCTCTTATAGTTGACGTAACTAATTCGAGGATCTCACGCTCGCTCATGTGTGGATGAAAGTTTTCATTTGCCCTATCTTACTTGTTGCAAACACAATCAGGGATTCACCTGCTTTTTGCACTTCTAGCACAGCCCTGCTCTGTGCTTTCAATGAGGAGTAGGTATTGGCAAATCGACTTTTAAAGCTGTTAAGAAATTCTACCTACTCAATACCGTAGTGACTGATTGTTTTCCACCAATGACTTGCCTTGCCAGCCAATTGAGTCCCTATTCAGTTTGGCCACTCTTGCTGGCACACCCTGCATCTCTCTAAACGTGTTGTACAATCATTTAGGAATGTCTGCGTGTCCTCACTTGGTAGGTCTGAAAACATTGATAATCATTGAAATCGGGCCGGGGTTGTACCGGCTTCGACGGCTCTTGTGATTGCTGTAAATAATTCTGGATTATTATGATCGGGTTGTTGCGGGTATGTGACGCGTGGGTTGTGACATCTTTTTCTGCGGTAGTTCTGTTCTTCTGGGTAAGGACGTTAAATGTGTCAGTAGGCTTTGGTACACACTTATCCATTCTGAATGTTCCCGCGCACAGTGATAAATGCGCATTGTCCGCAGCGGAATCTCCCGGCGGCTTGATTTGCTATGTCTTGCCTGGTCAGACATTGCCAGTGCGTTTTGTGTCCACGTGTTCCACACCTCGCGGTTTCGTGTGACCCTTGCCTGTAAATTTCCTGTTCACACTGTTCATGCGTTTGTAAATGTTTTGTTTTGACTGCTTTAGAAATTTTATCTGTTCGGAAAAGAATGCGTTCGCACGTTCCGGAGAGAATACGGCCTTGGTGATCTGTGGTGGACTTTTCAGTCTGGCTCAAACATTCCGGATGAGAACTACGTGCATACTGTACACAAATTACAGTTCTGTTTCCCCTTCCTGCTCATGTAAATTTCTTCGCATCTTGCCAATGCGTAATTACATTTACTGTGGAGTAGAAATTGATTAAGTGCGGCTGTTCACATTGACAAACAAATTTGCTTGGAAAACGTTGTTCACTTTGCGTGGGTCGTAATCTACCACAGTCGGCACACAAAATTGCTGGTGTACCAACTGAGGTACAACTTCACATTTTGCCCACTCGGACTCAGTTTGCCATGGTTATTCATTCTTCCGAATTCTCAAGTTCTACGTGGACAGATTACTTCTTCAAATGGATTTGTACCTATTGTGGGTTGTACATAGTCAAATAAAACGATTTCGCTTGGCTTGCACTTGTATGCCAATTCAAATACTTCTGGACAGTATCTCGTACTACCGCATGCTGTGAAGCGCTGGCTTCATGGTCAAATATTGTGTTGATACACGGCTGGCCCTCAGTCATGCCATGCGGGAGGGGAATTATCGTTACTCCAGCGCCTTTCTTTCCTGCGGCGAACACGTGTTCCAGCTGCTCGAGTGACGTTTGTTTTTTTTTTTTTCCCCAGTAGACTGCTTGCTTTTAAAAACTGAAAAATTACATTGAAAAATATGTCGTAATTAGTTGTGGGCTCTTGACTTATGTTTGCTGCACAATAACTCTGAAAAGCTTTGCAAAAATGCTCTTGATAAATGACTGTAAAATTTTTGTTGACTTTTGAAAAGTCCGTGAAAAAACCTTAAAATTTCTAATTATTTTGAACAATGCTCAGAAAAGTTTTAAAAATCGATTTAATTGACCATTTCACTTTAAGTTCGTTACTGTCCAAGGGAAAATACTGAAAAAGTTTATTGTTTATTTTGAAAACATAGAAACTTTATTACTGAAAAATGCTGCAAAATTTTCTGGAAAAGTTCCGGAAATAAACGAATTAAATTTTGATTGATCTTGTATCTTAAATTGCTGACTGGTAATGCATGAAAATACAGTTTTACTTTGCTTGTTGTGATGCCTGTTGCCAAATACTGCTCATGTTGATAAAAGCCATGTGCGTTGTTTACAAAATGCTATCACACTTACATATGCACACCTGCTGTGCTGTTGCCTTATTGCTGTGCAGTGTTGAGTACAGGTACACATTCATATTAAATTTACACTTGCAGTGTCGAGTGGGTGTGTTCGACTTGCATCTGTTTTGGCTTACAGTTGTGCCGTTTGCAATACATGTTGTCACGTATAACCCGTGTATGTTTACAAAAGTTAAAATGTCTGATGACGTTGCAAGCAAATAACCCTGCTTAGTGGATTGTTTTGACAGATGTAGGCCCTCACTAGACATCAGTTGACGTACATTATTTCCCACTCGATTCACTGTACATATGTTGACATAACAAATAACCCTGCTTAGTGGATTGTTTTGACAGATGTAGGCCCTCACTAGACATCAGTTGACGTACATTATTTCCCACTCGATTCACTGTACATATGTTGACATAACAAATAACCCTGCTTAGTGGATTGTTTTGACAGATGTAGGTCCTCACTAGACATCAGTTGACGTACATTATTTCCCACTCGATTCACTGTACATATGTTGACATAACAAATATACAGTCTACAATTTAAACAAATAGTGTGACAAATGAAAACAATAAAGCCCTTCATATTATTGATGTTGATTATAGCGTTGACTGTACTGTCTTAATTGCGTTGTTTAATAGGTGTCTGAAGGTCTCAGGTTACTCACCAATGACTGTAGCTGTTCGTTGTGAAGCACTTAGGTCGCCATTTTACCTTTGTCGTGTAACCTGTAGTCAACTGTGGTGCAATCACTGCTAAAAATGCCTAAAAAAACTCCTATTAATTAATGCGACTAGAGAGCTGCTCGCCACTTTACACTTCCCATAGGAATGTGATTCCCCATCTTTACACTTCCCATGGGAATGTGATTCCCCATCTTTACACTTCCCATGGGAATGTAATTCCCCATCTGTTGACACTACTTGGAGCCACCGCGCACTCCGGATTCGGCCACGGGGCCCGTCGACATCGCGAACATTGGAAATCTGTGGGAATAAGTGGTGCTGCTTATCCCACTGTTCCCTCCAATGGATGTTAGTCTAACGGTCGTGACTTCACGGGACACGCTCGTTTATTTCACATATACATTCATCATGAGAGTTACCTCTTGTGATTAATGTTAAATATTATGACCTGTAGCTATGAGTTACAGGGCGGCTGAACGAGACTGCGACCTAATTTTGATCAGTCGAGTGTTGCTGTGTGGTTAATGCATCTGTTATGGAACAACCTGGCACAAGGGACACGTGGACATCAGGAACACGTCATAGTTATAAAAATACCACTCTTACAGACATGCTCAACAACATTCAACAAATAGAAGTAGGACTATATAAATACAAACTGCAGATACACTGACACACAGAACAGTCAACATCTCATATGCAATCAGAAGTTGACACAGAATACACAAACAAATGAAACAAATCAAAACAATAGTAACACAAACCCAACAAAGGGAGTAGAATCAAGAAAATAATATACAAGAGAGGAATTTCAACTCATACAGAATAACCAGAAGACCACATCCTTCCTGGTTTCAAGTGCCAACATTTCCATTTTATCTCCCTGTAATACCATATCCATACTACTTCTCCCATCGTCCCCTTCATGGACACCATCCTACACCGCAAAATCCAAATTTCATAAACACAACAAAGAACAGGTCCATTTTTTAATGTTCCTGTTAATATTCCCAGACAATTCTGTAACACACAACATAACATTTAGTGTCACACATGTGCTCAAGTGGCAAGTAGACATTGTTAACCAAACCCACAGTGTTACTCAATCAGAACACCACAACACACAAGTACTGAAATAAATATGTTTACAACATATTTACCTTCAGACAAATCAAAACAGAATCAGAACAAAATTCACTATGCAAAAAGTAAAATTTTAGCACAAAACAATAGATATAGGAAAGAAAAACTGTAGCAAAACAAGCAAAGTTCAGTTAGAGCAATCAAACAGACAATGAGAATAAATCTGTAAAACATTACACTAATCAAGAATTACAGAAAAATGACAGCAAGAAAAAGACAGATAAAACATAATTTAAAGGGGAAGGGACAAATAAATTGCAAACATGAACACAAATAAAATATGAACCTCACAAATAGTTTGCAAAAACTTGTGCTTTGTGATTTTACAAGGGTCGCCATTTTCAAATTGTTCCTTGTTTCCCAATAAAAATATTAATTGGAACACCAACGTTTCTGAACGATTCAAAAGTAAAAAAAAACACACACACAGTTAGCAAACCAGACAGCTCCACCTACAGAAATCAAAATGAAACTAATAAATTGTACAGACAACACAAATACCAGAGTGTTAAAACTAAGTTCTCAAAACCTAGCCACACAAAACAAAACAAAGGCGCTAATAACCAAGAATGAAAACTAGTAGAAGTCATGAAAATTTAAGATGACATCCCAACCACCCAGTGATCATTATTCACACGTCAGACACTGCTTTACTAACATTAATTGACTCAGGGTGTTCCAAATCATGTATAACTGCCACCATGAAAGGAAATAATACATTAAAACCAATCGAACAACCTCAGAAAATTGTAGGAGCCACAGTCGAATTAGCTCCCCCACAACATTATATAAGTTTAAAGTTTCAAATTGAAGGTCATACATACATACATACATGACTTTTTGGTTATTGCAAATTTCAAAGTAGGCATTTTAATTGGCTGTGATTTTATTAGGCAACACCGGCTAATGCCAGATTCATATGCTAACATAGGTACAATACGACATAACCACAACAAAATTATTACAGTGCCATTTTTTTATTTAGACACACAAAACAGTATTTTCTTTTTGCATACAATTCAGCAAATGAAGAATTTAGAACCAGAAGAAGGTAAACTACCCTTTCATGATATCAATCCTGCCTTACACCCAGCCAACAAGGAAAATATTAAATATTAGCTAGAAACATACAAAGACAAATTTGCATTAAAATAACTGATTTAACAGAAACACAACAATTTAAAATTAAAATTGATCTAACAACAGCAAAACCTATTTACTGCAAACCATATACAATATCACCCATAAGAAGAGATGCCCTTAAACAACGAATTTAAGATAAGTTAATGCCAAAATCATAGAAAAATCCACTAGCCTTTTCTCAGCACCTTGTTTAGTAGTACCGAAAAGGGACGGAAAAATAAGAATGGGTACAGATTTCAGGCATCTTAATAATTTCATTGCAGACGAAAATTACCTCTTACCAAGAACTGAGAATATTTTACTAATACTACAGAAAAATAAATATACTACTAGTTTAGAAATGTTTTCCAGATTTTACGCAACACCTATCCAACCAGAAGACAGACACAAAGTGGCATTTGCAATAGATCAGATTGGCTTATATCAATATCACAGGCTACCAATGGATTTCAAGAATTGTCCAAAATTTTTCCAAGTACTTGTAGTTATGTTATTAGGCTATGCAGATGACATTTTTGTAATCGACAAATATTTTGAAGAACATATTAGAAATTTGGAAAGACTATTGAAAAGAATGCAAGAATTCGGAGTAAAATTAAACCCAAAAAAATTTACATTTGCACACCAAGAACTTAAAATATTAGGCCATAAACTTACACCCAATGGTTTAATACCAGATTCAGTAAAAATTAAAGTAATTATTGATACACCTCCCCCTGCAAACGTAAAGCAATTAAGGTCATTCTTTGGCCTCACATCCTATTTAAGAAAATGTATAAGTAATTATTCCCAAATAGCACAACTCCTCACTTTATTAACAAAACGGGATACAAAATTTCACTGGGATGTCCAACAACAGTCAGCATTCCTAAAACTTAAACAGCCATTTCATTAGCCCCTATATTAACCCCATGTAAATACGAGAGAAAAACCATTCTGGTCTGTGATGAATCTACTACATAAGTGGTGTTCTACTACAAGAGAACACATCAGACCAAAGATTCACTATCACAATCACTCGCACAGAATGTGCAAAATTGGTCTATGTGTGTGTGTGTGAGAGAGAGAGAGAGAGAGAGAGAGAGAGAGAGAGAGAGAGAGAGAGAGCGCGCGCTTGGAATGTCAAGTGTTTTTGTATTTACTTCCGACAGTACCTGTCCGGGCGACTATTCTTTGTAGAAACAGACCATGCGTCACTTAGATATCTATCATCTATGGCAGAACCATATACTGGCATCCAAAAATTTTCTATGGCCCTCAGTGACTTCCCGTTTGAAAAAAAATTGTTAAAGGAAAACATAATATAATTGTGAATTATTTATCACTTATACCATAGACTCAAGATACAACTTACGTAACTGAAAGACAAATGGAATACACTATACACTACTTCACACGTAGACAAATAGTCATTTTCATTAATGCAGAGAAAACCGAAGAAGTTAAAATCTTCAAGCACATCACTCAAAACTGGGAAACCCATAGAGATGCTTTCAACATGCATGATAAGACTACATTAAATAAATTAAAAAGTAAACTCCTTAGTGAATCACGCTGATTACCTATTGACATAATATTACAAGCAGCATCAGATTATTACCAGATAGAAATCAATTTACTACCAGACACAAAATCACAAGTAACATATTGCAAATGCGATAGGCCTATTACGTGTTTTTAAATGTATAAGCGTACTACAAATATTATAACACACTACATTCCTTAAATTTCCAACACCACAGAATCAATAGAATCAGATAAAGAGCTGTTTTATTTGAATTACAACACATCCCCTCAAACACGTCACCATTCCACGGAGAATATGAGAAAGACACATTCATTGCAAAAATCACAAAACCAGATACGGCACCCACATCTAATAGTCGCCTACCCCGTAGATACGGCATAACAGCAAATGGAGAAATCTACTACAAAATTATTACACCAACACGGGAACGCCATTTAACTGTGGTTCCACCACACTATGTACTGGAAATATTTGTGGCACACCACGACGAAATAGTAGGTGGTAGAAATCTTGGCATTCGGAAAACAATTGCCAAATTAAGCAAGCATACATTTGGAATTCATTTGACAGAGATGTTAAACAGTATATAAAACATGTGAAACATGCCAACGAGAAAAAAAAGGGGAAAAAGTAAACTGTAAGGCGAACTGCAACCCATATTTACCATGTGGTCGATAGATGCTTAAGGCCCCCTCCCCACTACAACAGCCAGAAACTGATACATTTTAGTAATGACGGAATATGCTACACGATACATAATGACCACACCGATAAAATCTATAGATGCTGCAACTTGTGCACAATTAATAAAATCTCTCATATTTCGATTCGGCTGTCCCAAATACTTACTTTCAGACCTATGCACCTCTTTTCGAAATGAAGTCATTTCACAGCTTCTTGCAGAACTAAAATTAAAGAAACTATTTACCACTGCATATAACCCACAAGCCAACGGTCTTACGGAATCAGTAATTAAAGTCCTAGTCAACAGCTTGCTAGGTAGACAGAATCGGATCCTCAAAACCGGGACCAATATCTAGATGATATTCTTTTTAATTATAATTCAGCAATTAACACTTCAATGGGATTCTCCCCATTCTACCTAATACATGGCGTTTATGCAACACAGCCATCATATGTAGTACTTAACAAACCTGACATACGCACAACACAGTGGGTACAGACACTACACAGAATAAGAAAAAAAGCTGAAGAAAACATTAGGACATGACAAATCGCACAAACAAAATATTTTAACTGCCAGTTTAAGCCAAGTATATATAATGTTAATGACTGGGTCTGGTTACGAAACCATCTGCGTCGGAAAGGATTAGCATTCAAATTCACAGGACATTCCGTGTTATTAAAGTCTTGAATAAAAACAATGTTCTCTTGGAAATGAAAAGGCGCTGCAAAAAATACACGGACACAGTAAACATCATGATCTTAAAGATTGCGCACCTAAGGAACAAACCGAAGACTCGTTATACAAAACAAAACATTTCCTACAACCAGTCACAGAATAATATAGTTCCAAATACCACCCCTTCCCAACAACACCAAATGCATCTAAAAGATATACTACAACCCTTATACCAATGAACACACAACTGCCATCGAACACTTCCGCTGCCACAATCATACTGCTCCAGACCTCACACAACACACACAATGTGATTAATCAACATTACATTGAAGGCTTGCTAGCAAACTATAACTGAAATATAATAAAAACACTTACTTGTTATGCTGTTTTCAGGTGGCCACCATGCAAACCTCAGTGTTGCGTTTTCTCCTTCTCCTCATAACCATCTGCCATGCTTATCCTGACAATTCTGCACAATGTCCCGTATTCCGTGTTCATGCCGACATTTATTGGACGGATATTACACAAGCGATTGTGTATAAGGAATAAGTCCCGATAATATATAACATACCTTTGCAGATGTCCAACACTATTTTGATGACACCCTCGTGGGTGTGCCAACTTAATATAACACATATATGTAATAACGTTAAGGACATTTCCCACACCGTTGATAAGCTTCAAAAACGCTTCAACACAGAATAACAAGCCGAAATTGCATCAATATCACTCACTAGTTCGTATGAGACATGTTCACGTGGTGCTGAAACATTTCGACAAACCGACATATTGATAAACTCATTTGAAAATCAGAGCTTCTTGTGAAAATATTTAATAAACTTCAAAATTCAGTCACCACAGACAACCACTCCATTAGAGAGATTATTAGTAATATCCTGAACACAACGTCACATTTTGATGATAGATTGAACTTAATAACGACATTGGTCAACAATATAACACTGCCGCTACAAAAACAAGAACCGTCACTTCACACTGAATGATTGGGATTGACATTACAGCTATAAATATTGCCATTCCCGTTCAGGGGCCCCGAAATACTTAATTTTGACTGAAACATCGCCTATTAAATATAACAAAATTACTCCACACATACTGGCACACGAATCTCACTTTAATGCAGATTAATACCCACTTGAATGCTCAAATCACTCAGTTACCAGATAATTATTACAATGTATTTATATCTATGATAACACTCCCGCAATATTCCTATGCCATCACAACACTTACTTCGCTCCTCATCGGCGTCTGCAACTTTTTATACGTCCGTATAAGCCAGATGCCACAAATATAACGACGAACACACTCTCATAGCAGTACCAATAATGCACAATATTAATAAAACTAACCACTAATGCCGTATTCCCCAAAGCTGGTCCCAAACCCCTTTTCCCGTTATTCTCAATCACGTCACTCAGATGAGGACCGAACCCGGCTGTTCCAACTGCAGAGCGTTTCACAATGCGGCGTAACTGTATAACCACTTACGAGCAGCAGAATAGCTTAACATATAATGCGATCTCTCGCTTGGGGCGGGGTCATGCATGCAAGCCGACGCCGGTAGATCTACGTATCACTTCTGTGTACACGCATGTACACAGCATGACGAGTAAGGCGTACCAACTGCTTCTAAGCACACTTTGCTAATTCCCCTTTAGTAGTAGCAGAATGTATTTCACTATCAAACGATTCTGTAGTACAATATCGAATTCCGTTGTTATGAAAGAGAACTCAAGTTAACAATTTTCAATTTTGATAAATTTCGGTATGAGCACGCCCCTTTACATATATCCTACACCTTATCCCCTTTACGTCAAAAGGGCCTAAGTTCTGCCGGTAGAATCTAGAAAAAACTTAAGAATAATATCACTTTCTTATTAACTTATAGTTTCTAAATTAGTTCCTTTTAATGTATTTTACTTTCATTTCACACATTGGGGCACCAAAATCATTCTCATATATATAATATATGTATATTATATATAATAAAACTATTTACACACAGTTAAAAATTGACCGGTCTACATTAGATGTTACTATATTATTGATCAATACTCAAAAATAAAGTACAAAGGTGAATATTATTGTGTATAAAAGATGAGTTTTATATAATCTTGTGTATTACTACAGATACCAACTGTATGTATGTACAGAAACCCCATAGGCTTGGTATATTACTAATTGTTAGAGTACGGTTCATATCAAATAACGTGAACGTTAAAGTAATAATTTCTACATTATCAGAGATGATATATAAAGGAAATGTAAAATAACAAGGATACCAGTGTCGGGACGGTGAGTGCGGAAGAATAATCACAAACTACGAGTGTTAAACAACTTACAAGATATAATGAAGGTATCGGTACAAAGGACTGTTAAACTAGGAATGATTCCAGATTTCATATTCATAATATGAATAGTAAGTATTCTCTTAAACACTGTAAGTGGCACAGATGATATTTTCCTTGCACTTTAACGACGTTTCCACTACCACTCTCTTTAAATATGACATTATTGTTTACAGTTACAACAAATCACTTTAGATATATAGCACAATGCTATTTTTCTTAAGTAATGATTGTAAACAGATGTTATTAACTCTAAACAACACTAAATATGGTAATAACAATGTATCCAATACCACATTGGGAAACATGGAACGTATAGGTGAATCCATCATTTACGAATGTACACAGCTTAAAATATTGTGCTCATGTAAATAATTGTATCATACAAATCTACCACCAGGATAATAACTTTTACGAGGTAATAGCATTCATAAATTTTCAGATAACGGGTTTGTGTTCTAATATCTGTAAATACTTTAAACTGTTTTAAAGTATAAGATACAGATATGTAGAGTAGATACAATTCCTACCCGTTAGCGACATTTATTAATATATTTCAAGTTAAAAATTTTCATTTTTACCAACAACTGCATGTGTCGTATGAGTTCAAAAGAATAGGTTAAAAGTGATAATTAGTACCACCATTATGTAACTATTTTATTAATTAATGAAGAAATATAATATCGCATAGAAAAATTCAACAGTACAAAATCTAGAACATAATATTCTCACAGTTAGAGCATGCTATCACATATAAATAACTTACTACCTGCTTACTGTAAGTTTTCAAAATTTATAACTCAATGGTTGGTAGCGGCCAATACTCACAACCTCCTCTGCTAAAGCTTACCATCGTCTCGTACCGACACCTACCAGGACATCGTCCGGTTTCCGTGTGTATCACATTCCACAGCCAGCCCCCATGTGTTAGTTCACAGACCCAACTGCACATGAAGTGGTACATAAACACACTTGCCACATCTATGGCACAAATTTTCTACTACACTGAACTACACAACAATTTTGGACCCACTCTTCAAGATACTTACTAGTCTTTACATTTACACCCCCCCTCCCCCCATTTTTTTTTCTTCGTCTGTTTTCTTTTATATTTTCTACAATATATAATGAGATTCTTCGGCATCTCTCCATAGATGGGGACAGCTCTTTTCATCACTCTGGGGGGATGTTATGAGAGCCCTGTCGTGCGCCCTGTTTCAAAAGCTCCTGTTTGCACTGCAAGCAAGTAATGAGGACACATACCAGTTTAAAAAAAAATCGAAAAACAGAATCAGAGTTGTTATCAGTAAACTACCAAAGTAATGCGCCGAGGACAACAGAATATGAGGATCCGGCAAACAAAGTAAACTTTGAAGTAAGCACAACAATACTTCAGTAAACTCCTCCCACAGGGCACGACAAGGACCAATCATAATATTTTTCGTAGGCCAAGTATACTGCCTTGATACACTCCAGCATAAATGATTTTACTCTCTGATTTCTGCTCTTCGCATTGACAGAAAAGGTCGTGCGATTCAAATAGCTGGCTAATAATTTATTATAGCAACCGGGGAATTTTAATTCATATACTTTATAAATTAATCCAGCATGAAAAACTCTGTCAAAAGCCTTTTCGATATCTAAGAAAACTGCGACTACATAATCTTTTCAGTTAAAGGAGGCATGGTTAATATATTCAGTGATTCGTACTAATTGGTGTGTTGTGGAGAGCTTTTATCTGAAGCCAAATTGCTCTTCGGGAAGCAAATTATTGTTACTTATATGAGAATTAATCCATCTTAGGATTATATATTTCGCAACTTTATAAAGTGTATTTAAAAGGCTAATTGGCCCAAAATTTTGATTCGGTTTCTTATCCTTCCCTGGTTTGTGAAAGACAACCACATTGGCAGTTTTCCATTTGTTTTGGAAGTATTCCAGCTTGAGCATATCATTTAGGCATGTAGCTAGGTACTCAAGGGCCAGTTCGGGCATTTTCTTTAATACAATAGCTTGAATTCCGTCTGTTCCTGGAGCTTTTCTGGGTTGCAGGCGGCAAATTGCCAGTTTTATTTCATGCGACTGCGTAAATTCAGGTTTGTCTTCATTCAGTTTTCTTTGCTTTATTTTAATTTCGCAATAAATGTGGGTTGTAAAATTCCTATTACAGGGATCCTGATTTGGCTGAAAAGTATTTTCCAGCACATTTGCAAAGGCTTCTGCCTTTGCTTCAGAGGTAAAAACTAATCCTGTGTTGGTTTTGCAAGGGCGGGATTTTATCAGTTTTATTTAAGAGGCGTTTATTTAAGCCCCATAGATTATTTTCGCGTGACGTCAGCTTAGCTACTTTAGCATCCCAGTCACTGGTCCGCCATAGTGTTACTTCCTCTGAAATGACAGCCTGTATTTCGTTAATTCGCGCCTTAGTTTGCCGATCTCGGCGTCAAGAATTATGGCGTCTTAGGCGGTTTTACTGCGTATATACTGCGGAAAAGTATCGAGTTTATTTGTATGTGTCTTTTCTGGAACACATTCAGCCACGCCTTACTGTATTGTGCTTGTAAGGGCGGTTATAGCTTCGTCATCATCCTGTGTTGTTGCTAGACAATCATTATTTATCTGCGGAAAATTATCTGTTATAAAATTCGTGAAACTCAGCCAATCGGCCTTAGAATAATCTTTAATTTTTCTCGGATCATTAGCTTATCTGGAAATATTGTCAAAATCAATGTGAACTAGGTAATGATCGGAGGAGAGTTCATGTTCGACTCTTAGTTCTAAAATATCAGGATGTTGGTTAATATTTGGTGGGTAGGCTAAGTTGGGGCCATAACTTGATAATTTCTATTCGCTTGGTGCATTTTCTAAGAATATCCCATTTACTGTTCTACTTCTAGAATATCAGTTTGGATGTTTGGCATTTATTTCGCCAAGGGCTAGAAAAGTATTACGTGCTTAATTATATAATAAATCCAGGTCGGCCAGTGTTAGCGACCCCCCTGGGGGGCATAAATTGCTTGTAATTTAGTGCGTTGTTGGCCTAATTTTAATTCAGTGCCAACTGCTTCTAATATAGGAAAGTCTGGCAGATTTTTTTCGTTATGTGCGATGGAAGTATGTACTAAAATAGAAAATCCTCCTCTTTTTCCTCTTATCAAAGGCCTGTCCTTTCGGTATACGGCATAGCCTGGAACAGAAAAGCGATATTTATGTGTGAAATGTGTCTCATTTATTGCCGCGATGTTTACTCTATGTCGAGACATATAGTCTATAAGTTCGTCCCTTTTTGAGCTTAGACTGCGTGCATTCCAGAAGAGAATGGAGTTTATGTGAGTTTCGGGATTGTTTGTGGTTGCTGCATTAAATTGGTATTCCAGCTTGGCCAAAATTCGTGACCAGCTGAATGGAAGAACCGATAGCCGCGGATATTTCTTCCTGCATGGACATAGTTGGAACTGTCCATATCGCGATCATCGCGCACAAGGGCTGCAAGACCTGTGCCAGGTCGGAATACTTGCGGAATTGCTCATCATTATTAAATGCTGTTTTTATAGTAGCCATGATTTCGCGTGGGTGTACTTGTGGGGGGAGGAGACGGTGTTGTCTGTGCTGGCATAGATCCTACCTCCATTGCCTGGGAGTGCGAGTTTTGTTCAATAACAGGCGCGCTCTGATTGGCTGGCTGGGCCGTGACGACGAAAAGGGGGGGGGGGGGGCTGGAGTGCGGCTGCAGACTGCGAGCTCGTGCCTTGCTCGGCAGCTTGTCGTTCAGTATTTTTGCTATCATTTTGTGAAGTTTTCTTTGATTGTAATTTAGGTTTCTGTCCCCACCTCACATTAGGGTAGCGGGGAATGGGTTGATTTGCTAGGGCCGGAAAAGCCATTTTGTCCTGTAGCCACGCATACCTGTTGTACACAGGTACAGGCACTGGCTGTTGTTGCTCCCACGAGGGCATAAACACATTTCCTTTGTGATGATGAGTCGGGAGCTGCTGTGGGCGAGCTTGTTACGACCCGACTGGGGCTTGCGCCGGAGCAGACATTGTTTGCCATACTGCTCGCTGGTTCTGTTTTATCGCCTGCCTGGATTGTTATTGGTGGGCTTGGCGCGTCTCTGGTACAAGACGGCTCCATTTCGTGTTCTTGTAAGTGCCGCAGCCGAGATAGTTTGCGCAGTGGTTCTGTCGGCAACCTACACACTTCACCTGTGATCGGTCGTTCACACTGCCCCAGGCGTTTGTCATATCAGCTCCGTTGCAATACCGACACCTCGGTGCTGCGTTGCATCCAGCTGCCACATGGATAAATCGCTGGCAGCGAGTTGTGGAAGTCTTTGACTTTAATAACAAATCCCGCAAAGCTCGTGAGTGCGAAGTAGGGCGCTATGTTTGTGCCATGAGACAATTCAATTACGAGCTTATTTATCGCTATTCTGTTTCGGTCAGTGATGAATCAGGCGCGTTGCACTGCCATTCCCAGTGGTTGGAATTCTTCGTGGAGAAATTCCACTGGTGTCTCTGCTTGAATGATACACAATACTAGTTTTACCGGGATTTCGTTTGTCTGCCTGAGCAGGCTGTGTTCATAGCCCATGCCTTTGATTACGTTCACTGCTGTGGAAAAATTAGTGAGGGATGACGTGTGCACGCGAGTGCTGTCTGTTCCAGCACAGACAGCACGCCACGACAGTGTCATGCATGCATCCAAGTCTCTTTTCAGTGCTGGGTATTTGTGCGTCTGCCTCAAATACACTGAGAATGGCTTTATTTGTGGTTTGCTGGCATCTTTGGTGCGCCTGTTTCTGCATTCTGGCCCACTGGTGGCGGCTGCGCGCCCTGAAGGGGCTGGGGTTTTCCCTGAAGAAATATTTAATTTGTTTGCACTGCTTGTTCAAGATTTATTCTATTCTGTTGGTCACAATTGGAGGTTACTTAAATATTTCTAAAAAAAAAAAACAGAGCTAACACAAACAGCACAGGTTTATATTTAATTATTGCCGAGAACAGCATTCAGCAAATAAGTGGTGTTAGTCAAGTAGGTTCTAATTAAGTCATTTTAAAACATCATTCTAGAACCTCTCAAGAATATGCCAGCTGTAAACATACTGTAAATGCTACCCGGCAATCACCAATAATTTTTTTTTTTTGTAAATAAGCTATTTTATTAAACATTGAACACAACGTGATTATTAACTACTTCAATGAAGCATGTTTATCACAAAATAATCATTAAAAACTATAATTTTTGTTTTATTAAACTAGGTGATTATTTTTCGTAATGCGTGTCTGCTGTTGGTAATAATCCAGGCACCTACCACCCACCCACCTCCCCTGAAAAAGACTTCAAAATAAGAAAATCGTTACAACGCGTCCTCTCATATCTCCTTACTTGCTCTGTGGCACCAGCCTAAGGCGAACTGCGTAAGTGTAAAATAGAAGTTGGTGTAAAAATTTTAGTTTATAAAACCCGGAGGACTTTTTTTTTGTTGCTAGCAAGCGTCGGAAATCCCGAAATTCCTTTATTTTGTTTGACAAAGGAATTGCTGGGAAGCCAGGTGCGTTGGCCGCTTGCCCACTCCTCCCTCAGCCCTTATCCTTCTCCTGCGATGCAGGTACAGGTGTAGCGGTTGTTCTCTATCCGCCATGAGTCTGCGAGAACACACCAAGTTATGGATGCCGTTCTTCATGATACACACAGCATTATAATAATAATTCGTCCTGATTGTACATAAAATAATATACGTAGGGACGTCACCGTGCCAAATATTTCGCGAACTAAACAAAATGATTTATTAGCGGCGACAATAGTTCAATGTTGACAACTAAATCGTTTTTCGTTAACTGTGAGAAAAAAAGTTGAATTGCCACAAAATAATTTTTAGCTTCCGTGAATAGTACTTTTTTTTTCAGAATAACATTTATTTATTTATTTTCTTGGATCATTGTATATATTATCTACAGAAAACCTAAAAATAATTTTTAAATACGTACAATTTAAAAATAATAAATGATTTCAGAGAGGGAGTGCATATAGGTAGGGAGTGCACAAAACGAAACAATAACTAGTTTCAGAAACCAGAAATTAATGTTAACCGTTTGGTAAAACTTTGTAATGCTGCCTGATTTCTGTTACCATTGCTGGCTCCAACACTAGGTGCTGACGTTCTCATACAGTTGCAAATGAAATACATTTGCAACGGTTTTCAAAAGTGTTCAATAAACTGCGAAGTCGCCTAACTGTCAATATATGTTTTACTCTACTTAATAAACTGTATAATTATTCTCATAGAACGCCGCGACCGCCAAATTTTGTTATGAATATGTATCATTCATAATTTACATTTTAACTCTCACCGACAAAATAACAGACGAAGAACGAATTTAAATGTTATAATTGCTTTAAAGAAGAACACATGCTGGTTATAATGTTCAAATCTAATCTGAGTCATTAAACTGCACCCATTAAAATTTTATTATCAGACTGAAAATCATAACTGGTTTAAAAAAACTGCCACTCCGTATAAGGTAACGTTCTCTGAAACAAATGTGTCTGCCTATGACGCCTTAAAATTAAGACTTAAATATTTTTGCCACCGAAACAAAATAATTTGATTTTCGGGGAAATGAGTTACAAGTTAAATTGTAAAATATTTCAGCCTTCCGATAGCACAGTCGTAAGCCATAATAAACTCTGATATTTCAACGATGGTAGCATCTTTAGGCAGTAGTTAAAATTTATAAACTATATTTTTACTCTATTGAACGTAGAATAGTCTGTCTTGTTTGAAATAGGATCTCTGAGATCGTGCATTGGTGACAGATATTCCACAAACTTGGAAAAGTAATGGCGTTTATTGTACATAATGCCTTTTGTGGCTTATTTTAGAGAAAGGTGTTCAAAAATGAGTGAATGCAGTTTTAATGTAATACAAAGGTAGCCATTATGTTTGTTTTATTTTTACTGCTACAAACATAACAAAATTGGTGTAGTGATGTGTTGTTCAAGGTTTTAATGATCCTGAACAAACAAAATGGCATCCTAAAGCGCTTTCTAACTTTTCACATCATACCTTATTAAAATTGCTTGCAAAGTTCATTGTTTGCCTAAACTTACAAGTTTAATCAAATTAAACCTTAGCTTTATTTGTGAACGTTAAAATAAAAACCATAGTTAAAGACACCCGTTTCATCTATCGTGGTGTTCGTACGCAAATATTCCGAATTTTGGTTGTTGCTGCTGGAATTGATTTCTGTAGACTAAAGGTTAACTAACGCTAACGTATAGCCACACCAGTTCCTCTAAGGTCGTGATCGATACGACTAAGGGAAAGTTCCGAATGCGGTTAACACACTCATCATGCACAGCATGACTCGAAATTTCATCTCCGAAACGGTACCGAGTCAAATTGCCCTTCTGTAAACAATCATGAAACAGCAAATGGGAAGACATAATTTGGTCATAAATGTTTAATTAACCTAACGATGAATTAGCACTAACAAATACGTCTTTAATTATATCGACATCATTAAAATGTTGTGAATAATTGGTTATTTTTCTTTAGTTATGAAGTTATATTTTGCAAGAAGAATTATTTGAACATGATAAGAGGCGAAGAGTTTGAAAATTCCTGGAATTTTTTTCTAATTTTGCTTTAATAGTCCATGTACGTCCATGGCAGTCTGTACACCCAGTTTCATTGCCTGTATAATCGGAATGTAAAACAGTTTTCTTTTTAATTTCTGCACGAAACTTGCCTTCTCGAAATCGTATACCTGATCGTGGATGGATTCATAAGTGGAACCCATTCTCCATTACTACAGGCTGCAGGCGAATCAAGTCACCTACTCTGTACATTTTTTGTGCTTTCTTCGCACACTAAACACAGATCTGTACATGGGCGCTTGTCATTTCCTATACGAGAAGCTCCCAGGTATTGTCAAGCTGTCCTTTAACATAACCCGCACGGGAGCTCCAAAGATTTGGAGAGCCATTGATTATAGAGATTAGATTACTGGACGACAAGTAACTGGTAAATTACTGAGAGATTAAGTCAGGGAGGGATGACCGCAGATCCATCTCATCAAGAACATACATTTCGCCTCTGCGGGCTGTACTGATGAAACACTCTATAATGTTACGGTGCAGGTTGACAGTCAATGACAATTACTAACTACACTAGTCAAACAGGCTTCAAGCATGGCAACTTTCATTCATTAACTAATTTGAGAGCACATGGTTTTCTCATTAAGGGCACTCAGAACTGGGTTGGACGATTTTAATAATGATTAACCCTAGCTTTGGAATTTAGCCGACTTCTTATAAAATGTTTCCCCTAGACACGAAAAGGTTTTTAGTTAAATACATATTTAAAAATATTTTCTTGGTCTGACATCAAATTTTTTAATATCCAGGAATATGGCATTGATCATGCGGCTAAACGAGGAACTTACACACCCGAAATTATCCTTAATATTTCTATATTCCTCTACTAATACAGGTTTATAAAAAATGCTTAAATCGTGGCCATCAACGAGATGCCTTACATTACCAATATTGTTCTTGAACATTTGTACCGGTTGTCTCGTTTCTGTGGAATATTTTCTACATTATACTGAGTTTCCTGTTTTTTTTTTTGGTACTGACTTTTACAGTCTTTTCTTCCTCGATGCAAATATTTGAAAGTGAATTATGTTTGTAAGTTGTTTAAAGTGGAAATGGTAAATGAGATTACGTGATAATATTTTTGTCCAACTAATTATGGCCAATGGAATATGCCTTGAGAGTAAATTTTTAAAATATTAAACCAAGAACTGAATTATATTTACTTAACATATTTTGGTTGAATATGTTACAATTACTGTATATTTTTAATAAAATGCCATTACATACAGCTATACTTCGTACAATGAACACTTTGACTATAAAAATTTGTCGACTGTTTTTCATATAATGTCGTATAGAAATCACAAAATCAGAAGATGTGAAAAAATTTATGTTTTAGACATTATAAGATTTTATCAAGTCAAACTAAATGTAATTTCTTTTTTCAGAATTTTAACCGAATTTCAATTATTTAAAAGCTCTTAAGTAAAAAATTTTATAAAAAATATGTGTGTTTTCACTTTACGACATATGAATTGTAATATTATACAGTTGTGCCTTTGTTAAATGTAAAAAAATTATTTTGTTGTGTTTACTGTTGTGGTTTACTTCTCTAAATTTTTGCAAATAAAAAAGGCAATTTAAAAATGTAAACTAATATATATTGTTCTATATGATAATTAACAGCATTAAAATATCTCGTCAATAAATCAAAATATATTGGGAGTTCAAATTCTATTCTTGATTTCATTTTTGGGTTATCCATGCAGTACGAGACTTTATCACGACCATTAACCACCAAACAAAACAGTGTCATTATCCGCTGGTGTGTCAATGACTGAGCCAATCAGCCGATGAGTGGTAGTGACTTGTGCGTCTGCAAAGTAACTATAGGCTCTTCACGACTGATACACACTTTCCAGAAGCTCTGCTAAATTTCTTATTTTGGTTACTGGTTACGTATCCTTCCGCTACACGAAAACACAAAACACTGCCATGTGACCTACGTTTATATCAGATGTTCAAAGAATTCTGTAACAACTATGGCGTAAAAAAACAGTAGTATTTAATATCTTGTTATTGATGTGTGTTGTGTTATTTCGTTAAAAAAAAACGGCCATAGTTGGAATAAATATAAAAACGAAGGAGCAACCAGTCCAATGAAAAAGAAAGGAAATTCAAACACGCAACTCGTGTCGCTAATTTTTGTGTACGTAGCAGCGACAAACTTAAAATATAGTGGTAAATATGCACACAAATAGACCTACCGTATATTTTATACCGCTCATATTTGATTGCATAGGTACTTAGTTTTTACTCGGTTTATTTAATTCCTTATTTACAATTTTTGGCTGGGCGTATGGATTTGTTGGGATTGTGGCCAATATTCAAATCACAAAAAAATAAGCACATTACTCATTTGTGTTTCAAACACCTAGGGTGAAGTAACGTTGTGATAAACAAACAGACGTATAAGTAACTTCGTAATAAACACAGTTCATGGTTTAAATGTGTAAATATCGCACGTGCAATATTTGCAACCACACACACAGTGTTAATATCCGCGAAGCAGTGACACCCTTTCTCATATAGCGGTTAACGACACATGTAACAGTATATTTATTACTGTCGTGGAAGCACAAATTTATCACAACATCGTAACTTGCCTAGGTAGGTTTAACAATCACAATGTGTACACAGTTGTACTAATTTGAAGGATTTTTCTTAGCAAGCGAAATTAACGATTCGTTGCGCTCTCATCAACAAAACGCCATTGTCTTGTAGCCACTCGCCATATATGCCAACCTTAGATTTGCATCTTCTCCCGCCGTCACACTTAAGTATATTAAAATAAATATTCAAGTATTAAAACTTATTTGCTGTTGTAAATTAAAAATTCAAAAATCATTATATTGCTGGAATAAGTGTGAAATATGCTAACATTTTAAACATGCGTAACTTCCCGAGGGGGGGGGGGGGAGCGTGAGAGAGCGACAAGCCTCGCCCAGTCGACAGTTGCTTCCTCGGTCGATAAAACAAACACCTTGTCACTAGAGCCTACGCACGATATCTTGTGCTGTTATTTTTAACTGTAACAATGAAATAATTAGATCGGTGCTACCTAAATATTTAAATGTTTCTATAGGCAACTTTTAATTTACAAATAGCATACGAAATAACTAGATTATAATAATATTTTAGCTGTGAACTATTTCTTATTGGCAGTTGCCAACACGTCGCTGCTCTCGCTGTTTTTAATTCGCATTTAATACTAAATAAATATTACAAGTAATAGAAGATACTACAATACATTTTTATTAACTCAAGAATACAGAACTTTAAAGTCAATCAAAGTTTTACGTATTTGTGGAATGCAAGTTAATGACAAAACAGGTTGACATGTTATGCCTGGGGTGTTATTTGAAAGGTTCGTTTTCAAAAGTCTCTTCGAGTTGTGAATGGACTATAAAGAATTAGAGGACCACATGGAGGAGTGAGAAACATCTCGATGCTACACTAGGTTATACGCTGAGTGTAGAAAGGCACGGCACGTGTATAAACACTGTCCTTCACCACGCCAAATACATTGTAGGCATGCACGTGTGGTCGTTGGGACTACGGCTACTATAGACCTAGTCCCATCATGCTCCCTCCCTAAACTGCGGCTTGGCACGGACCTGTTTGTAGCTGAGTTTACGCGAAGGCATACAAACATACCATGTTGTCCCTTGAGTAATAGCAAATACTTGAGTGGACACGAAGACCTCTGTTTCTGGAAACAACAGACATCCAGTGTGCACTGGATAATGTCTTTACCTTCTGCATGTGCTGTTCGAAAGCAAATGCATTTATACCACGACTGTCATACTAATATTATATTTTTAACTAAATGTAAATAAAATAAACCAACATGACTTCGAACCTGCAACTTCTTCAGCACAAACATGTGACCTTAACTTCAAAGCCTACAAACAAACATACTGATTACTGTAACGATAAAGTTTGTTCCGAATCTGTTTGTCGACACTCTACAATATTATTCGCAACATCCCGGGTATGGCACGGGTGTCAATTTTTGTACGGTTATAACTTAGTCTGTAAGCCGTCCCCTGATAAACTTTCCAGCATAAACCCGGGGACATTAATAAGCCTTATACAATACAATACAATATTCGCAACATTGCCATACAGTTGTATACGAATAGTGGGAACGTGCGAATGGTAAACTATTGTCCCATACATCCATGCTACTGATCCTACATTTGCTCACGAAACAGTCAAATGCATAGAGACGTCCCCGACCTTGTACAGTAATCACGCTCTACATTCCTATATTTGCCGTCCGCCATGTTGTATTATATCCGTACAATGTATCGGTTAAATGCTTCCATTACGGAGCAGGAAGTTTTCTATGTAAATATTTTAGTGAAACGTAGTCACATGACCGAGTTATAAGAGTTTATCAGGTTCGTTTTCGCAATCGTTTTTGATTTATATTCTTTCGTGCGAATAGTTCTAGAAGAATTTTTCCACTCTGTTATATCACTTATAAATCACCGCTTGAAATTTAAAAAAAGATACACAAATGTTGATAACTGATATTTTTTATTGGTTGTGTGCAATTGTTGGCAATTGTATATTGTGAAAATTATTTGCATTAATTTTTAAGTTAGTACAAATTTCTTTTAGAACTTCAACATTTTCTCGTCGTATCCTTCACTAACAATCTAAGAAAGTCAACTGTGCTGCTGCTTGCTAGCTATGAGGATACAAATCAACTATACGACACCAGCGGATAGTGGTCAGCGCCCAGCGCGACGCTACATCAAACTTTGACAAACTTACAATAAAAATAGCTATATTGGTATTGTGTTTCGCGTAAGCAAAGCGAACACAGTTAGTTTGGAAAACATGGAACCCAAACATTCGACCAAAAGTGCAATCTGTAAATAGTCAAAAGAAATTCGCCGATGATAACACAATATGTAAGTCCAGCTCACTCAGTAGTTTCACCGGAAGGCAAAACATCGCCCCGACAAGACTCCACCTACAGGGCACGGCGGGGAACAATCAAAATATATTACGACAACAAACACACGTGGTGGGGTGAGAAGTATGGACAGAAGTACGAGGACCGGAGAAGACACAAGTGGCTGCTTGAAGGCAGACGGCACACTAGTGAGGCCAGACGGTGGCTTGAAGGCAGACGGCGCGATAGTGAGGCCAGACGGTGGCTTGAAGGTAGACGGCACGATAGTGAGGCCAGGCGGAGGCTTGAAGGCAGACTGCGCGGTAGTGAGGCCAGGCGGTGGCTTGAAGGCAGATGGCACACTAGTAAGGCCAGGCGGTGGCTTGAAGGCAGACGGCGCGATAGTGAGGCCAGGCGGTGGCTTGAAGGCAGACGGCGCGATAGTGAGGCCAGGCGGTGGCTTGAAGGCAGACGGCACGATAGTGAGGCCAGGCTGAAGCTTGAAGGCAGACAGCGCGATAGTGAGGCCAGACGGTGGCTTGAAGGCAGACTGCGCGGTAGTGAGGCCAGGCGGTGGCTTGAAGGCAGACTGCGCGGTAGTGAGGCCAGCTGAAGCTTGAAGGCAGACAGCGCGATAGTGATGGCAGACGTGGCTTGAAGGCAGACGGCGCGATAGTGAGGCCAGGCGGTGGCTTGAAGGCAGACGGCGCGATAGTGAGGCCAGGCGGTGGCTTGAAGGCAGACGGCCGATAGTGAGGCCAGGCTGAGCTTGAAGGCAGCAGCGCGTGTGAGCCAGCGTGGCTTGAAGGCAGACTGCCGTAGTGAGGCCAGGCGGTGGCTTGAAGGCAGACTGCGCGGTAGTGAGGCCAGGCGGTGGCTTGAAGGCAGACGGCGCGATAGTGAGGCCAGCGGTGGCTTGAAGGCAGACTGCGCGGTAGTGAGGCCAGGCTGAAGCTTGAAGGCAGACAGCGCGATAGTGAGGCCAGACGGTGGCTTGAAGGCAGACTGCGCGGTAGATGAGAGGCCAGGCGTGATGGCTTGAAGGCAGACTGCGCGGTAGTGAGGCCAGGCGGGGCTTGAAGGCAGACGGCGCGATAGTGAGGCCAGGGGCTGGTGGCCATTGAAGGTAGCTTGACGACGGCGCGATAGTGAGGCCAGACGGTGGCTTGAAGGCAGACTGCGCGGTAGTGAGGCCAGGCGGTGGCTTGAAGGCAGACTGCGCGGTAGTGAGGCCAGGCGGAGGCTTGAAGGCAGACTGCGCGGTAGTGAGGCCAGGCGGTGGCTTGAAGGCAGATGGCACACTAGTAAGGCCAGGCGGTGGCTTGAAGGCAGACTGCGCGGTAGTGAGGCCAGGCGGTGGCTTGAAGGCAGACGGCGCGATAGTGAGGCCAGGCGGTGGCTTGAAGGCAGACGGCACGATAGTGAGGCCAGGCTGAAGCTTGAAGGCAGACAGCGCGATAGTGAGGCCAGACGGTGGCTTGAAGGCAGACTGCGCGGTAGTGAGGCCAGGCGGTGGCTTGAAGGCAGACTGCGCGGTAGTGAGGCCAGGCGGAGGCTTGAAGGCAGACTGCGCGGTAGTGAGGCCAGGCGGTGGCTTGAAGGTAGACGGCGCGATAGTGAGGCCAGACGGTGGCTTGAAGGCAGACTGCGCGGTAGTGAGGCCAGGCGGTGGCTTGAAGGCAGACTGCGCGGTAGTGAGGCCAGGCGGAGGCTTGAAGGCAGACTGCGCGGTAGTGAGGCCAGGCGGTGGCTTGAAGGCAGATGGCACACTAGTAAGGCCAGGCGGTGGCTTGAAGGCAGACGGCGCGATAGTGAGGCCAGGCGGTGGCTTGAAGGCAGACGGCGCGGTAGTGAGGCCAGACGGTGGCTTGAAGGCAGACGGCGTTGTAGTGAGGCCAGGCGGAGGCTTGAAGGCAGACAGCGCGATAGTGAGGCCAGACGGTGGCTTGAAGGCAGACTGCGCGGTAGTGAGGCCAGGCGGAGGCTTGAAGGCAGACAGCGCGATAGTGAGGCCAGACGGTGGCTTGAAGGCAGACGGCGCGGTAGTGAGGCCAGGCGGTGGCTTGAAGGCAGATGGCACACTAGTAAGGCCAGGCGGTGGCTTGAAGGCAGACGGCGCGATAGTGAGGCCAGGCGGTGGCTTGAAGGCAGACTGCGCGGTAGTGAGGCCAGACTGTGGCTTGAAGGCAGACTGCGCGGTAGTGAGGCCAGGCGGTGGCTTGAAGGCAGACGGCGCGGTAGTGAGGCCAGGCGGTGGCTTGAAGGCAGACTGCGCGGTAGTGAGGCCAGGCGGTGGCTTGAAGGCAGACGGCGCGGTAGTGAGGCCAGACGGTGGCTTGAAGGCAGACGGCGTTGTAGTGAGGCCAGGCGGAGGCTTGAAGGCAGACGGCGCGATAGTGAGGCCAGACGGTGGCTTGAAGGCAGACGGCGCGGTAGTGAGGCCAGACGGTGGCTTGAAGGCAGACAGCGCGATAGTGAGGCCAGACGGTGGCTTGAAGGCAGACGGCGTTGTAGTGAGGCCAGGCGGAGGCTTGAAGGCAGACGGTGCGATAGTGAGACTAGGCAGTGACTTGAAGGCAGACGGCGCGGTAGTGAGGCCAGGCGGAGGCTTGAAGGCAGACAGCGCGATAGTGAGGCCAGACGGTGGCTTGAAGGCAGACGGCGTTGTAGTGAGGCCAGGCGGTGGCTTGAAGGCAGACTGCTCAGTAGTTAGGCCAGACGGTGGCTTGAAGGCAGACGGCGTTGTAGTGAGGCCAGGCGGAGGCTTGAAGGCAGACGGTGCTGTAGTGAGGCCAGGCGTAGGCGGCAGCAGCCTGTCCAGGTGCGAGATCTGGTGTGTCCCTTTCAGCCTATCTATCTCTGAATGACCCTTTCTTACCTTTATCCATTCTCTCCAAGTAGCCAGCTTCCTTGTAATATCAGTTATTTGCACTGGTAGTATTAAGTTAAATGCTCTGGTCAACATTAATTGATTTCTCTACTCTGGATTTTAACTTACTATCAATTATCATTTCATTTTAACCTTCCCATTTTCTTGTTAAGTTTGAGATCATGTCTAACTAATATTTTACTTTCAATTCTCAGTCCACAATTCGAAATACAAATATTTGCTGACTTTACTGTAACCTCACCAGTCAGTGTGTTTCTTAAAATTACGGTAAGCAATAATTTCAAATTTTGATTCAAAATTTCTTTCTTGACTGGAAACTGTTTATATGTGTATAATACAAGGTGACACCCTCTCCCGAAAAATATTTGTAAAATATCACTGCATATCATTACATACACACGGCACCCGTACCTACAGCTTAAGTTGGCAACATATTAATAAAATAGTTCTTAAACACACAGAGATTGTATTACAATTGTAACGTTCAAATCTATTGCCACTGAAGTTACAATACCCGTCAAAAGTTTAAGACCATTAGTAAATATGTTAAAAACTTTCCTGCTTCAAAACTTTTGGTGCTATACAGTAAAATTTTCCTACTTTAAAACTTTTAGTGCTATACAGAATGAGTGGAATTCAAACGTCCAAACTACGGGAGGTGATTTCTTATGAAAAATGAAGTAAAAATTAATCGGATACCGTATACCTAATAGGAATATTAAAGGAGATATGAGCCTGTGAAAACTGGGTTTTGCAAACGTACTGTATTTTGCCGAATGCATTGTACAACACCTACAAAGTCCGCAGCAATATGTGACATACGCTTGCTATGTTGCATAGACACATGCTTAATACTGGCCGTCCTTGGTCTGTGCGCACTGTTCGGCTTGAGGAAGTTATACGCCAGCACATACAAGACAAGATCTCCACTAGTACACGCTCCATAGCGCGTCAAATGGACGTGTCACATTCAACCTGTACTGTGGGTACATCCCCGCCATCTCTACATCTGGCAGAAAGTACGAGACATTCAGCGAAAATACGTTTTTCAAATCCCAATTTTCACAGGCTCATATCTCCTATAATATTCTGGTGAGGTATGCGGTATCCTTGATATTTTCTACTTAATTTTTCGCGCAGTTGGGGCTTTAGTTTCCAAACATTCTGTATAAGTATGACTCGCATGCATGCATCGGTTTGGAAAGAACAATGAAGTGAAGTGTTAGTCCCACAGTATGTTGATCTTCAACAGGGAAGTCTTTGTCTGTTTGTGGTTTCCCACGGGTAATTGGTGGTTAAAGGCACAACACAAGGACTCGGAGCTGTGTGAAGGTTGTCTTTTACGTAGCTTGGTTTACAGGCGGCACTTCAGACTAACCTTGGCTGCACTCATTGCGCACATCCACTTGTACCGTGTTTTGTAAATCTACAACAGTCACCTAATTATAAAATTTCTGAAACTGCATATGAAAATACATTGCAAAATAGAGTATACTTTGTAGGTCTATCACGTGATATTTTTTTATTTGTAATTCCTGCGAATAATATAACGGAGAGAATAGGTGAGTGTTGGTAATTCGTATTAGGAAATAGTTCTTATGCAAAATATTATTACACTGATTGAGCACGAATGCGGTTCGGTATCTCTTTGGTGTGCTTTCTAGGCTTTGTTAAGCTTTCTTTGTATGAGGAGGAATATCCTGTAAGTAGAACATTAGTAGTGCTTTGAAATGTGTCCAGTGACCTTGAATGGTACCTTCGATTTCTCTTCGTAATGTCCGTTCATGTTTTAGAAATAACAGGATCTATTGCCGAAGAAAATACCTTGCCTGTGTTTTCTATTCATAGACAATTGAGAAAAGTGTTCAGCTACAGTTTTCCGTGTGTCACTGACTAAGTGTCTTTGTGAGAAGACGTTGTTGTACTTTACTTAGCCAATCAACTGAACACGTGTGATATGCGGGCAGGCACTTAGGAGCCGTAGCACATGGAGAGTAGAACTTAGCTAAAGTTCTTCAAATACGACCTCCCGACAATCACACATGTGAAAGGAAAAATGTTTTTATTACGGCGACAGGTAAGAAAGCAAGTCGTTACATCCGCTCAGCTCCGCTCATCTCCGCTCAGTTCAGTTCAGATCAGCTCAGCTCCGCTCAGCTCAGCTCCGCTCAACTCAGTTCAGCTCAACTCAGCTCTCTCGAAGACTCGGTCGGCTCTATGCACCAACAGTAAATGTGAAGTGCGTCCAGACATTTATGGACTAAATAAACTGAACACATAGCCTTCTTGTCAGTTGCCTCTGTTTGTAGAATTTTAAAGCATGTCATAGTACATACACATGTGCAGTTTAACATCTGCTGTACATTAATTAACATGGTTAATACAATCAAAAACTAAAGTTATTAATTATATATTTTTTTCCATATTACATTCGATTCCATTGTTACATGAAGCGATAGTCTGTAAAAAAAACATTGAAGGAAAATTAATTAAAAGAAAACCCATTATAGTAAGTCTAAATTTTTATAATGTTGTGCACAAAAATCTCAAAATGAAACAAAGTTAATAAATAAGTTATTATCAAATTCAAAACAATTGTTGACGTTATTATGACGTCATGAATAACATTTCTTGGAAATTTGTTATTTTATTCCCTCGTATTTCAGTGTTAACTTTCGAGAAAAATGTTTAAGTGGAAATAGCTTGAGGCAGAACTTTGCCGCCGTAAAGAATTGAAGTACGCTGCGCTAGTGAAGAAGAAGAAGAAGAAGAAGAAGGAGGAAACGCCGCTGACTGCTGCGTGCAGACACGACACACGTGATGTCAGTATAACCTGCTGACGTATTACTATGGGATGACGCAAAATATGCAGGTTTTCACTTATAAACAAACCTGTAAATATATTTTCTCGCTTAAACGTGCAAATGTAGTATAATTAGTTCGAATGTACTTGGCACTCTACACCTCTCATGATGTAACAATTTAGGCAAGTCCTCGACAAAGATCAGAAGGCCTGTGAGCTGCTGTTGGTGACGTATCAAGTTTTCTCACCCGGGAAAATGTTCCATTTCCAGGATAAAATTTAGCAACATTTAATACTATTTCCTAAGAAAATTGCGTGTGTTAAAACACTAATATATTTATCATCCAAAATGTGTGAATAGGTTAATAAATACATTCGGCTAACCTCTAAATGGTATTCATATCTGGCGAAATAATTAAATTACTTAAAATAAATTACAATCTTTGGTACTGTCATCATGCAAAGGTAGCGAGTCATATATATATATATATATATATATCACGCTTGAGGTAACTCTCCCCCCTCCCCACCTGTCATTTGTTTTCTCTTCCCTTGTGTACTGCCTGAGTGTGGCGAACTGCAACACTATCAGACACGCCCCCTGTACACGTGTACAGGCATGCCATCTGCTACAAACACACACTCCCGCCTGGCCTACTTACACTTCCGTACACATCACCGTGTGTACCACAGCGCACCGACTCACACTACGTAGTTTATAATCAGTTATCTAACAAGAGAATTGTCCGCTCTCGTCTTCCAATTGCTCCAATTCGGTTCCAGGTTGCCTTCAAACTTATTTTCCTCACGCGAGGTACATTGTCATATGATATTCGATCGGCCGTGATTGTCCTCACATCAGTGGCGTAGCGTAGTGGGGGCGGCAAAATTTCACAATAAATAATCAAATAAGCTGTTTTCTTCGTTAGATAGAATCATTGTAGAAATTCGTGAGGGTTTTCAGCAGCTACAGAATTTGGCGGATAAGTTCTAACGCTGGCTATATTACTAGATTAGGACGACACTAAATGTAATCTAGACTACGCATCTGCCGAAATTGACGAGCAGGACATCAAGCTGGAACGACTTCGACTGCGGACTTTCACTGCTGAGACAGGCAACGAAAATAAATTAATTAATGCGGACTCACTTGAATTATTAAAATTTATTGTGAAATACAAGCTGGAAGATACTCTGCCCAATATTATAATAATGCTCCAAATATTCTTCACAATTGCCATAAGCAATGCCAGCTGTGAGAGAAGTTTTTCAAAATTATTTAAGATCAACAATGAGTACTTGAAGGCTAACCAATCTGGCTATCTTGTCTATTGAGCAAGAGGTGTGTGATGCTATAGACATTGATCAACAATGAGAACATGAAGGCTAACCAATCTGGCTATCTTGTCTATTGAGCAAGAGGTGTGTGATGCTATAGACATTGATCAACAATGAGTACTTGAAGGCTAACCAATCTGGCTATCTTGTCTATTGAGAAAGAGGTGTGTGATGCTATAGACATTGATAGTGCAATAAAAGACTTTGCTCTTAAAAAAAAGTAGACGAATTAAGTTTTAGTTAATGACAGAAGTTTTGTTTTTAATTCTAACAAGTATATTATTTTTCAATAAAAATATAAATATTAACAGCATTGTTCTAGTTCTAATTGGAAGTCGAATTGCGTTTTATATTCAATTCGTTAATAACTTAATCTGGTCGATCGTCAAGGTATAATTAAAAGTGTTCTATATCTGTTATATCAATATAAGTGGCATACGGACAAGAATTTTTATAATAAATGTGATTATTATATTCTAAAACATATATATGACTTTTTTATTTGTTTCTTGTGCAATACACAATAATGATGACTGTTCTTGCCGAAAAGTTCTTTAGAATTACTGTATATTATAGTTTTTTAAATTGAAATACCTAAATATGAGGGCGGCACACTCACGCTACGCCATATTGCTATACCAACTTGATAGGCGACTGAAGGTGTACTCTTATCATGACAGAGCTTGTTGTGGTGGGTGAGGGATGGGAGAAGAGGATCTAACCCCTGATTGAAATACCTAAATAAGAGGGCGGCACACTCACGCTACGCCTTATTGCTATACCAACTTGATAGGCGACTGAAGGTGTACTCTTATCACGACAGAGCTTGTTGTGGTGGGCGAGGGATGGGAGAAGAGGATCTAACCCCTGATTGAAATACCTAAATAATAGGGCGGCACACTCACGCTATGCCACATTGCTATACCAACTTGATAGGCGACTGAAGGTGTACTCTTATCACGACAGAGCTTGTTGTGGTGGGCGAGGGATGGAGAAGAGGATATAACCCCTGATTGAAATACCTAAATAAGAGGGCGGCACACTCACGCTACGCTACTGCCCCATATTGCTATACCAACTTGATAGGCGACTGAAGGTGTACTCTTATCACGACAGAGCTTGTTGTGGTGGGCGAGGGATGGGAGAAGAGGATCTAACCCCTGATTGAAATACCTAAATAAGAGGGCGGCACACTCACGCTACGCTACTGCCCCATATTGCTATACCAACTTGATAGGCGACTGAAGGTGTACTCTTATCACGACAGAGCTTGTTGTGGTGGGCGAGGGATGGGAGAAGAGGATCTAACCCCTGATTGAAATACCTAAATAAGAGGGCGGCACACTCACGCTACGCCTTATTGCTATACCAACTTGATAGGCGACAGAAGGTGTACTCTTATCACGACAGAGCTTGTTGTGGTGGGCGAGGGATGGGAGAAGTGGATCTAACCCCTGATTGAAATACCTAAATAAGAGGGCGGCACACTCACGCTATGCCACATTGATATACCAACTTGATAGGCGACTGAAGGTGTACTCTTATCACGACAGAGCTTGTTGTGGTGGGCGAGGGATGGGAGAAGATGATCTAACCCCTGATTGAAATACCTAAATAAGAGGGCGGCACACTCACGCTATGCCACATTGATATACCAACTTGAAGGGGCCACTGAAGGTGTACTCTTATCACGACAGAGCTTGTTGTGGTGGGCGAGGGATGGGAGAAGAGGATCTAACCCCTGATTGAAATACCTAAATAAGAGGGCGGCACACTCACGCTATGCCACATTGCTATACCAACTTGATAGGCGACTGAAGGTGTACTCTTATCACGACAGAGCTTGTTGTGGTGGGCGAGGGATGGGAGAAGATGATCTAACCCCTGATTGAAATACCTAAATAAGAGGGCGGCACACTCACGCTATGCCACATTGCTATACCAACTTGATAGGCGACTGAACGTGTACTCTTATCACGACAGAGCTTGTTGTCGTGGGCGAGGGATGGGAGAAGAGGATCTAACCCCTGATTGAAAATGTTGATTTGCCACTGTTTTTGCACAAACTTTTCAAGTCAAGTTTATTTGAGCTTTGTAGTTACCTGCAGCTTTCTTCTTTCATTCGTGCAGATTTATTTTTTGAGCTAATAATTCAAGTAGTGACACGCATTGCTGAAATTAAAGTAACTGTTGTTTACAAAATGTATCCACATGAGGAAAACAAAATTCATTAACTTACTTTGAACATATATTTACTACACGATTCCATCTAAATTTGTAGGCTACTTTTCTCTTAAGATAGGGTTAAGCAGTCATGCATCTCTCTCCCTCTCTATTTATCTATCTCTCTCTCCCAACAACTTTTTAATCGACAAATATATTTAAATGAAAATTCTCAGTGGTATTAGGCTGGTAATTTTCGTCCCGCTGCTATCCATTACGAAAACTTATTTATTGTATATTTATAAAATTGCGTATCTGCGAACTTTCCAGCGCGCATTTGCGATATCGATTCACAGACTCAGCACCCGCCATGTTGACGTCTACATCACTGATATGTGCGGTACAATAGTCTGCACACGGATAAGTGCAGAGTAAGGTAATTGTGTTGTGCTTACCAACTACAATCGACAAAATGAGTAGTGGGAACGTAGGCTACGAAAACACTTTTTTTAGACCTTGACCTTTGACCCTTCATGCACTTTTGAAAGGCGTAGTTCACGAGAGTGTTTCGGTAAGTAAGGCTCTGGCTATCTACACCTGATCCTGGTACACTACCACCCCCTTCCCCCCTCATAATTCCTTTCCCTATGAGGTACGCTGTGATTAGATAAAAACTTTCTCGATAGGCAGCACTGCTGTAGTCATTGGCCGCCATCTTAGTTGCAGAGTTGGTCGCTAGGTGGCGAGCCAGTTCGATTAATCAGTTATACTTACCTTACTTCGAGTACTCGCATTTTCTGCTAGACGGCGTGCCAGTCGCTCGCCTGACAGAACCACTGTTGTTTAATGTTGGTATCTGTTATTAGTTGTTCTGAGGTCGGCTGGAAGCTAAGACAATTCTCTACATGCTATACGTAATGCTTTCATACAGTATAAAAACTTTGTAACCAGGTGAGTTCGAACTACAAACTCTTAGGTCCCCAAAACAATGCTCTCTCAATCTAAGCCAAGGGATTGTAATCCAATGAAGCTTTTAATTATATATCAAAAAGACACACACATATGAACTCGTACATTCAAAATGGATTTTGTAGTATATGAATAAGCCATATTTTTTAATAGTTATTTATTTAATTAATTATTTTATTTAACACTTAAAATATTCTGACATAAATGCATGAGGCATACCTTTTCGAACTCGTATTTTCAAGAATAATTAATTTATGGGAGCACAAACATCGATATGCTAAAGCATATTCTATGAAATAAAAGTCATGTGATTAAATTAAAATTATTTATTCAACTTTTACAAACAAATATACTGAGTCACGTCTCTAATGATTCGTATTTTTTAGACTGATAAGAATAGGTCGTCAGAAAATATTAATGTGAAATTATGATCTTCGCCATATAGAATTTAGTAAGCCTAGGAGCAATCTTTTTATTTTTAAATTATGTAAACACTCCGGCCATCAAATACAAAACATTACTTACCTTACCACAGATAATTTAAGCCTTAAGCCCTTTCTGGTTAGGTTAAGTATGCATTATATCATATTATAATCATAGTTTGTAATAATTTCCTAACTGCTGAAGCTATAGTGATCATATTCATAACATACCTATTGGACCCGATATTTAAAACGATGGTAAAGTCATTTAGGCCCTAAGTCCTTTCTGACAAGGTTAATTATGATTTATGACCTTTTATAAGCATAGTTTGTCATAATTTTCGAACAATTTAAGCTATAGTCATTAAATTCATAACATACACATAATCCCTGACAACAAACAATACCAGATGGTCAATTACACCTAAAATACTTTTGTAAGCATTGTTAGACATAAACTTACCCAGTGCATACTTACGAAGTGCATAGTTACCAAGTGTATACTAACCAAGTGCATACTTACCAACTGCATAATTACCAACTGTATACTTACTAAGTGCACACTTATAAAATGCACACTTACCATGTACAAACATACCAAGTGCATACTTACTAAATGCATATTTACCAAATACATACCTACCAAGTAATATGTACCCATGTAATATTAATTTATTTCCGATTTTAACTAGATTTTATTTGTGAGTTACATAGGTGCTGGACTTAATGTAATGGTAATTTCGGATTTGGGTTCTATTCTCGCCCAGGACATGTAATATTATTTGATTTCCGGTTTTCAACCATAATTTATTTGGGAGTTGGATATCTGCTAGGGTTAATTAATGCAAAGTTTTTTTTTTTTAATTATCGAGTTCGAGTCTCAGTCAGAACACCTAATATTATTTTATATCCTAATTTAACAATAATTTAGTTTTGATTTTTATTTCTGCTTAGAGCAATTAATGAAACGTGACTTTTGGATCATCGAGTTCGATTCTTGAGCCAAACACTTATTATTATTATTTTGAAGTTAACAAAAATTTATTTTTGATTTGTATTCTGCTTATAAAGACTGTTCACGATAAAGTGGACATTTTTAAAATCAACCATAGAAAAAAGTCACTGCCCCTACCTGCATATATTTTAATAGCCGCACTGAGTAACATGTGCCCAGTAAAGTTGGTAACGATGGATGGGAAGTAGTTCCAAATCTTAACGTCGAATAAAAAATGTTAGATAATCATTTCTGATAACTTGAATTACTTCTTTCACTTTCTGTTATTTTTTTAATGAATTGAAGAGCAAAAATTAGCACATTTGTTATATATTTACTTTTCTAATAGTTTCATGGTTTCACTTGACCGACTCATGAATAACGTTGTGAGGCCTATGAGAAAGTTCATCTTACATAAAGCAGAATAATACACAATGTGCATACAAGTAGATCTTAAGCAGGGCTTTCAAAACTACTCAGTTTACCGTAAACAGCTATTTTTGGATTACCAAGAACGATTCTTAGGCGAATAATTTAATATTAAAAAAAAAAATTGTGGGAAATGCATTTGTACACATTCTCTTATGCTCACTGTCTATCGTATTACCTGATCAGTTTCTACTGCTGAACTGATGTTTTATATGTCGATGTCAAATGTTAAAGTTCGAGAATGCAGGGGAATGCAGTTATATGATGTAATCGGATAATAATGTAATTGTGTAATTAATGTAATCATGGTAATCCTTACTTGCATAAACGTGCAATGAATATTTACTAGTTATGCACATGTATAACTGTATAATTAACAACTAAACAATCACCAAAATAATTTGTCCTCTCAGCAAAACAGACAGACATCAACTGTCATACCTTTTCATTTGATTCAGAATTTGTAATTATTATTATTTATATTATCAGGGGTTGAAAATATAACACTTGCACTGAGCTAGCATCCACTATACACACTTATCAGATATGCAAATTATATCTGGATAGACGTATATCTTCTCCCGAGCATCGACAGCTCAAGTCTAAAGCCTTACTGTAAACATATTGTCCATAGGATATTTTCAAGTGAGACGATTTCCTGCTTTATTCCTGTCAAGTCAATGAACTCTAACAGGAAAAACAATTATGTATGCGACTTCAACATGTACCAGCGCCCACAGACAGAATATTTCCAATGAATTACACTGATAAACAATTTCATAGTGTAATAGCAAAACTCACCAATGCACACACACATACACTTTCACCTAACCCCTACACCCGGCAGGCTTACCAAAGAACTCGGTTAGCTTGCACCATGGCTCGGAGAGCCGACAGAATGCGAACGCAAACGAACATTGATTGGATTGACAAAGAGATCGAGTCCCAGGCAGTGTATTTTAATTTTTTTCCTAACCTTGAACTTTAACATGTTCTAATATTCACCATTTTCTACAATTTAATCCTTTCTACAGTTCAAACAGCCATACAACGCAATATTTTCTATATTCTCATGAACCTTAACATTTTCTTAGAGTTCAATGGTTTCTTGAAGTTTATGGTTTTTTGAAAAGTAAGCTTTTGTTCTGTCATTTAAATTGAATTCAGTGTTAACTAGTTTTTTTTAAATATTATCAGCATTAATTGATTTGAAACTTTTTAATATTTTTAAGTGAGCATATTAAAGTGCTGTAGAGTGGGGCGCTTTGTTAACGTAGTTTATTCAGCCATAGGTTACGAAATGCTCCTGGTAGGAATTCAAATCCCTTCAGTGTAAAATTAATTACATACAGGCTTATTATTTGAGATATCTCACAAAATAGGCATTAATGAGACATGTAAATATTCTAAAGGTGTAGACTTTACTTAATGGGGGAATGTCTTAAGTCATTAACATCAAACACACACACCTATCTACACAACCATGCAAACACACATATATACACACTCACACATACACTATCACACACATGAACACAAACACACACAGTATAACACACACATTCACATACACAAACACACGGTATAACACGCATACAATCCCACACACACAATCACTCAACTAATTTGCACATACCACACCAGGCAATTGCAAAACCCCATACCATCAAACTTTACAAGAAAACTAAATACTTGAAAATTACATATCAACATATCGTACAACTCAAATGAACAAATCATACAAAAACAGACATGATCATATTATGAAACCACTTCAAACTATAATACTATCAACATAACACCCACTTGCAAAACCCCTGGCATCAAACTTTAGAAGCAAAACTAAATGATTAACAACTAAATAAAAATATCATACTACACAAATTATCAGATCTCTATCATCTGTCTTCCAATACGTATTATCGCACGCATTTAATTTAAAGTATAGTGATATATAAAAAAGTTATTAACCTTTCCAAGTTTCCATTTGTCTAATTTACTATATAACATTATTTAAACAAAATTAAGTTCCAAATAAACACTCGTCTCACAAAATTTGTGTTATCCCATACTACATATATCAATCAAAACTTATTTACCTCATAAAAACCCCTTAATCAAAGAATGTTTATTAATATCTGATATATTTAACTGTTAGTTCGATGTTATCTGCATAACATGTATTTACCCAATTAAACCTTGTATCATCTCACAAAAAGCATAAGTGTTGTTTAAATGTAACTATATTTATCTACTTCGAAAATCGTCAAAATTGAAGCTTACGTGCTGATTTAGGCACTACTTCAACCTAAACATAAGCATTTACAGTTATACTAACATTCTTTGTTTCAATTTCCAATTATGTAAATACGCAAATATGATATACTGTTTGTCACGTTTGTTTAAACCCACTAATCTTGAACATTAAATATTAAATAATTCTTTAAAATTAATGTTCTTTTTAATCTATCATTAAGTTAAAGACATGCTAATGTAATACAGTGTAATAACACACAGTTTAATAACAACGCATTACGCATTATGCATTTGCCAACTCAATAGATGTCCTCTCGCCAAGACAACCAGCTCACGAAGTCAGATACACATCAGCTTTATATAATGCAAGTCGATGCATTACATAACATAACCTATCATAACGAAAGACATTTTGAACTAAATAATTACTCGAGAAAAACAGTTTTGTGAATGGCTGACAAGTTCTCGCAAGCTTCTGAAGAACACAATGTTTAATTGTTATATTTACAGGTTAACCTTTTGATTGATAAATCACGTAAACAATGTTTTGAGAAACATTAAAAAATTGTTTCGCTCATGATAGGTTAGGCTTACATCAGGAGAGTTGAGCACTTGCTTCATCAATCATTATGAGTAAAATATGTATTTTCGCTTAACAAAAATGAATATTTAACGAGACTATTTACATATAAGTAGTATATACACAGTGATTCAAGAACCATACAGGATAAGTAGACATTAATTTAATCGCATACCAAGTAAATTAACCAGAATATTGCCCTAACGAATATTCAATTGCAACTGCTGTGTATGTATTGATCCGAAAGCAACTATCCATCGATCGAAGAATCACAACGAGCGAATACCAAGAACGCAATCCTTGCTTCATGTCCAGTCAAGAACACTTATAAGTAGTATGTATATATTGAATAACATATGTTTTATATTATGCACACCTTATATACATGCCATCTTGTAATGTACTACACAACAACCACTTAATATTCCTTTCCAAACCCAAAGCATTCTGTATACAACTCCCATGCAGCCTTCATCGTCTCTCTATCAAACTATTCCAGTTCGTCGTCCAACAAAGGACTAGCTATCCATACCCACTCAGTCTATCATCATCTCTAGAATGGAGAACAACGATCTCTAGGAAAAGATATAGGTGAGTGCCTAATCTAGGAAGGCTTCACACTCACAAACTGTATAACAGATATATTTATGGTATACAAATATTTAAAAAAAATCATAAAAAATATATGTTTTAAAAAATAATTAAAACCAAGGAAATGAGATCTAATCTACTTCCAACATTGCTGCTAGGACATGCATTTCAACAATACATTTGTTACCTACCACCCAAGCAGATCACAAACTCCTAATACAACATCCCATGAGAGAATGTATACAACCCATGCAAATAGCAACTTCACCATTCGCACTAGGTGAGGGAATTGTGGCTGAAGCGAGAGCCAGCGGCGGGTTCCTGGCCCAATTAGCTGGGAAAAGACCTATACATAGTCCCATAAGATTAACCATGGAAAGGGGGGGGGGGAGAATTCCTGGACCACTTAGTGAGTGAGGAGCGGATAATCGATTGTTCGATTAATCGATTATGAACGAGGGCACACATGTCACTTTTGGACCACTACAATTTACATTCATTTAGCCAACTGAAATAAGTACTGATCATTAAAAGACTTACTTCAACCATGGGATTACCACGCGCAACATTAAATCGAATTAATATAGACACAAGATATTAAAAATTACTTTAATCATGTGATAATCACAAGACAAATTCGTTCATCGACTTACACAGAACACGACAGAACAAAACACAAAATTTATATTAATATCATAACGATATTCCTTAACAATATTTCAAACCCCTGAATAAATGCCGTGAAACAAAGTTAATCATTCCAAACAAATTTCGCGCATTCAAAATATGCAAAATTGGTAACAATTTGATAGAACACACAAAATCCTACAATAAACTATTTAAATATGAACACATTAAAAATATATTTTACACTCACCCAGGAACGAAATAACTGTAGAACACCAAATTACTCACTTATCACCCACGAAGTCAGGTGTAATAAATTCACAATTCAATAAATAAAAAAAACTATTTACAATCAAAATTTAAATTACCAGCCCAGACATGCTAAAAATCTCTCCCTAATTCAATGACCTCTCACACTGATCCAAGCAGCCCAAATCTCCAGGTGTCTTTTAAAATTTCCTCCTGACAAAAATCCCCTCCAACACTGACATACGCATACACAAAGTCAAACTCACACATACTTTACGCATAAAAATGATCACCCAAACATCTGTTTTTAAAAACATGTAAGTATAATAATTTCACAAACTTATCTTTCGTTAGCTCATACAACCATCACAATCGTTCGCCTATTGCAAGAACCCGACACACATCTTTGTTATATCACCATATTAATACGCAGTACCGCTGCTTGCTCTTACAAAATCGTACATCGGCGGATCGTCTCGGTCGCTCCGACGCTCGCCTATTGTGAAAGCCTATTGCGAGAACCCGATGCACATCTTTGTTATATCACCATGTTATTATGCAGTACCGCTGCCTGCTCTTACCAAATCGTACATCGGCGGATCGTCTCGGCCGTTCCGACGCTCGCCTAATGCGAAAGCCTATCGCACACATTTCCCATAAATCAATAATAATAATAACATTTCAATGAAATAAAAAGCTAATAATTATCAGAACACACCAGACTTTAATAAACGAATTGCGAAGTGTATTGGGTAGGAAATGTTCAATGTGTTGTGTTAACCAAAGAGACAGGCCGGGTTGAACTATTGACTCCTGTGAGAAAACATTTTCTCACCCGCCTCGTCTCCTCTTCTGCACATGCGACACGGTCAAAGAAATTACCTCAAATTCTAACACTGCACAAGATCACCAATTTCGACGTTTCACCCCAACTGCTGCAACGTGCTGTAGGCAAGGAAAAACTCAGACTTTCATGCCACACCGCAGAGAAAGCAATATTTTATTCTGCCCCCAGTGGTGTGGAGAGAACAATGTCAAGGAGGGGGAGAGTTTCGGAGCCTGTCCTCCGACATCCCATCCCCTTTCCCAGCACAGACATTCGCCTCTGCGTTTCCCTCCCTCCATTCCCACACACCCGACGAAGTTTCGCCGCAGAGTTCTACTGCACATTCCACCACCACCCTTGACCAATTAACTCTGCGATGCGCTGAGCCATACAAATGCTGTCGCCTACCGCACAAGTCTCTTCTCACACCCTTTGCGAGCAGCCATTCATCTAGACTCCAATGTCGAACATCTCACCACACCTCCTCTGAAGCATTTTCGACATATTTTAAAGGAAAAATACTCCAAAATTCTCATGCCTCAGGCTGCTCGAAACTGCACAGATTTACTATTTCACCCCATCTCTTGCAACGCGTTGTCGGTAATAGCTTAACACAATATGCCAGTCCTTACAGATTGCTCAAACAGAACAGAATGCTCTTAAAACTATTAAATGTTTTCATGGATACTCCCCAAACTCCTCCAAGATGCTGTAGGCAAGGACAAATTCAAGCTCCCATGCTGCTAAGAAAGCAATATATTCTTCAACTAACTGCATCGAATGGCGAACGAAGTCTAACCAATCACCAAGCCAATAATCATCCCCGAACTGTCATCCACACAGTCGCCAATGCTAATCGCACTCTCCCTTTCCCACGACTGTACTCTTGTCCCAGCCCTGTCCACCATGACAGAGAAACCATTTCCAAACCAATGTTCCGAAAAAAAATTCTCTCTATCTCATTCCCTCCTGATTATATATCTTTATACCGTGACTCCAATGCATGCGATCTGGAAGAAATGATAATTCCGAAACCTGTGCATACTTTATTGTTAAAAACAAAAAGAAACACAAAAATTAATGTTATAAGTTACATGTTATCATATTATTATTTTTCTTCGAATTACACAGGAAATAAAATGTTTACATGCTATATATATTTACAATCAGTAACCCGAGAAAAAGAAAATTAACAGCGCAAATATTTTCACTCCTTATGAACCCAAAAATATAATTACATCATAAATTAAATGTAATAGAGTACCACCCAAACAATAGGAATAATTGCATAATAAATTGTACATAAAATCCCCATCCAGATGTTTATTAAATAAAATAACACATCAAATATTATTTAAAATAGTTTTGTTTAGTATAAAAACAATTTACAATACATTGTATTTCAATTTTTTAAGATCTTGTTTCTTCACCCACGAGTTGTGTGCTTTTGAGAAACTCTAGATCAAACCAAGGATGTATCTTTTTTCCTATTAATGATTTTATTAAACAAATATTCATTTGGAGAATTGAATTTTTGCAATTCGTGATCATAAAAACCGCCTCCTATGGGCTGATCATCATAGCTTTCGTGATAATACACTCTGGGAAATTAATTTCTAATTGAAATAAATTTAAATATTTCGTATGTCTAATTCACCGTGATTTTTTCTCAAAGATTCCTTTCTGCTTCGAGATACGTATAAATTCAACAATTTTGAACTTTCATTTTCTTTTGTCGACAACACCAACCCAACTATAGGTGCATTTCGATGTGAAATTCTTATATATTCATTGCTTTATCGATTTATTAACTTGTTCCACAACACTGGCTTTAAGCCCCGAATACATTGTGTAGTGATTAATACGATATTCCTCTGTCGGTTTGGAGTGAATTTGATCTTCTCTCTTTCAAAACAATCTTCATTACATTGGTAACCTGTTTCCCAGTTTTGTTTTTCAAAGGTTGCCCCAACCATATTTCGAATAAGTGTCTATTGCGGTAAAAATATGCTTATATCCCTTATTGTATTTCGATAGCAATGTGTTTTCACACAAATCAGCTTGAAAAAGATCATTTAATCCTTAAGTAATTACAGGTCTTCTAGGATATCTTATCCTTGCAAGGGCACAAAGATCTTGAGCAATCTTACTGAACTTAATTGGTAATATAACTATCATCAGTCAATTATTCAATAATAGAAACAATTTTGTTTGTATGTGAATTGTTACCAGCCTCTCTTGAAGCGATGAGAAGTTTTAATCTGTTGACCAATTCATTAGGTTTATTCGAATATATAGGAGAAAACCGGTTGTTAATTTCATCTTTATATATTCCACTTCCAACAATATTGTTAATTAATGTAGTTTCGAATGGTTTTCACCATCACCTAAACAATTATTTGCATTCATGCGACAAACAAAATTCTTATATTTCTCCAAATCGATGTCGGAATAACCATTTGGCACATTTTTAAATAATAATTCAAACAATCCTTCACTGACATCAGTTACATAATCACCTACTTTAATTCTATTTTCAGGCAAAAACCAAATTACCGAATCTCCCAGAAACCACATACTTCCATGTCGATATACACTAAATGTCACATCGCAGGTAGATAAAGTTTGTTTGATAGCTAAATAATTTCATGTTAATTGAGTCAGTTTTTTCTTCTTTATAGATTCGTCCAATTTAATTTTCACTGGTGTTTCATTAAACGTATTTAGCACAGAATGTAATGTATCCATTCAACTTGTAACAGGTTTAAATATTTCTTCATTCAAAACATCTCGTTCCATTTGAGCACGTTGAGCTTGTAAATATTTCGCTTTTACAGCAGATATGACTATGTAATTCTGAAGCAGAGTCAGACATTTTTGTTTTTTACATTACATTCCATCTACTTATATATGAATTAAGTCGTTGATTTTTTAGCCGGTGTATTAGGTTGATTATTTTGTGCTATTTCAATCTTATCGACTTTACTCAAAAGTACGTCTAATTTACTCACAAATCGTTACTAAAATAGTTTATTCAAGATTTCAAATCATCAATTTCCTTTTTCAAGTTCATTTGCATAGCTAAATCAGATGTTCTATTAACTAATTCAACACTTATATATTGTGTTATTTTGTCCATTTGTGTATCAAATTGTTTTGTAATTTTAGTGCTTACAATTTCATTAATTACATTTTTTTAATGTTACAATCATTCGTTTGTTCTACTTACCATATTTTGCAGTATAGTTATCACATTTGCCAATGTTTGTGTTATATAACTAATATTATTAGACACTTCTGTAATAGTTTCAATTATTTTTATTAAATTTTCTTACATATAGATTGATTATGATTTAATTATGTTTAGTGTAATTGTTTTTAAGTCTTCCACGTAATGTTTATTTGCCACATCGCTATCTTTCACAGCCATATCCACAATGTGTAATATATGTCCAATCAAATCACAATTCCAATGCGATTTCTCATTAAACAGGTATTGTAATGATTGTGTTTTATACCACTATGTCCAAACTTTGGAATACTCATTATTCTTTATCAGGAAGAACAAAACTGTCAAAGCCAGACCTATATTTCCCTTTATATGGGAAGACGTGGTATAATTACCAGAAAACTGTACTTGTTTATCCAAAATTAAAAACACATATCTTTATATTTTGTAAACATCGTGTCGCCTAAAACATGACTATTGTAAATATGTTGCAGATTCATGTTGTAAATTTTAAACACAATTAACATATGTGCATTATCGTGTAAATTATGTTTTGGTATACGTGCATAACTTTGTGATAGAAAAGACAATCGACATTTGAATATCGAACAAAATTAATGTATTGCCATATTTCACTCTGAGGTTCACACCAATCATCGTCAAATATAAATACAGAATTGGGTAATGGTTCATTCGGAGTATAATTTCTTCTTTGTTTATAAAAAGGGAAATATCGCATTCCATCAATTAACGACAACATGTATGGTAATCGTTGATATTTCTCTTGTATTGTTTTATATAAACAAAATACATTTTCAAATGTATGTCCATTTGAATGTTCTAACAGCAACATAATAACACAAGTTTTTTTCACATGAAGAAGTACTGCTTATTATACATCATATATTTGGAGATAAAACAATACCATGTTTCTGTTCAACTATGTTTTCTTTTGTATTTACAATTACTGGCACATGAACATTTTTTGTAACTTCAATTTCCACAGTGTTCTGTAAAGTGCTAATGTAAAAACTATAAACGTAGGTCTATATATAGGTTCGCATTCACTTGAAAACTAGTCCCTGTACTAAACATAACAAACAATGACATGGTGTATTGAATACATTGATTAATAAATTAACATTTGGATTGCATTTACCAACATACAATTATTGCAGACCTGGTACTAAGCTTGCATAATGTTTAGCATAGAACGTTCAAGGAATAAGCACTTTGGATAACGCTTGTAAAAACACAATATAGTTTATGATCGAACAAACATTTTGAAAGAAAGGCATATGGCGGATACAATTCTAGCCGATAAAGCAGCAAATATAAGGAAGAATCTGCCTACATCGACTGGTGAAAAGCTAGGTGCCTGGGTCGTTGACAAAGTTATGCAGGCGAAGGTGAAAAAAGGCTTGGACGTAAAATGCAAAACGATACGAAAAACCAAGAAAGGAGGCATATTATCGTTCATATTTCCAGCATTATCAGCTCTTAGAGCTATAGTGGAAGGCATATTATCGTTCATATTTCCAGCATTATCAGCTCTTAGAGCTATAGTGGAAGGCATTTCAGCTCTTGCAAAATCAAGTAAATCAAGTGGTAAAGGAATGTACCTGAAACCATATAAAGTAGGTCAAGGACAAAAAAACTCCAAACGTGGAAAGAAATGTAGAAAGTCCTAAATAGTCTTCCGAAACATGCATTAACAAACAAAGACATTAATGTAATTGTAAAGAAATTGGATATTCTCTATTTACGAGGTGTGTATATGAGAGACGAATTTCCAAAGAAACCAAACCTTAGTGAATGTATGATTGTTAATTTAGATTCGAAACAAAGCGAAGGAACACATTGGGTTTCCTTAATTTAAAATGTAAATAAAAAATTGTATTATGACAGTTTTGGCGATTTACATCCTCCAATTGAAAAACACAATTATTTGAAAAACATGCAATTAAGATAGAAATACAAAATGGAACAATTACCAATAACAGTCAATTGTGGTAATTGATGTTAACATTTCTTGACTATAAAAAGGATATATATGTTTAGTAAAACCATCAATTATGTTGATAGTAAGAGGAAATTCGTTGCAATTGTGATGTGTATATTTCCCAGCTTTGGAGTTAGAAGGACAATATCAAATAAGTGTAATCGAATTCGTTACTCACCAAACTTCAATATTGACAATCATGGATTTGCATTCAAGAAAGGTGAAAAAATGTACAATATTGTGATACTGGTCGAATATTATGAGTTGGATGACTTAGAAATGTTCATTAAAGCGACATTACCTAAAAATGTACTATTCCGATTTTGTGGAAATCCAAATATGTTAACTAGTGTGATGTATAGTAATGTCGATATCGATTTCATGGAAGACAATTCAACTGCAAATATGTTAGGTTATGAGAGGAGACTATAACCAGCTAATCAATTGCACAAATTGTCAAAACAGGTTAATATATTGTTGGTTAAAGTATGTTGTATAAATGTTAATATTGTAGGGCGAATCATATTTGAATGGAAAATCGACAAATACAATACATGAATTCACATATGCAGTAGCTCCAGGTAAAAAATAATTGAAAAACCGAATACATTGATATATATTCCAGTAATAGTTCATCGAGTGGATGAATTAGTTGTTACAATTGTCGAGCAAGACAGTAAATTTATTAATTTTATAATGAAGAAATTACCACATTGATTACATTTTAAAAAAATCTATATAAACACGTGCATTCCGTGTTTATTTAGATCAAAACGGGTATTGTGTATAATAGTCAATACGCTTGTAAAGTAGGTGCTTCATTTAAAAATTATATTTCTAAAAAAATGTATATCCAAGAAAGCAAGTATACGAAGATGTAAATGCAAGCATAAAACAGTCATTTCAAACAATGTACCTGTAAAGTTAACACAGGGCAACAAATTGCTTTAAAGGAATTAGGATATATCGTTAATAGAAATGGAATACAAACTTAATGTGGAAGATAAGTTATGATGATGGAATAACCAAAACGGAAATACATGTACATGAACCATTCCGAGCAGGTTGCCGAACATTTATTGATCACTCTTCTCTGGTTATGCGCATGTTCCTTGGCCATCTCGTTCCCCTCTTTTGCTCCTAGTTCTCGCCCCCTTCCTCCCTTCCATTCCTTACAGAGCCAGACTTGGGCCTCCCTTCCTCGAGCACTTCTCCTCCAGCCAGGGTTGAAGGCACTTCGCTTCTTGCTGGCTTACAAGACACTTCCTTTTAGTGGGTGTTTGTGTTTATCATCGGTCATGTAAGTGTCGTCGCCGATTCTGCCTGAGGCCATTCAACGACCTTCTAGTTGACAGCGACCTCGTCGGTTTGATCGCCAAAAGTCATTCATGGCTGTGAATAGTGATTCATTGCGTATGAGAGAAATGTTGCTTGCAGGCCTCCTTTTTTGTAAAATCAGAAATATTGAGTTGGTGAGTTAGAATTTTCTTGTGGGAGAATAATTTCTGTAAACTCTTGTGAACTTGGTGATTAATGTCGGGCACCCCTTTTGACAGGCTAATTCGTGGCAATGTCTAAAAATAACTTTCTTAAGATTGATTGCTTCATGTTTTGATTTTGCTACTTACCTTCTTAAAGGATTGGTTAATAAGAGCCGGGACTCTGGTGATTTTTGAGCGTTAATGCAGTTATGTTTGAGCCATGAATGTCAGCAATCCTAATGTTATTGAAACTCCCACGAATCTTAATTGCTGGTATGAAGATTTAGGCTTTAAGAATCGCTGCTATGATATGGCTGTTTCAGTCGCCTGCTGTTCTGGAGTTTGTACCTTTGCCCAGTTACTTGTTTTGGAATTCTGCTGGAGTTTCTTTTGCAGTGTGGTTAAGTTTGATATCGCGATGCGGTGCGATCGTGCTTTCCTGTTAATAGCAGTTAATTTTTTGTCATTTCATATGCCAGATTCCTAGCTTCCTCAAAATGTTGAAGGGAGCTTATGTGTGAGATATTTAATTTTTGCCATGGTTTTACCTGTCTGGTGATCGTTTTTGCCTGCAAAGATAACTGATTGGCAGGTGCCTTGTGTCATAGTATTCAGGGCTCACGTCTGAATTGCTAACGAGCTGTGTGTACCTTTAGCACATGTATTAATGCTCAGCTAATTTCGTTGTTTTTTGTAATGCTTAGTGCTATGTAAAATGTGGTATCTTGGTTATGCACCTGATGGGATTTTTTTGTGTAGGCAATTCAGCCTAAGTTTCAATAATTTAGTAAAAAAGTAAACAGCCTGTTATTTTGAAATACTTTCTCGGAGATATGAGTTTTTCAAGTGGATTTTTATTGGTCACTCGTGTGGAATTGTACATGTGTATTTTATGAGAGTTAAATGAAATCTTGGTATAGCCTATTTTCATTACTATTCTAAAGGGTATTAGTTTATGTGGCGATAGAGCCTATTCACAGGTTATTGGATAGTGTACTTAATGTTTATTGAATGAGCATGTATATATAAATATTATTCCAGGCCTTTAATATTTTCTTTTGGTTGTTTTAATTTGTATTTGTGGGCCTTTTATATTGCTACTGTGGATTATTGAGAATGGTCTCAAAACACCTCTTGCAAGGTGTAACTGCTTTAAATCAGCTTTGTAAGGTGTAAACTTAACTAGCGAGTATTGCCATTTGTTGTTGCTTACAAACTTTTTAAGTTGAGTTCAAGAGAATTATGCTTGACTGTTTGTGATACAGGATTGACATACCTGAACCTCGTTATGCAGCCTTAATTTGTGGCTGAAACATTAATGATTGTAGTATCTGATATAAGCTTCACGCATATTATTATCTACTCATGTGTCTGTGAATAAACATTGGCTGTGTGAATTTTTGATGGAACTACTGAAATTGTAAACAAGTGTTTTGCGCAAACAATAAATTACTTCGTTGGAATTTTCTGTCTCTGTGTACACAAATGCTCCCTTGTTCCCATCCTGTACAGCACAAGATCCGTATACGTTTCCATCAGAATTAAGGATTACCATATAGAATCACGATATTTACACATTACCATCGAAATCATGTTTAAAGTATAGAGGAACAATTAAAAGGACAGCCGACGCAACTATTCCAGCAACTACAGGAATAGTGAGAAATGGAATACTTCATTTAATCGATAGAATTACATATCTGTTCACTGGAGTGGAAATAGATTAAACACAAGACGTTAGAATTATTTCTACGATAAAGAACTATCTCTCGGGAACAGTAAACAATCTTTATACAGAGCTAATGGCTGGGTGGAGCAATGCTAATAATTTTACACTACAAATAAACCCAAGCAGAAGATACAAAGTTGTTATACTGTTAAGAATGGTTATGGGTTTTGCTGAATACTATAAACATGTAATATTAAATGCTAAACAATAATTAGTTATTATAATCATTAAAATGCATTTGGAGGCTATATACGATGCGGCTAATAACGAGGAAGGTGTAACATTTGAATTGAACAGTGTCAAATTACTAATGCCATATATTGAAATTAACACTTGCGAACGTGTAAAGTTTTTAAAATATACTGAAAAAGGGAAGAATCTAGATATTGCATTCAGGAGTTGGCTTTGGAGACATTTACAGCTCTGCCGACATCATAGAAAGTAATTTGGAATGTGAAATTAAGTTTTTCATTAGAGAAACCACAGTTTGTCATTATTTGTTTTCAAACAAATCGACAAAACAATATTAAAGCTTATAGATCAGTGTTCAATAATTGTGATACTAAAACTATTTAACTGTATCTAAACAGTCAAGCTTATCCCTATGCCGATTTAAATGCAAACATTGGAAATGGGGGATACTGTATTTCCTACAATGTGTACTTACAGTTTCAGGTAATGTATTATAGCATAAGGAGCTCAATGATCCTAGAACCTCAGCCATTTATCACCACAATCTGCTCCACATACTACAGAATCAATTCAACAGTTGAAATGTTTCTTGTCCCCACTGTATTTCCTCCAAAACATCGCAACATTTATACAGAATTTGGAAGTAAATAGCTTTCCAACTCGTCAGAAAATAGTTTGTCACCTCTCAATTATGAAAAACTAAGCACAGATTTTGCAGGTAGACTGACTAACGCTAGGATATGTAATGACCAAACAGATACTGATACAAACTTTCAAAGATTTTTCTCAAGGTTCAGCTCCCTGCATCATTAACTAAAATGTTAACACCAGCATCGTCGCCAGGTATGAACTTCACTATATATAAGCGTATTGCTTAAATAAATAAAAAAAGATTGCTTGTGTATATGAATAAATATTCTGAGAAGAATGTTCTTTTTTGTTTATGTAAATAAATGCCATGTTTGTTTGAAAAAAATGGAATATATTAAATTGTATTTAAAACTGAAACTTTGTTTCATTTAACAGACTATATAATTTAAAGAAATGAGTGAATCATTGTGTACATATAATGTATTACTTTAACAATTTATGGTCATAAATTTACAAAAGGTTGTGTGAGGAAGATGGAATTTTTTTGTGGGAGTAACTTTTTTTTACATATTTATCTTGAAAAACTCATAACAAAAAAATTACTTGGTTTGTATTCTGTCATCAAAATACGTCATTTTCATTCACTCAGTCTAATGACTGTCATAATATCTTGTTCGACCAAACAATACTGTTTTGCTGTGAAATCACTTTAGGTGAATATAACTTATAACAAAGTTTGTTAGTATTTAACGTAGTAAATACTTGCCTTAACGAAGAATCATCTTCTGTGCGAGAAAGTCTTTCCCATAGCCATGACGAAGTGTGTTTTCTTTTTACGAAACATAGTGCAAATGCGCTCGTAGAAAGTCTCCTGGATAGAGGCAGGTAGGTAGATGATGTGGGTGGTAAGACCAATGATTGACGAACAGTGATCACACAGCGGTGGCGAGGGAGTTGTGTCGAGACGTGAATGAATGGCTTTGAGAGGGAGGGATATTTGCGGTGAAGCAAGGCTGTCGGAACTGCGTGAAATGAGCCATGGGAGACCAGCGGACTCATGGAAGGAGACAAACTGCGAAAGAGGCGAGTCCATGATGAACAGCGGGGTGAGGGAATCATTGCTCAGCTAACCAGCGACATTTTAGCCAAGATCATAAATTTTTTACCGTTTCCCGACACAGGCCGCTCCTCGCTGTGGCGACAAGGTACCCTGAGGAGAGTGCGGGAATGCTTGTGCAGGGCTAACAATGGCAGTCCTGTTCCTATCCTTCCCCTTCATGTAGACTTGGCGTAGCAAAATGGAATGTCTTTCTTGCTATGGATGTAACAATACAAGCCAATATACGGAAATGTGTGTGGAGAGGATGTGTATTTCTGCACAGAGGGTTCTGTGGAAGGGGATGAGTCTTGCTTCCTGAGCATTTACCTGGGAGTTTGAAAATTATATAATATATATAATTTTTATTTATAATATAAAATATATATATTAATATATTAATTATATATAAAATATATTTCTAATGTATATATACAAATTATATATAGAGGTTTAACCTTTACACCCCTCCAGTGTTTGACTTTAGTGTTCGTGGAATGTATAACTTTTTTCTTAAATCTCGCAATTTTACCAAGAATACTTTGCGGGCTTGTATACCCAAGCTCTCGAGGAAGAGCTTCAGGGATATGATTGGTTGAGTCTTGATTCTGTTCCGCTAACTCCATTGGCGTCTCTAGCACCACCGGCGCCTCCAACGCCGCCTCCAGTGAGAGCGATGATGCTGTCTCCAGTGAGAGCGATAACAATGTCCACACTGCTGCATCCAAGGAGGGACTTGGTGCCTCCAGAACCATCTGCTGCGATGACGAACCCAGCACCCCCAGCGCAGCATCCGAGGATGGACTTGCCACTTCCAGTGCCATCTCCTGCTTCAACACATCTGCCTGATTTACCTTCTACATCAAGGTATTCTGAAGTCCTCGATTCAAGAATGCTGAAAATAGATGAACAATATGTCGAGAAGAAGAAGAAATATTGTGAACCATTGGACTTGCGCTGTAGAAACTTACCGCTTCATAAACCGTCGTTATTTTCTGAGTTTGCGGAATACTTAAACTTATTCAATGATGCGCAATCACCACTTTCACCACCCTTCACAGCGTTTTCGCTGATAATCTGTTACAGTCCTGTCACTCCTCCCATTCGAAACCATTCTCCTCCTGGTATACCTTTGCCTGTTTTTTAACCTCCCGTCCTGAAAAGATGGTGTTTATATTTAAATCCAATGTTTAAAAACAATTGAAAGGTTTTTTTCTAAAGAAGACTTACTTATTTTCGTCTTTCTTTATAGAAGAGTTTGAATGTTCGTGAAAGGTTGTGAGGAGAGTGATTAAATCATAATGTGATTGCGATTATTATAATTTTTTTAAATATGTTTTGAAAACAAGTGAGAAGATGTGAGAAGTGATTTTAGTAAATATCAGATTGTTTTATTGTTGTATAAAGTCTTTTGTCCTTACAGTTTGTGAAGTTGTAAATATTTTTGTGAAAAATTCTGATTTTAGATTTAAGAATTTTAAAAAATTAATTAATTAAATTTTAATGTTTAAAGGGAATAGTGTTACTTGTTAATTAGAAGTTTGATTTCCTTTTGTCACATTTTTCTAAATATTTTTTCCAGTTTGAGTAATTTGTGGGTGAGCTGCAATGTTTTTAACTAACAAATATGGAAATGGAAGTATGAAAATGAATGAACTCTGAAAGGAAAGGAATGAAGAGGAGTTTGAAAGTTTAGCTGAACTTGAAAAAACACACACACAATGGTGGAACAGGGTAAGGGAAAAATGTTCAGGACAACTCCAGGTAAATGGACTCCTGCCCCGCAGAGCAAGTTTAAAGAGTGAATAGCTGGTCACAAACAAAAATATTAATTTTAAAAAGTTTCCAAGGAAATACAAACTTATGATTTTTACTTTAACATATAAAAGAAATTAATTACTACAGCAGATGATTCCTGTGAAGAGATATTATTCTTCTTCAAATATATGCTGAAATGGATGGTATACACAAACTCTGTATATATATAACGAAATGCTGTAACATACTTTTTACACCTAATTAAAAACAAATATTTTTAAAATGCAACTGTTTCTAAACAAAACTTTGAGAGAAGACTCTGAAACAGTTTTTACAGTGTAAACTAACGTCAATGTTATAACATGAAATGGGAGAATCTTGAGAAATCCTATGAAAAATATGTTGATTATCCGGTAAGGGGGCAAACTGCAACACCGAACACTCTGACTGTTGGAAAAGTAAGTTTACACATTTACTATATAACAAAGTCATCTAATAATTTTGTATTACCTTTATAGATTTGTTAATGGTGATTTGCATAATACTTAGTAAACATATATATGTTTTACAAATTAAATCCATTTTGATGTATTTGTCGTGGCCTGTAGTAATATTCGTTACTATACTTGTCGGAGCGAAATTTTTAGAATGCGGGTTTTACAAATACTAGTATTAATTATGAAATTTGGTTTGAGACATTTGTGATTCCATATAGTTTTTAGTAAGGAAGACAATTTTTCTTAGATTATGTACACTTTATTTTTTTTTTTAAGTATATGTTAACAATATTTTTAATGCAATGTTATAAGAACGTCAGTTAAGTTCGTAGCTTTTTAAATATCAACTTGTGGGTTACACTTCATTAAATATGTTATCGGAATGTTGAGAACTGTTTTTCAATTCCAGAAAATGATTTTGGTCTGAATTGTGTTATTAACATTGAATGTTTTGGAGAATAAATTCCCTTTGCATTTAACTTGGGCTGTGTCATTTGTAAGTTACTCGCCGAGGCAGGTTTCTCTCGACAGGCGAGGTGCAAACTCGACCTACCGTCTCCCTTCAGCTGTCTTGAGGCGTGAAATATTGGAGCGGCTCCTTTGACAGTGTCAGGAGACTGTGGAGGGTTGACTCACATGGAGTAGGGAGATAGTTTAGTTACAAGCGAATAGGCGAGCAGATGAGTTGCCTGGGTAACACAAGGCATTTAACATTACCTACCTAATAATTCGTTTATTAAAGTCTGGCATGTTCTGATAATTATTAGGTTTTATTTAATTGAAATGTTATGTTTTCATTATTATTAATTTACGGGAAATGCATACGATAGGCTTTACTATTAGACAAGCATCGGAGCGACAGAGACGATCCACTGGTGTATGCTTTTGTAAGAGTAGCGGTACTGCGTATTAAGTGTGATATAACCAAGTTGTGCTTCAGGTTCTCGCAATAGGCTTACGCATTAGACAAACGATTGTGACGGTCGTATGAGCCAATGAAAGACGCGTTTGTGAAATGATTATACTTATGTGTTTTTAAAACCAGATGTTTGGGTGATCATTTTGATGCGTGTTTTCAGAGCTGATGTGGGTAAAGTATGTGTGAGCACACATCGATGCTGCCCCCTCCAATATCACACCTAACCCATTCCACATTAATGAAAATCAAATAAATTTAATATCCAACACTAAAAAGAAAATTTAACTAAACATTCTTAATTAATTTGATTAAATACGCTAATTAATTTCGTTAATTAATCAGCAATTCATCGAATATTCGATATATCTATATTTGATATATCGATTAATCGAACAATTATTATCCACTTCACCCACATGTCATTCTACAAGTGGGCCAGGAACCCACCGCTGTCTCTACCAGATCCCTCGGGATGCAAGAGAGGCAATATGGAATGACAGATTATGAAAAAACAATGGAATGACAGAGTATAGAAATGACATACTGGCTACCAAAATGTAGGTCCAAGATGTCAATGTATTGGCTACAAATATGGTGGCGTACATGCTGCCAACATGGCGGATCCAAGATGGCGGTTGCATGACCGGGATGACAGGCGGAAGCCGAGAACCCAAGATGGCGGCCAAGCCCCCTTAAGTCTCTGCGCCTCTCCCTTATCTCTGAATGTGCCCGAACATACTAAACCTAGCTACTTATGTCTATTAGCGAATGTCCATACTGTTTTTCGTTCCGCCTCTCCATGACGTATTGAATCCGGATTGATAGGTGTTAAACTTTCAGCTCAAAGACTTGTAAGTTGGCCAAATGCTAACGCGATGTGCTTAACGCCTAGCGGCATTGCGTCTTGTGGGGTTGGTTTTAGCCGCCCCCATTAGTAAGCGTGCGTTCAAGACACATAGTAAAGTTTTATGGTAATGCTTAGTCCATTGTAGACATTACAATAACCGAATACAGATAACTAGTTAGAAAAGTGACACTGCCTTGTAGTGCATTATTTCGACGCTGGTAATTATAAGTACCTAGTGTTTTTATTGCCTACATGCAAACATTGGCCAAAGCACATCAATATGATGAAAAGCTAAGAATTCTGGTATTAAGTACCTTGTAAACGGAATCTATACGAAGGAACACGAACATTAACGAATGTATGGAACCCATCTTCATCACGGTTGCCGTTCTTTGGGTGACATTTATTGTGTATTTCTATTCGTCCAATCGAAAACTGTTATAAATTATTTAGGGGCTGACGTAGAATCATTTTAATAATTAGTCATTGAAGACTGTCAAAGCCTTATTTTTCAATCTCTTTCTTATTTTTCACGTCGTTTTCACAAACAATATGAGAATGGTTGTTCGCAAACCATCAAGTAGAACAGGGCAGCAACGTGGCGAAGATCGTTCCAAGTTACAACTCTGATTGTATAATTTACTACACATTACAAGTGCGAATATTTTTCTAACTGAACTGAGCAACGGTATTTTGGTTGTTCTTAAGTGTAGAGTATTTAAGCACAAATATATGTCCAGGTTACTTTTAATGTTGACAAAGCGACTGTGGCCTGACAAACTTAGCCCATTAGGCGCCCTGCAGAAGCCACTGGCCTCTGTTTATATGTTTTATGCTAAGCCTTAGTTTTTGTATTCTTACTTGAATTTTTTGTTATGTGGAAGACTTTTGATGAATTAAATAAGATAATTTCTTTTTAAAAAGTTCGAGTGTCTTAGAGCAATATTGTTAGTATACTTCGATTTCAAGGCCACGCTGTGAGCCTCTTCAGCAAGATCAGAGCAGTATCTACAGCATCTTAGAGCTTGAATTTCGTGGTACTACAATAGTGTATTTTTTAACTTCACGACAATACAATAGTGTATTCTTAAGAACTGCATCATATGAAGTATCATCTGGTATCCATATATGTAAAACTGGTACATGTAAAGAGAATATTAATTAAATCCCAGAAAGCAGCCTTACTAGCAATATCCAAGGCATATAGAACGACGCCTACCGAGTCCCTGCGAGAAATTGCAGGTGCAATTCCACTGGGTATCTTAGCAGAAGAAAGAGGCCCAAGAAGGTAACATGTGGTGACAATGAACACATTTGACAAGAAAGAAGAAGTGAGAAGTGTGTCTAGAAATCTGGCAGCAGGATAGACGGAACAGGTCGAAGAAGAAAAGTGTCGCATACGACAAAGATATTGTCACCATTGGATTACATCTATTACCTCAATCAGATAACAACGGGACACGGAAACGCCAAAGCCAAGTTCATGCATTTCATTTAGTGGATTCTCCTCTTTGCCCAGTTGTATAATGGAAGTTACTGTCTAGAATGTGACTGTGGAATGCCCACAATTGTGGGCATTATAAAAGAGTTACGTATAAAACAGCGAATAGAAGAGAAAAATGTAATCTCATATTATTGGGAGCGGATCCACTTGCCGAACTTGACAAGTAAAACCGCCATACCTGCTGCAAACATTGTAGTGAGAGTAGGAAACTGATGAGTGGGCGGGTAACTCTTATATACTTCAACTAAGACATACGACGACTCGGCAGTGAACAAGGAATTGATGAAATGGAGAAATAAAGACTAATTCTAGGTAACAGCGAAACGAACTAGGTATTACGCAGACAATAGCAATGATACGAAACACGAACTAGACAAGATTCATGACTACTGTTCGGAGGTCCGCTGGATGTCAATACAGAGGGATTGAATCAAAAGTGGAATATCAGTTGATTAGTCAAGTAGTTAGTACATATATATAATAACATAGATATAAAGTAGAATAGATTCCGGGAAGTGTGGGGAGCTGGGAGAATTGTAGGTTAACCGCTTCACACAACTACTCGAGACTACCTGGATGTTAACTGAAAAGAATAAATAAAAGGTGTGAAAAAATTACGTGGTTTCCAAAAGCAAATCAAAAGTCAAAAGAAAGAAAGAAAGATGAATTAACAGTATAAGTAAAATATACTTATACCCACGCATTACTCAGAAAGGACACATATTTATTCATGGGTGATAATAAAGCGTGCAATACCTCTGGTCAAGTAAAAACCCTATCTTCTTCCTTTGTTTGTGTAATTTAGATAGTATTTTGGAGTAGGCATGCATAGAGTACTATCTTTATTTTATTTTATTATGTTATTTGAATTTTATAAGTGGGATGACGTGTGTACAGTAGAGTGTGCGTGCCGACTGCGCCATGTGTGAGGGGTGGTAGGGGAGGAACCCCCCCCCCCTTTGTCGTACGCCGGAGGAAGCCGGAGAGGGGGAGGCGGCCGTCTCCCGCTTCACCGCCCGTCTGCTTCAGTCGGCCGCCGCGGGGGTGGCGATATGCATGTCCGTGTCTCTTATGTGGCTGTCTGTCCGTCGTGTGGTGCGGTCATCTCAGTGTTAACATCGGCGTGCAGTCCGTCGAACGACTGTATAGAGGGATATGGCTGGTGTGACAACACGACAGTAGATAAGCAAGAACCCAGCCCTGACCTTGGCGCTAGAGGCGGCCAACTTGGGAACTCGAGGAGCGTCGTCTCCAATATGAAAGAGCTACCGGCTGTGGTTAACGTGCTCGCCCCCCGACCTAACACTGCACTTCGCCGCCGTCGTCTACTTGTCTTGACCAGTGCGTGACGACACTGCTCAGCCGCCAGCCGTCCTGCTAAGTTCTCACTTCGCCTCATATACTCTGCCTCTCTTCACAATGCGGCTTATCAAGTGCCACTGGTATGTACCTTAGATAAGATCTGATAAGATTGAAGATCCACCGCTCTGGCCTCACTCGCCTACGCAATGTACATGAGGCTCGGCGACACTCTTTCCTCTTGTGCAAGCTTAGTCTGATACCTCACAACTACAACTACATTCTTAAACAACAATGCATATATTTTAAAAGACTAAGATGTTTTGCTAGAGTGCAACATAAATTTGACTAACAATTTTGGAAGTGTTTGTATCACGTTTTAATGACAGATGAGCATGTTGTACAGTCAGACGAGCATGTTGTACAGTCAGACGAGCATGTTGTACAGTCAGACGTAGGGAAGCAACTATATATTCATTACCTCACCGATTACAGAATTTTACTTACGTATAATTTTTATATTTACCCATGTTTAAATAAAAGCGAATCAAACTTATTTTAAAAATTGTTGTTATTGTTGTGAAATCCGGATAATGTTTTGAAACATTTATAATGTTGGTCGAAAACAATTCAATACGGTATTAATAGCTCACTGTTGCTGGCCGTTCCGCAGGCAGGCCCTCATTCTACATCTGATTTTATCCTCCCTCATATCCACAACCCATATGTAACATGGCATTTCGATCGTCCTATTGTGACTGTACACGCGTCACTCCAGTGAAAAATTGCAACTGCTGGCTTACTAGTATGTTCATCACCAATCTAAACCGTATAGAAAAACTTGCATTTGCTATAATTGTGGAAATTACACTCCCAATACAACAGTAGGACTTGATAACTATTTTACTTTATTCTTGAGCAGCTTGCAAGCTAGTGTTAACGATAGTATAGGACGCATTAACGAACAATGATTTTTTTCAACGCTTGATTTCATTAGTAGGTACTTTTTGACCGTCCACAGCATTACCAAGGAAATATCACCGTGTCCTTTTACTTAGGCCTTTTAGAATTGGTACTTATAGACCGTGTTCGAATTGAAAAATTCGTTATTTTTTAATTTGTCATTTCGTAACTTTCAATTCGGACGTTGTCGACAGTTACTTATGGCCACGCAGTTTTGCAATAATAGTGGCAGTTATTTTCATCTAAGTTTAATTCTTACAATGGACGTGATATTTCTACAATGATTACTGGAATGCTGCTAATATATCGATAAATAAGAACATAACTATTTACACAATAACGACTGGAAAATGTTATTGTGAAATATATAAACAAAGCACAACAATTATTTGCTTTTTAAAACATGTCTAGAGTATTTTGTGAACACTGATTTGTTTTATAAGTTTTTACGCATTCGCGTATCTATTTTGAAGAAAAAAAGCAACATGGCGCTTATTTCGTCATTTTGTATTTTTTCTAGCATCCTCGAGATACGAAATACCAAATTAGTCACCATTTTTGTATACAAAATCGGGTCACGCGATCATTTTGTCAACAAAATCTGCCATTTCGGACACGGCCTGAGTTTACTAAAAAGGTCACGTGACAAGTCCACTAAAATGATGATGTATTTTGGTATTGTAGTACTTAGTTTTTAGGATGTATAACGAAACTTACCACTAAAATCGTAAATTAGCAAGTCGCATCCATTTGCGAACAAATGACTCTCGACGGCGTCCTAATTGAACGCTACATAATATTTAAATGCTAATATACTAAGTGGTCAGTTTGAACACTTCTTAATCCGTCTGGGACGTAGCCACCATGAAAGGTACCTAGAGCAGTGTCCGAAATGGCAAACTTGGGCAATTAGGATTTAGGAATTTAGGGTGAATCATTTCGAACGGCTTGTAGCAGCGCTACATATGACAAAGTTGGAAACTACAGTCTTGTGTTGTGGAATTTCGACGTTATTTTGTTTTTCACCTACTCAATAAATAACTTACTCCCAAGAATTTTTCACGCCTTGTGAATAGCTGATCATATTTCTTTCCAGTCGATATCAAACTTCTTCTTATTTCTTCGCTCCTTGCAATTAACATTCTATTTCAAATAACAACCGATGGTCTTAATTTTTTTTTAGCATTTTTAATACAACATACGAACTTTTATTTTAAAATGACTTCATGTAGATCCCTGATTTTCTATTTTCCACGTACATCTATTGTGCAGCGTTTCAAGAATAGTAAACACGTAAAAAAACAACAACAGACTATTTTACGGACCTGTTTGGGGATTTGGTGTGCTACTTCACCTCAGTAAATTTCAACGCTAAATCTCCAAATATTAAGGGCCTAAACTTGGTCACGTGGTCGATTTAGTAACCTAAATAATGGTCTCGTTACCGTTTCGAACACAGCTTAGGTAGGGCTATACTCTGACTTCCTAACGGTCTCAGGTCCTAATGGTAGAGCACTAACGTTGTGGTTCCTAACTGTACATAGAATAGGAACTCAACAGAAGACAAATATACGATCGAAAAACGAACGTTTCCCAACTGTACAGGCAGAGCGCGTTCAAAGTAATACCTACACACTCTACAACATTTTTTGACAGAATGTACATTTTAAATTTTCATACAATCATTTAAGAGCTCTTTTTATCAAAATGAAATTCTACCTTAGTTTGGGATTCTTCATATGGCCACACTTGACGAGAAAACATTCGTCAAGCTAGGCCATCATAACAATTATGGTTGTAGTCTGTGTAATACTAACTTATAAATGTTTTGATGTTTATAGCTATTTTATGTAATTAATGATAAGTACATCCATTTGTTGTAAAAATGATAAGATTTGTGGCTGAAGAAGATGTACACAAAATCAATTAGGCTTGTAAAAATATTTCCAATTTTTTATATCAATATTTTTGTCATAAACTGTAGTAATAATTGCTATATCTATTGTTCTGCTCTATGTAGCAATATGTACTTTCTAAATAACCCATTATTTGAGTAACCTTCAATTTTGCTTAAAAATATTGACAATCAATGTTTTCGCATTAAAAAATATTGGCCAGTGTTTGAAAGTTTTTATTATTATAATTGCATATTGAACATAGATAATGGCTCTCCGACAATTGACGCATATAGTGTACGTATTACTATTTCAACTCTATCTGCGTGTTTTACACTCGGGGTGCAGTGAAAGCGACTCATGCCCGAGTCTCCACGCGGCAGTTCCGCCGGCTAAGGCCTCGCCATTTGTACAGCGGTCGCACCACTATGGCGGACTGACTGCTTGGGGTTCTCTCATGGTGCTCCCTTATTCCCACCATTGCTATATTTACACCGGCTGTCAGGCCGTATCTCGAAATGGTCACCTATAAGCTGTTCACGGTAAAGTCAGCACTTTTCAGACCCTAGCTAGTTTCTACTTACAAACATTTTTTTCAACTAATGCCACCGTTTTGAATAGATATTGCAATGTAAAGACCAACCACATCATGTATATTCCACCGCGCTCGCAAGCTAACGTCTATCGCTAAATTGAAATAGATTTATTGACTTTTATTTCGAATTAGAGGACTTTCGAAAGTGCTCACCTTACAGTTAATATCACATTTAGCGTACAAGAATGAAGTATTTGATAGTTTTGTAGTGACTTTTTAGCATTTAACGAAAATTGCTTAATACTAATTTACCAAATCCTAGATTTGTTTTATTCTAATGCAGCGAATAAAACTATGGAGATGGCTTCATGTTATACACATAAGTTTACTTATTCAATTTTTATGAATTGAACATAATTTAGCAACTTTATGCAAGAAAACAACTGAATGCAAAAATTCAAATTTCCAACGACACGTTATGGACTGTGATATTTGAATAAGGACGTAAACAAAAAGATACTGTACAAATGCGTATTTTCATATAGGCCTAGATTCATTCGTGATAAAAGTTTCGTGAAAATGCCATGCCAAATAGTGTGTGATGTGCAATGTAGAGTTGCTAACTAACTACAACGTTGCTCGACAGATAGCACAAACATGGTAAACAAGGAACTCTCCACAGAGTTCAAGTCCAACCGCACAAAATATCTCATTATTACTTAGTTATTACATTGTAATTATAACACGGCCACCGTAAGCCTGGAGAGCATTCCATTATGTGTGTGTCTATATATATATATATATATATATATATATATATATATATATATATATATATATATATATATATGCACGGGGAAGTTTGTATCTTTTATTTTAATTATCCACGCAAAACCTTTTATGCTTGTGTTTACTAAAAAAATTGTAGAGAACCTCATACCAAGTCGACCGTGGTAGAAGAGCGAGAGCGCACTCTTCTGTAGTATACTAAGTTGTGTCCACTTAAATATTTCGTATTTTAATATGTGTTCGTGCTATCTGTATTCTGTAGTAATTTTGTTTGCGTGTATGTTTAGATGTGTATATTTACGTAAATATGGTTAAGTGTACGTATGTAGTGTATTGACAAGATTAGTGTCATGTATGCTCCACTGAACCATCAGCCATCATCTGCGATGCGAATGAGCTCCCTTTCATTCTGACAACGTTAACTAATTTTAAATTTAGTTTTGCAAACGCCAAGCTTGGAGGTAGGAGTAGCGTGGCTTCCCGTACAAGTATGGTCTGTGTCAGGTTGTTTCATGTCACAGTTTGGAATATACTTCCTGTCCACATTGTATCCTCTTTACGCGCTAAATCTGAATCACTGATCATTTCACTGTTTCAGTCATTCAACACTACCTGACAGATTCAACAGTCACCGCAGTGAATTTAACTAATGAATCTGTGAAAAAATGCCAGATTTCTTTCACTTATTGATTGAGTGCCATTTTCCGCTGTTTTTTAGTGGTTCGTTTTTTGACTGATGGACCAGTTAAACAGTGTGTAAAAATGGCCGTTAAACAACATATATCAAGTGAAACAACAACAAATTAACTAATACAACCAATACAAAATACTTAATAAATAAAGAGGGTCTCCTCTTTAAGAACGACATATTACGGGGTAATATGAACATTCCGCCTTTCACACCGTTTTTACGTCTTTCATTTCGTTTTGATGTAATCATCACAGCGGTGTTTGAAGTTTTAAACTGCACAGGCCTATAATGTGGCGAAGAGAGTGCACTCATATACTACTTGTTTTAACAATCCTAACGATACCAATTAAACCAAAAACGAAAAGTAAGGGCATACAATTTATAAATATGGTTATCTCACGTAATTATTTGACTAAATTCAATAAATATAATATTTAATTCGCCACTGCATTGGACCGTCACTTATTCTGTTGGTGAAATTGTTTCATGTCACTAGAGAAAATTTTTCACCAGTGAAACAATTAGTGATTTTCCACTAATCTATTTTGGAGCCATTTTCACTGATTCGAGTAGGCGTAGTTGAATTTCACTACGAATCAGTGGTTTATCACTGATTCAAGGTTAGAGTGTGTATCGATGGCCGGCCACAGAAATTGGTTTTATTTGGTTTTATACTCACCAAAGAAATAATCGAACATGAATGTATTTATTTTTGCAGAAATTGACCAGAGGTCCAAGTTGGTTGGGAATGTAGGATTGTTGTGAATTACGGAGTAAATTTATTGATCTCAAGAAGCAAACTATTTGCCCAAATACCTTTTAAAAAGTTATTGCTATTCTTTACGTTTCATGTCCCGATGTCACCCCTGTTTGCATGAAATTTCTTTGCAAACTTGAACACGACAACTATGTTACGTAATCAGCGCTTAGGAACGAGTCATTGGTCCGTGGCATTGTGAATATTTACAAGTGGCGGTAAGATACGCTCTAGTTAAAAAGTAGTCCTAAAGAATGTTTCCCAGAGTGTTAACAGAGACTATCTTCCAATTGGCGCTTTTTGTAAACGAAATTTTTGTGTCTCCTGATTTTGACGACAAAATCGATGACGTTGAAAAGTTGAAACTAAGAGCAAAATGAACGGGTAATTTTTTGATAACGAGCAACCGTTTGGTTTGAGCGGCGCCTTGTATGATCGTGTGTGTTTAGTCTAAGCAGCGTCTTGTATGATCTAGTGTTTAGTCTAAGCAGCGTCTTGTATGATCTAGTGTTTAGTCTGAGCAGCGCCTTGTATGATCGTGTGTTTGGTCTGAGCAGCGACTTGTATGATCGTGTGTTTGGTCTGAGCAGCGCCTTGTATGATCGTGTGTTTGGTCTGAGCGGCGCCTTGTATGATCGTGTGTGTTTAGTCTAAGCAGCGTCTTGTATGATCGTGTGTTTGGTCTGAGCAGCGCCTTGTATGATCGTGCGTTTGGTCTTAGCAGCGCCTTTTATGATTGTGTGTTTGGTCTGAGCGGCGCCTTGTATGATCGTGTGTGTTTAGTCTAAGCAGCGCCTTGTATGATCGTGTGTTTGGTCTGAGCAGCGCCTTGTATGATCGTGTGTTTGGTCTGAGCAGCGCCTTGTATGATCGTGTGTTTAGTCTGAGCAGCGCCTTGTATGATCGTGTGTTTGGTCTGAGCAGCGCCTTGTATGATCGTGTGTTTGGTCTGAGCAGCGCCTTGTATGATCGTGTGTTTGGTCTGAGCAGCGCCTTGTATGATCGTGTGTTTGGTCTGAGCAGCGCCTTGTATGATCGTGTGTTTAGTCTGAGCAGCGCCTTGTATGATCGTGTGTTTGGTCTGAGCAACGCCTTGTATGGTCGTGTGTTTGGTCTGAGCAGCGCCTTGTATGATCGTGTGTTTGGTCTGAGCAGCGCCTTGTATGATCGTGTGTTTGGTCTGAGCAGCGCCTTGTATGATCGTGTGCGAGGCACTGTACCAGCTACATAGCTGTGAGGGCAGTAAATAATGAATCGTAAGTTCTACAGATAATAAGAGAGAACATATGTTATTAATACACACTAAGTTTCCTACCAATCAGATAAGTGTCTCGCCCACTTCTTCTCTGTGTAATGTTCTACTCTCTGACATAGTTACTCACACCGCTACGATATCCGCTCTCGTTCATCGTGTTCGTTGAAAAACGAGTACATGCGGTTACGAGCAGGGTTTGAATACATATATGTCATTAGGGGCTAGCAAGTTTCTTGTCCGTGTCCTATGATCCTTGCATGACATCTATGCTAACATTCAGTGAAATGTTATTCCAAACACCGCACTGAGAGTCTGTGCTGTTTGGGAACGAATGTCGTTATAATCGCGATGTTGCATTCCAGATAGGAACTACGCTGTTACCAAATTTCCGTAATGAGGCAAGAAATTGGAACTACTGTACTTATAAAATACACTCTGGCTGTGTTTCCTATCGCTTTGTTGTTGTTTCGCCGATAAGCGATAGTCTACCGAGTTTATAGGATGTGTGGTTCGCCATTAAAACACGACGTAGTTTGAATATTCATACCGTGTAGGCCTACACATTTCCTTCAAATATCATAAATTAACATAAACTATTACCAAAAGACGATGTTTCAATATTTTAATAATACAACAAACCGCATTTTCAACCCAGCCACCCCCCCCCCCCCCCCTGCAACGCGTGTGTGTGCGCACACACACTCACTCACGATACTTAAGAGGAGGCCTTTCCACTGACTCGTGTTCGGAGAACACGTCACTGCTGACGTCACTGTTCAAGTGCGCGAGCTGTGTGTCGAGCTTGTACGAGGGGATCAGTCTAGAGGCTATCCTACAGGTAGCTGAGCATATACATGAAAGATGCTGGTGGAGAAACTCCTGTTCGGAGTGGAAACAGTGTCCTGTGCAGTGTAGGTTGCTTCCAAGAAGGGCCGGGCCTTTCCCCCAACGGGACTGTGGACAATGGTACGCTATGTCATCTGCATGCTATTGCTGTAGACTTCTCACGCCGCTTTCTACCTCCCATCATTTTCTATAAAATATGGCAAAACTATTTTTTTCCTCCTATTTCTGTTGTTTCCCGAACAAACGAATTTGGCGAGGATAATCCTGAATATAGTATACTACAAATAACTAACACCTTAAAGTCACTCATTTTCTACAGTAACTACAAAAAATGTCGTAGTAGTTAACTTAAACGTTCTTTAAGCCCTTTCACATGATCAGAGTTCACTCCAAATCTTCGTCAAAATTATTGAATTATATTTATTTAATCTCGTATGACGTTACTTGGACGTCATAATAATAGCCATCTTGTCTTTCAAGCCATTGAATAACTTGAATTCCTCCAATGTTTTTTGTTTAATAACGTGTTCTAAGTTATGTTTTCCTAAATCGAAATTTTCAACTAACACTCCGAATCATTTAAACACTATACATATAAAGTGCTCTGCCATAATAGGACAGTATTTAATGAGCATTTAAGCAACAAAAGTACATGCATATATTTATTTCATACAAAGTAAATAAATCATGTTACAAAAAAGTTTGTATCGATTTTGACAAGTTATATTCGTGTATTGTATGGTTTTTATAGGCCGTTCACGATAAAGTGAGCACTTTTGAAAGTCCTGCTAAAATACTACTTTCTTGCCCATTATGTATCCTTCCACCACATGTAAACAAACATTGCCATGTGACTGCCATATGTTAATAAACTCAGTGTTTACATTCTAGGTCTGCTAAATGTAATACGTATATTATATATAAAACATGCAACATATATGATGTATATAACACGTGATATTAATAATTTATATATATGTACATATATCATGTAAAATATACAATATATATAAAATACGTAACGTATATCATTGTTTGGGTCATCTCACATATCCGATAGACAAAAATTTTACCCAACAAACAATTGAAAAATGAACGCCCTAGCGATGAAGCCATGGAAACTGTGAAAAAGCTAACATTAAACTTTGGTGGTGAACAAGGACCAACACGACACGTTAAAAAAGGACACACATTAGTTAAGCTGAAAAATAATTTGGAAGGGCAGCCAAATCCAGATTTTGAAGTAGACTAGCACTACTGCACACCCAAGGTACAATACCACTTGTACACAAATTACCAAACATTTTTAAACTGTACAGCAAACTTAACGTTTCCCATGACTCACCGTTTTCTAAGCCCCCCATCGCTCTGTAGCGTGACAAGTAAAACGTCAGCTCTAAAACATGGTAGCTGTGTTTGGCCTCAGCTGACTGGAGTTAGGTGCAACCAAGTCATCAGGAAAAAACATACATCCTGCAGGCATAAGGTGGCGGCGTAACGTAGCAGATGTCGAAGCATATAAAGTAGACAGAGCGAGGCCGTGCAAGGACTTAATAAAAAATGACAAATCAAAAAATAATGACGCACGAATGGGAAAAGGAAGGCAGGAAGTCAAGGAAAGGCAAGGAATCTGAGCCAAGCAAAGAGTACAACACTGCGCAGAAGTAGATGGTGCTAATAAACGTAACGTGACGGCGCAAACGTGGCAGTAATATATAAAATATGTAATATATAAAAAAGAAAAATATATAAAATATGTGCATGTATATGTACATTTTAAGGATAGTTTTATATGCACCTTTATAAATGGAGATAAATATATTTCAACATAGGCCTATAACGAATATATATATAATAAAAATAATTTACACTAAAAATAAAAACATATCAACAAATTAAATTGTGTATTTGTACATATAGTTTTTTTTGACACCGTTACTCTTTGTTCGTACCCTTCCGAGACCCTCCAAAAAAGAACTGAACATTTATACTGTGAATTGAAGTGGTAAAAGAAGTGTATACCAGGCTTGCAACTGGCACCACCTTCATATGTACAGAATAATTAAAAAAAATAATGTATATCATTTATAGCTAAGTGAAATGCAGATCCGGTGATGGCCGCATTTCCGGTGTCTCTTGTGGCCCAAATGGGTGCAACATTTCCTTTTTGTCAAACCCACGCAGACCTCAGAAAACCAATTTTACAGGTAAAGTGCATGGACTCTCATCATTGTTGTGGTTCCTTCATTGCAATGACTGCAGCAAAACTGAAAACTTAAATGAGAAAAGTATTGAAAGAAAGTTACTACACTTACAAAAATGGTTCATGCGTGTACACACAAAGCTAAAATAAATGTCTTGTTATTAATGTAAAACTAATACATATCCACAAATGACATCAAAATGATAATGTAAAGGACAAATTACAAAAGTGATACTTACAGGCAAGTTACTGTGCACAGTGATAAGCACTTGGTTTAACTTTTCTTATTACTACAGCTGTGCGTTAATAAACAGCCAATCAGAAGCCCCGACACTTATACTATGTTATCAATTGAAAAACATTTACAAATTACGAAAGTGTGTATTTTGACTTCATTCCTCTGGAAGATATTTATATTTTTTTATTTATGGATAATCACAACCACAGAAGTTTTGTAACGTTTTTAGGTAATGTGTAAAGTAAAAATTGAAATATAAATAATTTACCTCTGATCAATTGAAGATATTTATTTTTGGAAAAACCCGCTACCAACTCTATGTACAGACCTTAATTTCTTCGGTACAAATGTAGCAACATAAACTAACTAATATTATTATCGTTATATCAATTGTAGCCAGGCCACTGTGCTTTTGTGTTTTGTATATGCTTATCGCTATAAGTGTGGATGTGTTTGGTATGTCAATTTTAGGCCGGCCCTTATTGAAAGCTACCTCATACAGCTTCTTTAGAAATACTTAATTTAACACATACACTGCGTAATGTAATCTAACCTGTACAAAACATGCACTCACACGTAAAGAGGAGCTCTGGGAGTCTGGGGTGTTGACTATGACGTGTAATTTACAGTTACATTCAATTTCAATAACTACAATATTTTTGCGGCCCAAGTGGCAGATATTACAAACAATTAAGCCTACTCAATAACGCATACTATCTTTGTTGATATTTCTCAAAAGGTAGCAAGTTGTCTTGTCGAACATAAATTTCGAAACTTAAACATGGAATTGTTCTATAGGCCTAACTGTTGACAGTTATTTGTAAATACTTTATAATTCTTATTACTGCAAGCATTACCAAATAAAACCATCAGGCCTACACTTGCATCACGAAAGAATTTTGACAACAAGCACAGTTATAGGTCTATAGTTAACAAAGCCAACTTCAAGATTTTATAGTTTATATGTTGGAACACTTTGCGACGTTTATGTTACGTTAACAATAGTAAAACTTAACACTGTAACTTGGGAAGAATAACTACATGAACACGAGTTTGAGGTAAGGCGTACATTACAAAATAACACAGCGATTTCAAAACATATCAAATTAATGTATAATTATTGACGGGCACATTTGCACTTGTTATCAAGGCAGATTTAAGAAAGGTTACATGGCTGGGCGTATAAGTACAGATATATTTGAGGTTAGTCCTACATTACAAAACTACACAGTGATATAAAAACGTGTGAAATTAACGTATAATTATTGACTGCCAAATTTGCACTTCTTATAATGACAGATTTTAAAGAAAGGTTAAACAGATGGGTGTAGGTAGATAGGTACAGATAACTTTTAATATCATTTGTCAAACTTAGGATATAATATTTACTTCGCAAACTCAAATGAATATATTAATGTTGCGTGTCTATCATTCATTTACTTTATAATTGTTATTTAACTTTCCGTTTATAAATTCGTTTCTAACTGTCGATATAAAATTGTTCTTTTTCACTTTTTTTACTGGGGTTAAGCGGCGAAAACACGCCGTAAATACACATTTACATTTCCCTCCGGACAGTTGCAGTTGAAATTTTCATCAATTCTGCAACTCGTTCGATCACCTTGCACGGCTTCATCTCTCCTCGACGAATTAAAGAATAAATACTTTCGGCGAGATTTATAATGCCCTCCTGACGCTGAATATTTGTACGTAGTTTGCTGGAACTCATAACTTTGCACAAAATCACTACAACACAATTAAACACTATACGACCTATAATAAAACAATGCTGAGTGCAGATAAGCTGAAAAATAAATGAGAAATATTAAAACACAACAACTTCCAGTTTCCAAATTTGTAGTTTGCCTCACAAGCAAAGCCAAGCAACAAGCATGAAGGAACCACAATAACGGGCCGTTGCACCGATTACGTGAAACAATATAATTATGAGTTACAGTAAATACATTATCTTTACGTCAATAATTACTTAAAATTGTATAAAATATACTTCAAACAGCTTAAGTAGCCATAAATTATACATTATGCTTGCAATACTGCGTTATTTCGTGGAACTACTTTTCACACGTCATTGCCAACATAACTGGGTGTGTTTGTCCCCAGCCTGTGTGGTGACACACGTGGTTATACATACGCAGTTGCGGGCGGTTTTTTTTTCAAAGGTTGATTTCTAGAATGCTCACTTTAACGTGAACGACCTTTAGTGGTTTGAAAAAAAAATGATCATATACGTATGCATTGTTTAACTGAAATATTTTTGAAAAAAAAAGTGTAAGTATAAACTTTAATATTTATTGAATACAACTGCATGTGCCAAAAGTTTTTCAAAACTCTGAAGTATTCTGTTCTATTCAATCCAATAAATTGAACTGCTTGAGTGTTCAATAATTTTAATCCAACTGACTGAATTTAATAAAACACTTGACAGTGTTAAATTGCCTTTCGAGTGTTATTAACACAAATGATTCGTGATTTTTTTTTTAAATTTTATTATATACAAACAGCTGTGGAAAAATACAGATTCCTAGGCTTTCCTGCAGTATATCTATTGTTACATACTAACTTGAAAGTGTATTGTCAAATTGGGGATATTTGACAGAACTGAGTTGTAACGAAACAATGGCAAAACACTCGTTCATCATGCATGTGCATGTAAAATGTTTTAGGAATATTCATTTATCGATTATTTGTAGTTTATTACATATAATATTTGAGTACCTATACACCTAAAAAAATTTTTTTCGCTATTGTTACGAATACTGCGGAAAAGTTGGTTTTGCCACATTGAATTGAAATTTGAAAGCACTAAAAATGTAAATCACTATACCTAGATTTAACCTGCAAAAGTTTTCAAAAAAAGGTTTCCATCACATCACTACAGCTCCGGTACACTGTCTGTTTTATGGCAAGCTAGAAGCTAAATCGTCTACACTTTTACAAACTTTCTGTAGTTGAAGACAGGAGAAAATATATTTCAATCCATTTTCTCACTGACGTGATGTGTTTACGAATCAAGGAATAAACGATAACGACGCACAATCCTCTTGCATTCCCTTGTAATTGTTCCTGGTAGAAAACAGAAGAACTATGTTCATTGTCCTAGAAAAAATAATTAATATTAACTGTTATATAGTAACATGTATAGAGTGAAATTATTTTGCAGCTATTTTATTGTTGTCAATTGTGTATTTATTGAGAAAATACAGTATAGAGTCTAATTTTTGGAACAGTGGCGCGTAATCATTTTGTTTGAAAATACAGGCATATGGCAATGTTTATCCTTATATGCTACGAAAGTACTCATATTTACTGAGAGGGAAAATAAAAAGGTTTCCAAAATTGCTTTTTGTGATGAGCTTAAATATTCTCGGACCTCAGACCCCGGATTTGCACGATCTGTAGTCGCTGTGAAGTAGCAAATTGTCAAATTATTTAGTTCGCAGCAAGTTTTTTTCCAAAAATATTGATTATGTTGCGACCATTTGCATTTCTAACAGTTACAAAGTCGGTGGTTTGTTAATGTTGTGATTTGTAGTTATGCATAAAATGGCTTCTTTTACAGCAGGTCATTTAAGTGGGCGTGAGCGTATATAAATACCCTACTGTACAGTTACTACGTACAGAAACTTTTCTGAATGTAGATACAGTGCATTACGTTTTCGCAGATTTCCAGTTGTTATTTTTTGCTCTTGAGGTTGGTTTCCAACTAATAAAACAACATAAGCTCTTGTAATACCTGTAGATACTTCCACCTGCCGATACATGTCACCGACTGACAAGGATACACCAGTGCCGAGCTCGGACCCACTCACTGTTGAAATACCATCTTTGCATCAGTCAGGTAGAAATGCACCTCCATCACGACCATGAGCGGGCCTTCGCGCACACGCTGGTCGCACGTAGATTGTCATGCGCGTGGCCATGATGAGGACAATATCGTCTCGGGGACCCCACGAGCACGTGACGTCACCTTGCTCGCGCGGACATGCGCCAGTGGAAAGCCTGCTTAATGCATCTGTTACAAATGCACCTCCATCACGACCATGAGCGGGCCTTCGCGCACACGCTGGTCGCACGTAGATTGTCATGCGCGTGGCCATGAGGAGGACAACATCGTCTCGGGGACCCCACGAGCACGTGACGTCACCTTGCTCGCGCGGACATGCGCCAGTGGAAAGCCTGCTTAATGCATCTGTTACAAATGCACCTCCATCACGGCCATGAGCGGGCCTTCGCGCACACGCTGGTCGCTTGTAGATTGTCATGCACGTGGCCATGAGGAGGACAACATTGTCTCGGGGACCCCACGAGCACGTGGCGTCACCTTGCTCGCGCGGACATGCGCCAGTGGAAAGCCTGCTTAATGCATGTGTTACAATTTAGGTTTCTCTTCGAATACTGGTTCAACACAAATACTAGTTTTCTTGGTTTATACAAAATGAAACACCTGCAGTAAGGAATTCAATAAATATTTTACCCGAATATCAACTAAGTTACAAAGAGAATAACAATAATCAGCATATTTTGGAAATTATAATTAAACCTTAACGTAATTTCGTTCAAGCAACTGTCAGTAAAATAACCAATAAGCGTAATGAAACGGGTTAATAAGACAGTAAATATGACTAAAATAAAGAATATACGCATTTGCTTTTTCCGTTATTCTTCAGGTCAAAATAGCTTACAGGCTCTGCTTTATTAATAAAGGACAACCTTCCCCCCTGCATACATTTTTCCCTACGCCACTCTTATGACATGTGCCGTTTGGATGATTCCTGTTGCTGCCGAGTAAGTAACTGAGTGAAAAGTTTTTTAGGCTCTATATAGTTACGCCATGGCTCTGATGAATGGGAAAATTCGCCGAAAATAAGCCAAGCTGTTGTCAAAAATAACTCCGCAGTATGTATAACGTACTGTAGTAACAAAGCAAACACAACAGAAGAACTACAGTAATCAAATGAATAATTAAATATCGATACATTTAAATAAAACGTTGCCTTCATAAGCAGACAAATTTTGAGCACAGGGTTGTAAATTCCCGCACACATATAGTGGGTTACATTTTAAAAATAACTTAAGTTATGTTAAGTTACTTAAGAAAGTAAAGTAAATTCAATAGATTTTCGTTACTTTCGGATAAAATGTAACTGGGCGTTAATTTTAGAGTCGTTAACTGAACTCCGTTCCTCAGTGTGTGGTTTATATGTCTAGGTCTCCTTTAATTCAGATCACTGTTCAAAATTAAACAAGAGTTGTAACATACAATATTTATCAAAGTAGGCTTTAAATAACATTATTCCGAGATTAAAATTAACAGGTAATTTATACCAGCAAGAAACATGGGTATCTATTAACAAGAAAATTAATTAATTGGCATAAATACCACAATTTTCTTAAATCAGATTCCTTCCTAACAATTCGTGCATTCAGTGCCGTACTAAGGCGCATGTTCTTTCACTAAAGGAATTACGGTATTTTTCAATACTTTGATATTTTTAGTAACGTTTTATCATAAATTTGTTTCGTACCAGCACTCGGACAACACCTGCAGCTCTGTATGTAGTAAATGTTAAAGTAATTTATTTAACAAACTGTGTGTTTAACAATAAAGCCATTGATTAGTAATTGTGTAAGTGGTATAAGAATAATAAAAATATATGACAGATTATAATACAGAAAATTTTACTCTCGGTTTAATAATAAACCTTACAAAATGGAAACATAGATTAAAACGAGTTTCTCTTCAATATATATATATATATATATATATATATATATATATATATATATATATATATATATATATATATATATATATATATATATATATATATATTCACTTAAAGTTTTTATAGTATACAAAAATAGGAAACATTTAAGACCTGACAATATTTAAGTGGCATCATTCACACATGTTTTTAAAAGATTCCTATATAGGAATAGCAACAAAATGTAACTGGTTAACCCAAAAAGTCACTTTAACATAAGAACAATTCAAATAGTCACAAGAAAAATTGTACTGTTCTTAAACTTAAATTACTTTTCAATAATTAATTATCATATTTTTATCTGTTATATTTCTTTTGAAACGCCAAAACATAAAACTAAACATAACAAGAGATTCATTTTGTTGTTAACATTAACCATACCATATTTTTATTAAAATGTGTAAATGTACAACTCTATACTAATTTCGTGGTCAGTATTATTTAAAATCACCTATTGAAATACTTTGTTAGCCGTAGTTTTCATGTAAAATGTTCGTCAAATTGATTTTTATCGGCTGTTTGTAAAATAAATAACACTAAAGCGTAAGTTTAATATGCAGATATCAAACAACAAAGGTATGGTAGTGTTAAGTAGTTTAATATGCAGATATCTAACAACAAAGGTATGGTAGTGTTAAGTAGTTTAATATGCAGATATCAAACAACAAAGGTATGGTAGAGTTAAGTAGTTTAATATGCAGATATCAAACAACAAAGGTATGGCAGTGTTAAGTAGTTTAATATGCAGATATCAAACAACAAAGGTATGGTAGTGTTAAGTAGTTTAATATGCAGATATCAAACAACAAAGGTATGGTAGTGTTAAGCAGTTTTTATACATGTTTACATTAAAATAGTAACATTATTACTCACATAGGATGCAAAATAACAAGCCAAACAAAAAAACTCGTTTGCCAATACGTACGGCCGTGATATTTGGCAATTTTCCCAAATATGTTATTTTGTTGTAACAGTAAATACATCTAGGAAATTTTAGTATAAAACAGCTTAATAATTTGGGACAGTTCTTGTACGAACTACAAGAAAACATGTTTGGCGTGACTAGTAATTAATAAGTTACCAGATTTTAAAAACCTTTGGCCACAGAGTACTTACATATACAGATGTGAAACAGCCGCTTATTCCGCGATCTCCAGCTGCATGCGCTGCAAAAATGGCGTCACTGACCTGCAAAATGTCATAACTCTGTTCCCTCATTAGCGCCTCGCAACTAACTTGTCAGCCATTAGGTAGCAGCAGTAGCCAATCAGACACGAGATCCGTTTCCAGAGACTCGCACATTCAATCAGAAAATGGACACGCCCATATATAAAAGGAAGCGTCGTCACATCATTTCGTCTCTGTGTATATTTCTACTCTGTGCTTCGGTTGTGTTCGAGTTGTTCAATTCGTAATTTAGTAATTTGTGATTCAGTAGCTTTCTGTTCGGATTATCTCCGTAGTCATTTCTTTAACAATTGTAAAATCGCATTACATGCCAATACCTAAGAAAAACAGAATATTTAGAGGACTGTAACGCTTCGAAATAAACTGAACTTATTTACATAATTCGTAAAATACTACATAGAAGTTGCTATATTTCATAACTATATTTAAGCATAACACCGGTTTGTTTTAAGAAAATTATTAATAAAAGTACTGCACGTGACAATTTGGTTGAATAAATCTGCCAATACGAACAACGCCTTATTATGTGCAGATGATACAAACAAACCCGCGCAAATTATAGGAAGTTTCTTACGTTTAAGTGTTTCCTCAGGTTGTTAGACGTTCTTGATGAAGATAAATATTGTATAATAAACATTCATCTTTAACATTTACGTCATCGTCATGTTAAATACTAAGGAAGAAATAATATTTAACATTTAGGAAATGACCATTAATTGTATTCACTGTCCGTGTCAATTTTAGCGTTTAGAATGCACTAGGAAATATGTATGGTTCACAGCTACTCCCTGGATGACGTTCCAAGACGTTACTCTGCGAGTAAACATTTCTCTCTGGCTGTCCCAGAATACTTTTGGCAAATATATATATATATATATATATATATATATATATATATATATATATATATATATATATATATATCAAGCGAGTTACGAAGGGTAAACTGAAAGTGGCGGAAAGTTTAGTAGAATTAAACAAAATAAAAGGAAATATTGAAAATTCTTTTACAGACATTCATGGGAAACTTAAAAATAATGAGTTATAGAATTCGTATTTTTATTTAAAAGTTTCTATACATATTGTTTATGGTTAGATTATCACAAGTAAAGCTGTCTATGTTTATAACTAATATAATAAAACAGAAAGGATTTGGGGAAATGGTCCAACCGTACTTGGAATTTACATTGGTTGATTATTCAGTTTATAGGTTCAATGTGTAATCCATGTGTACACCATGCTCGTTCCAAACCCACGTTTACTATTACTTCCCTCAGCTGTTACTGTACTCTCGGAGTAATGTTTTGGAACCCCGCCCTTCTTCATAACTCGGGCATCATGTTGTTTCCCTTCTCGCTGTACATGACATGAAGAAACTACAGTATTGTGAAGCGAACTGTAACGTAAAAGTTACTTTTATTTCTTCTGTCCGTTACAATTCATGAGTAACTTACACTTACGTAAGTTACAAGTTACCTTGTAAAAAATGTTACTAGGTACCACAAAAAGTTACTTTAAAGTAACTCGTTACTCTCTTTAGGTGTATATATATATATATATATATATATATATATATATATATATATATATATATATATATATATATATAATTATATATGTGTGTGTGTGTGTGCATATTTGTCATGACCTAAGAAACAGTGTCGACATTTACCGGGTGTGACTTCGGAAGCAACTATAAGAGGACAAAGGTACAGCACGTTAGTTGATATTTATAAGTTTATAGAATGTAGGTATGTTCATTATGACAAAATGTAACGTTGATGTACGAATTTCATATCTGTGCTGCAGAGTAAAGCAAATAACTTAATGTTCACGAATTCCCCCCCCCCCCCCCCCTCTCCAATTTTTTTCAATCGGTGAGAAATGAAAGAATTGTGTGCAGTGGTGAAGTCGAGCCTTACAGCTCGGTCTCACATGACGTAATGAATTACTGATGTCTAGCTTATTAAAGTTGTTTAATCGGTACTTGCTTTGAAAGTACAGCCTTACTTCTCCCGCAGTATAACTACATTACTCCATAGAAGGATTTTTTTTTTTCAAATATTTATGGCGTAATTACTGCAGAATAATTTTTATGTAATTAGATTCTCACCGTTATACAATTAAAGAGGCTGTTCCCGGCAAACGGAGTAATAATTTCAAAAGTCCTGCTTTGGATCAACTTGTATCCGCAGTATGCAATATGTGGAACTAAAATTGACATGGGCCTTATTACTTTATTCGTGCTATGGTCCAGTGAACCTGTGAAATTATTACAAACATATATATCTTTCAACTTTGTAATCCTTGCACTTACATAGAAGCATACAAAAATGGAAAGTTAAATAATTTATTTAAGCATTCAAAAATGTTTACCTAACATTTTAATTGATCGTTAAGACGTGAGACTACTTAGAGATCGTGACAAATATTCAATCCCTTATCTGTTATAATGTTTTATTTTACAGTGGTTTTAATCGTAAACAATAAACGGAAAGATATGAAACTTTACATAGTGAAAGTTTATAATAAACTTCTTGGCTCTGCTTACTTAAAATTTATTTATCGTTCAGTATTTTCTTTCTATGATTAAAATTGTCAGCCATTTTATGATACAATCAAATAAGTTCTAATTAAACCAAATATTTGTAAAAAATTATACAAAAATGAAAAATTGAATTAATGTCCTATATATTACCCTTCACTCAATACTATTATCGACATACTGGGAGAATTACGGTGCGTATTATTACAACCCAAATGATCATATGTCGACTCTCTCGACTGCTGTGGAGATAGGCGTTTCTCATCCCGTGTATCTACGAACTGGTGGTAGATCCCTCCTGGAGAGAGACCCCCCCCCCCCCCTCTCCCTAATACATCCCTAACTCCTTAGGCGGCTTTCACACCGAAGTAGCATGCTATTTGAACACCGGACCATGTAAACAAATAGCAAGAAGCAGGTGCTACTGAAAACCGTTTGGTCGGTGTTTCGCGATGTATGCGACACGCGACGACATACTGACGCATGCATAACACCGTGTTTGTGGCAGGTGAACCCAGACTTCGTACATCAAGTTGAGGCCCATGATGTCCTCTATAACTACAATTTGAAAGAATACAGCAACCGTAATGAACAACATAAAGCCTGGAAAAACATCGGGAGAAAATATCATGCTACAGGTAACTTAATTATGTGTACACATGATATATAGTGTGCCTGTATGATGTCATGTGTAGCATATGTAATTTAGTTCACTTTAAAACATACATGTATGGCAAACGTCATATAATTGTATTCAGTTACTCCAAACAACTGTATTTACTTAGCACATGTGCATAGATGCTTATTTGTTAACGTTCTGGTAAGGCAATACATTTTCTGGTTTCATAAAATAATCACAGAGACTGTCGCGGATGTTCGTAGCTGCCAGCGTTTGTCCTGAGAGTTGTGCTGGATTCACAGACAATCAGTCATTGTATCCGGCATACACTTCTTGTTTGTAGGTTGGAGTTGAACACATGCCATAATGTGCACGAATGTAGTTGTACAAGATGCATGCAGCCTTCACAGTTTCTGTCACCTTCTCTACGTCACATTCAATTTGAGTATGGAACAATCTGAAATTTGCTAGCTAACATTTCAAATGCGTGCTCCACACTCTTTGTTGGCCTTGACAAAGCTTGGTCACCAATGAGGCAATTCGGGAAAGGATCTCCGAACTTATCTGGCAAGCGGCATGGGCGTGGTATGTTCAGTTTGTTTTACTGCAGGGATTGATAAATTCCGGACGAAAGTATCACTCGACCATCGCTGTTCCTACCATAATCACTAACACTTAACCAGGTAAAACAAGCATCTGCATCCACACAGCCCATCAACACGATAGAGAAGAATCCTTGGTAGTTGTAACACGCGGAACCAGAATGAGGTGAATACTTGATGCGAACATGTTTGCCGTCCAGGCAACCCAAGCAGCTCGGAATGTTCCACAACACGTAGAATTGTTTTCTAATCTCCATTCACTGCTCTTGTGTCGGTAAAGGCATATATGATGGTCGGAGAACTGACCACAACTTCTCTGCAGTAGCTGCAATAATCTAACTGATTGTGGATGTACGTCGGTAGAACTCGAAGGACAGTGATGTGAATATCTGCCCTGAAGCAAGGTGCCTCAAAAGTGGTTGCAATTATTTGTATGTTTATTCGGTAAGTGATGTTGTAGTAGAACATCGTTAATCTGTAGCACGATAATCCGTGATAATCCCTTATGTCGATTAACAATTAATTCCATGTAATTTTGGTGACACTCTTACGTACTGATCCAACAGTCCTAACGTAAAAGAGAAACGATATGTCATCAACACAAACAATGTATGTAAGATGTCTGTGGGTGTACTTCCAAGGGTAAACGAGGTTCTACTGTTCTACACATATGTAAACATTGGTGTGTGTGTGTGTGTGTATATATATACACACACACATCTAAGAATCATCTTATATTTATAATAAGTAATGTAATAACTATTTAGTATAAGTATTTTTGTTATGCATAAATAATTAAAGTTATCATTTAGTTTTATTATTTAAAAATATTTAACATTAAAAATTATAAACAAATATTTTAACAATAGGCGTAAGAAAATATATTTATTTGCGCTAATTATGTATATACAATGATGTACATAATAACCATGTATATATTACTGAGTACACGCATAGGTGATACACACTTAAACAACGAAACAACTGTGGCCAATGATACAAGAGTAGCTAAATGATAGATTTTTTTTCAGCAAGCCGCTCAGTTGTGGTAGCATGATAAATGCATATGACTGACCGGCTGAAAAAAACATTCGTCTGCATCATCTTGCTATTACATACCTATGTTTTATACGGACATGTCGGACTCAAGTTTAAAAGTATTGCTCCAGAGTATAGTGTTAAACATCACTAATTTTACAGCACATGTCATTTACTAGAAATGATGTCATCTAACATCTGCAAACCGTTCGTTAAACCATACACAATTCTGTATGATTTATTGACTAAAATTGAATCATTCCTTTCAGATCAAGATTGTAAGATGAGATCGAAAATATTTAGAGGTGGATTTACCAGATATTTAGAGGCAAAAAAATACCACTTGGAATGCTGGCAAGAAACTGTGCTACTTGGAGAAGAGCCGGCCGTCTGCCTCAGAAGCTGGATGCCCTTGAAAACGCAGTTACGAAGAATTTCCCTACCAAAAGTAATATGACAGAAAGTAATCCCGACTTGGAATTTTTCAAAAAGCATCTTGCCTATATTGCTCACTTTACACAAGCAATGAAAAGATAATTCAAAAGGAAGGTAATAGATCTTATAGACGACATGTACGAATATGTAATATGACAGTGAAACCATCATATCTTCACATGTCACAACGATAGAAAACTCTTCACTGTTATAAAACAAGACAAACACTTCGCTGAGCCACACCAGGGAAGAAATCTGCAACGACGCACAATCAAGTACCTTGCACACCGACCTAAACTACAGTCACTCATTCCATATCACGTCCTTCGCTGTTCTTCACCTCAACAGTGACTCAAATCGACACACTCTCCAGTGCCAGGAATAGATGGCGGCCTTCAATTGGAAACTACTGCACTACTATCTATCTTTACAACTGCAAATAATTCTGTTCATCTTGTACAACAGGGTGGCTATAGCAACACTGAAGAGTTTGGCTACTACTCAGAAGAACATGTCAATGTGTATCGCCAAATTAAGTGAATAGTTTCACAATTCCTTACAAAAGATAGCTACATAATGGTCAGTACATTTATGTCGTATGGAACTTCATTACTAGGACCCAGGTATAATTAAACGTTTCAATTTAGTATGGAGGCAGAACTTACTTGTTTAATGTAATTAAACCTATGTATGAAACCTACTTACCTGTAATTATTATTATTACGATAATTCTTATCTCGAAGCGCATTTCTATTTTCACGGCATCTGCCAGTTTCTTGAAAGTGAAAGTGTCTGTTTACATTCTGTAATAGCAGTGAAACATCTGCGAGTGCGATAATAATTGTTGCGAAGCTACGTATGGGATGTGACTATCTACATTACACCAATATTGATAGATCCATATGCACTGTTTTCTTATCCTTCATTAGTTTCCTGGTAACCTCTGCTAATAGAAGCATATCAACGTCGGATGACATCCTGAACACTGCTGATGACACGACACGTTCTGCATTGCGTCTTGTATTGGCTACATTGGTGTGAAAGCTTATGCTACGTATCTCATTGCTACTTGCGACATGCTACTAGGAAGCAGCAGTGGTACTTGCGACATGCTACTAGGAAGCAGCAGCGCTACTTGCGACATGCTACTAGGAAGCAGCAGTGCTACTTGCGACTTGCTATTAGGAAGCAGCAGTGCTACTTGCGACATGCTACTTGCGACTTGCTACTAGGAAGCAGCAGTGCTACTTGCGACATGCTACTAGGAAGCAGCAGTGCTACTTGTGACTTGCTACTAGGAAGCAGCAGTGCTACTTGCGACATGCTACTAGGAAGAAGCAGTGCTACATGCGACATGTTACTAGGAAGCAGCAGTGGTACTTGCGACTTGCTACTAGGAAGCAGCAGTGCTACTTGCGACATGCTACTAGGAAGCAGCAGTGGTACTTGCGACATGCTACTAGGAAGCAGCAGCGCTACTTGCGACATGCTACTAGGAAGAAGCAGTGCTACTTGCGACATGCTACTAGGAAGAAGCAGTGCTACTTGCGACATGTTACTAGGAAGAAGCAGTGCTACTTGCGACATGCTACTAGGAAGAAGCCGTGCTACTTGCGACATGTTACTAGGAAGAAGCAGTGCTACTTGCGACATGCTACTAGGAAGCAGCAGTGCTACTTGCGACATGCTACTGGGAAGCAGCAGTGCTACTTGCGACATGCTACTAGGAAGCAGCAGCGCTACTTGCGACTTGCTACTAGGAAGCAGCAGTGCTACTTGCGACATGCTACTAGGAAGCAGCAGTGGTACTTGTGACTTGCTACTAGGAAGCAGCAGTGCTACTTGCGACATGCTACTAGGAAGAAGCAGTGCTACATGCGACATGTTACTAGGAAGCAGCAGTGGTACTTGCGACTTGCTACTAGGAAGCAGCAGTGCTACTTGCGACATGCTACTAGGAAGCAGCAGTGGTACTTGCGACATGCTACTAGGAAGCAGCAGCGCTACTTGCGACATGCTACTAGGAAGAAGCAGTGCTACTTGCGACATGCTACTAGGAAGAAGCAGTGCTACTTGCGACATGCTACTAGGAAGAAGCAGTGCTACTTGCGACATGTTACTAGGAAGAAGCAGTGCTACTTGCGACATGCTACTAGGAAGCAGCAGTGCTACTTGCGACTTGCTACTAGGAAGCAGCAGTGCTACTTGCGACATGCTACTAGGAAGCAGCAGTGCTACTTGTGACTTGCTACTAGGAAGCAGCAGTGCTACTTGCGACATGCTACTAGGAAGCAGCAGTGCTACTTGCGACATGCTACTAGGAAGCAGCAGTGCTACTTGCGACATGCTACTAGGAAGCAGCAGTGCTACTTGTGACTTGCTACTAGGAAGCAGCAGTGCTACTTGCGACATGCTACTAGGAAGCAGCAGTGCTACTTGCGACATGTTACTAGGAAGCAGCAGTGCTACTTGCGACATGCTACTAGGAAGCAGCAGTGCTACTTGCGACATGCTACTAGGAAGAAGCAGTGCTACTTGCGACATGCTACTTGCGACTTGCTACTAGGAAGCAGCAGTGCTACTTGTGACTTGCTACTAGGAAGAAGCAGTGCTACATGCGACATGTTACTAGGAAGCAGCAGTGGTACTTGCGACTTGCTACTAGGAAGCAGCAGTGCTACTTGCGACATGCTACTAGGAAGCAGCAGTGCTACTTGCGACATGCTACTAGGAAGCAGCAGTGCTACTTGCGACTTGCTACTAGGAAGCAGTAGTACTTTTTTGGTTTGAAAACCACCAGTCACAACCCAGGGGTCCCTGGCTGTCCGATCCTCTCATAAACCTGTTTCCCATCTTTTGCATGCTAATTTTAAAACAGAATTTTCTCGAAAACTATAACTTGGGCGGTAATTGTATGAAAATATAAAGAATTAAATTGTATAATATATGTGTCACTTATCCTTATTTCACATTTATTTATCATTCGGTATCTTCTTAGTATAGCAAAAATTATGTAAATAATTTTAGGATCCATCGGCATAAATTAAAACTATCCCAAGAATCTATAAAATATATGTGTTTATTAAAACAGTATAACATTGTTATGACTAGTACCTTCCAATCATTATAGTTATAAAATTGTTGGGTTAATTTTTACCTATTTTATCAGTGATAAACCACTTTACACTGCAATTTCAGCGACTGCTATTACAGAATAAGAGTTTCTCGTATTTGGGCTTCAGCTGTCCGGCCTGGCTATCCATCCTCACTCGGGCGTCCCAGGGGTCCTCGACCTTCTCAAGCTTTCTAACACCCACACTAGTCTTCGGTGCTATGCGAAGTGAGTTTGCTTCTTGCCTACAGTGTCGCAGCAACTGCAGTGGACCTGAATTTGGATCCGGGGTTAGGTATCGATATGTGTTACATGGTTGTACAAAAATAATAAAATTCTTTGACTTTTCCAGGTTTTCCTTGTCTCTGCTTTTTTCTCCCCTATCTTACATACATGCGATTATCACTTCATTATTATTAAGAGTTTAATAAATGAAATTCATGTGCTTTAATACACAATAATATTGTTTTTTAGTAAAATTTATAAATATTTATTACACCCCATACAAGTTAAAGTAATTATAACGGGTAGTTGCATAATATGTGCGTTAGCTGTAAACAAAATTCGCCACAATTTTTTACTCATTTTTATAAAAAATACTAAGTTTTCTTTGTGTATGTGTTTTACATACATACACAAACACTCGTGATTAAGAAAGACGTGTACAAACTTAGGCAGCAATTCTACTAATAAATTCTAGTGATGATGATCTCCTAACAAAGGAACATCAACCTTATGACACAAACTTTGAATGTATATTTTGCACTTCCAAGTTTTGTGATGTCAAAGGGGAAGAATGGGTTCAGTGCATGCAATGCGAGATGTGGGCTCATGTGGAGTGTTCCATTCGCCAAAAAATATATTTATGTTAGCGATTTTTGTATAAAGTGTGTGTTTGCAACTATGTTTAGTGATATTCCATAACCTCTGTAATATTCCATAACCCCTGTACTATTCCATAACCTCTGTACTATTCCATAACCTCTGTACTATTCCATAACCTGTGTACTATTCCATAACCACTGTACTATTCCATAACCCCTTTACTATTCCATAACCACTGCCCAACAATTTTTGTATTGGTTTTGCTATTGTAATTTTCCTTAATGTTTTTGCAGCCACGTGTTACTATGTATCTTTTTGCCAAATAAATTATTTTTCCAATGACTCTTATGTAATTCTTTTTAAGCCCTTATGTCATAAGTTAGTCCCAGAAATGTAAGTGGTATTCCATATCCCCTTACTTTTCTCTTTCTCTCTCTCTCTCTATATATGTATATATATATATAATATATTATATATATATATAAGTAATTTAGTTTGGTTAGAAAGTAGCTGAATGTTCAAGAATTTGTTTGGTTATAACAATTATTTATCTGTACACATCATAAAGTAAATTATTGTTGGAATAAGAGCAACAGGCGTCCAAGTTATTCATGTTATTTCCTTTGTAAACAAAGTTAACCTACAATATGTGGAAAATAAAGCATAACTACAAGTTTTGTAGTAAAAATCCAACTAGTGTGTTAAAAATACGAATAATCCTGCCAATTTTACTTGCACAGTCTAATAAATGCAGCGGAACCAAATACTAAAAGTGCTTTCTTAAAAAAAACCTGGAATAAGATATGAAAAGAATAGAAGTATGTAAATGTATACCTTATTTAAACATAACACATACCACTACATTGGCTCAGCATCTTCTGTGTAAATTTGTGCAATTTCTGATATTACATCAGCACAGGCAACCCCTTATATGAAGTTAGGTTAGGTCAGGCCTTCATGAATTTAATGTGGTTAAACGACACAATTTAAGAAATTAAGGTAGTTTTAATTAAACAGAAATTTTGTTACTGTATGCATTTCTTTGTAGGGATAATATATGTTATTAGTTACTGTTGATTTTATTAGGCATTGTACAATCCTTTAGGCATTTGGTGGCAATGGCGAAAATAAATTATAATTTTATATACAAATTGAACAACTAAAATACAAACCTAGAAAAACACTTGCTAATACCTACAGCCACTGCCTATCATGAAACAAGTGCAAACATTTTATTTTCAATAATGTGGTTCTCTGACATTTTTACATGGCCATCATAGGTACAGAATATCTATATGAATCTGACACTGCAGCTTTGGGGTTAAATTAATTTCTCCGGGAAAAAATGCAACATCATTAAAATATGCGTCATTAAAGCACCACAAATAATTACAGATTCACTCTTGGACATACAAATTAAACTACTCAAATTGAATAGTAGCGATTTTGCTGTACTTCTTCCATAGCAACTGCCTAGCAACGAGTTGTTTGCATCCAAGATGGCGGCACATAGGAATATCTATTGCAGACGACTTCAACAATGTATCGCAGTAGTGAGGTGCTCTACAACAGATGACAATCACGAGTAGTTTCTTGGTCGATTTCATTTCTTTCTCCTTCGGTCCTGAAACTGTGCTGTCCACACAGCCAGCTGGCATAATGTTGGCAAGTGCCCTTCCTGACTTGTGCCTTGTAACCCCCTGGTGTGAGGTATTTCCCAGCCTTATACCTGCAGGTCGTTCCTTGTTCTTTCAGATGATGAAGCCACTATATCTCATCGGCTAAAAGGGGGCCTGCGCAGTAAAATATCTCAAACCAAGTTTTACTGACACTTCCTCTTAAGTCCGTCATTACCAACTTAACTGTACGCCCAGCACATCAGTGTGTCCGTTCAAATACACGCAGGTAACGACAGTGACTTTTTTCAAAGGCTGCTTCCATAAGAGCTGAATTAACTGTAAACAGCATGTATCGGACAACATGTGAACAGAATGTTACCAATACTACCTGCGACTACCCGTGACTACATTCGACTACCTGCGACTTCCTTGTAACAACTGTTTCATCAACATTATTAACTATTACTGGAAGATAAATTGAATTTTTTTTTGTTTTTCAATTATCTTATATCCTGAAGCCACTGTGCAAGTGAATTCATGTGTTGTTTTTTTGTAGCTTTTCCATTGACAATGTTTCGCCCAGACATGTCAGTGTGTCACATATACATACGAAAAATAACTTTCCGAAAAGTTAGAAGCGAGTGTTGTCATCCATTATTGGTGTTCATGTTTGCACAAACTTTCTACACTATAGCAATGACAAATCAACAGAAGTCTGTATGAAATCACTATCCTATATATTTTAGAAAAACATTGCTCATGCTCATAAACAATCCTCAATAAACAATTCTCAATAAAGAGTCCTGAATATAAAATCATTACTCCTCAAAAACAATCCTTCCTCTGTTCGGTTGTTTTTCTCCTAATTCAGCCAACTTAAATTCCTCGAGAGCATCGCAACATTTCAGATTGAACCATATACCCCTAGTGCTCGTTCTCACGCACTTTTTGCCAAACATAGACCCTTTCATTCGCTTTTAAAGACCGCTGGAATAAATAGTATTTGAGAAAAGCAATATAGTAAGGTTCAATAAATCAAAGAGAGCATAAATAAGAATGCATAGATTTGCTATCCTACTTTTTCCATACATACAGGCTTAGCCCTTCTCTGTTGTTTTCAGATAATGCTTAAGTTCTCTAATGATCGAAACCATTTTGCAGATCAAGTAAATATCAAACTCTATCTTCAAGTTGGTTGGGATCTCCGGGAAATATGTACTGATTATTCTCACCATCTTCTGCCTTCTCCACACCACTTTTCGAAGGAAACTCGGTGAAATGTGTGGAATCATCGTCTTCGAAATTATCACTGTCTTGATATTCATCATCAATGCTGTCTTCATTTCCAGCTTTATCATAAATACCAAGTTTACTTTCCTTTGAAGGATGCATATTGTTACCGATATTAGTCTTCGCCGCTACTGATACAATATTTTTCCAAGATTGTTAAGAGCATGTGTTAGTTTAGAAAGTGTATATTTCATATGACCTCATTATATGGCACACTATTCGTCGTTTGTAGTGAACATAGTCCCTCGTCTTCTGTGAACATATTTTATAGCGAATTGTTAAAAGGATAAGTCGTCACATGCAGTTTCTTGGTAGGGGAAGGAACACTAATTTTACAGAGATAACAGAGATCATTAATATATGCTTGTAAATATGCATTAAATCGGTTTGGACCATTACGATTATGTTCAGGTACATCCTCATGTTTGTTAATAATGCCTGACATCCTATGGTAAAAATGAGTTCATGCTTACAGACGTAAAAGTTCTAAACATAGCACCTTAACCAGAGGTAAAATATTTCTGTAATTAATTCAAATGACAGTGACAATAAAAGGTTAGTTCCAAAATAAAAAGGATTCACAACAGCTCATGATTCATGGGATTTGAACAAGGATCTTAAGAGATCGAAGTAATGTAATATATTTTAGAATGTTTGCAAATAGTTTCTCAATGTATTAATAAATATAAAATAAACCAACTGTTATGTATTTTCATTTAATATAACCATAAACACTTTGTCTTTAGTTAATTTAAATATTTCTATGTTGCAGATACAGTGTCTTTATTTCATTTAAATATTTCTATGTTACAGATACAGGATGTTGCAATATTCCATGTCAATATTTTGTGGAACATTCCTCACATCTGGAGGATGAAAAAACGTTATATGAACACAATAGGTTCGCATACACTTAGTTTCTGTACTACAGCCCATAATACATAACGTACGGTATATGGCCCATGGGCTGGATCATGTTACTGTGGAATGCCATCGCAGCGTTCGTTTGCATGATACACGACACCTCACACTATGACTTACACCTAGAACACTAGGAACTAAACAAGAATCGGTTACACATGTGTGAAAGCTCATCGTTGGCACTAACGGAATTTTTTAAAATGCCCTCCATCAGCACAAACACAAGCATCAGCTTGCTGTTGCATGGATGCCCGAATGCATTGATGAATCCCTGAAAATTCCTGATTGTTTCGCAAACCAGTACAATTTTGGTTACAGAGGGTGCCCACATTGTCTATTGAGGTTGCATACACAAGTGCCTTTTAATGTCCCCACAAAGGTCTAGTGGATTCACATCAGGGCTCCTCGAGGGCCATACTCTGTACGTTATGTTTTATGGGCTGTAGTACAGAAATAAAGCATTTGTGGACCTATGTTCATATAACATTTTTTCATCATCCAGATGAGAGAAATGTTCCATCGAAGTATTGGCACGCAATATTGCAACATTCTGTATACATTTAATACAACATGATCGCAAACAGAAAATTGTATAACATATAAGCGAAAATAATTACAACAATAATACAAAACACTTACATCAAGAAAATGCATTATTTTTAGAACAGTGCAATATTTTTAAAACAATTACATTCAAATATACAATGGGTTTTGATATATGTATTCTATTAAAGCCTCACTTTTAGGCTGCAAGCAAAACAAGTGTTTTGAACACTCATGTATATTATACTGCTTTACTAATGAATTAAAGTTTTGACATTCATAGTGTCTTGTAACATTTACAACTTCTGCTTTAGTGTAATACTTCATAATTTCCTTTTTCATTTTCCCAAGAGATATATGGGATAGTCTTCAATAATTATATAATTGAGGTATTGGAATCTGTCTTCATAGGGTATGGGGATATATTCCCATTTCAAGCATGGACTTCATATGTCGGATGGCGGTATATACTTTGAATTTCCGGGGTTAAGTCAGACCATGAGTGAGGTGGTTTAAAACTTAGGACTTTGGTATCGTCATCATCATTAGAATAATATGTTGCAGCTTCTTTTATGATAAAGTATTGGTTATACTGATTTTCAAAACCTTGCATGCAACAGAACAAGGATAATACACAATAATTTTACTAAGAATGAAGACATAACCTTTAAACATGTAAACTTACTTACACAAGAAAACAAATATATACACAATAATAAAACTTATATTTTATCCCTAAGAGAATATTTAGCACTTATAAAAAAAATTACACACACACAGTTCTTGATATTTACAATAATACTGTTGAAGTACCAGAATCGACATCGACATGCCCTTACTCTACTTTTTAAATGTTATCATATGTGTTGTTGTTTACATGGTAGATGATTTACTGCATGGGCCCTAGCATGCATCTCTCCTTGTATGTGCTTGTCCAGCAATAAAGCCATTTCTTAGAGCTGGAATGCTCTAGGTGGAATTTTCACAAATTAGATAAGTCTTAATAGGCCTATCGTCATCCTCCCTTAACATGACAGGCAATATTCATACATGTATTTAATGTCTTGTGGAGGAAAATTTAAATAAATAAATCTGTAGGAAGATATGCTAACTTATTCTGGATTTCGACTGTCAACAGCTGTTTTGTTATTCCATTAGCCAAGATTGCATTACATACGCGCGAACATTCAAGGTTTCAATTTGCACAGCAATGTACATTATGCATTTTACTTTTAAGTTCTTGCTTCTGCTGTTGGTCTCGGTTCCACTGCTGCTGGTAGTCTCGGTTCCACTACTGCTGTTTGTCTCTGTTCCAATGCTGCTGTTGGTCTTTGTTCCACTGCTGCTGGTGCTCTCAGATCCTTTGCTGCTGCTGTTGGTATCGGTTTCAATGCTGCTGTTGGTATCGGTCTCAGTGCTGCTGTTGGTCCTGGTTCCTCTGCTGCTGGTGGCCTCGGTTCCGCTGCTGCTGGTGCTCTCAGATCCTTTGCTGCTGCTGTTGGTCTCAGTTCCGTTGCTACTGTTGGTCTCCGTTCCAATGCTGCTGATGGTCTTTGTTCCGCTGCTGCTGGTAGCCTCGGTTCCACTGCTTCTGCTGTTGGTATCGGTTCCAATGCTGCTGTTGGTCTTTGTTCCGCTGCTGCTGGTGGCCTCGGTTCCACTGCTGCTGTTGTTGGTCTCGGTTCCACTGCTGCTGGTGCTCTCGGTTCCAATGCTACTATTGGTCTCAGTTCCTTTGCTGCTGCTATTGGTCTCGGTTCCACTGCTGCTGGTGCTCTCGGTTCCAATGCTACTATTGGTCTCAGTTCCTTTGCTGCTGCTGTTGGTCTCAGTTCCGTTGCTGCTGTTGGTCTTTGTTCCGCTGCTGCTGGTGGCCTCGGTTTCACTGCTGCTGCTGTTGGTATCGGTTCCACTGCTGCTGGTGCTCTCGGTTCCAATGCTACTATTGGTCTCAGTTCCTTTGCTGCTGCTGTTGGTCTTGGTTCCAATGCTACTATTGGTCTCAGTTCCTTTGCTGCTGCTGTTGGTCTCGGTTCCACTGCTGCTGGTGCTCTCGGTTCCAGTGCTACTATTAGTCTCAGTTCCTTTATTGCTGCTGTTGGTCTCAGTTCTGTTGCTGCTGTTGGTATCAGTTCCAATGCTGCTATTGGTCTTTGTTCCGCTGCTGCTGGTGGCCTCGGTTCCACTGCTGCTGCTGTTGGTCCCAGTTCCACTGCTGCTGGTGACCTCGGTTCCAATGCTACTATTGGTCTCAGTTCCTTTGCTGCTGGTCTCGGTTCCACTGCTGCTGGTGCTCTCGGTTCCAATGCTACTATTGGTCTCAATTCCTTTGCTGCTGCTGGTGGTCTCGGTTCCACTGCTGCTGGTGCTCTCGGTTCTGCTGCTGTTGGTCTCAGTTCCGTTGCTGCTGTTGGTATCGGTTCCAATGCTGCTGTTGGTATTTTTTCCGCTACTGCTGTTGGTCTCGGTTCCAATGCTACTATTGGTCTCAGTTCCTTTGCTGCTGCTGTTGGTCTTGGTTCCACTGCTGCTGGTGTTCTCGGTTCCAATGCTGCTGTTGGTCTTTGTTCCAATGCTACTATTGGTCTCAGTTCCTTTGCTGCTGCTGTTGGTCTCGGTTCCACTGCTGCTGGTGCTCTCGGTTCCAATGCTACTATTGGTCTCAGTTCCTTTGCTGCTGCTATTGGTCTCGGTTCCACTACTGCTGGTGCTCTCGGTTCCAATGCTACTATTGGTCTCAGTTCCTTTGTTGCTGCTGTTGGTCTCGAAATACAGTCTTGGTGCTACTGATTTGTCTCAGTGCTTGAAGTTAGTCCAACCGATAGTGCAGGTACACGAACTGACCTCGACGACTGCTAGACTTAGACTGAAACATATTTAAATTATTCCCTCATATAGCAACCCAGGGGCATATCCATAAATCTGTTTCGAAGGGGGGCTAATGTCACTTGGATAATATATTGTTAACGTAACCGAATTTCGGTAGTACAAAACACAAGTAAAACTAAATTACATTTACGAAAACAGAAATATATACTGTTGCAATTCTTCATTGCATATAGTACATGAATGATTCATGCATTAGAGTAATGTTTTTAATTAAATTTACAAAAACTAATGTGTGATATAGGAAATGGAAATACATATAAAATGACTTGTCGATATTTCGGGGTGGGCCCGGGCCCATTGGGCCCACCCCTGGCTACGTCCCTGTAGCAACCCATTCAAAAATGGCAGATGCAACACTAGAATTTCCCCTGTTTCGGCTACTTCGCAGAACTCCATTTGACATTTCGTTAACAGTAGGCATATCATGTTATTGGCATTGTTCGAAAACATGAAGGAACTGTCTTTATATAATAATACGAGTCGTTAAATGATCAATTAACTTACACAAAATAATGCTTTACTGAAAAGCTGGGAAAAACGAATAAACAAAAGATATATATATATATATATATATGTGTGTGTGTGTGTGTGTTATATATATATATATATATATATATATATATATAATTAATAAGACGAGTCATTAAATTAACTCACAAAATAATTTTTTACGGAAATAGTTGCAAAACACAAGTGAACAGTTATGATTTAATATTTTTAAATCGCGGTTGATGCACTAAGGGCCGTGGGTGGACTGGGAGGCATTCTAGTTGAAACATGAGTACAATAGAGAGAAGCAAACCATTATGTGCCGCATTGAGGCCCGTGCTGGGAATATTCGCTGGACTGAGAGGCAGCTTAGCGGAAATATGAATGCAGATGAGCGAAAGACTGTTACTTGGTGTTGGGTCATATCTTGGCGGCGTGTGAGCTGATGGTCAGCTGGGTTATAGGAATAATGTACACACGTTCTGAGTTCAGGCGGTGGCCGGCAGACAAGTGGCTGGTAGCGGAGCTACAATCTCTGCACATGCAGAGATTGCTATAGACTATTCACGGTAAAGTGAGTACTTTTGAAAGTCCCTGCATTTAGAATAATTATCAATTAATATATATTTTTAAGTCTTAGATGTTAACTTCTGAATGTGGTGGAATATACACACTTTGTTTATTACACAATGCAATAATTATTTAAAAAAACGTTTAAGGAAAAGAATTGCTGAAAGAAAAAAGTAACTAGGGCTTCAAAAGTGCTCACTTTACCATGAACAGCCTATACCTACTGACGATGTGTCAGCTTGTGCGCTACAACAAGACTATAATATACAATTACACATAATTTAACAAGTGGGAATATTCTTTCCTAAGAGGCTTTGCTTTTACAATGTGGGAAAAAATGATTGAACTCTTAATCAAATAATATTTTTAATTAATACTTTACTGAAATGTTGGAAAAACTTGAAGGAACAGCCTGTGCTTCTACAAGGTGGGAAATATAAGAGGTTATTATGTAGACTTTACAGAAATTGTTGAGAACAGACCTTTTATATAATAACATGTAAAATCAACGTATACTTTACTGAAATGCTGGGGAACACAAAATAACATGAATCATACTTTATTTAATAACATATTTTAAAATATCAGGTGTTGGGACTGTTGGGCTGCTGATGGCGGTTGGAATAGCTGAGCGGCGGTTGGGCTGGAGGGTACATCTGAGTTCAGTCTGCAATTGGGAGTGGTATGAAGCAAATTTGCAATTAGGGTCTTTGTTCTTGACAATTACTCTCGGTACTTACTGTGTAATTAGTATTACTATTTGTTTAATTGTTAATTTATTAATGCACAATCGCCTATTACTAATTACAAATACTTAGTGATTTCTCATTGCTCAGTACTTCAATTGTAATGGCAATTATTCTATTGCCTGAGTTGTAATGGTCATTACTCAATTCGTTATTCAGATGTTCGATTTGTAACAGTAATAGCTCAAATTGCACAATTCCTGCCACAGTCGCTCGTTGACCTCCGAACATTGCCTTCACAGCTCCCATTTGCTAGAGCTCAGTCGTATGCGAGGCACCGAACAGGCAACCCCTTTACAGCAGTCTACCCCTTTGCAACAGTCTTCCCTACCCCTCCTTCTACTTGTCCTTCATCAGAGCTCATCGTCCACTAGTCACCGAAGAGGCAACACCTATTCCGCTCGCGACATCCTCGCCCTCCTATCACCCACCATCACAGCTCAGACGTCCACCAACACCAAACAGTCGACATCTACTTTCCCCAAATGGTCGTTATGCCTTTCCTGCTCCAAGAACAAACTGGCCAATCACAGTAGACCTCCAGGGGAAGTGGAGGTAAGCCATCTGCAGAAAGGGGTAACTCCACACACAACCAATGGCCAATCACAGAACACCTCGTAGGGGAAGTAGGGGTGGAAGTGTATGGCCAATCACAGCACAGCTCAGGGGGTGGTGAGAGGGGTGGGGTGGTGGGGTACACACAGTTAGGGGGAGGAGGTGGTACAAACATTTTGTGAAATGGCACATGTGCCACTCTTGCACCCTGCATTGAAGAATTCTGCCGCTCCCATTACTGTGGGGACTATTTAAATGCAAATATTAGATACACGACCTTCCTGTGTAGTTCATTTGATTATTCGTGCTAATTTGTTTGTCATAACTTGTAAAATTAATGTAATATTGTGTCTTATTACTATATTCGCGATATTTTTTTTAATGCGATAACTGACATACAAAGTAGATTAATTAGTTGACTTGCTATGCAGCATACAGTACCACTAAGCCTGAGAGTCAGATGTCTCATCTGTTAATGTTCGTTACGCTAGTTGTCTCTGAGTAGGTTTTTTTTTTTTTAATTCACCCTTGTGCAGAAATTGGTTCTATTTCTTGCATGCAGATTTGCGGTAATCTTTGTTTACAAGCATGGTCTTCCTAAAATAATGTTTCTTCTGTACTCGAACAGTTCATAGTGTTTCCGCTATTTCAGTCACATTCTTCGTCTTTGTTGTGTTCACTGCATTGTTTCTTTCCTCGTACACTTCACATCTAATTGGTTGTAAAATTTCAGCATCTATCTCTTCTTTCCTATCCAGCTTGGGTAATAACATACGAATATACTGTGACGTGCTGCAGCTGGCACCAGTTCCGCGGCCCCTCGCCGTAATTGGAGCCCCTCATCACCCTGCTCTCTTCGATGGGCTACCTCCTGACCCCCCCCCCCCCTTTTTTCAAGGAATTCGATGAATGCCGACAGCAGCGAGACTTGCTGGCGTCACAGACCTCCTCTCGCCTGCTAGAGTTTCTGATACGATTAGCGACGATGCAAGAATGTTCTGGTGAGACTGGCTGGCGCCTCAGCTCTCCGCGACGTATCACGCGAGTTGGTGAAGATTCTAGGTGGTGGCCTAAGACACTATATATACTGTAGCAACCCAGCGGCCGGCAGTCTTTGATGGAGGCCGCCTGGAGAGTGTGCGCGAGCGAAGTAAAGTGTGGACAACGATTGCAGATTGCGGGACTACGGCGAGTGAGGTGTTCGTGGCTGGAATGGACGAGAGGGTGTGAAACCGACGGGTGGAGCCTACTGTGCGTGAGGGCGCTTGGAGGACTCTAGAACATTGTGACTGGCGGGACATGGACTGAACTGAGGTGGGACTGAATGGAAGTGTAAGTGTAATACTTATTTTATTGTAAATATTCGAACTGTCAAATATGGAAGCATAAATTATAAAATAATTCACTAGGTTGATACACTGTCTATTTGCACTGATCTTTAATTATTTGATTCCATCTACTTCTTTGTCATAATTATAAATTTTATTTGTTGGTGTCATTTGTGAACAGTAAGTGATTTCAATTTACAGTGAGATTTTGAGTTCAGAAATTTTGCTGTAGTTATTGTAAATAAAATAAGGAAATTATAATTAATTTTTTATTTGATTAAAACCTCCCATCTCTTAATGAACTTGGTGTAGCCCACTTAATTTATAGAGAGAGAAGTATTGTAACAATACTTTCAGCATTTAATCCTTACGGATAACAGTAATTATACCAAACGTGTAAAATATCGGCTTTGAAGTACATAATAATAAATAAATATCAATTTTAGGAAAAGAAGAGTTTTATGCAAGTTGGTAACAGAATTCGACAGCTGGATGATTTTCGCAGAACATAAACTGTCCACTGAAGAACATTCATAGTCATACCCAATATCTTCTTCTGCTCTCTTCGTGTTCTTCCACATCCATGTATATAAGATATTCACGGTGATGAGGACAAATTTTAAGGCACTCCGACATGCATAGTAATCAATATAGCGTATTTTATCGTGATCTCACATGTTAAACTTTGTAAGGGATTAAAGGTAGATACTATGCTTATTAGTCAAACCACAATAACAAATGGTGTAAAGACAAACATTTGCTGAAAGAATTAATTCTGTAGGACCTTAAATGTTCACTTTACCGTGAACAGCGTGAACATGGTGTCTGGTAATCACCCACTGAGTATTGCAGTACCAACCTTAGCAGAATTCGCATACACTGGGCCTAATTGTAGGTCGAGTAACAGATTGGGTTTAGCCGATATTCAAAATGTAGCCAAATTGAGGATTGATAAATAGTGACCACTTTCTGGTGAAGCAAGTAATCTTTCATTAAATTTTCCTCCTTTATTTTTCCAAATAAGAGACATCACAGTTATACCTAATCCTGCGTATCATCTTAAAGTGTTAACACACTGTTTGTTTTTCAATAAGAAGGTTCTCACAATATGGTAACACATATATTAGTAATGTTTTAAACAAGACTTGAATGTCTTCTTTGAAGTGTATTAAGAGTGGGATTCCCCCCCCCCCCCCTTTTTTTTTTCCACGTTCAAGGTCAAGAATCGAGGGAGCGATACGGGCGACACTAACACGCACTTCTAGCGCCTCATCGCTCCTACGCGCATGGCATGCAGTGTTTCCGTTGTAACGCTGTACTCTACAAATTAGATCCGTAACATAAGGGTTTTATTTCACGCGATGAAAGCCCACGCATTAAAATACGCCCGTACCTTTCTACTTTTCTTTTGCCGCTTAAGGAAACTGCTTAGGCAAGCTTTAAAAATGCGATATTTGACAATTTTCACAATTTTTTTCTCCAAAAATTCATTTAATATGTCAAAAGTAAAAAAAAAAAGCATAGATAATGGTTTTTTATCATTCCTGATAAAATTTCACATTTGCAGAACATGTATTCACCAAGATACGCGTATTCGCGCAAACAACTATTTTAAAAAAAAATGTGTGTCCATCCCACTCTGAACGAAGTAGCTATAGTCATGAATAAATGTAAGTACTCAACATTAATAATATGAATTAATATTAATGTTTTACGTCAGCAAACTATTCAGGTTTGTTAACTTTAAATGGATTTCCAAACGCGTGTAGCTGGTACACTGGTCGTGAAGATACGAAACTACTTCCTACAATGTCCTGAATCGCCAGGCCATAGTACAGGTGTGCCAACACTAAGTTTCTAGCACCAGAGGGTACTTACTTTCTTGACACGCAGCTCCCGATCGTGAAATCGTGATTATGGTCATATTTCCGGTGCTTGGTATTCTAAGTTAAAAATTACTTCTCGATTCTCGTGGGGAAACAATCGAGAGCATTCGACAAGTAACTTGTTGTCGAGAGCTGCTTTCCAGATGTGAAAGCTCACTTTCAACATGGCAGGTGAGAAGCATGGTGGCCGTATTTATTACAACCAGGCATAAACTTTATACTTCCGCCTCTCTTAAACTTTATACACAGGCCTAATATAAAGAATATTATCATGCATGTGGAACACAATTAAAATCGTATAGCATAAGTGTATCATTACAGGTTCGGACGCATACTAGATGTGACCCTATATTTATCATTATTTAAGTAAATGAATAAGAGTTATGGTGATCGAGTGCCAACCCGCATAACATTGTGTTTTCGGTTTGGGGTTGACCAAATTTTTTTACTTCCCATAATATGAAAGTAATCCATCATACCTATGTATGCAAAAAGAAATTAATTAAATGGCCAGCTTCTGCACTTTATAAATAAACGTATACAGTAGGCTGCACAGCTACGCGACGATTTTTTGTTATACCAAACGCATATTTCCTAGGACAATGTACATAATTTTGTATTTCGTCGTTATTAAAATGAAATAAGAAGTAAGCATCATTTTCTATACATTTTGTTCAAGTGCATTGCGAAGTTTATTTAACTGGACTTGTAGGTTACGGATTATCCCATATGTTAACATAAGTTTACGTGAAACAATATGTTCAGTTAGGTGTATATCAAACAAAGTTTTCAACTGCCAAACTCTGTTTATAACACATTGGCCATTCACCATTTTGCAATTTTCCGCAAGTAACGAGCATGCGAAGATATATTCATATAGCGGCCATGTCGCGAAATATCACTCTAAATGTTCCACGTTACGCAACTAATAAATTGAACAGTGTTTTTTTTATTACATATATATATATATATATATATATATATATATATATATATATATATATATATATATATATATATAAATGCGTGTACATTTGTGCACTAACCAACCACTTAAAATGTACAGTTAATACGGACAGCTTTAATGACATCATACAATATTGCAGGCGCACAAGTTGCCTGCGCGAACACACGGGCGAGGATTCGTAACATTAGTTCACTTGGTGACTTCCGTTGTTTCGAACTAGTAGGAACGCTGCTTCTAGGGATCCATATCAACATATAACGATGGATCGGCAGGGAAAATTATAATAAACCCCAGGGTAGCAAGTGGTTCGAATCCCGCGCTATAAGTCGTCTTCGACCTTCCGCCGTAACCACGTGACCTTAAGTAAACCCAATTAGTAGCACCATAGCTTGCTTCCAACATGATTTAATGTATGACAAGCGTAACTGAATGAATGCCAATCAAAGTAGGCCTGAAGTACCATACCACTTTGAACTCCAGGTAACAGTGAGGCGATAATTTACGCAAATGAGCTATAAAATCCACTCCACTTATGGAACTACAGTCATTACTAAGTAGGCCTAAAGTACCATACCACTTTGAACTCCAGGTAACAGTGAGGCGATAATTTACGCAATATGAGCTATAAAATCCACTCCACTTCATGAACTACAGTAATTAATAAGTTATATGAGTTCATTAAATTAAGAATTTTCAAATAAATTTATTTCAAAGCAATTACTACTTCTAACTAAACAATAATGTCCTGCCTAGAGTGATTTATAATTTGGAATTATACGCGAATGAGCACCCAGTTCCCAGATCATTCTGTTCCTTTGTCTGCTGCCTTGTACATGTTACGTGGTAAGGTAATATACGGTCGGAAGTGTGCACACAGAGTTTACGACACATCTGATACAGATACAGCTCTGCTTTTTCTGCTGCCTTGTACATGTTACGTGGTAAGGTAATATACGGTCGGAAGTATGCACACATAGGCTACGACACATCTGATACAGATACAGCTCTGCTTTTTCTGCTGCCTTGTACATGTTACGTGGTAAGGTTATATACGGTCGGATACGGTCGGAAGTATGCACACATAGGCTACGACACATCTGAAACAGCTACAGCTCTGTTGCTTTGTGAGCGGTCTATGCCACTGTATCGCGAAACAACCGCTAAGTTTACTTATTATGGTACTTACTAAAACAAATATACACTCTCCTTAATACCGCACTGTTCGAAGGTATTCTTTTTATCAACACATGAAACCATAAATCAGTGTGTGTGTGTAAAATATGTGGAAGGAGATTATGACTAATGCCTTATTTGATATGTAGCTGGCCAGTAAACTATCGCACAGTTAAAACACTCAAGGCTGTTTGAACTAATTTCATATACCAAGACAATATTTTTATCTGAAGTACTTTTATTTTGAAACAAAACAACATGAAGTAATAATATGTAACAATAGTCTTGAGAGGCTTGTATCTCCTGTAATCCAATCAGAGCCAGTGTACACAACTATGTACTTCGCAAGGGAAGAAGAGAAGGTTATTGTTGTCCAGTCTTGTAGAGTGCTGGGCTCAGTGATCTACTCGTGTAAACCTTGTCGCTGTTCTGCATTATGGATGGTTATTATTTCTATAGAGGTGAACACAAAGCCTACAGCTCATTGGTGGTTATAACTAAACAAGTGAGTGACATCAAGTACAGTACACATAGAAATATTTCTCTTACTTGCAACATATTAAACCATAAATTAATGTCGGTGTAAAAGAATTAATGTTCACCTAAAGTCGCACGTTGTATTGATTTTAATCCTTATTTCGCACAAATATTCAGCTAGCAGCGTCACGGTGGGGTTCAAAACAAGCGTGCACAGTCTCTGCCTCACACACCCTGGTATCATCTTGTGTGTGTGTGTGTGTGTATATATATATATATATATATATAATAGAGTTGTTTACCACTCTACTTACTTGAAACTGTAGAGCAAACATACATTTTCAGCTTCTGTCAATTACTTACCACGTACTTCGTGCACCATCATTTCTAAATTATCAACAGATTCTTGACACTTCACAATTAGTACATAACGCTTGGGTAACATTTAGCGACTACATTTGAAGATATTAGAAACAGGCTGTGAAAAGTTGTACATAAATAAAAAAAATTCCACTTTGTGGATAAGATATGAACTTTAAACGGTTCACACAATATATAACTTAAAGATAGTAAGCATTAATAAATAAGCAGAAAAAATTTCATAATATATTGTCGTAAACCTATTCCAACACAATGGAGTAGCAACCGATAAGTATACATTTAAATTACCGTATTTAAATTTTTTTATTTCAAGTTATGCACTGCAATGTGAATTTAATCTGCTTCAAAAAAATTTGTCGTAAACAGAAATACAAAATAAATGATGAACTGTTTTCGTTTTGATCGTGTACAGCACATGCTGCCTTAGTTTTCAAACTTGATCAGTACATTGCTATTGTGTCAGATTCATTTAAGGAGCACCCGGATTAATGCTTGCTGTCTTAGTTTTCAAACTTGATCAGTAACATTGCTATTGTGTCAGATTCATTTAAGGAGCACCCGGATTAATGCTTCCTGCCTTAGTTTTCAAACTTGATCAGTAACATTGCTATTGTGTCAGATTCATTAAAGGAGCACGCGGATTAATGCTTGCTGTCTTAGTTTTCAAACTTGATCAGTAACATTGCTATTGTGTCAGATTCATTTAAGGAGCACGCGGATTAATGCTTGCTGTCTTAGTTTTCAAACTTGATCAGTAACATTGCTATTGTGTCAGATTCATTTAAGGAGCACGCGGATTAATGCTTGCTGTCTTAGTTTTCAAACTTGATCAGTAACATTGCTATTGTGTCAGATTCATTTAAGGAGCACCCGGATTAATGCTTGCTGTCTTAGTTTTCAAACTTGATCAGTAACATTGCTATTGTGTCAGATTCATTTAAGGAGCACGCGGATTAATGCTTGCTGTCTTAGTTTTCAAACTTGATCAGTAACATTGCTATTGTGTCAGATTCATTTAAGGAGCACCCGGATTAATGCTTGCTGCCTTAGTTTTCAAACTTGATCAGTACATTGCTATTGTGTCAGATTCATTTAAGGAGCACGCGGATTAATGCTTCCTGCCTTAGTTTTCAAACTTGATCAGTAACATTGCTATTGTGTCAGATTCATTTAAGGAGCACGCGGATTAATGCTTGCTGCCTTAGTTTTCAAACTTGATCAGTAACATTGCTATTGTGTCAGATTCATTTAAGGAGCACCCGGATTAATGCTTGCTGTCTTAGTTTTCAAACTTGATCAGTAACATTGCTATTGTGTCAGATTCATTTAAGGAGCACGCGGATTAATGCTTGCTGCCTTAGTTTTCAAACTTGATCAGTAACATTGCTATTGTGTCAGATTCATTTAAGGAGCACCCGGATTAATGCTTGCTGTCTTAGTTTTCAAACTTGATCAGTAACATTGCTATTGTGTCAGATTCATTTAAGGAGCACCCGGATTAATGCTTCCTGCCTTAGTTTTCAAACTTGATCAGTAACATTGCTATTGTGTCAGATTCATTTAAGTAGCACCCTGATTTTTGCTTCCTGCCTTAGTTTTCAAACTTGATCAGTAACATTGCTATTGTGTCAGATTCATTTAAGGAGCACCCGGATTAATGCTTCCTGCCTTAGTTTTCAAACTTGATCAGTAACATTGCTATTGTGTCAGATTCATTTAAGGAGCACCCGGATTAATGCTTGCTGCCTTAGTTTTCAAACTTGATCAGTAACATTGCTATTGTGTCAGATTCATTTAAGGAGCACCCGGATTAATGCTTCCTGCCTTAGTTTTCAAACTTGATCAGTAACATTGCTATTGTGTCAGATTCATTTAAGGAGCACCCGGATTAATGCTTCCTGCCTTAGTTTTCAAACTTGATCAGTAACATTGCTATTGTGTCAGATTCATTTAAGGAGCACGCGGATTAATGCTTGCTGTCTTAGTTTTCAAACTTGATCAGTAACATTGCTATTGTGTCAGATTCATTTAAGGAGCACGCGGATTAATGCTTGCTGTCTTAGTTTTCAAACTTGATCAGTAACATTGCTATTGTGTCAGATTCATTTAAGGAGCACCCGGATTAATGCTTGCTGTCTTAGTTTTCAAACTTGATCAGTAACATTGCTATTGTGTCAGATTCATTTAAGGAGCACCCGGATTAATGCTTGCTGTCTTAGTTTTCAAACTTGATCAGTAACATTGCTATTGTGTCAGATTCATTTAAGGAGCACCCGGATTAATGCTTGCTGTCTTAGTTTTCAAACTTGATCAGTAACATTGCTATTGTGTCAGATTCATTTAAGTAGCACCCTGATTTTTGCTTCCTGCCTTAGTTTTCAAACTTGATCAGTAACATTGCTATTGTGTCAGATTCATTTAAGGAGCACCCGGATTAATGCTTGCTGTCTTAGTTTTCAAACTTGATCAGTAACATTGCTATTGTGTCAGATTCATTTAAGGAGCACCCGGATTAATGCTTCCTGCCTTAGTTTTCAAACTTGATCAGTAACATTGCTATTGTGTCAGATTCATTTAAGGAGCACGCGGATTAATGCTTGCTGTCTTAGTTTTCAAACTTGATCAGTAACATTGCTATTGTGTCAGATTCATTTAAGGAGCACGCGGATTAATGCTTCCTGCCTTAGTTTTCAAACTTGATCAGTAACATTGCTATTGTGTCAGATTCATTTAAGGAGCACCCGGATTAATGCTTCCTGCCTTAGTTTTCAAACTTGATCAGTAACATTGCTATTGTGTCAGATTCATTTAAGGAGCACGCGGATTAATGCTTGCTGTCTTAGTTTTCAAACTTGATCAGTAACATTGCTATTGTGTCAGATTCATTTAAGGAGCACGCGGATTAATGCTTCCTGCCTTAGTTTTCAAACTTGATCAGTAACATTGCTATTGTGTCAGATTCATTTAAGGAGCACCCGGATTAATGCTTCCTGCCTTAGTTTTCAAACTTGATCAGTAACATTGCTATTGTGTCAGATTCATTTAAGGAGCACCCGGATTAATGCTTGCTGTCTTAGTTTTCAAACTTGATCAGTAACATTGCTATTGTGTCAGATTCATTTAAGTAGCACCCTGATTTTTGCTTCCTGCCTTAGTTTTCAAACTTGATCAGTAACATTGCTATTGTGTCAGATTCATTTAAGGAGCACGCGGATTAATGCTTCCTGCCTTAGTTTTCAAACTTGATCAGTAACATTGCTATTGTGTCAGATTCATTTAAGGAGCACCCGGATTAATGCTTCCTGCCTTAGTTTTCAAACTTGATCAGTAACATTGCTATTGTGTCAGATTCATTTAAGTAGCACCCTGATTTTTGCTTCCTGCCTTAGTTTTTCAAACTTGATCAGTAACATTGCTATTGTGTCAGATTCATTTAAGGAGCAGCCCCGGATTAATGCTTCCTGCCTTAGTTTTCAAACTTGATCAGTAACATTGCTATTGTGTCAGATTCATTTAAGGAGCACGCGGATTAATGCTTCCTGCCTTAGTTTTCAAACTTGATCAGTAACATTGCTATTGTGTCAGATTCATTTAAGGAGCACCCGGATTAATGCTTCCTGCCTTAGTTTTCAAACTTGATCAGTAACATTGCTATTGTGTCAGATTCATTTAAGGAGCACGCGGATTAATGCTTCCTGCCTTAGTTTTCAAACTTGATCAGTAACATTGCTATTGTGTCAGATTCATTTAAGGAGCACGCGGATTAATGCTTGCTGTCTTAGTTTTCAAACTTGATCAGTAACATTGCTATTGTGTCAGATTCATTTAAGGAGCACGCGGATTAATGCTTCCTGCCTTAGTTTTCAAACTTGATCAGTAACATTGCTATTGTGTCAGATTCATTTAAGGAGCACCCGGATTAATGCTTCCTGCCTTAGTTTTCAAACTTGATCAGTAACATTGCTATTGTGTCAGATTCATTTAAGGAGCACCCGGATTAATGCTTCCTGCCTTAGTTTTCAAACTTGATCAGTAACATTGCTATTGTGTCAGATTCATTTAAGGAGCACGCGGATTAATGCTTGCTGTCTTTGTTTTTATTGTGTTTTTTTTCTAATTTAGGTACCGAATGTCGGCGACGTAATGTTATGTCGGTAGAATTGTCTGCGATTAGCCGCAATTTGACGACGTGTACACTTCATGAAGGCATTACTCACGTGATATTACCTCGGCAGCTGTGTTCATTACCTACACTCCATATTAATAACACGTCGGCAGTGTACATTACTCAAATTAACACAATGTATTTGATACTATGTAGGTAACGCAGAAAAGAAGTTTCATTGGGAAATGAAGCAATCGGCTTGATGTAGGGTGGAAGTAATGAAGGTGGCAGGGTACTGTGTAGCGTGAGGCATACTGTGGACCAACAAGACGATTGTGAGAATACAGGCGCGGACATAACTGGATGTCAAAATGCGGTCTATGTAGGTTACTAACTTGTAGCTTGTGGGATAGCGGAGGTGTAGTGGTTAGGCTACTCGCCTCCCACCGTGGAGAACCAAGCTCGTTGGTGGGCTCTCTCCCGTATTTTTACAGGTGAGAATTGTGCTGGACGATACTGCTCGGCGATCCGCCGTCCCCCCCCCCCCTTGCAATCCGACGCTACTCCGTAGTCTTACCTTCACCGGCTCTCGAGACCTCGTTGTAACGAGCCGCCCTTCATTCTAGCGTGTCTTGAAGTGTGTGAATAGCGATGGCGAAGGGGAAGGGGCTAGTGCCAAGTGGGGTATCAGTACGACACACCTCGTTCGGGAGAAAGTAACAAACAAACAGTGTCACAATGACACAGTTCTGTTCTACCTCCCCCGATCACAACCATACTCACCTACTTCTCAACTCTTTCACACCAGAGTTCATCTGTTGCTTCAATTGTTGCAAATAATACATTTATCTCACGTGCTGTACATGAACCCTTCAGCCACCGTGGACATGTTGCACGACTTTTCGACTGCCTTCCTTGCGACAGATCTCCATTTGTTTAGTTTCCGCTCATCTTATTTGTGGATGGCAACGAACACACAGGACCTACGTCTTTCATTGATTGTCCCAAGTTGTTATAATTTACGAATGGTTATCATTTCAACTGTTTACAAATCAGTTACCCGCCCTCAGGGAACATCATTAGGTACTAAACCATGAAGTGCATAGTTCTGGAAGAATCCACCTTCTTGTGCAACATGCGTAACATAGTTATGTACTCTCTCTCTCTCTCTGTCTGAGGAGTGGGGTAGTTATTTAAGTTGCAAAGTCTCCTTTATTCAGCAAAGTAAAATACACTACGTTTACCTCTCACGACATTCATGTATAACGTTCTTATTTTACTTTATTCGCTATGATTTTTGTCCCTACGGGATGTTCTAAAGCACTTGGCCTACATAGGCACACTTGTAAAACGTATTGTTATAACTGACTATCGCAGCTGGAGTTGTGTATGGACAACTGAAACCAGCAAAATGAAGTTGGCGAATTTGAATATTTTCTTCGGTTAAAAAGTTGCATAATGTTAAACTGCACAGTACTTTGAAACTCGTACAGAGGTGGTGTGACGAACGTCTGCTACCGTAGACAGAACGCCCTCTCTTGTACCACACGTAATGAAGCCACTCGAGTGCTTAAGGTTTGCTATTGGTTCAGAGTCCTTGAAAGCGTGTCGGATTAGCGGAGCTCCAATGCAATACAAGAAACTTATGTACTCGTCCGGGGCGCCTTGCAAACAGAATTACGTCTTTTGCAGTCGCCCGTAACATTCTTTCACCCACCGGAAGTACAACTGGTCACGTGTTCAACAATGAGATACGTGTTTGTTCACATTTTGAATTATCTACATACCCGCCATTTTGAATGAACAAAATAGTTTGACTAACTTGAATATATTCTAGTTGCATTAATAAAACTGTGTTAAAGTACGATCACAAACCACAGGCAATAGTGTAAGCTCAGCAGCTATCCACGTAGACAGAACTATTAGCAGGGAAGCAGTCCAGTGTAGTAACATGAAGAGTGAGTGGTCGGTGCGCAGCTTGTATGCACACTCGACGGCACCATACTACCTACGTACGTAATATGAGCGTTAAGAGAGGAGGTTTGTATCTGTACAGCACGTAACCTAGCCTCTGCTGCGTCTAGTTATATTGGAAACTTGTTACAATGCGCGACACCCTGCTATTTCTTTCAACCTTGTATCCACTGCGCTTCACTCCCGTCCCCTGCCAACCCCCCTTTGTCTGGTCAACAGGAATACGTCGGTCATTACCTACTATTATATTTTATGTGAAATCAATGTGCATCAGTAAATATATATTCCGGGAATACTACTTTTACCACAAAGATAAAAACCAACTATATAATATAGAATGATTTTTCTTTTATTATCTATATAAAATGCAATGAAAAGAGAATGAAATCGACGAGTGGTAAAAACACGATAGTATTTTAGAGCTGGACTGTGCAGTTTCTTCACAGATAGAAGAATAGTACAATACGACTCTACTTAAATGTGTGGGCTTTCATCGATTGTAATGAAGTTCCACTGTTACACATCCGATTTATACAATACTGCGTAAACTCGATATTAGACAATACGTGCTGCCGTACTCGGTATTGTACACGCTTCTACAAGACCTGGTATACCAGCCGCTATATAAGCCGCCATGGAAGATCCATATTACACGTCAGTCGTTCACGTACTAGCATTTGACACCCTCGGCGGGTGCGCTGAGCTACGTGTGGATCGTAGTAAATATGAACCCCATTTCTAGAACTGCTTCCTTTTGATAACTTGCGTAAGGCCTATAAAAAACTTGCTCGATCATCTTGATGTTGCTATTATTGTCGGCACTTACTGGTGCATTGCTTACTGGTGTAATATCATTTATTTTCTTGAGGATGAAGTCTCGTGAGTACGAGTGTTATTTTATTCGCGTGCCACTTTTTTACCCGGTCTAATAATTGAAGGAAAGAATCAGCATCCGGCGAATGTTCGAATCCACGCCCAACAATCGGACACTAACGAGCGACGTAACGTCAGGTACGTTAGCAGAATACTACTAGCAGCAATTCACACACTAATGTCATCGCCAGTATTATTCCGTGTTTGTTGAATTCAACATATTATTCAAAGAGTTTCAACCTCACGACTGTATAATTAAGATGACGATGTCTTTTTAGGTTTCTTCACCAACACGTTTCACGTAGTAGCCACGGGAAGCGCCATACGCTATGAAACTGCGATGTTGTTAGCCAAGTACGGAAGTCGGTATGGAACCTTTCACGAAAAATAGGACGTATCCTATTACAAAACCTGGTATAAAATGTGTTGGGAAATGCCATGAAGGGTGCCGTACTAGCCAGTATAACAGCCGCTATTGCTGACCTTGCTCTGTCATTCGCGTGGGCCATCAGGCACCAGACGTGTGTGTTAATCTACCTGGTAACAGTCAATGCCATGAAGGGTGCCATACTAACCAGTATAACAGCCGCTATGGCCGACCTTGCTATGTCGTTCGCAGAGGCGATGAGGCACCAGCCGTGTGTGTTAAGCTACCAGGTAGAAGTAATGCTTCGCGCCATTTTGTTGTATATTTGTTTGTTTAGATACACGAGGAGTATTTGGTTGGTATAATTTTGGGGTTTCAATTAAAATGCGACTTTGATTATTTCAGTAGGTTATATATTTTGTTTATCGGCTATGGTAATATTTTCTTTGTACCTGCATAGCGTTGCTTATCCAATATTAAATTCCTTCATTGAAATAAATTTTTCCCTCAATTGCTATATTTGATTGAGTAATTGAGCTTCTCGGTGTTCTTATCGATGTCAATGTTTACGAATGTTTTGTTTACTATTACAACTTGCGCGCGGATTTCGCCGGACTGTGAACTAAGGACATGCGAGGATATGTATGGCTCATGACGTCTCATGGGCCAATCAGGAGTGGGGGTAATGATGACCACTTAAGGGCAGAAATCAGTTTTTCAGTCATAAAACCAAATATTTTGAAAGTGACGAAAAAGTACTTATTCGTCATTCATTAAGCTAGTTAATGTCCAATCATATTTTTTCTTCGCTATAACATCGGAAAAAATGGACTTTGGGATACTCAGAGGGGTCGGGACCTCACGCACACAAGTTTCACTCGACCACGTAGCCATGTTGAAAGTCCTGAGTCTCTCAGACCGTCCCATTCTGCTGTCTCGAGCTGTCTGTTGACTACTGCGATCGTTGATCACGAGTTCGACGTAGATGTCAGTACTATGTTTTCCTCTATGTTAAATATCTTTACTGCGGGTTGTCTAGATACTTTTTATCATATAGTAACTCTGGAGTAGGAGACATCCATTATAGACATAGTAAAATATGCTCACTCCACGTATATTGCTGTCGATTTTCATAATTTTTATACTGAGTTTAAGAGTCATCTTTACCCCTGCAGGAGCAAGTATGCTAAACGCAATTACCTCATTTACTCTAATGTTAATCTCATTTTGAAATTTCTGGTGAAACTAATTACATCACATTATGAAATGCGGTATCAAATTAAAAGTCTTTAGGATACCTTGATGAATATAATGCTAAAAGTTTAATATTCGAAGTGGGATTTTACTAAATATGTGAAAATTGATTTAAAAAATACTACCACAAATGAACTTCATGATATATAGCTTAAATAAGAGTGTAAAATAACTTTTGGATGTTATATGTTTCATCGTTTATGTTTTCTACGATGAAAACTGTGTTAATAATCTACCCACCATGTAAGACACTAATTAAAATCCCAAAAAAACATTGAAATTTCGTAGTCTCATAATTGTGTATCGAGATAGAACACTTTTACACTGAGCTCAAGGGCCACCAGTCCTCACTGTTAAGTGATTGCCACCGTTTTGTGGAGGGGGGAGGGGCGGAAGGGTGTAGCGTAGTGTTGTACGAGAGGTTTTGTGTTTGGTCGGAGGAGGGAACAATTCTTTCTGGGAGGAAGGAGCTGTTCTTGAAATCCCTAGTAACCATACCGCTATTCCTTGAAGAAGCATTTCGCTGTTTATTACGAAGTCTAAAACGACCTCACTTCATTCGCGCTACATAAGCTAAACTTAGTTTTTTGTAAATCGTAACTGAAACTTTATCATTGCATTGTGTTTAGCTATTTGCGCTCGTACTGAGTGTTCCGCTGTACTGATATGTACCTGTGCTTGAATGGAATGGTAAAGGAAATAATTAAGAGTATATTATGATTGTTTTGCTCACGTTACATTCATAAAGGTGGAAAAAAATGCTTCCCGACCAACTTAATCCAGAATTGAATTAGGATTTACTAACTTAATCCGGAATTAAATTAGGATTTGCTAACTTAATCCAGAATTAAATTAGGATTTACTAACTTAATCCAGAATTAAATTAGGATTTACTAACTTAATCCGGAATTAAATTAGGATTTACTAACTTAACAAATGAAAGATTTTTGTGTATGTTCTGAGAGTAATAGCAGGTCACGTCTAGCAATCACACTCTTCTTTATTTGAACGAATTCTCTTGATCCATAAAGTGCTAACATTGCTAATAATATGTCACTCTAGATATAGTCTGTTCACGGTCAAGTGAACTTTTTTGACAGTTGTGGAAATAGTTGTGTTATTAGTTGCTACCTTCAAACTCCGGAGTAAACTATTTCCTGGTAACATAATGTGTGAACTGGACTGACTGTCTTCTGAGTTGGTTTGTAAACATCATATATTATTGTTGGAGACACCGCAGTAACCATGGAAATAGCTGTATGCATGTGACTTCCTTCAAGACTGTCGAAAAAAGTGCACTCGTTCGTTGGACAGTCTAAAGTGATCAATTTTCAAGCAACTCAAATAACTTATATCAATTTTTTACCTGAGAAAAAAAACTAAGAAATTTCGAGTGTATTTTATTGCTTTTGAGTTTGTGTTATTTGTTCGAGTTTCATTTAACTCGTGTATAGTTTAGGCGACTGTCAATAAGTCCAAGTGTCCACATATCCGTACGCACGGCACGTGTTAAAAAATCTAATTAAGACGAAAGTGTTGGACAACGACGGAGGAAAATTTCTCGAGTATTAAATATGATGAGAGAGTCTCACGACTTCTGACTGAACTGTTTTCATTTTGGCCAAGAGTTATAGGCAGTGAGTGTACTGAGTCCATGTCTCCATTTAGCGAATACTCTCTCCAGAGATCACTATTTCATATTACTGTGCCAGAGATCTCATTTGTTCTCTCTGGTGTTCTCGCTCTCTCCTGCTCAGCCGTTGCGCTCTCCTATTTGTAAACAAACACAGCACGAGTACCAGGTGCGGAAAAAACATTTAATTAAAATTTAAATCGTAAGAAATATATTTGTGGACAACTAAAATAATAATTGTTACCTTACTGACGTGTTTCAAACTGTGAGTAGCCACTTATAGACGAAATATTGCGTGGCCAAACTCTCTCTATATGTGTAAAAAAAGCACTAGTTGTTACCCAAAAATGTACACACAATTGCTCGCCATAAGAACTATTTATTTGAAATAATTACTGGGGCCTAAGCGTACCATTAACCTATAATGTTTGGATAAAATACCACTTACTGCATGGGATGTCTCAGTGTGCTTTCACGAAATACTTCGTAAACTGTTTGTACTCGGGTGGAATTACACCCATTTCAGAATGAGCATTTACATTTTCGTAGCGAAAATAAATCTTCTCACAATAAAATAATCTGGCTAAAGTCTCTTGCTGATAGACGGTGTAAAAACTGCGTGTGCGTGGATTTCTATGAAACTTGAAACCTACTACTTATTAAGTATGCCCAAAAAATTTGAATCAATTAAGTTCAGCCAATACGTATCGTAACAATTAAGTTCAGCCAATAAGTATCGTAACAATTAAGTTCAGCCAATAAGTATCGTAACAATTAAGTTCAGCCAATAAGTATCGTAACAATTAAGTTCAGCCAATAAGTATCGTAACAATTAAGTTCAGCCAATAAGTATCGTAACAATTAAGTTCAGCCAATAAGTATCGTAAGAATATAATTTTAGTTATTTAACAACAACAGGGATCATTTGTACGTAAAGTTTTGTATTGATTGATTAATCTGTGAGTGAGGCATTTGTGCATGAAGTCAGATTATGTAAAAAAGAAATTTTGATACGTCTTTAGAAATACTTAAACGAACCAAATGAAGACAATGAAATATTTCGTAATGTTCTACTGAACTAAAATAAAGCATACAGACGCACTGCACAAGCTAACAATTTTTCACAGTCCTGCTCGTAAATGCTATTAAAATATTTGTCATGGCATTTAACGGTAGTTTAAGACATGCTACTCCATATTATTTTTAACGCAAATGCCTTTGTTGCAGCGGCCCCCAAAAAATCATACTGTTCTAATAATACAACACGCAAATATTAGTTACAATATTGATTTTTGAACAGCTCTCCGTAGCTCTTATCACGTGCGAAGGGGTGAAAAGGGTGAATCGTATTTAATATTAATACAACACTCTAACTGTTCTAATAATACAACACGCAAATATTAGTTACAATATTGATTTTTGAACGGCTCTCCGTAGCTCTTATCACGTGCGAAGGGGTGAAAAGGGTGAATCGTGTTTAATAATAATACAACACTCAAACTGTTCTAATGATACAACACGCAAATATTAGTTACAAATATTGATTTTTGAACGGCTCTCCTTAGCTCTTATCACGTGCGAAGTGGTGAAAAGGGTGAATCGTGTTTAATATTAATACAACACTCAAACTGTTCTAATGATACAACACGCAAATATTATTTTCAATATTGATTTTTGAACGGCTCTCCTTAGCTCTTATCACGAGCGAAGGGGTGAAAAGGGTGAATCGTGTTTAATATTAATACAACACTCAAACTGTTCTAATGATACAACACGCAAATATTAGTCACAATATTGATTTTTGAACTGCTCTCCGTAGCTCTTATCACGTGCGAAGGGGTGAAAAGGGTGAATCGTGTTTAATATTAATACAACACTCCAACTGTTGTAATGATACACACGAAAAAAAAAATTAGTTACAATATTGATTTTTGAACGGCCTTCCTTACTCTTATCACGTGCGAAGGGGTAAAAAGGGTGAATCGTGTTAAATATCAACAGAACACTCAAACTGTTCTAATGATACAACACAAATATTAGTTACAATACTGATTTTTGAACGGCTCTCCTTAGCTCTTATCACGTGCGAAGTGGTGAAAAGAGTGAATCGTGTTTAATATCAATACAACACTCAAACTGTTCTAATGATACAACACGCAAATATTAGTTACAATATTGATTTTAAACGGTTCTCCGTAGCTCGTATCACGTGGGAAGGGGTGAAAAGGGTGAATCGTGATTAATATTAATACAACACTCAAACTGTTCTAATGATACAACACGCAAATATTATTTTCAATATTGATTTTTGAACGGCTCTCCTTAACTCTTATCACGTGCGAAGGGGTGAAAAGGGTGAATCGTGTTTAATATCAATACAACACTCAAACTGTTCTAATGATACGACACGCAAATATTAGTTACAATATTGATTTTTGAACGGCTCTCCTTAGCTCTTATCACGTGCGAAGGGGTGAAAAGGGTGAATCGTGTTTAATATTAATACAACACTCAAACTGTTCTAATGATACAACACGCAAATATTAGTTACAATATTGATTTTTGAACGGCTCTCCTTTGCTCTTATCACGTGCGAAGTGGTGAAAAGGGTGAATCGTGTTTAATATCAATACAACACTCAAACTGTTCTAATGATACAACACGCAAATATTAGTTACAATATTGATTTTTGAACTGCTCTCCTTAGCTCTTATAACGTGCGAAGGGGTGAAAAGGGTGAATCGTGTTTAATATCAATACAACACTCAAACTGTTCTAATGATACACACGTAAATATTAGTTACAATATTGGTTTTTGAACGGCCTTCCTTAGCTCTTATCACGTGCGAAGGGGTAAAAAGGGTGAATCGTGTTTAATATCAATAGTACACTCAAACTGTTCTTATGATACAACACAAATATTAGTTACAATACTGATTTTTGAACGGCTCTCCTTTGCTCTTATCACGTGCGAAGTGGTGAAAAGGGTGAATCGTGTTTAATATCAATACAACACTCAAACTGTTCTAATGATACAACACGCAAATATTAGTTACAATATTGATTTTTGAACTGCTCTCCTTAGCTCTTATAACGTGCGAAGGGGTGAAAAGGGTGAATCGTGTTTAATATCAATACAACACTCAAACTGTTCTAATGATACACACGTAAATATTAGTTACAATATTGGTTTTTGAACGGCCTTCCTTAGCTCTTATCACGTGCGAAGGGGTAAAAAGGGTGAATCGTGTTTAATATCAATAGAACACTCAAACTGTTCTTATGATACAACACAAATATTAGTTACAATACTGATTTTTGAACGGCTCTCCTTAGCTCTTATCACGTGCGAAGGGGTGAAAAGGGTGAATCGTGTTTACTATCAATACAACACTCAAACTGTTCTAATGATACAACACGTAAATATTAGTTACAATATTGATTTTTGAACGGCTCTCCGTAGCTCTTATCACGTGCGAAGGGGGGAAAAGGGTGAATCGTGTTTAATATTAATACAACAATCAAAACTGACCATATATACAAAATAAATATTTTTCTTACTGCCCCAGAAGTCACACACACACAAACACACACACAAATATATATATATATATATATATATATATATATATATATATATATATATATAATCAATAGAAATAATTTTTCTTATGGTTTTATATGTAAACATGTAGGTATGTGTTAATAATGTGAGGTCACCTTCAGAAATACCATATCGGGAGCCCATTCGAGAGGATGGTAGTGAGCATTCTCGTACCACTACCAATCACTGAGAGTGGGTGTAGATGCCTTCTGGTAACACAAGACTATTTCACAAAGTGCCTTGGTGACCTGGTGTTTTGACGTCCAGCGGAAGAAGCAGCAGCCACCCCAGAATATGCCATTGTACTACGTCAAAATTTAACCAACAATCATGAGTTTGACCGGAGGCACCTTAAAATCAATATTGACCATGAAAACACGATATGACCTTAGAATGCCTGAGAATATTTTTCAATGACAGCTGGTGTGGTTGTTAAACCCTCAAAGGAAAAAGGGATATTGCTTGAAGCTACAGAAATTTTGGGAAGGTAAATACAGGATGCTGAAAAAGATAAGTAATGTGGTCTACCGGATTTGTTGACAGGGTGCTTGGGAGAAACCTAAGGTTGTTCACATCGACCGACTGCCGCTCTACGAAGGTCCTTATGGTCGAGAGTCTGTACGGGAGGAACAGACTTGAGGGGCAGTGTTCTGCATTATAGCGCACACCGGCTACGAGCTCCCCGTTATATGCAGGTCAGCACTATGGGAGGGATGACTACCATCTCCCTTCATCTTTAGCCGGCGGCCAGCCCGTTTCGCCGCCCATCTCCTGGCTGGCATCAGAGAGCCTGTTGCCTACCTTCTGGAGATACCGACAAGTGTAGTGAAGGCGCAAGAATATTCTGGGTATTAGGACACTTGGCTCAACTAGGGAAATAATGAAATTTATGGATGACGTCCTATGATCCTATAAATACTGCAGCGGTCAAGTGGCCAGAGGTCTTTGGCTAAGACCATCTAGCTGAGTGCGGGCGCGAAGTTTAGTACGGTTTGACTGCGGACGAGGTGTTCGTGCTGTGAATGGACGAGAGGGCGTGATACCAACGAGTGAAGGCTACTGTGCGTGAGGGCATTCTCAAGAACATTGCGGATTGGCGGGACATGGACTGAACTGAGGTGGGACTGAGTGGACATGCAATACGGATTTTATTCTAAATATTTGAACTGTCAAATATGGTCACATCATTTATAAAAATATGCAATAGATTTTGATACACTGTCTATTGGTAGTGATTTTTAATTATTTTCATTCATATCTTTGAGGTAATTATAAATTGTTTTGTTTGAAGTCATTTATTGTAAACAGTAAAATATCTCAATTTATTTTGAGATGTTGAGGTTAGAGAATTTTGTTTGTAGTAATTGTAAATAGGATTAGTAAAGTATAATTATCTCTTTTATCTAATTAAGACCACCATCCCTTAACTAACTTGATTTAGCCCACTGAATTTCGAGAGAAAAATTGTAACAATATATCAAAATTGAATTACAGATAGTCAGTTTACCATTTTGCTGTATAAAAGTGTGAAAGACTAGAGAAAGTTCAAATTTCGCGCGATTTCGAATTAAAAACTTTTGAATTAATTGAGTTATAAAGTAGAATGAAATACAGTATTTTTTGTGAATTATTAATAAACTTCATCGCTGAGTTGTTAAATGATTGTGTATATTTCAGCATGTGGATGTGTGTAGTGTCGTGTTACGTGCTTAGTGTTATGTCGAAAGTCTAAATGTGGTCTCTCATGTAGTGCTTCGTTAGTCGTCGTCTTCCTCGAAGTCATATTTTACAGTGTTACAAAATATATTGCTTGTTTCTTAATAGTCAAAACAAGTCGCACTTTTATTCAAATGTTGTAGTGTGTGTAATGTTATTAAAAAGTTGTACACGTGTAGCTACAGTTTTGTGTAAGTGCTCCATGGAAAGCACTGTACTTCTGTCTGAAACATGTTTACTACAATGAAAACACGAGCACTATGCAACAGACATAGAAGATTTTGCGTCGCCTTGGCTCAAATCGAATTATACACTGAGGAAAAGGGATTGTTTGTATATTGTTGTTGTAACCAAATTGTTTGTTGTTCTTATATGGTTTGGTCGGTGCTGCGAATAAAGACTTGTTGAGCTTTATTGAACATTTTCGTTTAGCCCGACCGAGATTAGAACCTAGTTCACTTACGCCAGAGCAACCTCAACCTCAACCTCAACCTCAGCGTCAGATAAACTTACTACAGACCAAGTGGCAGGAATGTTCTTAAATTAATATATTACAAATACTGGGAAATTTTCGCAAATAAGTATTTCAAGTTTTGCACATTTATATTTTATTTTCCTGTTGAACTTGTTTTATTAGAATGGGTATACATATATTTACATCAATAATTACACTAACAAATACTGTTACTATCCCAATTGTCACAATAAATGCAAATAATCTTTTTGAGCTTTATTCCGAAGGCAATTAAATGAGTGGGCAAACAAATCGTTTTAAAAAAAATATTTTGTTGACAGTGTTATTTATTATGGCCCAATACACAAGTTTTGTTTATTCAAACACGTATTTTCTTAGATGAACAAATTTAATTATGGTCCTTTCAAGTTGGTTTTACTAAACCAAATATATTTGTTGGAAAAACTAAATATTGTTTGTGGTCCTATGCAAACTAATATTTTATTGGAACTTCCCTCAGTGTAGTTGTTATTCACTAAGTTTCACAGCAGGAAAATTTTGAAACTCTGAAAATCAATTCCCAAGTCTAATATCAGCCAATCATAAATGAGCATACTTTTAAACGAACATATGTATATTACATTTTGATTTCAAACAACGCACTTTCATAATTTAATTTGCGTTCTCCTGCGCCAAGAAACATTTTTAGACTGCAAAAACAATATGACATAAACGTGCTTCGTTATTATTTAAAATAATGCACTGTAAAATGATATCCTGTGAGTGAAATTTGGGCAGCAGTATCGTTATTCCCCTAACCTGCTGCCTACTGGTAATGTGTGTGAAATTTGGGCAGCAGTATCGTTATTCCCCTAACCTGCTGCCTACTGGTAATGTGTGTGAAATTTGGGCAGCAGTATCGTTATTCCCCTAACCTGCTGCCTACTGGTAATGTGTGTGAAATTTGGGCAGCAGTATCGTTATTCCCCTAACCTGCTGCCTACTGGTAATGTGTGTGAAATTTGGGCAGCAGTATCGTTATTCCCCTAACCTGCTGCCTACTGGTAATGTGTGTGAAATTTGGGCAGCAGTATCGTTATTCCCCTAACCTGCTGCCTACTGGTAATTTCATAGTGTGAACGCCTTCAAGGTGGGAATGGTTTACAGATATGTTCATTTGACTATTATTGCACTCGAGGAACGTTCTAGAGATTAGCGCGGACTTGAAGGCCAACACTCTTGTTAGGCGAGCACTGTTACTTTCCGGAAGGCTTATCAGTGGAATGAAGAAACTTGCTGCAGGCGGCTTTTGTCACGTACAGTACAGCTTGCTTGTCGCGATACTGCATTGCAAATGGCGAGCGACACAACTGCGCTCCATGGATGGCACAGCCTGACACAGGCAGGTCAATCAGCCACTAGACCTCGTCACATCTTCATGCCATGTCACTACAGAATAACGAGTTACAAGAACCGTTCCCCCGCAGTTTTCGAGCTTATGGCACTTGAAGCGGCCAGCGCACGAGTCATCTGATACCATTAACACTGGTTTTACAACATTTCCCTCCAGACGCTTGGAAAATACTGCTACATTTCGCGGCTTTCGCCACTCTTTTATACTTGGTAAGAACATTTCTTTGCCATCATTTCATTTCGTACCAGTTATTTACATATATTTAATATTAACTTTCAAAATAAATATTTATAAATAACAGTCGTTATAGCGTCTAACTTAAGTAGTGGGAGCGGCGAATTTCTAGGCCACCCAGGATTAATTGGGATTATTATATGGATTATCGAATTAATCGATCGGATTAACGGATTAATCGGGATAGTTTCACCTTGATTTAATTGAGTATATTAATTACAGGTAAATAGATAATCCTTTAGTCTTCTATTTTTTATATTTTATATCATTAGTTGTTTAATTGGTGTTGAAAGAGTAAAGTATCATAAGGGTTATTTTTGGGGTGCAGATAAGTCTTCACCCTTGGATGTCTGGTAGGCGATTGAGCTCTGAGCTCTGAGGGGTGGGGGCAGCTGCATATATGTGCTGACCGTCTTGCAAGAGTAGCATAAGGGTTATGAGGGACAAGAGTGGCATAAGGCTCAATTTATGTCCATCGTCGGCGGAGTTAGTGTGTATTGAGATCTGTTGCTGGGCAAGGGGAAGGAGAAGGTTTCAAGAACATCAGAGTAGCTACAAGCCCGTCCGTTCAGTTCGGTGGACGGTGGAGGATGAACTGAAATACTAGGTGAGGGGAGGGAGGAATTGTTGGGAGCACCAACACACAATTGTATGCTGCAATACTGAGTTCTACATATGTGAAATGGCGAGCGACACAGGTCGGGAATGCACATTTAGAGAAATGTAATAAATCAGTGTTTTAAAATAACAAAGTGTCGGGTGATATAATCAAATATATCGTTTCAACGAACTACTAACACCGAAACACGAAATAAGTGTGAAACACGTAGCATTAAATTATTTATTATAAATTGTGTGAAATCAAATTATTACCAAACACGCGACATGAAATTTGTGCATTCTACGCACACCAGAGCAACGAAGTAGCAAATCATTCAATGGCACATTTACTAACCACACGTAACGAGTTGATTTACCTTTTAATTTGACAGCACAACTACGAACCACATGTTGCGAATGAACGCAAATAAAATATATGACTAGAAAATATTAACCATGCACAACACATTTACTAATCACACGTCACACAACTTATATTTAAGCCTAGCGTGGCTACCCGTTTGGGCCCCGCTTCATTCTCATCGGATCGCATAACGCGTGGAGCGTGCCGGGCCGCATCGACTTGGGCCGACACGCTCCACATACACTTAGCTTCAACCTCATCCACTCTCACTTCAGCGCTGTGTCGCACATTTCCCACTAATACACGTTTCGTTTCATAAATCTACGAACTTAATTTCTTATCATGCACGTATGACTGGTGAATTACAATTTTTCAGTTCCACTTTAATAGAAACAGTGTCTTTATCTGCGGCATATCTTTATATTCTTTTTGCGAGCTAGGTTATATATATATATATATATATATATATATATATATATATATATATATATATATATATATATATATATATATATATGCTCAGCAGCAAAAGGTGAGGCAAAAACCTCTTCAAATAAAACATTAGATAAGGTGTTATCTCGGATATTTATGATTTCTGAATACTTTTATAATGCCACTAAAATACTATCAGATTATTTTAAGGACACCAACGTTTGAGAGGTGTTAGCGAATATGCGTGAGCCGTATGATACCAATCGCAAAACAGAAAATGGGAATCATGCCTTTATTTGGAAGTTTCGGTGCAATTTTCGTTTATGAAAAAAAGAATGGAAAACACTCGTAAGTTGTGGGCCTTTAGCAGCCATTGTGATTGGCGACATACACAAGCTTTTGTAACTAGTGGTAGTTTATAACACGTCTACACATTCGTCTAACCCAACTTGTGTCATACTAAATACATACATATGCCGAATGGCACTTGTGAACCTCTGACGTCGTCTATATTAAGGCGAAGGGAGTATTTTATTCGATTCGCCAACTTAAACTTTATTGCAAAACGTGTTCTTAAACGAAAAGGGGGGAAAAAACTATCTTGTGCATCTTGCAAACCACAAACAAAAAAAAATTAAAAGATAAAAATTTTAAAGCAACGCCGACAAACAAGAATAAATTGTTTAAATTTCGATACAACTCTAAAATAGTTCATATATACGTGTAACATCAAACATTGTAGTAACTAATATATTAATATAAATTCCAGGATGCGAAAGAAATGTAAGTATTGCACATTATTTAAAACAAAACTTAATGTTCGTGGTGTGTAGATAGAGCAACACATTACGTTTAAAATACGATATTTTTTATCACATATCGCATGTAAGCTTTTTTCACGAAAAAAAAATCATGAGGAAATTGCAGAGTTCATACTTGCACATTTGCAGTTTTGCAGTGTGCGAAGACAGTGCAGTGTCGGACATAGCAAGTATGGGCACGCCTCTGTGATGTCACAGGGGGTGGGGTGTGTCTGCAATATGGCGGGCTAGGGACAGCAGTGTGACGTAACATGGGGGTGGGTGTTTCACTGCACCGTGGCAGGCTGGGTACAGCAGAGTGACATCACCTGCATACTGGACACACTGACATGATGCCATTAAAGTGGCTGCTAACTTAATACTGTGCACACGGACCTGCATACTGTGCACACTAACATGAGTCCATGAAAGTGGCTGCTACCTGCATCTTGGGCACACTGACATGAGTCAATTAAAGTGGCTGCTACCTGCATCCTGGGCACACTGACCTGCATACTGGGCACACTGACCTGAGTCCAGTAAAGTAGATCCTACCTGCTCACTAGGCACACTGACATGAGTCCATTAAAGTGGCTGCTACCTGCATACTGTGCATACTGACCGGCATACTGGGCAGACTGACATGAGTCCATTAAATTCGCTCCTACTTTCATACTGGGCTCACTGACCTATATACTGTGGACACTGAAATTAGTCCATTAAATTAGCTACTACATGCACACTGGGCACAACGACCTACATACTGGGCACACTGACCTACATAGTGGTCACATTGGCATAAGACCATTACAGTGGGTGCTACCTGCATACTAGGCACACTGGCCTGAATATTATGCATGCTGACCTGCATACAAGGCACGCTGAACTTCATACTTGGCATCCTGAACTGCATACTGGGCACACTGACACGTGTTCATTACAGTGGCTGTTACCTGCATACTGGGCACACTGGCCTGCATATTGGACTCACTGTCTTGCATACTGGACTCACTGACCTACATACTGGGCACACTTACCTACATAATGGGCCACACTGACAGGAGTCTACTAAAGTGGCTCCTACCTTCATTCTGGGCACACTAACCTGCATAGAGGGCACTCTAACATACATACTGGGTACACTGACATAAGTCCATTAAAATGGCTCGTACCTCCATACTGGCACACTGACTTGCGTACTGGACACACTGTCTTGCATACTGGACACACTGACCTACTTACTGGGTACACTGACCTACCTACTGGGCCACACTGACATGAGTCCAATAAAGTGGCTCTGACTTGCATACTGGGCACACTGACCTGCATACTGGTCACTTACATGAGACCATTTAAGTGGCTCCTGCCTGCATACTGGGAATACTGACGTACATACTGGGCACTCTGAGCTACATATTGGGCACACTGGCATCAGTATTAAAATTGATGCAACCTGTATACTGGGCACACTGACCTGGAAACAGGACACACTGACCTACATACTGGGTACACTGACATTAATCCATTAAGGTGGACGCTACCTGCATACTGGGCACACTGACCTGCATAAGGGCACACTGACCTAAATACTGGGCACAACGACCTGCGTATTGGAGCATGACTACAGAATACCTTGGAGACCTTTCAGCACCTGACTGAGTCACTGGCAGCTCGTCAAGTCGCTGTCCCGTGCTGCGAAAGGCTGTTATTCTGTATAGAGCAGGTGCCCATATTTATGTTATTCGATTGTGTAGAATCATCGTCATCATTGCGATTTCTCAGGTTGATGAAAGCTCTTGTGAACAGTGAGCTTTCTGAAGCATCCAGATATATATATATATATAGATACTATAAGTATTGTCAAAACTTAATAATAACAAAAAATTGTATGGCATGTAATAATATATTATGTTCGGATATGTACACCGTCTTCTGTCATACACAACTAACATTGCTCATTTCTGACCATTTCAGTAGTGTGCGTACAGTAGTTCTCCGTTTGCTGTAGTTAACCCTATGTCACAGACTACTTACGATTACAGAGATGGAACAACAGCTAATACCGCGTACGAACTTTAGCTGCGAATTTTGGCTGGCAGTCCATTCAGTAGGGAACTTACTGCAGAATGCAGTAGCCCTGCCCGAGACTCGTGCAGTCAGAAATTAGCTATGTGTATATCGAAGTAACTGTCGCCACACCATTTCGTCAGGGGTCGGGATGGTAAAGTCGTTATACTACTATTCTCCCACCAAGGCGAACCGGTTTCGATTCCCGGAGGGGTCGCTCCTGGATTTTCGCATGTGGGAATCGTGCCGGATGATGCCACTGGTTGGTGGGTTTTCTCTGGATCTTCCGTTTTCCCCACCCTTTCACTACGCTGCTGTTACATACTCGCCATCGGTTCTCAAGTACATGATGTTACAAGAGCCGCTCCAATTTATTCACTCACTCCACTCCATCATTTCGTGTCTATGTACTTATATATTAAGTAATAACGCTGTTAGTTAATTCCCTCTGGCTTATCTGATGTGTGGACGTTTGCTATAGTCCCGGTATAGAAACGCTGCTCTACGGCAGAAACGCCTCAACCTACTGTACATATCACGCGGTGTGTTGTGCCACATTTGTGTTAGCTCTTGTTTCAAGTAGTTATGTTAATAGCATTCTTATTTATGTTGTGTTTAGCAATTATTATTATTATTAGATCACACCTAGTTCTGTTTAAAATTTGTGTTTTTTTTTTTTTACTGTGAAGGTGAAAACTCATTTTGTCATATGAAATTATTGTAATGTTAAAACATTTATCTTAATTTTTTTATGTTTCGTGTATAAAAATATTTTTCTTTATGTCAGTTAATAGTTTATGTACGTAATATTGTGTGCGAATTAATTTCGAGCTTTACTTGTGATATATTATGCTTCTTTATAGACTTTCGATTTCCGTATCGATTAGTCGCGCGAGACCACGAAGCATGCTTTAGTATATGTAGGTTGTCCTTATTCGTTGCTTGCCATACATCATGTAGTCGCCCTGGATCTCCATCTTATTTTGAATACTTTTTTATCTTAGGATGATTTAACTTTTATCTGCCCTTTTGGGGCAAGTTTTATTGCGGATATTTCATCTCGGAATATGGTAATATTATTTTGTGGTTCCGGTGTTTTTCAATAATGTGTTTGTCTTTCAGCTATTTGCGACGTGGGCCAATGGCCAGTCATTTATTCCCCTGATATGTGATGTGATCGATAAACACATTCGTGGGATGGCCGTTTTTGCCATGATTCATCATCTTTCTGCCATCACACCGCAGTAATTTCAGAATCTCTTAAGGAATTACGTAACTATTTTTAAAATGCATTAGTTTCGCCTGCTACATAACCTATGAGCGTGCTCCAGCCTTTTCTGTGGACTGACGTGTCATCACGTGTAATGTTAAACTAATTTTGACCTGTTTAAGAATAAAAATGTTTTGTCTTCAATAATAACTTTAGTTAAGAAAGAGGCTATAATTTAATTAAATAATTAAAGGGTATTTTATAAAGAAATTTTTAAAACGGCTGATCGCGTATACCTCATGACGTACATGCTAGCGAAAATAAAATGAATATATATTCTTGTCAAAATGAAAACAAAAGCAAGTAGAATAATATTAAATATACTCATGCCATAAAAAATTTTGAGCTTTTATTTCTATAAATCACGATAAAGATATAATACTCTTGTTGTGACTAAAATTTCTTAAATAGTTCAGTAAAAGTATTCAAAATAAAAGAATCATTTTTCTTAAGTCCCTTGCATCCTTGTCCTAGTAATAGCCTATATAGAGTTATGTGAATTTTCGAACTGAAGAGTTGTGATTGGTAAAACTTGATTTACCCCATGAGTGTACTACATATTGTCTATTTATTGCGTGAATGTAATATGTAAAATAGGAGCACGCCACTCTAAATTGTTTCTGTAGTATACTCCAGTCTAACTACGAACCTAGATCCCACCTATATTTATGTGCATCAAGTGTTAAGACGAGGGTACTTATGGGTGCCCACTTTTCAGTCGCGAAGGTGGTACATAACAGTGTGGAGTGGCTGAAGTCGCTAGCGAGGTGGGTACATAACAGTGTGGAGTGTCTGAAGTCGCTAGCGATGTGGGTACATAGCAGTGTGGAGTGTCTGAAGTCGCTAGATAGGTGGGTACATAACAGCGTGGAGTGTCTGAAGTCGCAAGCGATGTGGGTACATAACTGCGTGGAGTATCTGAAGTCGGTAACGATGTTCGTACATAAACGTGTGGAGTGTCTGAAGTCGCTAGCGAGGTAGGCATAAGAGTGTGGAGTACCTGAAGTCGCTAACGATGTGCGTACATAACAGTGTTGAGTGTCTGAAGTCGCTAGCCAGGTGGGTACATAACAGTGTGGAGTGTCTGAAGTTGCTAGCGAGGTGGGTACATAACAGCGTTGAGTGTCTGAAGTCGCTAACGATGTTCGTACATAAAAGTGTGGAGTGTCTGAAGTCGCTAGCGAGGTAGGCATAAGTGTGTGGAGTACCTGAAGTCGCTAACGATGTGCGTACATAACAGTGTGGTGTGTCTGAAGTCACTAACCAGGTGGGTACATAACAGTGTTGAGTGTCTGAAGTCGCTAGCCAGGTGGGTACATAACAGTGTTGAGTGTCTGAAGTCGCTAGCCAGGTGGGTACATAACAGTGTGGAGTGTCTGAAGTTGCTAGCGAGGTGGGTACATAACTGCGTGGAGTATCTGAAGTCGCAGTCGCTAACGATGTTCGTACATAAAAGTGTGGAGTGTCTGAAGTCGCTACCGAGGTAGGCATAAGAGTGTGGAGTACCTGAAGTCGCTAACGATGTGCGTACATAACAGTTTTGAGTTTCTGAAGTCGCTAGCCAGGTGGGTACATAACAGTGTGGAGTGTCTGAAGTTGCTAGCGAGGTGGGTACATAACAGCGTTGAGTGTCTGAAGTCGCTAGCGAGGTGGGTACATAACAGTGTGGAGTGTCTGAAGTCGCTAGCGAGGTGGGTACATAACAGCGTGGAGTATCTGAAGTCGCTAGCGAGGTGGGTACATAACAGTGTGGAGTGTCTGAAGTCGCAACCGATGTGGGTAGCGAGTGACGTCGGGTCAGGTCAGGGCGAGGAAATGCCGTGCGATCTTCACGCCTGAAAGCTGCCGTCCTTGTGTGGCTACCAGCTGCCTTAGCTGGTCGCCAAGCTCTGCTTGCAGCGAGCAAACTATCTTCCAAAGTATTTTAGCTGTTATACTTGCTAAGTCATCAACTATGATCGCGTTACAGGGGATTAGTCACTCCATTGTTCAATTCCTATCATTGGCTGGCGATTCCTGCTGGGCGTGAAGAGCAAACTGTTGACAATTGGCTCAAGTCAGACGGTCATATAAACTCTTGGAGCTTGGCTTGCTGTCTGAAAATTACCCAGTTTGCAATTAGTCTCATTACTGGTCCCAGTATGTGTATGAAGCTACTTTCCATGTCTCTGGGTCAATCAGAATTCTCACACTCGTAACATTGCAGCTTTATAACTGGCCTGCAAAGTGATAAGCTAAGACTAAAAAGTATCAAGACGCTACAGTGTTTTGGAAGATATGCTGGCCCGAAATATTTTCGCGAGTTCTCAGTGCGCGATAATTTGCTGTGCCGACGTTTATTATAAAGATTTGTAGCATTTTGCTACATTTATTATTGCAGGATATGGCTGACACAGTGTTTAATGCGTTCGGATGAATCCAGTTTTTGTAAACTGAGTAATACAGTTCTTACTGACTCATTTGTGGGAATAACGTTTCATAACGGCTACACCTGTTAACGTCAACAAACCGTCACATAAGTCAAAAGAGTTTATTGAAACTTGAAAAGCAGTTAGTTATTCCCATGACAAGAGACAGTGTAAGTTTATGTACTACCTGAATATGTAGCAACTGAAAGAAACCGGTTCCTGCAGAATATCAGTGGAGTGCGTGGAAACACACTACATCACTACATTTGTCAACAATTAGACATTCTCCACTAACAATCCCGGCTGTCAAGTATTACACATATCTCATTAGTAGAACAGTTTGACTTTATAAGTTACACTAATACTATACCACCTGTTTGACGCGCAGGCTAGTTTCCAGTATTCTAAATTCGTATTTGCAATTCTTCTTCCGTTACCGCGTAAGTGCGCCTGTCGTCTCGCTAGACCGAAAATAGATGTTCGTGATTGGCGAGATGACACCAAAGACACTTGACAATTATAATCGACCAATGAGGCACTTTTATCTGAGGTAGTGTATATTAAAGTAGGGTAAAGTTAGATGAGGAACGTTTCGCGCAAAAACATTTGCGTCTATATGTAAAATAGATAAAATTATTTGCAGATCTCGGAGAAGAGTTTGTATTTGTGACTGCACTCAGAAAATGAGAATGTTGTCGGACAGAGAGTGAGAAGTGTTATTAGTGGCGTGGCGGGGTTGTGTTTGAGGGGAAGCAGTGTGAAAGGGTCAGTGGTCAGACAGGAGATAATGTCCTCCAAGCTGCATGCGAGAAATAAGGATCCGAGTCACTAACCACCCAGCTTACAGTCGCCTTGCTAACTCTAAAAATAACACGGACTCTCATTCATGGATACACACTCCAAACATAGGAAAAACCAATATGCATTTTCTCAGTTTGATACCTTTAATAAGAGGCTAGGAAAAATATTTCGAGAAATATACAGCAAATTACACTTGATATCTTTTTGACTTCGAGGGGACACTGCAAATTTGCTGCCGTGTTACACTTGATGGTTTACCGAGACTGTTGATTTCAACGTTGGTTTGTGCGAAGGACGAAGATCTCTGAGGTGGCGCCAGTATTAGGTGCCTAACTGTAAAGAAATAAAAAACCAAGTAAACCACTGAAATCAATTGCACTGTATGGACAAAAAGGAAAAACTTAATTAAATCAAGTCTGCAATGCTAACCTTGGAGAAAGTCATATTTCTAGATTTGTTACTGTTTGTCTTATATCCTATAGGCTATTCACTGTAAAGTGAGCACTTTTGAAAGCCTTCTTATTTGAAACAATAGTCACTAAATTTATTTTATTTTAGTCGTAGACGTTAATTTCCATGTGTGGTTTAATATACACACTGGGTTTATTACTTACATGACAAAATTTATTTAAAAAGGTGGCTAAAGGAAAAAAATTGGCTAAAGAAAAAAGTAACTAGGACCTCAAAAGTGCTCACTTTACGGTGAACAGCGAATATATGTTTGATTTAGAATGTAGACAACATCTGAATTCATATTGTCACTGTACTTTGACGAATGTGTTTAATTTGGCAATAAAGTTGTGACACGTATACAATTGCCAGCCGAAATATAAGAGCTCGACGCAGTAGGTGGCAGTGTCGCTTATGTGCTAGTTGCTTTGTGGTGAGACTTCTCCAGTAGAGTGCGTCCCTGTAGAGCACAGTAACCATTCTCCATGGTTGAGCTGCTACGACTATGACGTGGTCTGAGGTCGTTACGTAAACAAATACTTTCAGATGTTCGTATAGGACTGGACTTCCTCTAACGACTTTTTTAAGTAATAATATTAAATTGGAATTAGTTAAGTATTTTATTTAAATAAAAGCGTTTGTCTTTTTGTGAATTATGATATAAAGAAACACGATACTTACTGTAGACCACGTGACTTTATAACAATTGTGTTTGTGGACTGGAACGGAGTAGAGAGATTTGTGCGACACGTAACAGTGAGGTCTTGGGAGCCGATGAGGGTGAAGTGAGGTGAGTATGGAGCAGCGCCGGAATGAAAGGGCGGGGGAAACGGCAGATCCCCGAGAAAACCAGCTGCCGACCAGCGACATCGTCAGGCAGTAGGCGGCCCCTATGTGCGAGGTAGGACTATATGCACAGAAGACTGAGGACCCGGGCAGCAGCAGGAATTGCTGGTAGTGCACAGCGGACACTAAGTTGTATAGTAGTATGGACAGTGAAGTGTACTAGCACGAGAGAGAAGCAAGATGGAGCCGCCAGAGGACACGCTGACCTGCTTCCGGTAGTCGCTGTCTTTCTGCCGCGCATCAAGGTCACCTCTGCCACGCCTGTCCTCATTACACTTTTATATACACATTTTCCTGAAACCACTGCAGGCGAATACTGGCAACATTCATTACTGCGGAGGTATTACTGCACTTTTGGACTTGCGTATATTCCTTCATGTATTAATTTCCAGAGTCAGTATTTAAAAATACGAAGTCAGTTACGGCAGAAGAAACCCCTTGGAAGTTATTTCGAAATGCAACTTATTTTGTATGTTTTCCGTTTCACATCGATAACTAGGTGTAAGTAAATCTGATCGAAAAGTTTCTACTGTTATCTTACTTGTTACTACTTAGTAAGTTTCTTCATTGTATAAACCCCTTGAGGCCCGTCCTACAATACCACGGACACAGAAACGTATCAGGGAAGTCTTTTACGTGGCCATTGGAACGAGACGACGACATGGGTTTGAGATAGCTATTAGCATTATTTTTTTTTAATAAACACGTGCACGGTTTTGCAATGATACTAAGTGTATTATATATCTTAAAAAGGCAGTGTCTTTGGTGTAATACTGGTACTTATGTCTGTTTTACTGACAACAAATGGCAAGGAAGCCCTTGCCATAAGGAAGAGGAAGAGCAGAGGCATTTTTTGCATTTATATATAGAAATCAGTTGTAGGGCAATGTTCCCTCATTGCAAAGGAGCCAGATCCCGGATCCGGATTTTGACCGCCATCTCGGATTCCGCCATTTTTTAATTTTTAGCGAAAATTTTTTCCATCCAAAAATACTTGCTTTTACCCGAAAATCGCTTCAGAAATAAATTATTGTACCTGAACATCGATATTTTCCCTAAAAATTCACTTTTTTTCTTAAAAAATAAATTTAAAAATTATTTTTTAAATTATTAAAACATTCTGGCTCCCCCACTGGCTACCCGGCCGCCATAATGGTAGCCAGTTCATCATTTCGCACTTAAAGCTCTATCAGCCCATCCTGTATTCTCATGCTCTATATTCAACCTAGTCGTCCGCCATCTTTGTTGGACTTGTAAAAATTTTACAATTTTCCCAGAGCAGGTGACATGGATCAATGTCTCCAAGCCAGAAGAGGACCTGACCTTTTCGCTCCAAAAATTCTTAAAAATAAAAAATAATTATAAAAATCTCTTTCAAAGAACTTAAATTCCCGGATGTAACCACCAACACCAAATCGGCTAATTAGTCGGCAGGTCTCCACCAATTACTCACTTTCGTTCAACCCCCTCGCCTATACTCATTCTATCATATCAATTTTTTGTTTGTCATTTGTTTATACATTGCTGGAGTTTCATGTATTCATCATCTAGATGGCGGTAGTGTATTAATTCACTTACCAGGCTAGTTTTCGATTTAGCCACCCACCAGGTGGCAACCATATTTGTTTGTTTGTTTTTTTTTTCCAGTCGCGTCTGCTCAATCCCCTCCATATTAGTTCTACACATATGTATCCTCGATTATGCTGCCTGCTATCGGCCTGTACCGAATAGTGACATTGACCAATCCTGAAAACTACTTAAACTGTCATATTTTATTTTTAATTTAATCCTAAAAAATATATATTTTTATTAAAAAATGATTTTTATATGAAGGGGGAGCGTTTTTTGAAATAAAACAGGAAAATTTCACACACAATTTATTCGGTCATGTATGACATTCGAAAGAAACGTATACTCATTGAAAATTATTTTGCACACTTTGTTTTTTGTATTGCAAGGCACTGTTCACCAGTGAATCCTCAATTCGGTGGGTAATTCGTATAATGCTTAAAACACTGTTTGCAGACATGAAATTTGTACCCTTGCAAAGTAATCTACGAGCACTTCAATATTGAAAAGTTTTTCATGTATCAATAATGTGAAGCATTCTTTGTTTCGTCCTTCGCCATCAGAATATCGATGTGTTCAGGTTTCTCATATTTAGTCGCATGTGTTGGCACAATTTTTCCCCTGGCAGTTCGTGAGCACACATTTACATACACTCCAGGGTTGTTCTCAAAGAGACTTATTTGCTGTAGAGGAGTCGGAAAATACAGTCTGCTAAAATCACATTTTTCTTCCACCTCAGCATACCTCTTGTCCACAAACGGTTTATTCGATGACTTAATATATCCAGTCAACACATACCACTTGAAACAATGGTTGTCGAAATTGTTGTGGTGATTCATTACGGCACATTTGTTTATTATAAAGACCAGAAGGTTGACATGTCGATAGCTGTGAAGTTACCTCCTCTCTGTTTCTTGGAGAAAGCCTCTTGCACCTATTCATATGCATCCTTAGAAGAATATCAACCTGTGAAGTCGACTTATAATGTCGGGATGGCTCACCAGCAGTGTTTGGCCATACAGTTAGTTGCCTCAGCTGAAGAACTAGATGTCACTTGCAGTCCCCGTGTCAAACATTCCCGAACATCCTGGAATTTCCGCTAGACACATATGGACCTCAGCTGTAGATGCAGATGATATGACTGAAGAGGAAGAAGTCGATTGCACTGCTGGTACCACTCCCGAAGAAGTGGATGGCACTGCCATAGCTACCATTAGCTCTGGAGTACCTAAATACATCGCAGATACAGAGTAAGACGTCGACTGTAGAAGCTAGCTGTGACGATGCATCTTTCATGGAAGCTGCTTTCAAACTAGGCCTCTCAGCTCCATACTGCTCGTAACATATGAGTATTCAAGCCGTATGACATCATGTTGACTCTGAATAAATCGTATTTCACCATTAATACGTAGTTCAGACTACCAACCACCGAGTTGCCACGTGATTTCACCTGACCAATCTCGTGAATGCGCTGAGATGTCACGTGCATGGACAGGCAGGGATGGTTATGTAGTCAAAGTAAAAATATCTGTGCTTGTGTGGGTAGAGCTGTGTTAGTATTTTTCACACGTTTACACATGTACGGTGTCAGGTAACTGCATGCATATGTGCTTCAAAGTGGTTTTCGCACCTGCTTGGTGTCGGATAGCATAAGTTAGCACATAGCAGTGTTAGCAAGTCTGCGCCTGAATGGTTACATGTAACTGGAGTCAGCATGCTCAAAGTCTATCGCTTGTCTTTGTTACTATATAGTAATACTGGTGTTTTGAAATAAAAGCGATTCCAGGAAACAAAAAGTAATGTTTAGGTGGCGAACATTAATTTCCATGGCTCTCCGAATGACTGGTGTAAAAAATATATGATATAAGAAAGTTAAATGCCACATTACGTATAGATGCGAGCTACAGGTTTTTGAATTCCATGGTGGTTGTAGACAGAGTCTTTAGTGCAAAACAATCGCACAGATCGTACTGATGTGTCGCAGCTGACCGGCGGAGGGGAGATAAGGTGGGGCCTGTAACATCCACTGCCAACGTGACCATCCCGAGGTCGGGCATCATTTGAGCTTGCCGGCGCGTTTATTACAGCCGTACCTACAGGTGCTTGACTCTGAAAAATAATTCAGTTTGGCTTATGCACACATGCACTATAGTTGTGTAAAAAAAGCCCATTACTTTGCCAGATCGCGTATTTGTGGAAAAACACGTACATATCACGCAGTACCTGTGACACATTTGTTTTTTCAAGGCACAAAGAAATTATATGTACTACTATATCATCTTATATTGTACAGGTTACTATAAAACTCGCTCAAAAATGCAGTCATAGTGTTAGCTATCAATAGGGGTGATCATTGAGACGCTTAATATTCTGTCAACTGGGAAAAAAATTTATACACTGCTCTCAAAAAAAATGTTTCAGGAAAAAAAATGATTCGTTTGACAATAATCGAGAATGAACACTACTGGATTTCCAGTAGTGTTCATTCTCATTTATTAAAAATCGCAGGAATAAATTCGGAATAAATGTATGGTGTTAGACAATTTTGGACAAAGTATATAGGGCGATAAAGGACCCTAGCTCAAATACCGACCCTGGCATTGCATTATTTTAAGCGAACTTCGTATGTGGCTTCCTGCATGTTACATGCTTATACAAACCTTATATATATAAATACATATATATACATTTTTAGGCAATATCTATCGTTTAAGCATGGCATAGGGCCTCCAGTTCGAAGTCCGAAACCATAGAAATATGATTTTTTTCTATTGGACTAAGAAAAAGAAATTGGATAGTTTTGCCCAGTGATGGGATATATATATGCGAAACACAATTATTCTGGAGTCGGGATGAAATACAAGGTTTTGTCATTTTATTAATTTCGCAAATTTCCTAAGCTTATTGTCAAGTTCGTGCACAGTTTAGTATTCATGTGCAAATCATACAAATTTTTAATCAATCTGTATCTATTAGGTATGGCATAGGTACCCGAGTTAGAAGCCCGAAACTATCAAAACAATATTAATTTTCTCTTGGTCTTGGAAAATATTGGATGGAATTTTGTGTGTGATGGGAGAATGTACATATGGAGCTTAGATGCATGCTGATACCTTAGTTGTTCAGATATTGAGAAGTTAAACATCGATTTGGAAGCATTGTCTTGCTATACAGCGAAGATACAATTGTGCGTACTAAGGCCTGCCTTTGACCGCGACGACCATGGGACTACGAGCTGAACCGTTGCTGCACTTGCACAGCAATCTTTCCATGTTTCACAATAAGCACTGCAATTAAGGGCCAATCGGTCATGGGTCAATGCGACATTATGAGTCATTATGTGTTACTATGGTAGGTGATGGTGGTCGTGGTGTCACTTTTGGGGACAATGAGGGGCTATGGTGTAGATTGGAAGCGCAGAAGGAATATGTGTTAAGTTACGGGCTGACTTCAGTTGTATAGTTGCTTGGTACACTTGAGTTACGATGGATATTGTGCTTGGTGTATTGGGTGGTGCGGTTGAATTGAATTTGCCTTTGGTTATAGAAGATGAGGTGTTGGGTAGTCTGGTATGACTTGGGTTATAATGGATGATTTGTTGGTATCGTGGTATAGTGACTAGCATATATTTGGTGTCGATATAGAGCAGAAAGTATGAGGAGTAAGTATATTTTTGGTAAGGTTGGTGTGGACTGAATGGTTGAGGTATGCGTGAGTTATATTAAGAAGTATGAATTATGGGTATATTTCGCCTGATCTTGGTTCGTATAGCAGATGGCAGTGGTGTTTGTGTTTCGGCTGGTCTGAACTCTATAGTTTTTGTAAAATTGAGTTATGGTGGGTAGAACTATGATGTCATAGTGCTTGCATACTCATATGTTATAAGCAGTATGGAGCTGAGAGGCTAAGTTTGAAAGCAGCTTCCATGAAAGATGCATCGTCACAGCTAGCTTCTACAGTCGACGTCTTACTCTGTATCTGCGATGTATTTAGGTACTCCAGAGCTAATGGTATCTATGGCAGTGCCATCCACTTCTTCGGGAGTGGTACCAGCAGTGCAATCGACTTCTTCCTCTTCAGTCATATCATCTGCATCTACAGCTGAGGTCCATATGTGTCTAGCGGAATTTCCAGGATGTTCGGGAATGTTTGACAAGGGGACTGCAGAAGTGACATCTAGTTCTTCAGCTGAGGCAACTAACTGTATGGCCAAACACTGCTGCTGAGCCATCCCGACATTATAAGTTTCGCTTATGTAAAAAGACCTTCACGGGCAGCAGCCATGCCTCTCATGTCGTTGAGCATGGCTGTACAAAGAGCAAAGAGTCCCACCCAAATAATTTACATGTGTTCGAAGTGTGGTGTGTCGACTTTATGGATGGATGTTTTGCTAAGGATGCATATGAACAGGTGCAAGGGGCTTCTCCAAGAAACAGAGAGGAAGTACCTTCACAGCTATCGACATATGTTAACATTCTGGTCCTTATCATACACAAAAATGTTGTAATCAATCTCCACAACTATTATGACAACAAATGTTTCAAGTGGTCAGTATTGTCTGGATATATTGTCATCGAAGTCACAGCGTGTGGACAAGAGGTATGCTGTGATGGAAGAAAAGTTTGATTTTAGCAGATTGGATTTTCCGACTCCTCTGCAGCAAATAAGTGTTTTTGAGAACAACCCAGGTGTGTCTGTAAATGTGTACTCACTGAATGTCAGGGGGGAAGTGGTGCTAACATGTGTGTTTAAGTATAAGAAACGAGAACGTATCGGGTAAAGGGCGAAACGAAGAATATTAAACATTATCGTTATAAAAAACCTTGACAAACGAAAAAACCGATACGACAGAATTAGTCATAGGTGAGGTGGTCGAACGATCGTGAGTAATTGAGGGAGTCCTGCCAACTAGTTAACCAATATGAAACATTTGTGTTAAGAGTGACCTCTGGAAATATAAGTTTTTTAAAATAGATTTCTTATATATATATATAATATATATATATTTTTTTTTTCAAATTTTTGGCGTGAAATGGTTAAAGGTACAGTTCTTCTGGCTCGAAGTCACTGGCCCCAGTTCCTGTTTCTGGAAAAATGGTAACTTTTTACAAGTCCGACAAAGATGGCATGAGGTGCAAAATGACGTACTAGCTACCAAGACGGTGGTCGCGGGACCAGTGGGGAAGCCAGAATGTTGTAATAATTTTAAATACTTTTTTATTTTTGTTGTAAATTTTTTAAGAAAAAAGTGAATTTTTAGGGAAACTGAATGATTTTTGGGAAGAATAATTTATTTGTGAAGCGATTTTTGGGTACAAACAAGTGATGTTAGGTAAAAACATGTGATTTTTGGGTAAAAATTAAAAAAAATGGAAGAATCCGAGATGGCTGCAAAAATATGGATCCGGTTCCTGGCTCCCTTGAAATGAGGGAACATTGCCCTACTACTGAAATCGTTTGTAACAGGCTTTCCACTCTTATTTGGTCACTTATTTATTACTTATTGCATTCTTGACAGATGTGTTATCATTAGAGACGTAATTTGACTGTTGTATGTCAGAAGCAGGAATAAGACGTCCATAGTTTTTTCAACATTTATGAGACCCAGTTGCACAATTGTGTAAAAAGAAACGCACAGGAAGGTAATATTTGACCTGTAGTGCTCAATGCGAGGCTCATGGCCCAATGGTGTTCCCTGTGGTTGCCATAATTGAACAAGTTCTGTGTCATTTTAATTACGATGGCTTCAAAGTAAATTTCTCATTTGCAAAAAACATTAAACAAAAAATGAGTGTATTTGGCTGGCTGCGCAAAATTCTCTTTGCTCTAATAGTATTTGTGGGCTTTTTTCTCACAAATCTTAATTTGGTCAGTGCTTACAAATTCTTTACTTGCAATATGCGTGCGTATTAGCAATTACAATGTATCGATAGTAGCGATTTATACGTAATCAAAAGTCATCTTTTGTGGATATATCTACCCAAAAATCGATATGCAACAAAATGGTGGCTGTGTTGTCAGTTGCAGTGTTGCGCGCCGAAGTTATATTTATTTACAAAGTGGCATTAAAATGTCTAAAAAATGTATGTTGTTTTAGTGGCAACATTTACACAACAGTCACCGGACATTTTAGTGAACCCCATTTTAATACAGATTTTGTCTATATGGTCGTAAAATGGTTATCTTTCATCTTCATACGAGAGTTAAATACTTCGTGTTAGTGTCACAGAAACTGCTGTTGTCTGATCAGGTTAGTTCAAACAAAAAAAAAAAGACTAAATGAATGCCTAAAATTGTGCGGTATTGTGTAATTTTTTTTATGTGTTATAATTTAATATTGTGACTGTATAAGTGGTTGAAGCCATGCATGTGGCTTGAGGATATGTTGACGTTATTTTGTCAATTTTTTTAAGAGGCTAAATGAAACACAAAGGAAATCACAGTGTTTATAAGAAATTATTTTTCAATAGAAGGCCATCAATAGAATGACAAAAAGTTGCTAGATTTTTTTATTCTTTTCTTTTTCCTTTGCACTTTTTTCCTAATGTTAAAATTATGTTTCCATTGGCAGCATTATTGTTACATTCTTTGTGGTGCGATTATTAAATTGGCGGTCTTCCCTGTCTTTTAAAAGCATTGTTCCCTCTGTAGTAATTTCTATGTTTTCAAAATGCCTGGGAAATGTGTTAAGCATGGGAATGTATGCAGCTGTGGATTCAATTTACTTGTATCAAACGTATTCACGCATACCTAAGCAACTCCTCCACGACAATGCCAATTTTATATCGTTCTTTTCCGCATGGATGACTTACAATTTACGTCATGTATACTTTGACCATGTGAACACCGATATGACTTTTGACAGGTTTAGAAATATGTGTTAATGTTGCTAGTGTGAACCTCATGGGTTCCTTGTGATTGCAAAGGTTTGCCACTTGATAAGGGACGTTATCGAAGTAGATTTGATCAGTTAATTATCGTACATCGGTGAAGGATGAGCTACGCAGCATCTAAGTTTGGCGGCTTGAAGCGTGCGCCCGACAGCTGTATTACAGCTACAGACGATGGCGACTGCAGCTTTGGTGGGAAGCGAGCCAAGAACCTTGGTGGCCCGAAGCATGATGGAGATGCAACTACAGCGTCCTTTGTCCGCAGAGTCACTTCAGAGACATTGCGTCCATTGACAGTGTCGAACACGAAGACTGAGGCTTCCCTTCGTGCTCTGTCGAGTCAGCTCACAGCTTTGGAGACGAAACTCATTGGTGTTGGGGATCGCATTACCGCCAAGTTTCTTCCAGCGATGGCTGCGAGTAGCGAGAGCCAACTGAAAGCATTGGCAGGGTGCGTATCCAAATTCACTGCCTTAGACAAGAAGCTCACTTTTATGGATGATCGTCAAGTCTGGACGTCTACGTTGTCTGTTAAATTGGACGAACAAGTTGGTACATTGACTGGGGCGGCGAGCAAACACTCCACTTACACGAGTCTCGAAACTATGGAAAACAGACTATTATCCAAGATTATTAGTGCCTTGTCCGACACGAATTCAGACGATGAATTGTGGTTTCATTGCAAACATATTCGAGACGCCATATTTGGCGAACCTTCTCAGACCGACAGGTGATACTGTGTCGGGCCCGATCCGGCCGCGAGGACGCCCATAAATACCAACTACCTCTCGCTCACTGTTTTAGTACAATGACTGCCGCTATCGAATATCTACAGTGTATAATTGTAAGTGTGCGCGCCAAGTATTTACTGGGGCTAAGCATGCTCGCATGAAGCGAGATGAAGCTTTGGAAGAAGCCTTCCGACTGATTATGTCTCGTGTTGATCTACATCAACAAGCTGCTCTCCCTGCTTAACTGAAGACTGAACCTGACGTCGAACCTCAGACTGTGAGGAGCGCAAGCCGGAGGCTGTCGATGATGAAGATTTATCTCTAGCAGATTGGAAACGACAAAAGGAACGATCTAATTCCCGCTCCATGTCAGTTCACAATTACCTACAGTCGTACACATCAAAATTCAATGACGCTACATACTGAGTATATAGGCACAATAGAAAATGGTATTTCTGAAACAAACAAATATTTTTCTGCCCAACGATATTATACAAGTTGGTGATGAAGCTGTGCGCGCCACTCCAGGTCTGTATGAGCTACCGTTTAAACGTACGCCTGGTGAGTACTCGCACGAGGCGCTTCGTCAATATAAACACCTCTTTAGTCTCACGAGTACACATTTGATCCTTCTGCTGATACATATAAGGATGAAACTCATCCTAAATTCTACATTATCAGTGATATGTTCCCGGATGCTGCTTTGACGAGTGGCTATGGTCTGACTTCGAAACTGGATGGGAGCAGTCAACTTGAATATGCATTCTGGAACGACGTCAATGAACTTGTATCACGTCTACTCCTACTAGTTGCATCTCAGAAGGCAGGCAATACTTCACATGAAAACGAGATTGTTAATATAGTGGAAGAGCTTGGGGAAGGAGGATACATTCTCTAAAATGTCCCGTGCAGAGATCTCCGGTGAGCTTCACCGACCCGCACGACACACTTATCCCAGACGAAAAATGGTTGTTTGGACAATCAAGCGGACTTGGTGGAAATGCTGCCATATGTTAAAGTTAATAATGTATTCCGATATTTACTAACTGTCATCGACTGTTTCAGCAAATATTCTGAAACAACGCACCTGTGCGGCGGAAACGAGGGCTTGATGTCAAGAATGCTATGCAAGTTGTATTACGTGATAAAGACAACCCTACAAATATTCAGGGAGTTCTATAATTCCAGTTTTCGTTCCCTCATGTCCACGAATAAGATTAATCATTACTCCACCTACAGCGTCATGAAAGCTTCAATTGCAGAACGTTTTAATCGAACTTTGAAGAATATGATGTGGCGTGAATTCTCGGCACGTGGACGCTACAAGTGGTTGGACCTTTTGCAGCAACTCGTGTCTGCATACAATCACAGAGTTCATCGCATGATTCACATGCGACCAGCAAATGTTAAAGACAATTCTCTAATAGATTCGGTGTATACGACTGAGAAGATGGTGGATCCACGATGAGCTAAAGTGAAGGTTGCTGCCTATGTACGCATATCACGGAAGAAAAGGTGTATTTGATATGAGGGTATACACCGAATTGGAGTAGGGAAATATACAGAATGGTTGAGATTCGTCACTACGCTCCGCATATGTTCTACTTGGAAGATATGGATGGTACAGTCCTCAGAGGTGGGTTTTATACCGAAGAGATACAACCGACTCGATTCCCCGACACATACCTGATTGAAAAAGGCATTCGAAGGTCTGGAAATCGTCTCTTTGTAAAATGGCTTGGTTTTGACTCAAAGTTCAACTCTTGGGTAAAGCGCTCTGAGCTCACTGACTATGGTGTTAAATGATTGATAACATTACAAGATTATTTATTCTATGTTTTTACCAATGGATGTACTTGTGTGAATAAACACCTACCCATCAATGTATTTTTAATAATAAAATATTATGTACAGTTAATCTATGGTTTTTTTAGCTTTACCTATACTTACATTAAACTAGGTGGTTATTATTCGGCAGAGGATTTGCATAAAGTAAAAATATACATTAGAATTACGCTGTGGAGCGAGATAGTATTTCTACTTTGTCCGGTGAGTGTGCGCTCTCTCGTAACTGCCTTATGTTAACTACTATTGGTCCACATTCGATGGTAGTCTTATGGTTAGCACACCGGACTGGCGACCCAAGGGCCGCCAGAACGAAACCGCACGACTCCAGCATTTTTTGAGTTCACACTTAAAACTTCTGGCAGACGATGAGCGAACACAAGAAGGGCGCCAGCGCTCCTAGCTGCCACCAGTGGAACTTCACTGTGGGGGCGAGTGCGAGAATCAAATATGGCCACAAACACACACTCTAGCGGTCGATGTGGGAATCAAAGATGGGCGGCAAACAAGATGACTGCCTCCAGCAGACGAGTACTAAACAAGATGGCCGACACCAGTAGATGACAAACGAGATGGAAGGGAAAACCCCCTTCGGGAATGAAAGAGAGAGAACGAAGGAAGAGAAATGTGAGGAAGAGAGAGAGAGAGGGAGAGAGAGAGAGATTGAAAAGAGAGAACGAGAGGAATAGGAAATATAAAGTCGGAATGTGAAAGAAATTGGGAGGACCCCAAGGAAACCCTCGACTATGGAAACAGGAAGTGAAAACCAAGATGGATGCCATCGGAGCCGAATGCAAATAGCAGGAAGAGATAGTATACAAGATGGCCGACTACGACTGATTGACAATTTGGCCGACGGCATACTGGCTGGAAATATGGCCGCCGTCCAACAGGAATGAAGGAACAGGAAGTTCCGCATGACGTCATCCAAGATGGCCGCCGGCTGCAGTTGTGCCAGCTTGCCCTTTATCATACTACTGCATTGCATCAAAATTCTCATGTGGGGGAAAAGAACTCTGCATACTTGGCTGTTTTTGAAATTTCTACTTATTTGCAAAATGTGATAGTAGAACCGCTCTCTGTTTTGAAGAAGAAAAAAATTATGTGCAGATTTTTGATAAAAGTCTGAATGAGATGAGACAGAAAAAGCCACTTGACATTCATATCAGGAGTGGGTATGGAAAAGAGGTTAAGACAAAATCTTTTACATCCATTTTTTTACGACTTATTACTGCAGAGACATCCTTAATGTACTTTTGAGTGCTGTTGCCCATCTGAAGCGCTCTCTTGCTTTGCAGCCGTCGATGGCTGGGCCTGATGTAAATTGGAAAGTGTATAGTTTGTTGCAGGATCATGTACTTAGAGAACATAATAAAACTATCTTAAATATTGGTAGCTGTGGTTTGCGTGTTGTATACATAAAGCCTTCAAACAGGCTGTAGTGCTACTGACTGCCTTATTCATGAGTTTCTAGGGTGCCTGTACACATTTTTTAAGTATGCCCCTGCTAGGAGAGATAATTATCAGTCCACAACAGGAAGCGGTGATTTTCCCTTAAAATTTGTTAGCTTTAGATGGCTGGAAAATGTACCAGTTGCAAAGATGGCTTTCGTGATGATACCAAAATTTAAGCATTTTGTTAAAAATATCGATGAAGGTAAAATTACAAAACACACTTGCAAATCATTTTCTGTACTGAGAAAACATCTTACATGAACTGACTCCTCTGAAACTGAAAGTATTCATATCTGTAGCAAAACTGCTGCAACCTTTTCCCTCTGCTTACCAAACAGACAAACCCATGATTTGTTTTCTGAGTGAAGACCTAAGAAAAATTTTAGTTCGTGTTCCTCAGCGATTTGTGAAAGCAGAAATATTAAAGTTGGCCATCTCTTCAGTTTAGAGAATTGTACATTTTGAATTCAAAGATGTCAAAATCCAGTGCAATATTACGGATGTGGATTTGGGTTATGTAGCCGAAAAGGAAGTCAAAGCTTTAATAACATCAAATGTAGCACAGGGTGATGTTTTGCAAGTTAGTCTCCTGTAGAAGGCTGCTTGTTACTCTTGCATAGTAGTTGCTTCAGAAATCTCGTATTAAATACAGCACAGTGAGAAATTTGTCTTGCCTTGATCCTCGAGAAATGGTAACTTGCAAAGATAAACAGAAATGTATAAACATAATGTAAATTGTAATGAACACTCTGGTTGACTCGAGGCAGATTTGTGAATCAGATGTTAAAGATGTCCTGGCTCAATATTAAAGTTTTTTCGTATGAAGTTGTCCCTCAAAATCAGTAAATATTTGCGGATTTTAATCCTCATGGTTCACGAATTGGTCTTTTTCCTTGAAATCATGAGGTACTGTAACAATATGAAAATCTGCGGAAAGTTATTGAATTTATTGTAATTTTAAGTCATGGGCAAGCTACTGTTGAATGAGGGTTTAGCATTAATAAGCAAATGTAAGTCGAAAACTTGAAAAAAAAATCCTGTATTGCACAGATACTGATTTGTGACTTTCTAGGTGACATATGTTGTGTAAAAGAACTTCATAATTTAAAGATAAGTAAGATGTTGAGAAGTTGTGCTGCAAATGCACTTCAAAACTATAGTAAAGAGAAAAAATTATCAGGCTGGGGAAGAAATAGAGAATTTGAAGAAGTTTAAGCAGATTGAAAAAAATCTTGCATCACTAACCCGGTCGGTTGATGAATTAGCACAGAAGGCAGAGGACCATGGGGATATGGCATCGATAGTCTCATCAAATGGTCTTCGCCAGACAGCTAAAGAAAAAACTACCCGGACAACTTAAAAAAGGCAATCGCCTGTTTGGAATGCCAATAAAACATCAAATAATATGTACTTATTATTATAGTAGGTTTTTGTATATATGTTTACATTTTTGTGTTCCAATTGACGTCAGTGATTGTGAGAGCTGCTAAAACTGAAAATTCGGACTCTTATTCTGCTGCAAGGATATCTCTACAAGGGATTGCTAGGTAAAGGTTACTTCTACGCTATTTAATTTAAATTTAACTCCTCAAATTGTTAGAACTATTTCATGATTTTATCTTTCTTTATTATAAGCATAGTTTTATGGTTGATTTGGTTTATGTGTGTATTATTGGGTCTGCAATTAAAAATGTTCGCTAAGCTTCCTAAAAACTTTTAGGGACATCCTTGAAAAGTGCTTGGATTTTTTTTCATCCTTGGAGTACGAACCATGTAGTACATTTATTTTAAGAACATTTTCATATCAATTTGAATAATAATTTTGAAGATACAATTTTTCGAAAACTACAAATTTTGTGAAATATCAATGACTAACTTTTCCATTGTTTTTTAGTCACATACTATAGGCTGCTAAGCACACCAATTTTTTTTTTATTTAGTAAGGTAAAAAATTATATTTAAAAAAATTTATTGCAGCAAGATAGTATAGTTCACTCACACAAGACAACATTATTTCGAAGTGTTCCCAATTGGGGACATTGGCCAGTGTCCGCTAACTGCCACACACATGATTGCTGCACACAATGAATTTCGTTCGGCTTTTATTTAAATTTAAAGCTGTGATCGGCTTGTTGTTTATTTATCACCTTTTTTGAAAGCTATCAACTTTGTATTGTAAACTCTACCTATGCGTTATTTTCATTGTAATGTTACCAGTCTTGTGTCAACTGTGACTATGTACCTACTCGTTACGAGATCACTTACTAACTTACAGTATTACTTGTGTAAGTCGAAGTTTGGTATTAGCTGTCTTAATTTGTCTTATGATACTGAGGATCAGTATGGTTCTTATTTCGTAGTTTGCTCAGTCTTGGGCGCAATGTCTTGCTTTCTTACCGTTCGTGTCATTTCATACTAGTGTGTGTTGGTTACATTATTTTAGCTGGATCGAAAAAAAAACATTTATAGCTGTACAGGGAGCTGATGCAGAAGACGAAATTTGTCAACATCCCCCCGATGAAAACAACAGGGTTACAGAAGAGTAGGATGTAGATGGCAACAATCTTGATTCAGTCACCCATGTTGATGCTTGTGAAACATGTGCATTTTCACTAAGCATTAGGGCAACAGTGGCACTTCAATTCAACCTGCTAGCGAACTGGCTGCACTCGATATAATGCCAAGTCGACAAACACATACTCAGCCAAGTCGACAAACACTTACTCAGCCAAAGAATAAACATAGAATTAAAACAGGTCATCAAATTTGAAAGGAAATAATCAATCGGTGCCTAATTTGAAGAAGGTTACCACATTCAGCAAGGCTATTCGAAATGAACCTATTGACAAAAATTGGCGATAGATTCCCCGAAATATTGGAGGCAAAACCTTTAAAAATGTCTTTCAAATTTCTATCACAGGATTACCTCGTCCATTTGACTGAGTTGACAATGCTCAACAGGTACTAACTTATCTGTCGAATGGAGAGTCACTGTACAATTGTTCGGACTGCTTTTTTTTTTGAGTGGCTATCACAGTGTGCCTTCTGAAAATGATTACTGGAGTACTGCCAAACACATTGCTGTGCCTATCGTCCCTACAGTTATGAGACAAGAAAAACCATTTAGAGACATCAAGAAAAATTATTATGTGATGAATAATTCTGATCTGCGACCAGGCTAGAAATTAGGTAAGATTCAACTACCTACTATGAACTGAATGCAACATTTATGCAATTCGGAGTATTTCAAAATCACCTCAGCATCGACGAATCCATGGTCCCATACTACAGTCATCACTCCGCTAAGATGTTCATTCATGGCAAACCCATTCACTTCGGATACAAAATCTGGATGATCTGTGGAAGTGATGGTTAACCGAATAAAATGGAGATTTATGCTGGTAAGCAATCAGAGCTAACAGTGCATCTTGGCAGCAGAGTTGTCCATAAACTCATTTCGATTGTAACAAACCGGCTGGAAGTAGAAGTATTTTTGACAATTATTTTTCATTTCATACGATTTGCTGATTGAACTCGAGGACCAATACATCAAAGCAACAGGTACTATTACAGAAAATCGCAGCAATCATTGTCCTCTACAACCTTATAATGATCTGAATAAACCAGAAAGATGAACTTTTGATTATCAGAGAGATGGTAAAGTTTACATCTGTAAGTGGAATGACAGTGATGTAGTAACCATTGCATCAAAATTAGTATGCTAAATGGTGTCATGGAAAGGTGGACTACAAACAGGACTGTAACCTTACCGTCCGAAAGAAAGAGTGACGGTCATTACCTCTAGAACAAGCGAGAGTGTTGTGGCTCAATTTGACCTTTGACCCCACGACCTACTTTTGAAAGCACCTTTCACCCTGTTGCCTACTTTTGAATTCACTTTCGACCTACTTTCCGAAAAGTGCGATGCACTTACTTTTCGAGTCCCAGTGAGTGCAGTTTTGGAAATTTTTGAGTTTGATTCTTGCTCGCGGCATTTCTGGTTTGGGGTTCGTTTCCTGGGTAGAGCATTAATTTTATTTTTGGATTATGAAGATTTTGGTGTTGAGTTCGATTCCCATACAAATCGTTTTTAAATAGTTTTTTTTTTTTTTGCATTTGAAAAAAAAATTAGTTCTATTCCCGGTGATGGCAATTTTGGAAAATTTGGTTTTTGGATTTGGGAATACCTAGTTCGATTCCAGGTAAGGGTAATTTTGGATTTTTTTTCGGGAATACCGTGTTCGATTCCTGGGCAGGAAACTTGACAATTTTATTTTATTTTTGAATGTGGGAATACTGGGTTCTATTCCCCATTAGGTCACTTCATATTTTTTTGTTTAGTTTTTGGATTATTGGTTAGACCAATTTTGGGAAATTTTGAGAGTTCTAGGTTCGATACCCGGACAGGATATAATTTTGTCTGTTGTGCAATCACAGGTGTCACCTCACCGACAGTCAAGTGAGGAGGAGTGGGGGAGGGAATGAATTTACTTACTCAACTATGTGTGCTGTCTCTAAGATGCTGCCTCGTCGATGTCGCTCCTTCGACTGATACATCGCAACGGATGCAATAGGTGATTGGTGATCAGCTGATGAGGGTTGTGGGGGAGGGGGAAAATGGGGATTGTTGTTGCATAGGAAATGCATAAGAGGTGGATATGATGTAACTGCACATGCATAATCGTATAATGCATAAATAGTCAGTACACAATTACCAAGTATGCACTTGCCAAGTACGAAAGTGTGAAATGAATACCTCCAAGTACGCACTTGCATAATGTAATGAGAGCATGTCCGCACTCTATGCGACCTAGCACTCGGCTGAAGGCAGTTCGCATATTATATTAAAGGGTTATGCCTGTGTTCGACTAATTGCACACCTTTGTTTGACCAATTGTGTTAAAAACATATATTATGTGTTTATATTATATGTAAATTAAAAGTGTTATGTTATATTATTCTTATTATAATTATTATTAAAAGCATATATTTAGTACATACTTATGTATTCCCAATACTCTGTGTATGTGGAAAAATACTGTGGTCGAGTTATTTAACTTTAAGAATTGTGTAGCCCACCCAGTTGAAGTTAAGGTAAGGTTAAAAGAAATGAAAAACACAATAAGTTTTAAACCCAATTTATTAACCTTCAACCACAATATTTATACAATATTTATACTGTTGCAATCATGTTATACATGTATCATTGTTCTTCTATATACAATTCATTTTTATGGGAATGAGGTTAACCCTCATAGTAAAAAAGTGAATCGCCCCCCCCCCCCACTGGCGAATGATGACGAACCAGAAACAACTGATCTCGCAGTGGACGTTGACGAGTAGGGGATAAATTAATTTTAGTATCCAGTAATGTTATGCATTCAGTAAAGACATCATAACCACGCAAATGAAGCTGAAATTGGGTCCCCATAACCCATGAATTTTGATTAAGGCAACCAACATAATTCCCATATGGGAGGTAGTATAACACATTAGACTTTGCCCCCTTTGCTTTAATCACACACTGTTCATTCAAAGCAATGTTTGACTGAAGTTTAAAACTTAGGCCCACAAAGTGTGTGAAGATGTGACCAGCGCATTCATCTTTCATAATCCCTGTAGCATTTTTGTTCACCAATGGGAAATTTTGTGGATTACCTGGTGCATAGTTGTATCAAAGCATGCAGCCAAATAAGGGAAAATAGTCTGTATACATTATTACAGCGAATTTCCTAAATTAATGAATCAATATCGCAATAAAGGAGATGCTAGCCTGCTGAGGAATTTTCTGGGTCATGTATTTATAGTGAAAGTCATACAAAAATTATTTTGACAAGTCTAGAATTGCAACACCAGTGTATAAAGACTTGTTTTAAGTAACAGAGACCTTTTCAATTTCGATCAGGACTAGATTCTCATAGAGGATTTGCCATGCCTTGAATGTAGGTAGCACAATCAGTTCTGCTGTACCGTAAATTGTGTCATACCGCGATAAGACCCGGATGTCGCTTTCCTAGTGTACATTCTGCAAAGTTTTACCATAGACTGAATTATTCATGAACTTAAAAAAAAAGATTTCTCGAAAGCTTTCGCATCCTGGGCATATTTCTGGATATTGAAATTTATATACGGAGCCATCCATGCCTCCTGATCAATGCGCTGAATGCTATGAACTGCATCGAGTTTGGATCCATACTTCAACTAGTTTTCATTATTTCCCCATGAATAATATATTTCTTCCACTGCACGAAAGTCAAAAGCAAATTCTCAGTTTTGCCATTCGTAGGTACGACAGACACTGGGCAAGAGACAAATCAGCTAGGTTATTGTGACATTAATCGGGAAGAGACAAATCTTCTTCCGTGAAAAAAAAAACTTGTGTCCCTATCGTTGTCCATGTTGCCAAAATCTCACTTCGAAAACATGCTCTGTTCAACCCACTCGAAATTACCAGTAGTTAACTTGCATTTCATAGTATGATTGTACAGGTTGTTAATGTCGAAGTAACGAATATTTGTCTATGTCATACTGGGGTGGTACTTATCTCCTATGTAAACATTATCGGCTTCTGCGTGCATTTTTGAAACCTGGGTAATACCACCCACAACTACGCCTTCTATAAAAAGGTGCATATCTGCATCACTGATTAGTTCCAACCGCACACCTTTTGCAATCAAAAGAGCATCCCATGAGAGAGAGGGAGCTGTCATTCACATGAAGGGGTCAAGACCGTATCCTGCCAAACATACGGTTTTGAAATTTTCCAATACATCTGCCAAAATGTCCACATGTAAATAATGAATTTCATACTCTAGCAAATTTTGACAATTGAATGCATTCCATGTGGATTGGGCATGAGCATAGCATGCATCACTAATGACTTCGCCTTTCATTATATTACGAAATGAGTCCTTGGGCGGGAGTGTTGATGAGTTTAGACAATTCATAGACTTAACAAATTCATAAGGAAACACTCCGTTCTTTTGAGCTAATTCGAACTGTGTGTTGTCTTGAAACTGTGAGTGAGTGATACTCAACTGGACCTTCTAATGTCTCATGATATGCTCTCAAGAAATTAAAAGAGTCAATTAAGTGCAATTTCACATACTGGAAATTTCCCCCATATGGAATAAGTTTTGTAATTCATTTATAATTTTCCAAGGTGGTTCCAATCACCTTAATTTTACCCGGAATTCAGATTTCCATGGTTACATCGGGTAGGGTATTGTGTCTCTCAGCCAATAACATCATAAGATAGTGGGCATAATAATTATGCAGATTATGTAATACAGCTACAAGTCTGAACAATATATTACATTAATCATGTGCGCGACCCCGCAGTGCGCCCATCAGATGATCATAGTCGATCAAAAATTTTGTCGGGCGGTTTATTACAGATATGACAAATTGTTTGAGCCATAAGCCTAGTTCTCTGTGCTGTTGTAAATGCTTCATTAGAAAAGTTGTGATGTATATGTCTGCAACCCGCAAGGTTAATTCAACTAATTGGCCAACCATCCTGTACATGCGATTTTTACCCACAAACTCGTGGTACTGTGTTAAACTAGAATCGTAAGCTCACATGAGCAGAATGCTACACACATATGGTATATGCATATTGATGATGGTTGTGCTGCTATTGTCATTGTATGGAAAGCAAGTGGATATGGGTTTAAGATAAGCTTCAGTATCGCAGTACATAACAAAACTCATTCTTTGCTGATTGGCCAAATTTTTAAATTCAATATACTTTTCTCTCTCAGACAGGAAAGTACATCTCACAGCATCATGTTGTTGACACAAATCGTTTGCATGTTTCTCCTTACTTGCTTCATCGACCACATCAACAACTCATGTTAGTTCTACTGTCTGATGTATTTTGCACCATGAACAATCGCGTTGCAATTGTGGGTAGTGAGCGAATATGTCGCAACTCAATGCTGGAATTCCTAAGGGATAATCTCCACACATCCAACAATGCCCAGGTCGTGTCTCAGATTCGCGGGTAGGTACTTACAGTCAAACATTATTTCATTTTCTGCAAAATAAATGCTGAATTCCTTTGGTAGGTGTGCTAATTCATTTCGTATGTCCAGGAACAACAAAGATTTACAATGACCGTAAGTAAGAATAGCTTGGTAAATGTGTGAGCAACAATTGCGATATTCCATTTTCTTACCTTGCTTGGGATTCCTGTGGTGGCTGGTGCTGGTCAGTGGATGGAGAATGCAGGCCTTTCATTGTCGGTAGACAGCCTCAGGGCAGGTTCGCTGCAGTATGTGTGTGTGAATATGTTTTTGGGTGTGTGTGTGTGAATGTGTGTGCATATGTGTGTTTGTGTAGTCCTCTGGTGCACTGACCTATGCAGTGTGTGGTCAGTAGATGTATTTATGTTGATGGTTTTGTGCGCTGGGTACCCGGATTCAAGTCTCGCTTGCTATACTTCCCAGATGATGACATAGATAGCTTGCATAACAGGCTCTCTGCGAAGCGACATCGATGGCTTCCAAACTTGAAGTGGATATTTTGTATTACCTCCCTCCATTTTATACACTAAATCCAAGTAGGCGTCAATGGGAAAATAGGGTTTTATATATGCAAGCTGCTTTCAGTCGAGTGCTAGGTATCAAAGAGAGCAAACGTACTCTCTCAGTACATTATGCAAATGAGTACTTTTTAAGTATTCATTTCATACTTGCGTACTTGGGAAGTGTATACTTGGTAATTGTGTTATTCCTTAATGATTATTTATGCATTGCATGATTATGCATGTGCGGTTACATAATATCCACCTCTTATGCATTTCCTATGAAACTGCATTCGCCATTTTACCCCTCCCTCATCGGACGACCTCCAGTCACTGAGTGCAGTCTTTGCTGAGATTCAGTCGAAGGAGCGACATCGACGAGGCAACATAAAAAAGACAGCACACATCATTGCATAACTAAATGCATTTCCCCCTCTGCTCCTCTCTATGACAATTATTAAACATGCTACTACATGCCATTTTTGTGCTCCAATTACAAAAATTGTCACGTGAAAAAAGTGAGGTTTTGTGTCATAAGGTAAGAACTAATAAGTCCATTTCCAACAATTTTACATGCAGGTCTTAACTTACACGTTTTAGTTGCGGCAAGCCATTTTTTAAATGATATTTATATAAATGCTTTAAATGTATATAAAACTGTAAATAATTCCGATTAGTAAACTCTATCATTAATGATAGAATGATTGCATCCCAAGTTGACGCTCCGAATACTCCGTTATGCATTCCAGTGCACGCTAGCTTTCGTTACAAAACGTTCTGGGTTCAAGTCCCAGGTAAGGCCCGGGTGTATTTGAAATTGTGTTACTATTGTGTATATATATATTGTTCCATCTCTTATCACATTTCTGTCAGCGAGACGTCAAGGTGTATGAACGGTTGAAGAGTACCAGGTTTCAAAAACACTTTGGACATTGTTTCAATAACGATATTGTCGATAGAGACAGAAAATCTTACCAGTTTAAGTGTAGGGCTACATTGGTACGCGCTACAAGCGCACCATCGCCTCTATGCATACGGCTCATGCAGTGTGCTCGGGGTACTGTGTCTACCTATGGTACTTTCAGCAGTTGCCATTTAGTTTTATGGATGAAAAGTCTGTAGCAAAGTTCAGTACAGCGTCCTACCATAGTTTGGCTCGTGTCTGGCTAGTATAATGTAACAATTTCTCTCTAGAAATTCAGTGGGCTAAACCAAGTTCGTTAAGGGAAGGAGGTCTTAATTAAATAAATGTTAATTATAATATCTTAATTTTATTTACCATAACTACAAACATTATTCTCTCGTCTCAACATCACACAATAAAACGATACATCTTACTGTTTACAATTAATGAATTCAATTGATACAATTTATAAAGAAATCAATGAAATTAAACAATTAAAAATCAATCCCAATAGACATAGTATTAAAACCTATTGCATTATTTTATATAGATTATGTGTTAATATTTGACTGTTCCAATTTTTAAAATAAAATCCGTATTATGTGTCCACTCAGTCCCACCTCAGTTTAGTCCATGTCCCGCCAGGCTGCAATGTTCTAGAGTACTCCAAGGGCCCTCACGCACAGTAGGCTTCAATCGTCGGGATACAAGCCCTCTCGTCCACCCACACGACGAACACCAAGTCCGCAGTATTTAAAAGCCGTAAGCCGTAATCCAGAAATTTTTCTAATTTCCTAGTTGCACCGAGTGTCCTTATTCCCACAGCACTGGCCTGCATGTAACAGGAACTCGTGGCCCTTGTGAGCTACCACGCGTAACACTGCCCCCTCCTTAAGTATGTTCATCCCGAAGAGACTCTCCAACATCAATACTTTCGTACCGCGCCAGTCGGTCGATATGGACAACCTTAGGTTTTTTCCAAGAGTTCTCTAAATAAATTTGGTACCACTTCATTTATCCCTTTCCAGATCCTGCGCTAACCTTCCCAACATTTCTGTAGCATCTGGCAGTATCTCTTCTTCCTTTGAGGGTTGTACAGCCATACCAGCTGTCCTTCTTGAAAAGTTTCCTCAGGCAATCTTCGGTCATGTCGTGGTTTCATTCAATCACGATTAATTTTAAGGTGCCTACAGGAAAACTTGTGAATGTCGGTTAAATTTTGACGTAGTTTAATGGCATATTCTGGGGCGGCAGCAATCTTGAAGGTGTTACCCTTGTAGACTCGTAGACTGCCAAACGATAGGCGAGGAGAAATAAGGAAACCTTGGAGTCCCAATCTTTCTGGTTGTCTTCTATTAAAATCGCCGGATATTGTTCCAGGATGCGAATTAGCCTCTCGTCCATCCCATCTGACTGAGGGTGTAATGTTGTGGTACGAGTTTTCTTCATTCCTAAAATCCTCGTCACCTCTTGGAAAAGAGTTGCTTCAAAATTTCGTCCTTGATCTCAATGAAGCTCAAGTGGCACTCCAAACATGGAGATAACATGCTCTACAGGTGCATCAGCTACCGTGCCAAACTCTTGGTTTGGCCACTTTGTGAGATATTCTTGTGGTACCAGAAGGAACCTATTCCCCCTCTCAGTGATTAGTAGTGGTCCGAGAATGCCCACTGCCATCCTCTCGAATGGGGTCCCAACATTGAACTACTAGAGGGGACCTCGTCCCTTAACCCTCACATCCTTCCTTGCGTTACACGCATCCCACAGACTGCACCACTTCTCAACATCCTCCTGACAATACAGACAATAGAATCTCAGTCGGACTCTGTCAAGGGTCTTATTTACACCGAAGTGACCACCTGCTGTTGTGTTGTGCAATTTTCTTAACTTGTGGGAGTCGGCACTCAGGTAGGACCAATTGTGAATGGCTTTGTTTCCCATTATAATTTTCCTGCTTCGTGAAAAGTACACTATTATTTATAACAAGGGAATTGCACTGTGCCTAAAATTCCTTGAATATCATGCCTAGTCTGGACATCTCCCATCTTGGTCGACGCCTGGTTTGCTTCCACTCCAATATTGGATTCAAGGTGGGGTCAATTAGCTTATCATTTCTTATGTCTTCTTTGTCCCATGTAGGTGACCCATCGCAAGATATAGGACCTTGAATTTTTGTCCTCCTTACTTTTCACGATACATCAACTTTTTCCTCCTGGTGTTCACAATTACGACAGAATGGTTCCCACCATCTCATTGAGAATGTATCTGCATTGATGTGAAGTCGCCCAGAACTGTGATGTATTTCAAAGTCATAATCTGGCATGTGCGGTATCTACCAGGTTATTTGACCTTTAGGGTTCTTGAAATTCAGCAGCCAGCATAATGAAACATGATCAGTTCTTATGGTGAGGGGTGACTATAACGGTGGTAATACCGGACATTCTCAAGCCTTCTCGCCAGTGATCATCCGATTCGAGAACGGATCACTGCTACTTAACTACAATAACAGGCGAGAACACACCAGTCAAAGGCAAGAAAAAGGTACTCTTACAACTTGGAATCTTTACATACATTATTCTCTCGACTCTACATCACACAATAAAATGATACATCTTACTGTTTGCAATTAATGAATTCAATTGACACAATTTATAATTACCTCAAAGAAATCAATGAAATTAAATAATTACAAATCAATCCCAATAGACATAGTATCAAAACCTATCGAATTATTTTATATAAATTGTGTCCATATTTCACAGTTCCAATATTTACAATAAAATCCGTATTACTTGTCCATTCAGTCTCATCTCAGTTTAGTCCATGCCCCGCCAGTCCACAATGTTCTAGAGTTATCCTAGCGCGCTCATGATCAGAGGATTCACTCGTAGGGTTCCACGCCCTCTCGTCCATTCACACGACTAACACCTCGCCCGCAATCGTACCGCATTAGACTTCGCGCCCACACTCAGCTAGATGGGCTTCGCCAAAGACTGCTGGACGCTGTACCGCTGCAGTATTTAAAGTGCCATAGGCCGCAATCCAGAAATTATTATAATTCCCGAGTTTCCTAATTTCCATAATAGTCTTGCGCCTTCACTACATTTGTTGGCATCTCCCGCAGGGTGAAGAAGAAGCTGGGACGCCAGCCAGGAGTCGCTGTCTGTCATCCCCGGGCTACATTATAATTGGGGCGGGGAGGGGGGAAGTGTGTCTCCAGCCAGGAGAAGGGGCAGCGCGACGCGACGGCCTGACAGGGTTGAATGAAGAGGGCCGAGGGGGGTCAGCTCTGCCACAGCGCTGGCCTGCATGTAAGAGGAACTCGTGGCCAGTGTGATCTACCGCGTGTAACAATATTATGAGTAAAGATGTGGCTAACTATATTGGTGAGATCCAAAATAGTATTTACAGTATGCGTGGTAACGTTAATGTACCATTCCGTCCTCATTTGGAGTATTATATATTTTCGGAGGTAGACATACTGGTGGCCTCTTTTAATAGCTTCGTCAAAAAACAGGAACTGAAACACACTGGAACGCTGTTCTGGCGCCTGGTAGGCGGGCGATTCTTAACTAAGTGTAAACTAGACGTCACACGGGTGTAAACACAGGAGCAGATATATACTTCTCATTGGATAGTTGCTTCCACAGGTAGAGGTCGTGTATGTTTACAGTACTGGAGGAGTGGCAACAGGTCGTGGGACAACAGGGAGTGTGGAAATGAACAATTTATTGGTAGTGTGTGGCACCCATAACGGAGACGGCGGTAGACACGGAGCGGTAGACAGTGACTACAGGCACGGAGCGGTATACAGTGACTACAGGCACGGAGCGGTAGACAGTGACTACAGGCACGGAGCGGTATACAGTGACTACAGGCATGGAGCGGTAGACAGTGACTACCGGCACGGAGCGGTAGACAGTGACTACAGGCACGGAGCGGTAGACAGTGACTACAGGCACATTGCAGAAAACGGTACAATGACGTTGCTGGTCATTGCCGTAGGATTTCAGAAAATAATATTTTCATCTTAGTTTCGGAAAGTCTATATATAAAGTAATGGTTATCCAACGTTAAAGGAAGATTATGGCATGAAAAACACTGCAGATGGTTGACAAAAGCGAGTGGTACAAACACCCCCCCCCCCTTTTTCCCCTAAATTTTAACAGTCAGGTAATTTGATGAATTTTTACATCACAGACTTTTTGCGCTCTGGTAAGAACAAGTTGTTCTAAAAAAAAAAAAAAACACAATTTTAAATTATGTTATTACATTCTAATTTTCATTACAAGGATTGCATTATTTAAAGAGAAAATCAGCAGTGAAACTAGCAACGATAAGCTAGCCAGTTCCTTTTTTTTTTTTTTTTTTTTTTTTTTAATTCTAGATTGGATGAGATAGACCCGTCGTACGTAACAGGACTATGAATGCACAGCAATTCAGTCAACGAGTTTCAAATTTATTGCTAAACATACGCACAGTTTCGAAAAAAAAAAAAATTTTAACACGAATTTTTTTTTCAGGTAACGTGTTTATAATTTTCAATATAATTGCAGGTTGCATTCTCTCTTCTAAACTGACACTCTATTCACCTGAATTAATGACGTAACTTCAGGCATTTGACTTTACAATTTACGTCAAAAGTAAAATTTTAATACTGGCGAACTGCGTGTCAAAATTGTAAGAAATATATTGCTTGACATGCTAATATCAAGAACAATTAAATTTATTTGTTTCAACATTTTGCAATTTTCTTCCATTTTAAGATGTGGATGTAAAAATTATACATTAAAAATTCCCTTACCTCTTTTCGTTAATAATTGCAAAGCCGTTTACTTCTATCGCCATACAATTTCAGGATATTATTTTATATCAGAGCGACAAAGTATCTAGTTAGGCGAACATTTGGAAAGTAATTTTAGACCTCTGAACGCCCTAATGTTGACAATGCTGAAGGGCCGACCTTCTGTGGCGCAGTCGGTTGATGCGTCGTGGGGCGGGAGGTTCTGGGTTCGAACCCTAGGTAAGGCGTGGGTGTTTTTATAAGTTAGGTTTTTAATTAGTTTTTAAGCCGTCCTCTGGTGAGCCTTCAAGCATAACAGCAGGGAACGTCACAATCCATTCCATTGCTGAAGGAGCATAGTTAGAATAGTGATCAAGTCGATGGCAGTGTCAATTATTTTTCTAAAGCGGAATGATATAAAAGAGAAAGAAAAGTAGACCGTAATATGGACTTTTGAATATGCTTGGTTGACTTTTCCAGTCTTGAATAAACAGAAATAACTAATTTTACAAATGAGTTAAGTTTATTTTTAGTGTGGCACACACATTGTAATGTACTCTCACTTGATCACTGATATTTGATGCTAAGTTTAATGATATTGGCAATATATGTTGTGGACGCATGGAGAAGTCTCAACAGCAAATAACAACTACGAAATGAAAGAGACGTATTTTATTGTTACAGACATTTCTGTTGTTATTGACTCCTCTGTTATTTTTAATGACATTTATGTAATAGTTCAGCACAGTTCACCTTTTTAAATTAAGTTGAAAAGTTTTGGTCCGTGCCCTACAGCGAATTCTTGAGCGCCGGTGAAGGTGGAATGAGGTGTGGATGGAGCAGCGGTGGAAACGAGAGATCCCCGAGAAAACGTGTCTGGCGATGGCCATGTGCCACATATAAGCCCTCCGCAGCACCTTGTGACGTGGAACTAAAGTAGATTGTGTGTTGTTGCAGGAGTCGGCGACGCAGCGGGAGCAGCATAGTAGTTGTGGACACACAGGACGACCAAGAACCAGTCAAACAGCGCTCACTGGAGGAGGAAGATGCGTACAATGCGATGATGATGATGATGTCTCTAGATAACGGGCCTCACCGGGAGATGGCAGTCGATGTCCCCGACACATTCATCGCGCGCAGCAAGACGCCACCTCGCTACCCGCCACCACGCATACAGGTTCACCTCTCACTAGCCTAGCGTACCTCCGTCCACAATACACATAGCTTAACAAAGTAAATACGTCGCTTTCAACCTGCAACGTTAACTAGCAACTCACTTGGCTTGCCGTTCACATAGCTATCTCTTGAGTATCTTATTTCAAGTTTTTAACGTCAGCCAATGATTATGTGAAACTTCATATAAACTGCTGTTATCAAGATCGCCAACCTATGGGAGCAAAAATTCCTTTGTGAACAAAAATAATTTCCTATTTGTCTGCTCTATTCTGATTGCCCACACAATTCTTTTTTTTACTTTTAATGTCAATTGTGGACGGACGGTTTCGTTTGTATAGACCGTTCACGGTAATGTGAGCACCTCTTAAGGCCCTGCTGAATTTTTACTTTTGGCAAATTTCTATGTTCTTACCACTTTTTAATACAAACATTGCCTTGTGACAAACAAACGCAGTATGTACTTTTCTTCACTCCCAAAACTTAATATCTGAAGCTGTAATAAATTGAATTTATTAGGGGTTAATGCAGGTTAGAAGGGCCTTAGAAAGTGCTCACTGAACCGTGAACAGCCTATAATAATGTGTAACTTGTGTTATTTAAGCCAAATCAAATGAGGGCGCGGTCTTGTCAACTTTACACATTTGTTATAAAGCTTCCATCTCACTGTCTCGTTTTGGCGCGCAAGACGTCTTAGATGACGTCGCAGTTGGTGTGGTGTATCTGTCAAAAAGTGGACCGTAGAAATCGCTTCACTTGTCCCGGGCGATTTCTCTTGAGAGGATCATCCTCGCCCGTTTGTTTGGACATCAGCAATTGTTCGGCATGGGAAAGGAATCAGCATCCCGCGGTGGAGGGTGAGGCTGGGTATTCCCACAGTGGTGCTTTGGACTATGTTAGTATTCCCACAGTGGTGCTTTGGACGATGGTGGTATTCCTACGGTGGCACTTTGGACGATGGTAGTATTCCCACAGTGGTGCTTTGGACTATGTTAGTATTCCCACAGTGGTGCTTTGGACTATGTTAGTATTCCCACAGTGGTGCTTTGGACGATGGTGGTATTCCTACGGTGGCACTTTGGACGATGGTAGTATTCCCACAGTGGTGCTTTGGACTATGTTAGTATTCCCACAGTGGTGCTTTGGACTATGTTAGTATCCCCACAGTGGTGCTTTGGACGATGGTAGTATTTCCACAGTGGTGCTTTGGACTATGTTAGTATTCCCACAGTGGTGCTTTGGACTATGTTAGTATCCCCACAGTGGTGCTTTGGACGATGGTAGTATTTCCACAGTAGTGCTTTGGACTATGTTAGTATCCCCACAGTGGTGCTTTGGACGATGGTAGTATTTCCACAGTTGTACTTTGGACACAATGGAAACATCAAGGAAAATTTTTATAAGAAATAACAGTCTCAAATACTATATGTAATATTCAAAAGTCAGCATTATACGTCAGTCCTCATTCTCTTAACATATATATTACAGTATCATATTAGTTGCAACTGTGGTCATAGTGCATTGTGATTTGTATTTGTTATTTATTCGGCTTTAAAAGACGACACTGACACACAAGTGGTTAATTACTGACACTGTAATTATATTAAGATTTTCTATGAAATGATGCATGGATATTTAAAGTTCCGTCGTTTGCCCATGCGGGTTAATTTTTCTAGCCCCTATACACCAGAAATCTTGTACAATACAAGACAGTTGGCAATTCTAGTCTAGTGTCACCGCGTGCTAATTCGGATTCAAAAACCCTTTCCGAATTCCTTTATTCAGTAGGCCTAAATTAAAGTTTTTAAATTTAGAGTTTCGAAATTCTAACGACATTGAGCTGCACTTTTATTGTTCAATTTTGGAACTGTATCAGTAGTGGGGACGTGCCGGTCTCGGACTAAAGTGCAAGAGGGGCACAAGTGCCATTTTGTGTTTTCAAATGGTTAATTGTTCAATTGAAAGGGTTGATTGTTTAATTGAAGGGGTTAATTGCCTGATCTGAATTGTTTGATTGAAAGGGTTAATTAATTACACATGAATGGCCAGTGACGGTCAAAAAATGGTTAATTGTTTTCTAAAGGGTTAAATGTTTGATTGCAATTGCTTGATTGAAAGGGTTAACTGACTTTGGTGTCCAAAGGGTAGATGGTGCCTCTTCGGAGTCTCGCAGCCGACTGAGCTTTAAGGGATGGCAGCACACACACCGTGGAGTAAGACCGGCATATGGATAATTTTAGATGTTGACTGTTTGTTACCTGAGGTTGTAATAAGCTCTGTGTGTTGCTCCGTCCAGCTCGCTGCCAGGAGATGGAATGAACTGGTGTGGTAGCAGAGAATGAGCTGGTGTGGTAGCAGAGAATGAGCTGGTGTGGTAGCAGAGAATGAGCTGGTGTGGTAGCAGAGAATGAGCTGGTGTGGTAGCAGAGAATGAGCTGGTGTGGTAGCAGAGCACGTCCGTTCAGGTCGGTGCCAGGAGATGGAATCAGCTGGGTTTTAGTGTTTAAGGGGTTGGAGAGCAGGAGCACGGCACACCCTCCTGCTGCGAGCTGGAGATTGGAATAAGTTTTGGCGGGGGGTTGTGGGGTGGGAGGGGGGTAGAGCAGCAGGACACCTCTTGCTTCTTCGCTGTTAGCCATGCTACTGAGCTCGAGAGCTGTGATGCTGGCCTGAGTCACTGAGTTCGGAAATTTAATAATCCAGTGTTTGAATAATAACCAAAACAAATATACGTTTGAATTGAACAACCACCAAATCAAATATAACATTTGAATCGAACACTGACACAAATAAAACAAATCAATTACAAGCAATGAGACAATTACTAATTACGAAACATTACATATATCCCAAAAAAGTTTACCATTGAAACATTAATCAGTTACATGCACGAGACAATTATTAAGTATGCACAGCGAATAACCATTTAAAGAAATATCGAAATATTAAATGTAAATACACAAACAGTAATTATGCGAAATGAGATGAATTGCCAACTAAACACTATAATCAATCACAAATATCGAGACAAGGAAAATAAATGAACTACAAGCATGCGCAACTAGACATTAATTACACAAACATTGATTGCATGCAATAAGAGATGAATTAACGAGTACCTAGACCCTAAGCGCTCATCCATACCATGCCACTCCCGAATACAGAATGAACCAGATGCTGTATATCAATAAGTATACCCCAACACTTGGTATTGTATTAAATGAATTTCCAGTAAAGTGTGTTCCTTTGTGTATATTTCACTTGTTAAAATACGCATTTTTTAAACGAGTAAAGTGTCCTAGAATATGCCTCTAACTGTTTTCACACAACTTAGTAACGTGTTAAAAATGTTCCTTCAATAATTTTGAATATTTAATCGAGTAGGCAAAGACAGTTAAAATGACATGTAAACCATTGTGCTACCACCCACATAGCGTACAGCGCAGGTAAAAATCATCCCCGCAGTTCTAGCGTTTCACGCAGACTACCATTCTATGCGCCGGAGCTGCCAGCCCCGTATCCCGCCCTTTGTGCAGCCCGCCCGTACTAACAGAGTTCAAATAAGTGTCCAGGTGGTACTTAATGTCCACACGTGTATTGCAACCTATACGTAATGTTTTATAAAAGTTGTAAAAGGAAAATAAATATATTAGTTATGAATAAATTCATTAATTACTGTTCGAACGTGTTCCTATTTGTTAAAGCGTGTTTTGCGTATGTTTTTGAAAACTAATTTAAATGTTACGTATTCAAATATTGAATCAATCAGATGTACATTCAAGGAATGTTCTTTTATAACCTGTTGTGTGCATTTGCGTGTAAAAATGTGTATGAGCGGACCACATATTCTCGCCTGCCTTTCGGTCTCTCCAGCGCGCTCCAGCCCTTGTGTACATGAAGCGCTATCTGAGTAGTTCACGGCCCCTGTCGCCAGTGCACCTAAGGAAACGCAACCATTCGTTTATCACGCGCTCTCTCTCTCTCTCTCTCTCTCTCTCTCTCTCTCTCTCTCACACACACACACACACACACACACACACACACACACGCGCGCGCGCAATTCAGTCGCAGGGCGTTGGCTATAGATGTAACCGTATATTTCCATTAGAAAATGTTCAGAATCCATATATTCGTATCATGCAAACGCATGCCCTACTTATGGTGGGTGTAAATGTTAGTGAAGAATAAAACGTAATTTATTTTAAAAAGACTTACAATAAGTGTTCAACTTCCCAGTTAACACCATTCAATGTTAACACCGCAGTTCAAACCAAGTCATGTTGGAATTGCTACATGTTTCGAACAATAACAATTTATATCATTTCAAGTAATCCCACAGTTGTATATTCTAGATTGAAAATCCCATATACTTACCTCTTTACTATTTGCTAGAAAGCCCTGATACAAGTGCACACAAGTTCTTACTGTACCAAGTAATATGTCAACACTATCAAATCACTTCTGAAATATTAGTTGGAAAAATATAACATTTCACACAATTCTGTTTAATTTCCCAACCCGTGTAAATGGCTTAGCTACATAGACTTCAACCATTTTCACTGTAATGTTACAACAATAAAGGTAATTTCACGTCGTAAGACAGATTCGTAGTGTTTTCCCATTCTGCGTTTGGAAACTCTGATTTATAATACTAATAAATTGTGTGATGGTAGTAAAGGACATATTTCCTTCTTATTTGTTTATTCCATTACTTGTAAATGTGCATCGTACTGGTAGCACAGACCATTTCCCCGTGTAACAAGGAGTTCTACCAAGCACCCAGCAAATAGGACTTGTTCCACCACAGCAAATAGGACTTGTTCCACCACAGCAAATATGACTTGCTCCACCACAGCAAATAGGACTTGTTCCACCACATCAAATAGGACTTGTTCCACCACAGCTGTAGGAAACTTATAAACTAATAGTGTGTATACTTGTTGCCATGTAAGAATTATGGTTAGTTTTCAATAGATGTGTACAGCGTGTCATGTTCCACCCAAATATATGAAATTATTATTTAAATTTTTTATTTTTACTGTCTGTAACAATTTTTTTGAGAGAACCAAGAATAATTGTGTGTAAGTGTCTTTCCGTACCCCCACCCCATATATATATGTATATATATATATATATATATATATATATATATATATATATATAATATATATATATATATATTGCTTCTGGTTGGTTTTGTTTTTAACGACAGACAAAAAAAATATTTTATGTATATTTTAGTTGTAAAATGCTCCCCCATTGCCATGTCTATATATATATATATATATATATAATATATTAGAAAAAAGGTGTTTCAGTAATAATTAGGCCCATTCGTTGCAATAATTTCTACCTTTACGTTCAAAAGTCTTATGTTTTCTGTAAAAACATTTGTTGTGTAAGTGAGGCAATAATAATATGTAAAAACATTTGTTGTGTAAGTGAGGCAATAATAATATGTAAAAACATTTGTTGTGTAAGTGAGGCAATAATAATATGTAAAAACATTTGTTGTGTAAGTGAGGCAATAATAATATGTAAACGCTGTTGTATTCCCTAACTGTCTTACGACATACTATCTGTAAATTTTAGAAAGACATGAATCTTTCACATTCAAATTATAAGTGTCTATGATAATAAAAAAAATTATTTAAATATAACATTATATTTGTCACACATTTCACTACCACAAGCTTGTGATAATGAAATGTGTTTATTACACAGTGGCAGGTTTTAAAAAAGCAATAATAACAGTTATACTCGAAGTGTTTATTATGTACTTCCCTTTTTCGGTTTAATCTACAGTTTCTATGTCCTTTTTTACACAAAACACTGCTTAACAACATTAAAATATAAAATACATTCACTATTCTTGAAAAACACGTACTTATAATTTAAAATATTTACCCTATATTTTCAACATATTATTTCTCAAAATCCACAAATAGCACTATATTTACAAAATTTCTAGCACTCAAAGCTTTTCCTTTGTTCACTGGAACACTATGTTGTGTGTCTCTTATCATATAAAACATATACATATATACATTGGTCATATTCGACTTAGACTTTCCCAGAAGCACACGTCATTTCCGAAGCGCACACACATTGATCATGTTGACAGGATGACATAGCACACACATTTCTATAGGCGTATTCAGGGCGGAAGTATGATGTGAACAACTTCATTGTAGCAAGATGGTTAGTTGATGACGATTAAACAAGCTGGAAATCCCCTCGCAGATGGTTCGAGGCAGATGTAGTAATCCAGTTCCACTGACTTTGCAGGCAGGTAGATAGAAGTTATGTAGATGTTGTTTACAGGCAGACAGCTAATGTTTATGAAATAGCTGATACCCTCGCAGTCGGCAGGGGCACAGGTGACGGGCGCGCCGGACGGATAAGCAGCTAGACAGGCGAGCTGGCCCGCAGGTAGATAAGCGGTCTTTGACAGAGGCATGTTCTCGGTTCGATTCTGGCAGCTAGCGATTCTGCTATAATGCTGTTGTAGTGGATGGTGTAAGTGATGTTGATGCAGGCTGGCCTCGCAGTGAAATAGTTGTTACAGCAATGGTTGTTGATGATATAGGTGTGCGCTCGGAATAGTTGTTACAGCAGTTTATGAAGTATGTGTGCACTCGGAGATGTTACGGCAATTGTGCGTTTACTTGTTGGCTATGTGGCGACTCACTCAGTGGCGATGTTGCAGTTTACAGCCATGCTGGTGTTATGGTTGTTGTGGAAAGCAGTAAGGGCTGAGGAAAAATTAAGATCGTGGTACGGTATTTCCCCCAAGGTGATGTCGACATGCCGTCCATACTTGATAAGGCTACTTTTGCCTCACATTCGGTGTAGATGTTGTGACCATGCGAACAGAACTGAAACGGGATCCCCAGTTCCCTTGAATTACGGTTGTGGCATTCCCGGTAATCCTTGTAACGGAGAGAATGCACACATCAGGTTTTATACCCTTTACCTTACGTATACATGGTTCATTAGCAACAATGTACGCATAATGTTTGGGACGTAGACCTATGAAATGTGTGATGATGCAGTCGGCGCATTCATCTTTCATCGCTCCCATTACACATTTGTTCACTAGTTTGAATCATTTTGGATTATCGAGCGCATAGTTGGAAGTATCAAACCGCGCTTTCAAAATGCGGCTATGGATTATGGACGAACTGACCCTTATACTGGTATTGCTCCAAGGTCAACATAATACTGCTGCTCCCACCCCCCAGAGCTCAGTCGGCTGCGAGACACCGAAGATGCGCCAACTACCCTTTGGACACCAACGTGAAACAACCAGTTCAATCAAACAATTGCAATTTAACGTTTAACCCTTTCATTCAATCAATTAACCTTTCTTGACAATTGTTAATCCTTTACATGTAATTAATTAACACTTTTAATCAAACAATTACGATTAAACTTAATCCTTTCAATTAAACAATTAACCCATTGAACACCAAAATGCACTTGAGCCACTCTTGCAATTTAGTCCAAAATCGGTACGCTCCCACTACTTGTATATATTAATGTTTCAATATATATTTGTTACTTGGGCTGTAAGAATATAGCAAATATATAAATTGTAGGCAATTTTACTTGGCCAATTATAAAATTGTGTTATTTAATCGCTCCCTAAGGGTAATCATTTATTTGGAAATTAATGTTATAAAGTTATAATATTTTTACACAAATTTATTCAAATATTATCTTCCTCGATATGGATAACATGAGATATGAAGCATATTCCACGTAAGTAGGTCATTATTAAATTCGCGTTTTTGTTGTTTGTTTTAATTTCAATAACTCGCATTGAAACAAGCCTGAAATTGGGCATAATGTTTTTTCCGGGTTATTTGGAGATTCAGATTGCTTGTAGAGATTCGTAAATTTGCTGCCTAAAACCCCAAAGTTACTACCCTGCTTAGGTGGTCGATTTAGTAACCTAAATAGTCATTCGGACCCGACTACAGAGTTAATAAATCACTGTTGCAGAGTGGTTGAATATATTCTGTTAGCATTTAAACTAGGTCAGTAAGTGGAGAAACATGTCAAAGCACGTACTATAATAAAGTGTTCTAACATTTAGTCCTGTAGCCAAGTTACATTGACAGTGCTATTGACAGGAAAACTGTCTAAACAGATAATGGATAGTGCGCTCTCTGACTTTATTTAGTCAATATTTCTTCTACTGAGAAGACACAAAATTCTATTGATATTTAATCGCTATAAGAACACGCACATTTATCCAGATCGCTATAAGAACATGCACATTTCTCCAAATCGCTATAAGAACACGCACATTTCTCCAGATCGCTATAAGAACACGCACATTTCTCCAGATCGCTATAAGAACATGCACATTTCTCCAAATCGCTATAAGAACACGCACATTTGACAAAAAAAAGAAAACGAATTCGTCACTACTTTGGAATAATAATTTTCAAACATTTCTCGGCGTTGTTACCCATTTTACAATAAATAATTTGTTATAAATATAAAAAAAATTGTTCTCCCATGCTTTTAAATTAAAAATATTATCCATAGTTGTTTTAAAAATAATAATGGTAAATATCGTTTGTAAGCAAATTTGAGCCAATCTGCTTCTGGTTCTAGTGCCTTTTAAATTTGTGTAGTTTATTTTTTGTGTAGTGAATAAAGCTCTGTAAGCAAAATCATTTTCACATAATTCAGGAAATGGTTGGGGGATTGCTTCTTGCATATCAGTTAGCAACACTCACGTCAAAAACTGGAAAAGACAGGATCGCCTAAAAACCCAATCTACAATGAATTGGTAGGTAGTAACAGGCTTACGTGTTGCAGTTATTCTCATTGCATTACCAACAGCTGTCTAAAAAATACTTCCTGCAACATTGTCACACTACTCAATCAACTAAATCTCATATAAGCTCTTTGGAGTATTGTCATGTATTCACTATTTTCTTTGTAACATTCACATATTCTCGCACTCCTAAGTACTTCTATCACTTATACAAAGGCACTAATAACTACGATGATTATTATATATACTTCTAAATTCTGTTCTGATATCCTGCGAAGAGGAAGGCATTTGACCCCTACTTGTCATTTCCTTCTTTTTGGTCCTGAACCTTGAGTTGCTTTTTGCCGTAGTATTCACCATCCAATTAGAGTAGACAGTTACACAGAGATCGAAGGGCTTGGCGGATACTTTGATGTAGAGGTATACCGCTACCCAGTCTCTTACTGGCTGCGTGGGCCTCTGGGAATGGGTCTTGTGTCTGATTGGCTACTGCATGCTTAGAAGGTTCCCTATTGGCTGGCGTGGCTCATGACGCTGATTGGCAAACGGCGTTGATCCATGCTGCTACCCAAAGCCGACATCTGGCAACGCTTTTTGTCGTTAAAATGTGTTATTGTTGGCAGAAATAAATATAAACTATATTATTGTTGTAAAAGTATCGGCGACTTTGGAAAATAAAACAAGTAACCGGAACTGCTACGCTCTCTATGCCCTATATTTAAATAAATGTACGCTGTATATTTTTCGCTGATAACATAAGCGGGCAACAAGGCAATCTGTATTTCCTTGGGAAGTATTGAATAATTAGTGATAATGGTTTATCGCGGCAAAAGTTGACTCCTTGCTAGAATTAAACGAACTGTACACATGACAGACAATTTTCCATCCTTATTGGCCGTCATACATTTTATCCTTATTGGCCTTCTTCATGGGTTTGATTGTACCGCTCATTAGGTAAATTATGTTTCCCAAGATTCCCAACTGTGCAATGAACTCGTATTTGTAAAGTTTATTCAGATGATTGTAGTAATTTGTCTTGGTCTCATATCACGTTTCTTAAGAACATTAATGAATCTTGACAGGCCTTTTCGAGAATGTGTACTCGAGCAAGTCCAAAGAAAGTTACTACTTATAATCCATGTTAATTTTTAAAAATATTTATTTTTATGTATATATAATAATTATATATAAAATATATACATTTATGTACATATATACAAATATATTTATAAATATAAAAATATATGTATGTATACATACACACATATTCATTATGTATCAGTAAAAGCGTGCAGAAATGAAACTGGGAATAGGGGTTACTATTCGGAGTGTGTTGACATATGGAACGTTAGGCGGGAGAAGACAGTGGGCATAAACATGTAGACGATACATGATGTGATTGTAGTTCACCTATCGTCCAGAAGGTAGCTCTGTCGTCCCTACATTGCCACAGTACGAGCGTGTATTGACAGATGCAGAACGTTGTATGACGTCAAGAATAGGTGACAATAAATTCTCTGCGAATTGGGTCACGACCTATGGTATAAATCGTAGGGCCTCCGACTCTAATACAGAGTAAGAATCTATGACATAACACTTAACCCTTTTAGACCGACGATGCCATTTGACAACATTTGATATGTTGATCACATTGTATCTCTTAGAAAGATGATCAAAGCTGCTAAGTCGCATCATAAACAGATTGTACAGAATGTTAACAGGTTTTGTTGGCTGCCGGTGTCCTTAGCAACATTGGCGCTTGACTTGTGATACCGCCTAACTGGAACAATTTTCCATGTTTGAGGCCGAGAAGAGTGGGAGCGATAAGTGCGACTCTAGCACGCGCATCAAGTGCACCATCGCCCTTAAGCGCAAGGTTATCAACTGGCATGCAAGTTTAGGCGTACCGATAATACTATCTGTTTATTGATGTAAAGTCTGTGCAAGGTTCAATGAAGGTCTTTGATTACTCGTGTATTCATCTGACACATATATTTGAGATGAAACATTTTGATAAAGTCGTATTGTTGTAGTGCTCTGAAATGCGCCTTGAAAGCCGTCTTGTTGCAGTTCTCTCAAATGTGCCTTGAGAGCCGTCTTGTTGTAGTTCTCTGAAATGTGCCTTGAAAGTCGTCTTGTTGTAGTCCTCTAAAATGTGCCTTGAAAGCCATCTTGTTGTAATTCTCTGAAATGTGCCTTGAGAGCCGTCTTGTTGTAGTTCTCTGAAATGTTCCTTGAAAGCCGTCTTGTAGTTCTCTGAAATGTGCCTTGAAAGCCGTATTGTTGTAGTTCTCTGAAATGTGCCTTGAAAGCACTCGACAGGCCTCACCTCAAGTTTTTATTTGTCGTAGATCAGCTCATTACTGGACACACAAGTAATATTTTTTTGTAAACACGTTGAAGCGCCGGGTAAAGGCGGGTGCACTGACTGTCATAATATTGTTGAATGATATAATGTGACAGTAAAAACTTGTGATAGGAGGCACGGCTAAAATTAGACAGTTAAAAAGAGTTTGAAATTTTTTGCTAGTTAAGTAATGATTGTTTAAATTTATGAAGTAAGAATTTGTGCCTGTACAATTTTGGTACAATTGTGGGTTTTGGAAAGGGTTAAAGAAATTTCCTTTATTTTACCGAAAGGTGCTGATAAAAATGGACCAACAAATTCGTAAAATTACGGACAATTATTTTTAATAGCGTTTTCACCAGCCATACCTCAGACAAGGTGTCAGCCGCGAATACCATTCTCAGTGAATACGAATGCTCGTCAACAGCACCGGAAGTGTAGTTGACGTGACTGGAACTACTTGCCAGTGAAGTGAGCGAATATTGGAACGTGACACCTATGTAGTCTTAGTTATGTTTCATTCCATGTTGGACGTAGCAGATAATGATTGGCTGGCGGGGCGGGGGCAACCAATCAAAAAACTGGGTATATAATTTTTTTTTGTTTTCTTTTGTTAATATATTTGGTTGCGGACAATTCATAAATGTAGTTATAGTTGAAAAAAAGATATTTAAAACTGTATGTACGACAGATACGCGCTTGGAGAGCGGACATTACCCTTAACAAACTATGTTTGGAATGTGGAGAGTTTCTTCTGTCCTGCAACAAGGAACGCTAACAGTTTATTCCAAATAACATTAATTTATAAATTAATAATATCTATTTTCTAGTTTTACACTTTGTATGCTACACCACAATCACTAGGCTTTACAAAGTACGCAGGCAGCCATAACTACCACTTGAGTGTGACACTGGCTAGCGCCAACCTCCTACCAGAATACTCCTTACTTCAAGCTGTTTAGTTATGTGTATTCCCTAGCTGCGTCGTTTTCTCTTTTAATGGAAGTCAGGAGTTGTTATCTTACTTGTAAAGTTGAGGTTTGTAAGGCCAGGTTTTCTCATGTCGTTCCAAGGCTAGTAGAATACAATCAAAGAAACATATTAATGTCCATTTAAATAAAGACAACTGTGTTACGACTGCCCAAGCTATCATATTTTTTAATAACAGAATAACCGAGTTCAATTTGCCTTGTGGTGGGGATAAAATAATATTATATTCAGATTTATTTACAATGCAACATAAGGTATAATATTATGGCATTATCTACTGAAATATTTATTTGTGTTTGTCTCGTTTAAACATACAGCTCTATTTTTTATTATTATTTTCCTAACAATGCATGCAAATCGGTATTGTTTAAGATTAAGTAAAGCGTTTGCCTATGGAGCACTGCATCCTACTATACGTGACGAACTCATGAAAAGTAGTAAAGACACCATGACAATTGTCAGAAAAGTGCGTTTTATACTATACACAAAAGAAAAATATATATATTTTGCAACATTATACAATATGTAACTAAAATATACTTTTTAAATGTAAAAAATTTATCGATCAATAGTGTCCGCAGTTTTAACAAAATGTAAGCGTATTTCCATTCTGGATACTCCAGAAAGTAGAATTTACAATAAAATATTCTTGAAGAAAGATAGCTATAATATTTACTATGATTGCATGTAAGAAAATTGTAATAATAATGTATCATATAAATTTTATAATTAACTTTATTTACGTCATTTTCAGCAATAAATGTTTGCGACAAATCGACGCACATAAAATCAACTACTAAAATTATGACGATCTTTCTTGAAGAAGATTTTATTGTAAATACTACTTTCTGAAGTATCCAGAATGGAAATGCGTTTAAGTTTTGTTTAAACTTGCGGACTCTACCGATCGATTAATTTTTTTTAATTTAAAAAGTGTATTTTAGTAAAATATTTTATAATGTTCCAAAATATACACAGTCTTCTTTTATATACAGCATAAATCGAACTGTTATGACAATTTTCGTGGTGTCTTTACTACTTTTTTATGAGTTCTTCACATTGCATAGTCAAGTGCAGTGCTCAATAGACAGTTGCTTTACTTTAACCTTAAGTGTTTTTATAAATATTTGTATTTGAAATGTGTTGCATTTCAACAAGTCTGCAAGATTTAATTTAAGTTTATGGTTTATAGAGGTGGGTTTACACGGGTGATTTGCTAGAAAGTTGTTGAAATAACCTTTATTAAAAATTCTATATCAGGTATGTATTTTATTGCCATCTAATGCAAGTTATGCTGCAAATAACCTGTCGTTACAGAGGAAAGAGCTATCCAAGAAACATTGACAGTGCTATCATTTTTTTTAAATGTTGTCTTGTGGCTTGTGGTTCCTAGATAAGCTAGTGACTACAGGAACATCACTTTCTGTTTTATCAGTTGACATTTGTAACAAATTATTACTGAATGTTGTAAACACTGATGTCAGTAACAAGTCTTTAAAGATGTTTGTGTTGTACAAACGCATTGTGTAATCGATGTCTAGTAAATTCGGGAAAGTCATATTCCAGTTTACTGTCAACAGATATGTAAAGTTGTTATTTTGTTGGACCGATTACTGTCCAAGAAAGTGGTTGACATATATATTTTGGAGAACCTGTGTAAGATGTGTTAGGTAGATGTAAAGATCTGCATTTACATATATACATCCATGCACATTCACACTTAGCGTACATATTGAAAGAAAGGCTCAGTAGCTCAATGTTCAACTTTGACATAAGAGAGTACACGTTGCTAAATGTTGAAGCAATCAGAATGGCTATTAAGATTTATTTATTTTAACTGAAACTGCAAAGATAGTCATAAATATCCGAATTTGTGTTTTCTCTGGACAATTTTTTTAAACTATACATATTTCACACTTAGCCACAAAAAAATCTCGTTTTGAAAATTACGTTTTGGTGTGAATGCCAACCAACAGCATATATAAGTACGTAACAGATTTGCTGTGAATACGCCTTAATACTTAGCAGAAGTCGGTACTTGGTAAACGTGGGCTTGAGTTTAGAAGGTTGCAACTTGTAGTACGTGGTTAGGAAGCGGGATTCTCGTGTGCGAGATCGTAGCGAGGTTCCTGGTTATTGTTCCAAGCTGCTAGGTGTGGAGTTGCCAGCCCTCCTCTTCCATGTACCAAGGCCACACAACTGCAGGCAGCTATTCAACATGCCCGCATCTCAAGCGTTTGGGATATAATTTCACACTGAATACGTGGAGTGAAGTTGACACGGGTTTTGAAACCAGTATATGTTGTTATGTTTGTTCGGCGCTGACTAGAGATGTCGCGAAGGTCGGTGAGGATGGAGTTACGGCGGAATGTAATATCAGGAGAAACAGAAGTGTCCCGAGAAAACCCGCTGGGCAACATTACGTCCACATGGGCATCGTTAGCTATTTATTGTTGAGAGGAGAAAAAAAAGGGGGGAGACATTTTATACAAAACCATTTAAGAAAATGTCATACTCCAAAATAAAAAAAGGCAAATTAATGAGGGACGCCTCCCCCCCCCCCTCTCTCTCTCTCTCCAAATACTAACGACGACCATGAACGTCCGCAATTATTCCGAAAGTTCAAGTCAGTGTAGAACAAGATATAACTAACGAGTCTACGTTTCTCTATGTACATATGCAATTATTTAAGATGGAGGACATTTCTGTTAGATTGTACGGTAATTGTTAGAGTAGTCAGTAAATAGTGACAGCGGGAAGGTACTGCGAGCGAATGCATTTTTTTTGCATATACACTTATGGCTGGTGAAAGTGAATTTTTGCACATGTACTTCTGGTGCAAGTGCATTTTTGCATTGGCACTTCAAGTGCAAGTGCATTTTTTTGCACATGCACGTCCAGATGTACTTCCGGTCCTGGGTTAGATTCCTGGAGAGGGCATTGCCAGTACCGTGTTCGATTTCCGGCCAGGAAATTTGTGGTACTGGGTTCAATTACCAGACAGGGCACTTAATGTTTTTAATTTTTTTGCGCACTTACGCAATGAAGTGTTGTCTCGTCAGCAGCTGTAGAGAGACTAACCTGAGGAACTGGATCACAAGTGAAAAGGTGAGGAGGGGGGGAAATGTAGTTCCATAGGGGAGGGGAAATTAATTTTTGCTCAATCACACGTGTTGAATTTTTGGCAGCTGGAGAGGCTGACCTATGTAGCTGGCGATTTTGGAGGGGGAAATGTAGTTGCATAGGGAAATACAGTTGCATAAGATGCATTTATGTGTAATTGACTTGCATAATGGTGCACTTGCATAAATCACAAGTACATACAACAGATCTTTACTAAGTATGCATCTGCATAATCGCACAGATGCATACTTAGCAACTACCCATTATGATATTACTCATTACACAATCAACTCCGTATGCACTTGTGTTAACCACATCCTCTCCCCAAGACAGCTAGCTCTCGACTGAAGTTCGTTTGCATATATCAGTGCTTTTTACCCTCACCACCATATTGGATTGCAACCAGGCGTTTAGGTTCAAGGATTCGGACCTTAGTTCGAACCCCTCTTAGAGCAGATTTTATTTTCCGTATAACAACTAAATATGGGTAAGGGCTACAGGTTTAAGGTTTCGGACATTGGTTCGACTCGCCCTCAAGGGAAGGGAAAGGGTTTCGGACATTGGTTCGACTCGCCCTCAAGGGAAGGGAAAGGGTTGAGGCGAGGAGTGGTCCGAGTTCCCATAGAGGGTAAATGCATACCAAGTACACATGTTGTCTCTTCGCATATTGGAGATAGGCTGAGATGTTTTCCATTCGGGTGCTGCGTCACAAGTGAGGAGGTTGGAGGGGAAATGCATTTACATAGAGTAGGGGGTTGTTTACATGTAATTATAATAAATAAGTATATTATGTAAATATGTTAATTATAATAAATAAGTGTATTATGTAAATATGTTAATTATGTTAATTATAATAAAAAATTATATTATGTAAATATGTTAATTAATAGCCGAATGAATATTTACTTAATACATAGGCCTACTTGTATAATCAGCAATGAATATTCACGCACTTGCATGATCTACACATTGCATAATCACCAAGTCCTTACACATCGTATCCCTGAGACATTAAGACTGTAAACATTCATTGACGTGTGGCTGTCTAGGTCTTCATCTGTATTCAATCCATTAGCTGTAATGGTTTTTATCATTATTGTTATATGGGAGTCATCCTCGCTTAATGTTTGCTGTTCATTATCTTTGCTCCTATTATTAATCAAATTACTATCTCCCAAGAAGGCTGATGTTCTCCATATACTTTTACTTGGAATCTTTTACTCCTCGTAGCACATAGGTGTGGATATAACTATTACCAGCACGAGTCGTTTCCTTCTGTGTCCTGGCGACAGGAAAACTACGGTCATAGGCACAAAGGTATCTCCATACTCCTTCCATTCCGTGGCACTTGTGAGTTTCCCGAGGTCTGGCTAGCTAGGTGATCGTGGGCGCCGATTTTTGGTCATAAAACCAGCCCCCACAGCCTCGCCTCTCGTCCGTTACCATAGTAATGTGGGTTTTTCACTAAAACCCATGCATTGCGCCCCAATGGCCTGACTGTGAAGGAGTCAACCAGCCGACCTCCAATCCAGGCCATTACTATCTGCTGTAATTAAGCCTTTCCTGAAGGCAGATACTCCCTTTAGCGTGGAAACTTGGCGTATGGAACACCGGAGTTTCCCATGTTTGCTAGCCACCACTAGAAGGGCTACCCAGTGGTACCACGAGCAGGTGTGGGTTCACCGAGTTAGAGGAGGCTGTGGTCTTGAGCATATATAACCCTTTCCATAACTATGTTTTATATGGGCTCCAATGCTAGGACTTGACAGTAATCCCGACACTTCATTGTCCATGTGCTCTCTCTTCAGCTGGTCCACTGTTTCACAACAGCAGAGGGAGATCCTATCCCTTATTCTTGGACACTCCCACCGAGCTTTGTGCATCGTATTGCCGTACACATCTTATAGGCCGGTTATACTGTGCTAATCCAGACAACCACACCACGTGGGTCTAGTCATTGCGCTCATCAGGTCACGGCTAGACCTCCAGGCATTTGTTCAATGTATTTCCTTCCCTTGAACAGAATTACACACATTACAGGCTGGTTTCTCGTACAGACTTAAACCTTCTGGGAGTTTAGATTGTGGTCACCGTCCTCCCTCACTTTCAGTAACTTCAGCCAGAGAGGAGTTACTCTTACCTATAGGCCATCATAGCCCTCTCCGGGTGTTAAAAATCACCAGACCCTTCGCACCTCACGGCCCTTTCTCTCCGTAAGACAGCTAGCTCTTGATTGACCTCAGATTGCATATATCCTCAGAATTCCCCCCGAGGCGATATAATGGAATCCTTTCAGGCGCACGTCGCAATTGCACCGAACAAGTGGATGCAAGTCCTAACAATTCCGAATGCAACCGAGCTCATTTTTTTATATTCTAGGGATGGTGTTTTGTGAATGGCTGACAAGTTCTCGCATGCTTCCGAAGAATGATTAATTGTTACCTGCATTGGCTAACATTTTGATGGATAAAACACCTAAACAAAATTTTGAGAGAATTAAAAATAATCTTGTTGAGGATGCAGTATAGGCTTATATCAGGAGAGTTTAGGACTCTCTCCATCATCCATCAAGAGTAAATGTATGTATTCACATATCAAGTAATAAATAACTGGCAAGAGTATTTACATATAATGAAATAACTTCATGCAAGTAGTATTTACATATTAGTTCGAGAACTACACAGGGTAATTAGATGGTTTTAATTGTATTACAAGTAAATTATCGAGAGGATTTGCATAATGAATATCCATATGCAAGTAATACGTGCGTAATGAACTGTAACTAAGTTCCCAAAGACCAATGAATCTCAACGAACGAGGTTGGAAGACAACTGCAGGATTGAGAACTTACTTGTTGCTTCATGTCCTGTCAAGGATACTTAGATTTTAATTCTAAAAATGAATAAATAGGAGTAATTAGTATTGATGCAATGAACAAACTCCAAGATTAATTTCACAATAAGTACAAATCCTACACAATGCACTCCTCACTTTCGACTGCCCCAAGTTTTGATATTATGTATAACTTGTATGCCTTTCCGTTACCTAACACAGTCTGTCTGCAACTCTCGTGGCACGATCATCCTTACTCTAACAAATTACCACAGGTCGTCAGACAACAAAGGACTACCTAACACCACCCACTCTGCTTTCACCTCTTGACGCGAGAACAACGCACTCAGCGAGGCCCGAAAAGACAGTTAAGAGCTTTGGAAGGGGAAGACTATACAATCATTCATCTTTGCTATATATGCTATATTTGCTATATCACAAACTGCCTTACACTTATATTTAATTAAAGTACAGAATCAATGTAAAAATCTTTTTTTCAAAAATTGGTTTTTAACTTGTTACATAAAAGCACTTAAAAAATAAATTGAAACCTAAATTATATTTACTAAAAATACGCTTCTCCAGATATGCTTCGAAAACAAATTTTGACATATATTTATGTTAAAACAAAAATAATTTTTTAGGTTAACCAATTTTCCAATACACTTATTAATCAGACAAGAATTTCAGAAATTACCATTAAGGATAACTACGATTTAGAACCGTGCTTAGTCCCCTATCAACACTAAGTTTTGAAATGGATGATGTATTGCTTCGAACCCCGACAAAGTTAAAAGATACTCCTACTTGAACCATAACGATAATAAACTTATTTACATTTATAGTAACACATTCTGTATTTGAAATCCCCAGAAAGATGAATATGTGTATACCATTTTACTAAAACCATGTCAGTTTTATTTTAATAATGTGTAAATAATATCCCAACCGTCATATATACTAGTTAAAAAAACAAGAGAGACCGTACACATATCTAGCAATCTTCCCAAGAGGATAGAATTTATACCGCACTGTAGACATGATATCACGAAAGGTAGACTGTAGGATGGCCAAGCTGACTGCTAAGGAGAGCATTAGCGACCCGCCTAAGCAAACATTTCACAGCAGGTACCTTGTAATTAGGAAACTTTTTAGAAACACTCATCATTCCTACACCTCTCGTCCAGAACACATCGCCTCTCAACAGGAGAATGACTGACACACATCATTTTGTCAACAAGTTGTGTGAACAGAGGGATATAGCGATCTCAATCACCATTCGCCTCGCACATACGTATGTAAACATTAACACAATGCTACAATGAATATTTCTTTACACATATTTAATTGAACTGTAAAAAAAATTCAATTTCATTTTTGAACTTTTCCTTCTATCATGTTACATAATAACATATAAAATAAATTAAAACACATTACATTACAATTCCTGTTATGCTAGTACTGAAAAACTAATTGTCGAAATCATTCTAATGTAAAAAGTAAAAATCTATCCTTAACATAAGTTTTCTAACATATACCAATCTCTGTAACCAAACAATTTTGTTAACCTTTTTTGTACATGTATAAACATTTTGCGTTCCCTCACCTCAAATAATCCACAAGTCGTGAATATATACATACACTAATATTCGTCTTTGTTTAAAATTGTTTCTATATCCAAAAATGCAAAACTCGCATCACGCTAAAATCATCTCATTCTCAAAATATTGTTCCCTCACAAGAACTTTTAGTGGGGGAAAAAAACTGACAAAGCATATATGCAATATATTAAACCTTTGTGTGAAGAATAAAAACTAGCTCCCGATTCATATTTATCACATCCTTAAACATTATGTATTTGAATACATATTACCCACAAATATATACAGAACTCGTGAAAAACAAACACGAAGGAACTAACATTCACCACAAATCAATACACATTTTTCAAAATGCATTTAGGTGGTAAAACTCACATTTTTCGCAACAATATTTATTTCTTACAGTTTTTCCCAAACAATTAATATGTTTTTATTGCCTTCTCAAGTGGCACAGTAAAGAAAATTTCCTAGCACACTATATGCACTGATAACGAGTTTGTGTGTATTATCTTGTAAAGTATTTGATGGAGACGTATTCCAACCACAGATTGTTTAGGAAAAAAAAATAGCAAATGAATACATATTTCCTTAATGTATTATCTTCTTGTAAACAAACGAAAACATATTATACAGTAGTATAATTCTAGTTGAGGATGTCCTAGAACCAACCCTCAATTCATGTCTAACCATATTGTGATTTCACTTAAAGTTTATACAACATTACTAACATTAAAATCCCCTTGCAGGATTAAATCCATAACATCTCATATGTCTCATATATACTATCAAACAAACACTAACATTTCAAGCATCGATGTAGATGGCGATTAAGTTTATTGCAACATTATCGTTCATGAGAACATGCTTTTCCCACGTCGAACAACTCGTCATAATAAAATCACTTTGTTGCAAATTCATTGTTTAATGTGAATTTTCTTCTGAAGAACGCATATCCAACTTATAACTTAACAGACTATGATGATGTATCCCAATCCCGAAATACTGTTGTTTCACATATGCTATATGCTTCTCACTGAAAAAAACCTCAAAATTCGCTTTTACTAATCATTACTTGTAAACACACACACACACAAATAGAAAGTAATAACTACCTAAATGTGTATACTTTCCATGAAGTAAGTAAGTTACGAGGTCAGAATTGTCATATACGAAAAGCAACCCTAGGAAATTAAACGATTATTATAATGTAACATATAAGGCAAAAAAATGGTATTTTTAAGAATTCTTAAAAAAAATTCTCATAACGAATTTTACATACAAAAAATTAACTATGTTTATATAATTTTACTCGTATATATTACTAAGGGTAATGTTATATTTATATCTGTTTTTGGATGGACGTGGGTTCGAATCCCTTCCCAAACACTCAAGTGTTCTTTAATTTTCCGCAACGGTTTCCCAATTCTCTCCATGTGAATTCTGTGATGTGTACATACTACATACCACGTTTCCTTAGCAGAGTAAATAGAGTTACCACAGTTCATTTCGCAAAGGGATATGATAGAATTTTAATCCAACAAACATACACCTAGTTGCTTATTTAAAAATTGTTATCAAAATGCGAACTGACCATATTTACCCTTCTCAAAAACATTTCAATATAAAAGTTGTAAAAGGATATTCGCAATAATAAATATACTTGCTGTATCCATATGATGTAATAAAGAATTGACAACTATTTAAGAAAATGTCATCCTAACGTTTTGGTCTAACGTTCCTTATCATCTCTATCATCCCACAGTAAACATAATGTCTAACTTTCTGATGGGGCAGTGATGAAACCACTCGCATTTTACAAAAAACATGCAATATTATTCAATCCATCATACCAATTTTCATTATTTTGTCACTCATTTGAACAAGGCCGATGTAAGGAGGGAAGAGAATCTTCCCTCTTAATATAGACAATCAATCATATATCACTGGAAATTCTCATTACATTGTCAAGTTATACCAGAATCCCAGCCCCAAAATTCAAAGGATTACCAACGAAAACTATTGGAGGTGAATATAATTTAATATCTGAAGTTTATGCAACATACATATTTGTTAAAGTAATAACCAGCAGAAATAGACAGTCCAATTCATCTCTCCAATACCCAAAAATTTTCCCCTCTTGCAAGCAAACATTTTGCCTTACTAACAAACATTTTGCCCCCTACTAGCAAAAATATCCTTATTTCACGTTAAATTTTTTAATGGTTGCAGAAATCGACCAATCTTATACCCTACTAGCCAACCGTACGAGCAGAGGTTAAAATTATACACCATTTCGAATTACATTACTGAAAACATGTCTTCAAAGCATTCCTTCGAAATAACACATTCTATCTTGTCACCCTACCAATTAACATTGCATTTAGAAGGCTTGAAATATCTATTTAAATTACCCTCTCTAATGAAATGCTCCATATTGCATTCCATGAGTAGTGTTAGCTCTAAATCAAAACGAGAAACATTTGCATTATCAACATACTTAGTAAATGCGAATAAAAAATAATCAACCCAACCATAGTACGTTCAAACGAAAGATGTTTCAGGTACTTTATACAGACGTGTATTCCTATTTTAGTTATCACATAATATAAATTATCATGAATATTACATATGTTGTCAATATTTTTCTTTCATCGGGAGCGAGTGCATAGAACCATTGCTGAAAATTTTATAATAACCTTGAAACTAACTCATAATAATTGATGTCATAATATACTGGCTGCTAAAAAACAGACCAAACAGCTATTTCTACAGATTGGTACTACGAAAATATTCTTATCATGTGTTGCCCCAAATTACATGAACAAACTTTAACATCGATAATTACATACACCGTATTGTCTATACTAAACACTTCACTCCATAATGGATAACAAAGCCACCATATAAGCACTCCTATGAAATATTCCGGCGAATTACTGTGATAAAACATTAAGTCATGCAATAGCAAACACACAGTCACATAATACCATCACGCACACACACAAAACACACACACTATAACCTCACCAGCAATCGAACCTTAATGAAATTTCATGTCAATAAGTCATATCACAAATCCAGCAAACCAAATGTTCCAACAGAAAACATTATATCCGTCAATACTCCCAATCCATATCGCAACACACAGCTCATTTGTACAAACCATAACATCAATCAACAATGCCATAACATCCATCAATAATACCATGTCATCCATCAACAATACCATGTCATCCATCAACAATACCATAACATCCATCAACAATACCATAACATCCATCAACAATACCATAACATCCATCAACAATACCATAACATCCATTAACAATACCATAACATCCATCAACAATACCATAACATCCATCAACAATACCATAACATCCATCAACAATACCATAACATCCATCAACAATACCATAACATCCATCAACAATACCATAACATCCATCAACAATACCATAACATCCATCATCAATACCATAACATCCATCAACAATATCACAACATCCATCAACAATACCATAACATCCATCAACAATACCATAACATCCATCAACAATAACATAACATCCATCAACACTACCATAACATCCATAAACAATACCTTTAGCATTAAACATTACCAGCAAAACTAATATACCTTATAGGAAAATCATATCAACCACTGTAATATATATATATATATAACACTCATTTCGACCAATAATACTAACATCATACCACCCGACTTATATTGCAAATAATTTCAACCAACCAAACCAGGGAATATATCAACACCTTTACATATGTTTAAATGCATGTTTCAAAATTATTGCTTAACTAGTAATTCGCATACCAACACCAACACATCGTAGAAAATCGGAAGTTAGTGCTCCTTGCAAACATTAGCTCCACACTCAGCAACAGTTATTACTGAAATATTTGCTCCACACTCAGCAGCAGTTATTACTGAAATATTTGCTCCACACTCAGCAGCAGTTATTACTGAAATATTTGTTCCACACTCAGCAGCAGTTATTACTGAAATATTTGCTCCACACTCAGCAGCACTTATTACTGAAACATTTGTAATAAAAACTCTGTTGTCATTTCAATCTATTGTTAGGATATTCGAATAAGTTGTACATATTAAAATATACTCAATACTCGATTTCACACAGTCAGAGACATACATAATTTTAAAACGTACGATCATGTACATCCGGCGACTGCCAAAGACATTAGTAGTGAGGGCGGATAACGTATCCTATCTCACATGTATTAATATTGATATAAAAGTTTCTCTTGCAAAGGCTATTCTTCCTTTATTCAGCTGTATTTAAGCTTCGGTTCCTTGTAAGAGGAGCTTGAGTTCGAATCCCACACGAAAAATATAATTTTCTGACATATATTGCGACAGTCGAGATGGGCAACATAAACAGTTCGTTCTGTAGTGTTGACAGTATATAAGCATGCATCACATAAGTAGGTTTTCACGTCTCCTAGGTTTATAAGGTTTCCAAGGATATCTTACTGTCGCAGACAAATACGTTCTAGGAGATGGTGTAAGATAATTCGGGAGACTGTTGCGAGTTGGAGTGGGTGTGAAGATAGGATATATATATATATATATATATATACATACATACATACGTACACATACACATTAATCAACCAAAAAAGTAATTTGGCACCCATGAAGATACGTAATTCAGTACGTCAGATTAATTGTGTTTCACAGCCTTCGGCGTAGGACCGCTGGTGTGTGTCCGTGGTAGCATGAACACAGAGGCGTATTGTACCATTCTAGATAATGAAATGCTCCCAACAATGTGGCGTTTTTACGGAATGGACCCGTGTTACTTCCAGGATGACAATGCCAGGTGCCATGTTTCAAGGGCTACTATGCAGTGGTACGCCGACAACAATGTTAGCCAATTGGACTGGCCCGCCCAGAGCCCCGACCTCAACCCTATAGAACATCTTTGGGATGAATTGGATCGCTGGGTGAGGGCTCGTCAGGCGCGGCCAAAATCCATTGCTCAACACATGGAATGGTTGCAAGATGAATGGCGACGAATCCCCGTGGATGTCCTGCAAACACTCGTAGAGAGCATGCCAGACAGGATGGCTGTTGTTATAGCCACAAGAGGTGGCCCTACGAGATTCTAACGGGGTGACAACCACCGAGCAAACGTTGTGGACAGGTGCCCAATTACTTTTTGGTAGATAGTGTGTATGGACTATACATATATATGTATATATAATATACATATGTATATATAATATATATGTATATAATATATATATATGTATATAATATATAATATATATGTATATAATATATATATGTATGTATGCATGCATGCATGCATGTATGTATGCACGAGCTCTCTCGGGCTCGTTCGTGGTTCACCTGTCATTAGTTTTGCAGGTAAAGTTTGATGATAAGGGTATTGCAAAATTGATGTTACGGTTTATGCAAATGAGCTGTGTGTTGCGATATTGATTGGGAGTATTGATGGATATAATGTTTTCTGTTGGAACATTTGATTTGCTGGATTGGTGATATGACCTATTGACATGAGATTTCGTTAAGGTTGGATCACTTGCGATTGTTTAATGTGTGTGGGTGATGGTATTATTTGACTGTGTGTTTGCTATATCATGATGTAATGTTTTAACAGAGTAATTCCCCTAATATTTCAAAGGAATGCTAAATTGGTTGCTTTGTTGTCCTGGATGCTATGAAGTGACATGTTTAGTAAAGGCGATGTGACGTAAGTAATGATTGATGTTATGGTTTTTTCATGTAATCTGTGGCAACACATAATAAGCATATTTTGGTAGTAGCAATCCGTATAAACAGCTGTTGGGCTTATTTTTTAGCAGTGAGTATTACATTACATCAATTATTATGAGTTAGTGTACTAAGGGTGTTAGTTTCAAGGGATATAAAATTTTCAGCAATGGTTCTATGTACAACATATGTAGACTAATTTTCCATGCAATGGTTCTATGTACAACATATGTAGACTAATTTCCAATGCAATGGTTCTATGTACAACATATGTAGACTAATTTCCAATGCAATTTATATTTTGTGATAACTAAAATAAGGAGTCGTTTGTATCAATAATGCGAAACATTTTAAGCGTGCACAATATATAGTTGGGTTGGTAATTTTAAATTCGCATTTACTAAGTATGTTGATAATTAAAATATTTCTAATGTTTTATCTCGAGCTAACACTACTCCTGGAATGCTAAATTGAGGATTTCATTAGCGATGTTAATTTAAAGAGATATTACAAGCCTTGTAAATGTAATATTACTTGGCAGGATGGTAAGGTAAATTATGTTAGTTCGTATGACTGCTTTGATGCTTTGTTTTTGGTAAAGTATTTCGAAATGGTTTCATGAAAATGTCTCCTCGCATGATTTGCTAGTAGGACATATATATATATATTCGATTTCTACAACCATTCAAATATTTAATTTGAAATATAGCCTTTTTTCTAGTTGGCGAAATGTTTGTTAGGAAGATAAAATGTTTGCTTACATAAGAGGAAAATGTTTGAGTGTAGAATAGATGAATTTGATTATTTAATGGGAAACTATACAATTTCCTCTATCTCCTCTGGTTATTACTTTAACAAATACATATGTTGCTTATAACACAGATATTAAATTATATTCTCTTACAATAGTTTTGAATGGAAATCCTTTGAATTTCGGGGCTGGGATACTGGTATAACTTTACAATGTAATGGGCATTCCCTGTGATATATGATTGATTATTTATATAAAAAGGGAATACTTTCTTATCACTCACATCGGTTTTGTTTAGATGAGTGATAAACGAATACAAATTTGTATGATGTATTGACTAATATTGCATGTTTTTTGGTAAGAGGCGAGTGGTTTAATCACTGCTACATCAGAAAGTCGGACACGTTTCCTGTGTGATGATATATATAGGGAATGCTGGAACTAGTTGTTAGGATATTTTCTTAATTAATATTCATACTTAATTAATTAACAGGGATACGGGGTGAACATGGATGTTTGCGAATCTCCTTTTACAACTTTTATGTGAAAATGTTTTGCAAGAAGGGTAAAAATGGTTAGTTCGCATTTTGGTAACAATTCTTTAATAAGAAACTAGGTATATGTAGTGGTATTAACATTATATCATTCCCCTGCGAGATGAAATGTGGTAACTCTATTTACTCTGCTAAGGAACCGTGGTATGGCGTGTAGTATGTATACATCACAGCATTCGCCTGGAGTTAATTGGGAAACCATTGACCATTGGGGAAAAAGAAAGAACACTTGAGTGTTTTGGAAATGATTCGAAACCACGTCCTTCCAAGAACAGGTATAAATATAGTTTTTTCATTCGTATGATATACGAGAAAGATATAAACATTGTTTATCTAGTTTATGTAAAATTGTTAACAAGAAATTATTTAAAGGAGTTTTTCATAATTTTTTTGACATGTATCATTATAAGAAATTTCCTGGGGATGCGTTATATATATGACAATTTTTACCCGTAAGTTACTTACTACACACAAGTATAAACGTTTAGGTAGTTCCTTCATTCTGTTTGTGTGTGTTTGTGTATGTGTTTACATCTAATGATAGGTAGTTCCTTCATTCTGTTTGTGTGTGTTTGTGTATGTGTTTACATCTAATGATAGGTAGTTCCTTCATTCTGTCTGTGTGTCTTTGTGTATGTGTTTACATCTAATGATAGGTAAAAGCGAATTTGTAGGAATTTGTCTGTTAAAAACATAACATCCTAAGCGAAAAGATAGCATTCGAGGATTTGGATACATCATGGTCTATTAAGTTATAAGTTGGATATGTGTTCTTCCGAAGAAACTTCACAGTAAACAATAAATTCTCAACAAAATTGATTTTATATTGAGGAGTAGTTCGATGTCGGAAAATTGCTCTCATGGACGATAATGTTGCAGTAATCTTAATCGCCATCTACATCGATAGAGGGTATGTTAGTATTTGTTTGATAGTATATTGCATGATATTAGATGTTGCAGATTTATTCCTGGTAGATCTTTACTTGTATTTTAATGTTAATAATGCTGTGCAAACTTAAAGCATAGTTGCAATATGGTTAGACATGAAATGAGGGTTGGTTCTAGGACATCCTCAGTTGGAAGTATACTATTGTATAATAAGTAATCGTTTGTTTACAAGAACGATAATGCAGTAAGGAAATGTGTATTTATATGCAATTTGTTTCCTTAGCAAGCTGTGGTTCGAATATATATCTGCCAACTACTAAAGAAAAGAAAATACTCAAACTCGTTATGATTGTATATAGTATGCCAGAAAATTTTCTTTACTTTGCAAATTGAGAATGGAATAAAACATATTAATTGTTACGGAAAGACTGCTGTGTTTACCAATTAAATGGAACTTGAAAACATATTTGTTTAATGACAGTGAATGTTAACAACGCCTTAGTGTTTGTTTTTCACGAGTTCTGTATATATTGGTGTCTACTTTGTATTCTTATATGTAACGTTGTAGGATGTGGCAAATATAAGTGAGCAGCTATTTTTTTATTCTTTACACAAAGGTTTCACCGATTGCTATACACTTCGTCAGTTTTATCCTCCAAAAGTTCTTGTTAGGGAATAATATTTTGAGAATGAGATGTTTTTAGCGTGGTGCGAGTTTTTGCTTTTTGAGTATAGAAACCATTTTAAACAAAGGCGGATTAATAGTGGACGAACTGCACACTCGGTTTTTAAGTGACCGCTTAACCTTGCAAGCGAAGAAACTCAAAAGTGTGCTACTTTAGGAAGAGCAGAAGCCGCGGCCCTCTTTAGCAGCTGTGCAAGGTAATCGTGTAGGACGAGAACACTATGTCGCAGCAGTTGAGGCGCTAAACAACCAGCCTGCAAGACGTACGCAGCAACCAGGCGCTCATGAGTAGTGTGGTAGGTCGTTCTACTCGCAGGTTATTTTCAACAGACCCTACTCGTTATTGGAAAGGGGCACTCCGGGCTGATGAAATGAACGTTTGCTGCTGTGAGCCAGAACCTTATCACAGTAGAGAAGCTACACCCCATCACCAATATGCGAGTCCAGTTTTATAACTGTCTGGAATCAGGTGTCTATGTCCGTCAGCTGCTGAAACTTGGAGAGGGTCGCCTCGAAACAGATGAACTAGAGATGATAGAGTTTACGAATCATTTTTACAATGTTGTTAACTCGGAAGGCGAAAAAAACATTTCTAATGTTAGCTTATAACTAAATATTGATGAAAACAGGTTGTGTAAGAGGTTTATACTGGCGACTAAGAATGATTCCATCGCTAAACTCAATAAAAAAAGTCTCAGGCAAGATATCCGGCGATGCAACAATCTACTGCTCCATTGACACAGTCATGTCGACCGACGACTCTATACTATCTACCCCGTGAAGTTTTTGTACTCCTTACAGTTATCCAGGGTGCCGTCCCACAAATTGGAGCTGCTGATGCGTAACCTTTACACCCCAAGATTGCGCAATGGTATCAGTTTACGCATCACAGAACTGGGAAGAAATATTGTCTCAGTGCGGCTAAATAGCAAGCCGTACGAATTCCTTGCATCCCCATTATACCGAACAATTTGCCCTTTCAATTAGAAAAAAGTGCAGTTCCAATTAAAGAATGCTTTTTCAATTACAATAAGTCACAGGGTCAAACATTGAAAGTGGCTGGGATACATTCGGACACTCCGTGCGTTTCTCATGGCCAACTATATGTTGCTTACTCGCGGGTATCGAGTGCCCAAAATCTACATATTTTCCCTGAGAATAACAAATTATACAATACAGTGTATAGGGATGTATTACAGTGATAATGTGTTCGAGTAATAATGAAGAACAATGTAGATAGAGCACGTGGTCATTGTAATTAAGAAATGAGTTCTGCACGTGGCTAAAGCCGCGGGTAACAGCTAGTAGTCGATAAATATGTTTTCTTGTAGCCTTCAACGTTAACTTCCTAGTGCGGTGGAATATACGCGCTGTGTTTATTACTTACATAGCAATATTTATTTTAAAATTTTGTTAAAGGGGGGAAAAATGGCAGAAAGGAAAAAGCAACTAGGACCTGAAAAGTGCTCGCATTACTGCGAACAGCCTATAACAAAAGTGAGTTGTGCTGCAGTGTTGGAGACAGGTGGCTTTACACGAATACGTGTACACACGCGAGTCATGTTTTCTGTACGATATAATAATGTGAATACAGATCTAGACAGTTTCGCGGAAGCTCACACAAGACGAAGAAAGTTTATATCGAGGAAAATAATAAGTATAAAAAGAATATATATATATATATATATATATATATATATATATATATATATATATATATATATATATATATATATATATATATATATATCTGAAAGGAGAACTAGGCATTGGTGTCGTTGCATAATTTCATTGGTTAAAATTAATACAAATAATACGTAAATATTCAATTGTGAATAAGATTTGCTCAAGGTTTCTGACTGTGTGCAAAATGTTCTACTGTTCTGTGCTAAGTTGTTATTGTGAACTGGCAGTCAGCTAGGCCGTGGGGGAAGTGACCAGCAGAGGAGAGAGATGTGTCTAAGTTGTTATTGTGAACTGGCATTAGTCTGGCAGTCAGCTAGGCCGTGGGGGAAGTGACCAGCAGAGGAGAGAGATGTGGTTAAGTTGTTATTGTGAACTGGCATTAGTCTGGCAGTCAGCTAGGCCGTGGGGGAAGTGACCAGCAGAGGAGAGAGATGTGTCTAAGTTGTTATTGTGAACTGGCATTAGTCTGGCAGTCAGCTAGGCCGTGGGGGAAGTGACCAGCAGAGGAGAGAGATGTGTCTAAGTTGTTATTGTGAACTGGCATTAGTCTGGCAGTCAGCTAGGCCGTGGGGGAAGTGACCAGCAGAGGAGAGAGATGTGTCTAAGTTGTTATTGTGAACTGGCATTAGTCTGGCAGTCAGCTAGGCCGTGGGGGAAGTGACCAGCAGAGGAGAGAGATGTGGTTAAGTTGTTATTGTGAACTGGCATTAGTCTGGCAGTCAGCTAGGCCGTGGGGGAAGTGACCAGCAGAGGAGAGAGATGTGTCTAAGTTGTTATTGTGAACTGGCATTAGTCTGGCAGTCAGCTAGGCCGTGGGGGAAGTGACCAGCAGAGGAGAGAGATGTGTCTAAGTTGTTATTGTGAACTGGCATTAGTCTGGCAGTCAGCTAGGCCGTGGGGGAAGTGACCAGCAGAGGAGAGAGATGTGTCTAAGTTGTTATTGTGAACTGGCATTAGTCTGGCAGTCAGCTAGGCCGTGGGGGAAGTGACCAGCAGAGGAGAGAGATGTGTCTAAGTTGTTATTGTGAACTGGCATTAGTCTGGCAGTCAGCCAGGCCGTGGGGAAGTGACCAGCAGAGGAGAGAGATGTGTCTAAGTTGTTATTGTGAACTGGCATTAGTCTGGCAGTCAGCCAGGCCGTGGGGGAAGTGACCAGCAGAGGAGAGAGATGTGTCTAAGTTGTTATTGTGAACTGGCATTAGTCTGGCAGTCAGCCAGGCCGTGGGGGAAGTGACCAGCAGAGGAGAGATGTGTCTAAGTTGTTATTGTGAACTGGCATTAGTCTGGCAGTCAGCTAGGCCGTGGGGAAGTGACCAGCAGAGGAGAGAGATGTGTCTAAGTTGTTATTGTGAACTGGCATTAGTCTGGCAGTCAGCTAGGCCGTGGGGGAAGTGACCAGCAGAGGAGAGAGATGTGTCTAAGTTGTTATTGTGAACTGGCATTAGTCTGGCAGTCAGCTAGGCCGTGGGGGAAGTGACCAGCAGAGGAGAGAGATGTGTCTAAGTTGTTATTGTGAACTGGCATTAGTCTGGCAGTCAGCTAGGCCGTGGGGGAAGTGACCAGCAGAGGAGAGAGATGTGTCTAAGTTGTTATTGTGAACTGGCATTAGTCTGGCAGTCAGCTAGGCCGTGGGGGAAGTGACCAGCAGAGGAGAGAGATGTGGTTAAGTTGTTATTGTGAACTGGCATTAGTCTGGCAGTCAGCCAGGCCGTGGGGGAAGTGACCAGCAGAGGAGAGAGATGTGTCTAAGTTGTTATTGTGAACTGGCATTAGTCTGGCAGTCAGCTAGGCCGTGGGGGAAGTGACCAGCAGAGGAGAGAGATGTGGTTAAGTTGTTATTGTGAACTGGCATTAGTCTGGCAGTCAGCTAGGCCGTGGGGGAAGTGACCAGCAGAGGAGAGAGATGTGTCTAAGTTGTTATTGTGAACTGGCATTAGTCTGGCAGTCAGCTAGGCCGTGGGGGAAGTGACCAGCAGAGGAGAGAGATGTGTCTAAGTTGTTATTGTGAACTGGCATTAGTCTGGCAGTCAGCTAGGCCGTGGGGGAAGTGACCAGCAGAGGAGAGAGATGTGTCTAAGTTGTTATTGTGAACTGGCAGTCAGCTAGGCCGTGGGGGAAGTGACCAGCAGAGGAGAGAGATGTGTCTAAGTTGTTATTGTGAACTGGCATTAGTCTGGCAGTCAGCTAGGCCGTGGGGGAAGTGACCAGCAGAGGAGAGAGATATGTCTAAGGAGGATGTCGAGATAGGTATGAGACGCCACGCCCATCCCTCCCTTTGTCTCTTGGTGAGGAATGTGGGCGGAATACTTCACTCTCGTATACCTGCCTGCACTTCTCCTACTTGTTGGTAGTCACGTGAGCTCACTCCTAGACACATATACATCAACACTGTTCACGGTTTATTGAGGATCTCTTTGGAACGTCCTTCAAATTTACTTCCCTTCCGTCACATGTCATATTTACATTGCCACGAGCTTAGATCCTATTCGGGAGTCATTCAAGTGAAAACTTCAAATTGTTGAAAAACTATCGCTCGATATGTTACTAATACGCAACGGTATATACAACACTCACTCTAATTGCTGTGACCGTAAACATACACAATCAATACAACGTCACGGCTTGCAGTAGTTGTCAACTTAAATGGGAGACTTCATGACAATGTGCGCGGTAGTATACATGTAGTTAACGAGCAGTGAAATTTTTTAAAGGTGGATTTTAAAGATGCTTGCTTTATCGTGAGCAGCCTGTACCAAAAATATTGCTGCGTCTCGTACCAGGATTACAGCTTCTCGTACAGCTTGTCTCGTGGTAATAAATCTTCCTTCGTATATTTACATCTCAACGAAAAACAAAGTCAGTACACAACCAGGAAGGAGATATTGATCTACCCCACAACATCTTAACAAAGGTGTATTGATGGTCACATATGTGAGTTTCTTTTGTTTCCACACTTCCCAATACGAACTGGCGTAAAACCAACATGGCGATATTTATAAAAGTTCCACAGTTTCACTTAACTGCCACATGTGTACACTTAGAACAGCTCCGCCTGTTTTTCGTGAAACTTAGCACGTAGGCTAGCCCTGAGTACTATGCGTACACATCTGCAGCTTTCTTGTGTTCACTAGCCGAAAGTACACTTGGCAGGATGTTTTCTTGTGTTCACTAGCCGAGTGTACACGTGGCAGGACATTTCCTTGTGTTCACTAGCCGAGTGTACACGTGGCAGGACATTTCCTTGTGTTCACTAGCCGAGTGTGCACGTGGCAGGACATTTTCTTGTGTTCACAAGGCGAGTGTGCACGTGGCATTACATTTTCTTGTGTTCACAAGGCGAGTGTACACGTGGCAGGACATTTTCTTGTGTTCACTAGCCGAGTGTACACGTGGCAGGACATTTCCTTGTGTTCACTAGCCGAGTGTGCACGTGGCAGGACATTTCCTTGTGTTCACTAGCCGAGTGTGCACGTGGCAGGACATTTCCTTGTGTTCACTAGCCGAGTGTGCACGTGGCAGGACATTTCCTTGTGTTCACTAGCCGAGTGTGCACGTGGCAGGACATTTTCTTGTGTTCACTAGCCGAGTGTGCACGTGGCAGGACATTTCCTTGTGTTCACTAGCCGAGTGTGCACGTGGCAGGACATTTCCTTGTGTTCACTAGCCGAGTGTGCACGTGGCAGGACATTTCCTTGTGTTCACTAGCCGAGTGTGCACGTGGCAGGACATTTCCTTGTGTTCACTAGCCGAGTGTGCACGTGGCAGGACATTTCCTTGTGTTCACTAGCCGAGTGTGTGCACGTGGCAGGACATTTTCTTGTGTTCACAAGGCGAGTGTACACGTGGCAGGATATTTTCTTACCTAAGTAAGTCGGACAGAACTCAATTACACCGACACAAAATGCCAATTAATTCCGTGAAGACGCTTAAGATGCGGAACTATTTAAATTATTCAATAATGGAAGAGAATCTGAATTAATGTGTGTGTGGGTGTACGACTAAACATTAACTTTTTTCGTTTATAAACTGGTGCCGCAAACTATTACAAAAATTTCTATTAAATCATGGAATATTGGATTGGGTTGGAAAGGGCTTATTAACGTCCTCCGTTTTTATACCTGAAGACTTATCAGGGGACGGCTTACAAACTGGCTTATAATCTAACTTTCATTAACATCTAACTTTACGCAGTATTCGAACCCAGAACATCCCGCAACCCAGACCGGCGAGGCGGCGCACAAACCGACTGCGCCATGGGTAGTCGGCGAGCGGAATCAAAAAAATAACTGGTTTGCAGAAATGTAAGTGAAATTTTAGACACGCAGTTTTCTTAGTTACATACTGTCCTGAAGTAACTGGATAAGGAGCAGTGACGGAATGACAGGTCGGAGGAACTTGACCCCTAGGAAAACACAAATGGCAGCATTAATGTCCTTTACGTCTTCCACATGCATGTGAAGATGTGCGGCTCCGCAGGGATCACCCTGGTTGGATGCGAGAGTTCTAGTGGATACGGAGTTCACTGCGATAACACGTGTTTGTTCACCGGCTCACCTTTACTGTGCATATGTACACCTTTACTGTGCATATCTACACCTTTACTGTGCATATATACACCTTTACTGTGCATATGTACACCTTTACTCTGCATATATTCACACCTTTACTGTGCATATGTACACCTTTACTGTGCATATATACACACCTTTACTGTGCATATATACACACCTTTACTCTGCATATATACACACCTTTACTGTGCATACGTACACCTTTACTCTGCATATGTACACCTTTACTGTGCATATATACACACCTTTACTGTGCATATGTACACCTTTACTGTGCATATATACACACCTTTACTGTGCATATATACACACCTTTACTCTGCATATGTACACACCTTTACTGTGCATATATACACACCTTTACTCTGCATATGTACACCTTTACTGTGCATATGTACACCTTTACTGTGCATATATACACCTTTACTGTGCATATGTACACCTTTACTGTGCATATGTACACCTTTACTCTGCATATATTCACACCTTTACTGTGCATATATACACCTTTACTGTGCATATGTACACCTTTACTGTGCATATATTCACACCTTTACTGTGCATATGTACACCTTTACTGTGCATATGTACACCTTTACTGTGCATATGTACACCTTTACTCTGCATATATTCACACCTTTACTGTGCATATGTACACCTTTACTGTGCATATATACACACCTTTACTGTGCATATATACACACCTTTACTCTGCATATATACACACCTTTACTGTGCATATGTACACCTTTACTGTGCATATATTCACACCTTTACTGTGCATATGTACACCTTTACTCTGCATATGTACACCTTTACTGTGCATATGTACACACCTTTACTGTGCATATATACACCTTTACTCTGCATATGTACACCTTTACTCTGCATATGTACACACCTTTACTGTGCATATGTACACCTTTACTCTGCATATGTACACCTTTACTTTGCATATGTACACGAAATACACTTCCCTACACAAAACTAGACACATTGTCGCAGTAAACTTTTTTGAAAGTATGGCAGTTAATTCGGTATTGAAATATAAACCGGCAGCAATTTGTCTTTGCAAATAAAGGAAGAATGCATATTATTATTGTATTAATTTGCAATATTTTGCTACGGTTTACGAATTAAAATGTTTTAAATTCAATTCATAACAGGTTATTTTTAATAAAAATTTTAGCTCACTTCCTTTCTAAATGCTTCATAAAGCATTTGCAAAATAAAAAGTGCTTTATCTAACAAGACCATTAAGTAATTACTATAACAGTCTTGTAAAAAATATTTATATAGTTTTCAAACATTTATATTTAGTTATATATTCTATGCATATCCATTACTGTCCAAATAAGTTATCATTTTTATAACTACAATAAACGTTTATAAAATCAATTATTAAAAAAAATATTTTACCGTTATTACCAATAGTTTGTTATACAAAATTACAGCAATAGTTATGATCACATTACTCGACGAAGATTTCTTGCAATATGTGGAACTTGTGAAGCATTTAACATGGAAGTACACTTAAATTGCAATTAAAAATTGACTTGTCAATTACTTTTTAAAACATGTAAATAAGTTCATTATAGCAAAATAATTTATTTACTTATACAAAGCAAATGTTTTGTTCATACGCAACATATATCGTACTTTTATGACAATTTTGGTAGTACGGGACCCGATTTTAAAATATTTGTGTATGATGTACACACTAAATTGGAATCAGTCGAAACTATTGATTCGCAGTGAAATTCAACTATTCCAATCAGTGTAAACGGCTCTAGTTAGTATCAGCGAAAAACCACCGGTCGTTAGTGAAAAAATTTCACTGAGAGAATAAATGATGACCAACTGCATGCGGCAGATTAAATATTTTTTTATAAACTTTAGCCAAATCAATACCAGAAAAAATGTATTTCCGAAAGTCACTATTTATACTGAGAATATTTTCGTAATTTGAAAACGTAAAAAAATAAATAAATATATAAAAAGCTGGTTGGCTTGGATTAAACTTACGCCATTCCAACCCCACTGTTGGACACTTACCAAGACAATGTCAAGTACGCAGTGGAAAATATATTAGATTTATTTATCGAAAGTGCGTAGTTTTAAATTGTGTGCCCTTTTGATTCGTTTTTAGTTTAATTGGTAAAGTTAGAATTTTTAAAACAAATCATTCATACGAGTGCATTCACTTCACCACATTTAATGAAGTTTAAACCTTCAAATATAGTGCTATGATGAATACGCGAAAACGAAGTGGGAGACAAAATGTTCACTTTACCTCGTAAAATGGTATAATGAAATACGAAACTTACATCTCAGAAAGTATGTTTTATTGATTTTATTCGTTTATGTACTATTATTTTATTCGATACACAGTGTTTAATTGCCATTTCATACAAGTTTAAATGATCCATCAAAAATATCACTGAAAAAACAGAGAATGGAATTGTTGGAGAATCAGTGAAAAGGTTCTTGAATGAACAATTGAAGGTATATTTTTAGTGGAAGTATACCAGACAAAAAAACATTCGGTCTTCTGATTGTTCATGAGAAGAATAGCTTAGGTCTGTCACTTTTAAACCGGTATGGTACGTAATATGATGAGAGAAAATGGTATTTCATGACTGAAACAGTTACCAACAAATGCGTCAGTTATAAGGTCCGTAGCTCGGTAATCGTCGCAACATTAGTTTATTGGTAGAGCGAAATCTAAATAAGAAAATAACAAACAGAAGTGCAGACAGCGTTAGGCGAGATGGGATATTTCATTGCCGCTGCATGAAGATCAGTTCTGTAGTGACAGAGGCTGAGTGTGGTTGTTCGAGAGTAGCTCCACGCTTGCTAGTCCCTGTCGAGACAACCTGAGTGGAACAGCGCCATCAGTGTCTTCCTTCCAATAGAGAGGAACCTTCCCTCAAAGCTGCGACAGTGTTGTTTATTCTCTCATTTGAATTTTTCTCTAACATGAGAAATTAACTTTCAAACTGGATTCCCAGATTTTCCACATTTTTGTTTCTATTTTCAAATCAACTTTATATGTGGAATAGAACTGTGAGGCTGTTGTTCGTATTTTACAACGTAACTTTGAATGACGTGTATAACTTGGTATTTTAATAATTATATTCCAAATAATTATACCCAGACTGATTAAATAAACATAAGTTTTAGTATATAATCGTTATCAAATCCCCCCACCCCCGAATGTATTTAAGTAAGTGGTTTTGTTATGCGAGCTGCTGTACAAGGGACAGAGTTGACATTTCTGTGCACACAATCAAATTCTATTAATCTTATTGATAGGGACACCAGTTCGCCACAAAAAAAAAAAAAGATAAATATCACAAGCATCAGATTGTCCGCGGATCAGGGACTTTTGTGTTGGAGCAACTTAGCTCTGATTCGCCCTGTTGGGAATGAAAATGTCTTCTCGTAAAGACACTTTAACTAAAGTAAGTCGCATGTATTCACATTGGATATTGAAGTGTACTCTGCGGATAAATATTATCTTGAAGAATAGGCGGATATACTCATCGTCATGCAAATGAAATTTTATCTTGTGGGAATTTTTACAGTTTCTTTATCGAAGTCCGTTAAGAGATGGAGGTCTTAATTAAATAATAGATAATTATATTTCCTAATTTTATTTACAATAACTACAAACAAAATTTTCTCAATCAACATCTCACAATAAATCGATATCACGTACTGTTTACAATTTATAATTACCACAATTAAACCAATGAAATTAAATCATTAAAAATCATTCCCAATAGAAAGTGTATCGGAACAGTGTATCAACCTATTCAATTATCTTATAAAATATGCGTCCATATTTGTCAGTTCCAATATTTACAATAAACTCGTCATTACTTGCCTATTCAATCCCACCTCAGTTCAGTCCATGTCCTACCAGTCTGCAATGTTCTAGAGTCCTCCGAGCGCCGTCACGCACAGTAGGTTTCACTCGTCGGTTTCACACCCTCTGGTCCATTCACACCACGAACACCTCGTCCGCGTCGCACCGCACCTCTCTTCGCTCCCGTACTCAGCTAGATAGCCTTCGCCAAAGAAAGCTGTCCGCTATACCACGACTATATATATACGGTCGATGTGTACGACATTTGTCTTCGCTCGAGATCACTGTCGACAAATCCGGTAGACCACATCATTTATCTGTTTCAGCATCCTGTATGGGCCTTCCCAAAATTTCTGTAGTTTCTGGCAATATCCCTTATTCCCTTGAAGGCCGTACAAACACACCAGCTGTCCTGCTTGAATAGTCTCCTCGGGCATTCTTCGGTCATATCGAGTTTTCATTCTCTCACTATTCATTTTAAGGTGCTTCCAGGCAAACTCATGAATCTCGGTTAAATGTTGACGTCGTTCAACTGCATGTTCTGGTGTGGCTGCTTCTTCTTCCACTGGACGTCCAATCATTAGGTCATCATGGAGGCGGAGCTCTCTGCCAAACAGCATTCTTGAAGGTGTTACCCTTGTAGACTCGTAGACTGCTGAACGATAGACGAGGAGAATTAAAGAAACCTCGGAGTCGCAATCTTTCTGGTTGTCTTCTATTAAAATCGCCGGATATTGTTCCAGGATGCGAATTAGCCTCTCGTCCATCCCATCTGACTGAGGGTGTAATGTTGTGGTACGAGTTTTCTTCATTCCTAAAATCCTCGTCACCTCTTGGAAAAGAGTTGCTTCAAAATTTCGTCCTTGATCTCAATGAAGCTCAAGTGGCACTCCAAACATGGAGATAACATGCTCTACAGGTGCATCAGCTACCGTGCCAAACTCTTGGTTTGGCCACTTTGTGAGATAGTCTTGTGGTACCAGAAGGAACCTATTCCCCCTCTCAGTGATTAGTAGTGGTCCGAGAATGCCCACTGCCATCCTCTCGAATGGGGTCCCAACATTGAACTACTAGAGGGGACCTCGTCCCTTAACCCTCACATCCTTCCTTGCGTTACACGCATCCCACAGACTGCACCACTTCTCAACATCCTCCTGACAATACAGACAATAGAATCTCAGTCGGACTCTGTCAAGGGTCTTATTTACACCGAAGTGACCACCTGCTGTTGTGTTGTGCAATTTTCTTAACTTGTGGGAGTCGGCACTCAGGTAGGACCAATTGTGAATGGCTTTGTTTCCCATTATAATTTTCCTGCTTCGTGAAAAGTACACTATTATTTATAACAAGGGAATTGCACTGTGCCTAAAATTCCTTGAATATCATGCCTAGTCTGGACATCTCCCATCTTGGTCGACGCCTGGTTTGCTTCCACTCCAATATTGGATTCAAGGTGGGGTCAATTAGCTTATCATTTCTTATGTCTTCTTTGTCCCATGTAGGTGACCCATCGCAAGATATAGGACCTTGAATTCTTTTCCTCCTTTCTTTCCATTATACACCAACATTTTCCTCCTGGCGTTCACAATTACGACAGAATTGTTCGCATGGTCTCCTGGAAAGTGCATCTGCATTGCTGTGAATTCATCCGGGCCTGTGTTTTATTTCAGTCATATTCTTGTAGGTGCTGTGACCACCGTGCTATTTGACCTTCGGGGTTCTTGAAATTTAGTAGCCAGCATAATGAAGTGATGAAGTGTCTCCCATAAATATATGGGTGAAAATGTGCAATCGCTTTCACCACTGTCCTCCCCTCACTACCCGTGTGGTAGCAAGATTTTAGAATGATACCACTGCTATCCTGTGCTTGTCTAAAAGGCTACTTATCGGGACGCGTTCGGGATCTGAAATTTGTTCCGACCATCATCGCATGCATCTTTCTTCTTCTTTTCTTTTGCCATCCTTTTATTTCCAACTCACCAGGTCCCATCGCTTCTTCCTTCTCTACAGCATCGTCTCAGGCCAGGGCGATGTCCTTCTTCCTAATGAGGGTCTGTCCTCATAAATGATTGTGAGTTTTACACGTAAACGGTGGGTCCTGGGCAGTTGCGACAAGAGGACAACTTTTGTTACTTAGACCATGCTCCCCAATAATTCATCATCAAAAATTCAAAATTCCTGACTGTAAGAAGAGAGATGCCAGGAAAAATAGGGTCGCAATCCCTGTTATTTCCTGTACAGGGAAATGTATGAATGTGGGTTTGCTCTTAAGTTGAAGATCCCATTAACATAGAACAATGATCGGAGAATTGTAATTTCAGTTCACATTGTTTCCGATAGATTGCAAAAAAAAATACATTTCAAAATCGCAATTTTCAAGGGCTTGTAACTCCCTTAATATTCCGTTTAAGTAGTACATGTCCAGTATATTGTCTACCTATGTTTACATAAGGGATCACCTCATGAAGTTTTTGGTTTAATATTGAGAATCATTGTGTATATAGTGTAGTCCGTCAATAAGAATTTTCTCTAACTAGCGCATTGCGCCGAGCATCCTAATTCCCAGAATATTTTTGCGCCCCCTGCAGGTATTGGCTTCTTCAGCGGGAGAAGAGGTTGTAAAGGAGGGCTGTTGCGCCAGCCAGTCTCACCAGAATATTCTTGCTTCTTCGCTACATCTGTCGGTATCTCCAGCAGGGTTACGAGGGGCTGTGATGATCCCAGCCAAGAGTCGAGAGGCATGACAGCCATACCGCCGCTGTCAATCATCCACGGGCTTCCCTGAATAAGGCAGCAAGCGTGTCAGCCCGACCGACGTAGGGGAGGGATGAGGTGGCTCACCCCTTGTCATGTGTAACGGGAACCGCTGCTAGTGAGGTAATAGCTGCAGTCCTTAACATTTTTAAGCATACGAGTGGCGTCTTCACAGCACACGAGTGCTCTTTTTAGACAGGGATTGCAGATAATCCATAGTAAGAAACTACCAGCTGCTGTCGAGATAAGAGTCGCCGTCTAATGCAAGAACAATGGATAATACAGCTGAGACGGAACAGAGGCGATCAGTGAGCAGTAGACAGAAGACATTGTGACTGTCGGTAGGTATGGCAGGTGGCGCCGAGTGAATGTAGCGGCCGTACAGCTGTACTACTAGGACAGTGTCACCTACCTTCTGCCGCAAATCAGCGACATATTTTACTTTATACTTCTCCAGGAATTACAGCCTTTTCATTACCAGCGCATATAAAGGAGGGGGGGGGGGTATACATAAGGGTTGAACGCCCTCGCCCCTCCACTCTTTTGCAACAAGATTGTCGTTAATTATCACCAAAGTTATAAATAAGTTTTTAATTGTGTCAAAAACATGCTACTCTCTTAAAGTATTGTTCATTTTAAGCATGGTAATTTTTCTCCTAGTATATGTCGTAATTAGCATAGCAAAAGTGGGTGTAGACACTGACTGTAGTCCCCCCCTTGAGAAATGTTTATTTACGCCACTGTATTTCATTCGTCTCTGGAATAGATAGATTTGACATAAGCTTCAACTTCAGCCATAATGGACAAACAGCTAGTTCATATGATGTTTACTTTGTCCACAGATGTGGACATGTGCTTGTTAATATTGTAATATCTGGCAACATTTCTTCAACACACATTGCTGTATGTTAAACTAACGTTTTTAATAGAATTTTTTATAAAAACTACTTCATATCGCAGTGCAATGGAAGATAAATATATTCCAGAAAAATAATGACTTGAGTCTGGTGGCATTAATTTCACAATGATACCATCGCAGTGGGAAGTTCGGGTTCGAGTCCCGGTGTAGCCATGCATAAGTGTGGGTTGGTTTTAGATGTGAGTTAATATATAGAGTGTTAGTCGCATACCTATTAGGACCCTACTGGAATGAGCCAGTGACTGCTGTGGCTTTTCTGAAATCTGATCTACCCACGTGACCATGGCGTCACAGCCGGGGTGTCGTGCCGTTGCTTGCCTATGCAGTTAGAATTTACTTTTTACAAAATCTCGGCAGCCGAACAGGATTGTGCTTGCGATTGGTCGCGTTATCAGCATATATGACATCGTAAACCAATGAGGTGTGTGCTTGAAACTACGCAGGCACATTGTAGTTTAATAAGCAGTAGCATTTTTTCACTCACACAAAAATTAAATAGGAGGTGCAACTAATTACACAAACGTAATGTAAGTTATACAGAAATTTACTTTCTCCGATGTCCGGAGTAATTAACGCGAGAAAAAGTTGTTAGTAATCCAATACAAAAGTGTTAACTGCCGAAAGCGTCACCGATCGTTGTCCAAACGTACACAAACGAAAATAGTAAAATATAATATATCTTAAAATGTTTTAAATTATAATTCATTATGTTCGTAGATGATATATATATATATATATATATATATATGTAGGCAACATATTTTGTAAGTTCAAGTGTAAAAAAGCGTGCGCAAATTCGATGTCAATAAACAAGATAACAAAAGAGGCGATCGCTGCACCGTCTGGTGTGGGCGAAATGAACTAGCATTACACCAACAGTCATTGTAGCACGCAGTAAACGGCACTACAGCGGCACTGCACCAGCATGGCAGCAGCTGTCTTATTGTAGCAGGGCCCTGAAGCCACCACGATAGCTTGTCCGCGGTCCAATACAACAACGACTTCTGGAGCTGAGGTTCCTCACACTGATAGTAGAGTGAACTTGATTTGACTATACCAAAAGCAAGTTTTCAGTATAACTGGCATTATAGTGCTCTAAATTCAGCGCATCAACGAATCGTATGCGATACTCATAAGCATTCATGCCTGTGTCTTATTTGTTTTTTTTTTTATTCGAGGATGTGGATACTTTTTGATTTTAGTTTAATTAAACTTTATTCGGTGTGGTGGCCATTCCGTCTGCGGTACTCAGTTCACACCCCTGTACTAGCAATATTGTCGGTTAATTACTACAATCTGTATTGCGTAAATGAATTACTATTAGCCCGCTAGCTCGTCATCCACTTGAGCAGTCAATAAATTATTACATATTATTTGTTCCGTATGGCTTCGTCAAAGCAAACCCACGCAGCAAGATCGGGTGTGGTTGGGTGTTGCAACGCGACGGTGCAAGGAAACTATACACTACTTGGTGGGGTCCTTGCTGTACTGCACTCCATATATCGACACGACGAATGTGTATTTGGTAATGCGTGGGGCAACGCGACGGTGCAAGGAAACTATACACTACTTGGTGGGGTCCGTGCTGTACTGCACTCCATATATCGGCACGACGAATGTGTATTTGGTAATGTGTGTTGCAACGCGACGGTGCAAGGAAACTATACACTACTTGGTGGGGTCCGTGCTGTACTGCACTCCATATATCGGCACGACGAATGTGTATTTGGTAATGCGTGGGGCAACGCGACTGTGCAAGGAAACTATACACTACTTGGTGGGTCCGTGCTGTACTGCACTCCATATATCGACACGACGAATGTGTATTTGGTAATGCGTGGGGCAACGCGACGGTGCAAGGAAACTATACACTACTTGGTGGGGTCCGTGCTGTACTGCACTCCATATATCGGCACGACGAATGTGTATTTGGTAATGCGTGGGGCAACGGGGCGGTGCAAGGAAACTATACACTACTTGGTGGGGTCCGTGCTGTACTGCACTCCATATATCGGCACGACGAATGTGTATTTGGTAATGTGTGTTGCAACGCGACGGTGCAAGGAAACTATACACTACTTGGTGGGGCCCGTGCTGTACTGCACTCCATATATCGGCACGACGAATGTGTATTTGGTAATGTGTGTTGCAACGCGACGGTGCAAGGAAACTATACACTACTTGGTGGGTCCGTGCTGTACTGCACTCCATATATCGACACGACGAATGTGTATTTGGTAATGTGTGTTGCAACGCGACAGTGCAAGGAAACTATACACTACTTGGTGGGGTCCGTGCTGTACTGCACTCCATATATCGACACGACGAATGTGTATTTGGTAATGTGTGTGGCAACGCGACAGTGCAAGGAAACTATACACTACTTGGTGGGGTCCGTGCTGTACTGCACTCCATATATCGGCACGACAAATGTGTATTTGGTAATGCGTGGGTCAACGCGACTGTGCAAGGAAACTATACACTACTTGGTGGGGCCCGTTCTGTACTGCACTCCATATATCGGCACGACGAATGTGTATTTGGTAATGCGTGGGGCAACGCGACGGTGCAAGGAAACTATACACTACTTGGTGGGGTCCGTGCTGTACTGCACTCCATATATCGGCACGACGAATGTGTATTTGGTAATGCGTGGGGCAACGCGACGGTGCAAGGAAACTATACACTACTTGGTGGGTCCGTGCTGTACTGCACTCCATATATCGGCACGACGAATGTGTATTTGGTAATGTGTGTTGCAACGCGATGGTGCAACGAAACTATACACTACTTGGTGGGGTCCGTGCTTTACTGTACTCCATATATCGGCACGACGAATGTGTATTTGGAAATGTGTGTGGCAACGCGTCGGTGCAAGGAAACTATACACTACTTGGTGGGGTCCGTGCTGTACAGCACTCCATATATCGGCACGACGAATGTGTATTTGGTAATGTGTGTTGCAACGCGATGGTGCAACGAAACTATACACTACTTGGTGGGGTCCGTGCTGTACTGCACTCCATATATCGGCACGACGAATGTGTATTTGGTTATGCGTGTAGCAACGCGACGGTGCAAGGAAACTATACACTACTTGGTGGGGCCCTTTCTGTACTGCACTCCATATATCGGCACGACGAATGTGTATTTGGTAATGTGTGTTGCAACGCGACGGTGCAAGGAAACTATACACTACTTGGTGGGTCCGTGCTGTACTGCACTCCATATATCGGCACGACGAATGTGTATTTGGTAATGCGTGGGGCAACGCGACGGTGCAAGGAAACCATACACTACTTGGTGGGGTCCGTGCTGTACTGTACTCCATATATCGGCACGACGAATGTGTATTTGGTAATGCGTGGGGCAACGCGACGGTGCAAGGAAACTATACACTACTTGGTGGGGTCCTTGCTGTACTGCATTCCATATATCGGCACGACGAATGTGTATTTGGTAATGTGTGTTGCAACGCGACGGTGCAAGGAAACTATACACTACTTGGGGCCCGTGCTGTACTGCACTCCATATATCGGCTCGACGAATGTGTATTTGGTAATGTGTGTTGCAACGCGACGGTGCAAGGAAACTATACACTACTTGGGGCCCGTGCTGTACTGCACTCCATATATCGGCACGACAAATGTGTATTTGGTAATGTGTGTTGCAACGCGACGGTGCAAGGAAACTATACACTACTTGGTGGGGTCCGTGCTGTACTGCACTCCATATATCGGCACGACGAATGTGTATTTAGTAATGTGTGTTGCAACGCGACGGTGCAAGGAAACTATACACTACTTGGTGGGGCCCGTTCTGTACTGCACTCCATATATCGGCACGACGAATGTGTATTTGGTAATGTGTGTTGCAACGCGATGGTGCAACGAAACTATACACTACTTGGTGGGGTCCGTGCTGTACTGCACTCCATATATCGGCACGACGAATGTGTATTTGGTAATGTGTGTTGCAACGCGACGGTGCAAGGAAACTATACACTACTTGGTGGGGCCCGTTCTGTACTGCACTCCATATATCGGCACGACAAATGTGTATTTGGTAATGCGTGGGGCAACGCGACGGTGCAAGGAAACTATACACTACTTGGTGGGGTCCGTCTGTACTGCACTCCATATATCGACACGAAGAATGTGTATTTGGTAATGCGTGGGGCAACGCGACGGTGCAAGGAAACTATACACTACTTGGTGGGGTCCGTGCTGTACTGCACTCCATATATCGGCACGACGAATGTGTATTTGGTAATGCGTGGGGCAACGCGACGGTGCAAGGAAACTATACACTACTTGGTGGGGTCCTTGCTGTACTGCACTCCATATATCGGCACGACGAATGTGTATTTGGTAATGTGTGTTGCAACGCGACGGTGCAAGGAAACTATACACTACTTGGGGCCCGTGCTGTACTGCCCTCCATATATCGGCACGACGAATGTGTATTTGGTAATGTGTGTTGCAACGCGACGGTGCAAGGAAACTATACACTACTTGGTGGGGCCCGGGCTGTACTGCACTCCATATATCGGCACGACGAATGTGTATTTGGTAATGTGTGTTGCAACGCGACGGTGCAAGGAAACTATACACTACTTGGTGGGGTCCGTTCTGTACTGCACTCCATATATCGGCACGACGAATGTGTATTTGGTAATGCGTGGGGCAACGGGACGGTGCAAGGAAACTATACACTACTTGGTGGGGTCCGTGCTGTACTGCACTCCATATATCTTCACGAAGAATGTTTATTTGTCAAATACCGTAGTTATATATTCTCCCATGCTTCCTGGGAAGTTCTTTTCTATCACCTTGCCTATAACACAACTAGCTTATGTTCAACCTTGCGACGCAAGTGCGTGTCAAATTGGAATGAGAAATGGACCTAAATTAAATCATAAAAAAACTCTACAAAATTGAAAAGCACTTCAATAGCGACCAAAACTGACAAACAAACAGGTTATAACTAACAACTGAAAACACCACTGGAATTGTTCTGCTCTTTTACTCTCAAAAATATTTGCAAATATTTAACATGCCAATAAATATACAAAATATACTGTATAAATATTTGAACAAATATTTGTAAATATTCTGATGGTCTTTCCAACATTGGGCTTAAAATTCACAATTCGATATAAAATAGCAGCATTCAAAATCACTAAAGGTGCATTCTCTAAATTGACCAAACGTAGATAAAGCCTTCATTTAAAAACCTCTGTGTTTTTTTAATTGCTTCTAGATTTATTTCTTTCACTTTAAAAATCTTTGAGAGCCACTATCTAATATTGCGAAACTTCCTGAATAAGGCAGAAAACAGTTTCTGTTAATGACTAGGTTACATTTTCTCCACATGGCCAAGCCATTTTGTTTTTATTAGCAAAGTTATTTTTGTTATACCAAAAATGACACCAAACTATCTATTAAAAATGTCAATGTTAATACATAATTGGTAGAAAAACCACTACATGAAATGTCATAAACATGGCTAAACTCATAATAAAATCATATCGGCCTTCACTGATATTTTCATTCTGAAATATTCAAAAGCTTAATTTTAAAGTTACATGAAAATTTTCTAACAGTACTCAAAATTATACTGATTTTAAAGTACATTTTTAAGATTGTTGATGTATTTCCGGCAAGCAGTAAAACATCCATTTGAAACAGTAATTGCCTACTCAAGCAGAAATTTGAACAATCTGAAGTATTCTTATACGCTCTCCTGGCGCCTATAAGAGTATGTCACCGGACATAAAGTATTCTCTCGTACAGGCCTCACGTGCCATCATTTTTTTTTATTATCTTAACATTTTTTCTTATTTTATGTAGTACTCTAAGAGGCTGCCATTTTCTCTCGAATGACCATGCACCCCGGGTATATATACTCGTGAATTTACAATTATTCATATCGAGGTGGCTACAAATGAACAGCCAATCACACATTACATGAAGTTCGGAACTATTCTAGGATGTTTCGAAAACGCCGAACCTGGGGGGTTATTCCGTCTCTCCTTCCGACGAAAAACAATAGATTCTTCACAATTGTCGGCTCAGAACACCGTTTGGTATTCTAAGCATGAAATGTAGGTCGAGTGACGTCACGAGTGGAGATGGAATGTCTCAACTCCTCACGAGCAGTTGGTAGGCTAGCATTTCTTCGTTAAACCAATATGGCGGGCGTCGGTATGAAATGTGGCCGTGTATTTCAATGATACGGAAATAAATATTGTGTAGTATAATGTCAGTGATGCACGTCTATGAGTTGTACGGAGTTAACATTTTCCTATTCATACATTTACGATACGAATAAGCATGCAAAGATTAGTTATAGATATTACAAACGTGCATCACACATTGTGCACAACATGATACAGACTATTCTACGTGTGGGATGTTATTACAAACGCGTAAATGTACAAATACTCAATTATAAATATTTATTCAATAAATAACTAATACCTTACCGTAAATAAAATGTATTCATTCCTCAAACTGCATGTGTTGGGTGCTCTAGTAGGTGGTTAAGTTGCGTGTTTCGTAACACAAGGGTCTCTATGGTATGAGATCGAAACTCCCCTCCTGTTTAGTTGCGTGCTTCGTAACACAAGGGTCTCTATGGTATGAGATCGAAACTCCCCTCCTGTTTAGTTGCGTGCTTCGTAACACAAGGGTCTCTATGGTATGAGATCGAAACTCCCCTCCTGTTTAATTGTGTGCTTCGTAACACAAGGGTCTCTATGGTATGAGATCGAAACTCCCTCCTGTTTAGTTGCGTGCTTCGTAACACAAGGGTCTCTATGGTATGAGATCGAAACTCCCCTCGTGTTTAATTGCGTGCTTCGTAACACAAGGGTCTCTATGGTATGAGATCGAATCTCCCCTCCTGTTTAGTTGCGTGCTTCGTAACACAAGGGTCTCTATGGTATGAGATCGAAACTCCCCTCCTGTTTAGTTGCGTGCTTCGTAACACAAGGGTCTCTATGGTATGAGATCGAAACTCCCCTCCTGTTTAGTTGCGTGCTTCGTAACACAAGGGTCACTATGGTATGAGATCGAAACTCCCCTCCTGTTTAATTGCGTGCTTCGTAACACAAGGGTCTCTATGGTATGAGATCGAAACTCCCCTCCTGTTTAGTTGCGTGCTTCGTAACACAAGGGTCTCTATGGTATGAGATCGAAACTCCCCTCCTGTTTAGTTGCGTGCTTCGTAACACAAGGGTCTCTATGGTATGAGATCGAAACTCCCCTCCTGTTTAGTTGCGTGCTTCGTAACACAAGGGTCACTATGGTATGAGATCGAAACTCCCCTCCTGTTTAATTGCGTGCTTCGTAAACAGGCATCTAAGGAGCTCAAATCCCCTCCTGTTTAGTTGCGTGCTTCGTAACACAAGGGTCTCTATGGTATGAGATCGAAACTCCCCTCCTGTTTAATTTTTATGTTTAGATATGTGAAATACAGTTATGTGATGATATGCGGTAACAACATTTTTTTAAAGGTAAGCTTATAAGCTGCGTACATTTACATTTTGGCCCCTAATTGCCTACAGTTTGGAATGATTTGAAGCTGGCTCTGTTATAGTATATTTCGGGTAAATGGGGTAGATTGATTTTGACAGTTATAGAAAAGTAGCATGCCCACAATTTATCCTTCCACCACAGCTGTTTTGTCAGTGAAGAAAAAGACGTTTGTAAAAAAATATGTTCGAGTCCAATGGATACTTGCATTTTACTCGTTCCTCGTGTTTCCTGTCGTGATAGGCACTGAGACACTAACTTTATTTAACTTCCGCCAAGTATTTAATGTAGGATAGTATCTAGGTTGGTATTCCAAATTCATTAATTTTTGTAATTACCAAGTTATACATGTTGGGATTCTGTTTATTTTGGTTCGAGGGAAAGAGGAAACAGTGATGCCTCGAGGGATGGGAGGGGGGGGGGGGGGGAGAGCGGTTAGATTCACGTCTTTCGTGAGACTACATTATTTCGATGTTCTTACGAGTGTGCGGCATTTTGTTTTGCATATTATTATGATGGAGCCATGGATAATTTTGCTCGTATGGAAATAGCATTCAAATTATATAACTTCGAAAATTTTAACTTCGTGAAAAACAAAACGCGATTCATACTATGCATTGCTGTTCATATTCATACTATGCATTGCTGTTCATATTCATACTATGCATTGCTGTTCATATTCGTACAGATGATACACACACTTGACCGAAGTTAACTTTACACTCGTTGAATCTACAATATAGACACATAAACAGATATTATTCACTCACTACAAAAATATGGAAAGTACTGATTTTTCAGACTACGTGCATTTCAATAATTATGTTAACGGTTTACATATGCATTTACAAAACACGCAAACTTTCTGTTTGTAAAATTCCAATCTCTTGAACGCGTGTTTTCCCATAGCTCTACAGGACACTTCGGCGGACACCAAGGTTAAATCCATTTAAGATGTGTACATTTCTTTGTTATCCGGGACAGTTTTACGTGAAATATATAATTTGATAAACACCCGGGCCACGTTCGAAACACGTAAACATCTATTATAAAACACACATTTGTAATCATATAATATTATTTACGAGCTAAAAAATATAAAGCTTACTATTCGTGTCTTTAAGTAATATTTTCTCAACAGATTTTGTGAAATTGTAAAACAAGCAATTCTAGTGATATTTAGTTGGTACGTTGTCGACCGTGCACAGGGACACAAGCGCTCGTCTAGCTTGCAGTGGGGAAGGTCAGTAAGCCGAAGATGCCCGATTGAGCCCCCGTGCTAAACGACTGATAACTCTGAATACCGTCAGCAGCGCACCTGGTGGCGGCACCGGAAACTCAGGTAGCTATTCGCTTTAGTAATGAAGGAACTCGGGCGTATAGGGGACATCTATGTACCCACACACATTTTTCGGGGGTTACAGTAAGATCTGCTTCTCGCAAAGCGAGTAAAACGTGCCGGATATATTTAAGGTGTTCTTCAAAAGTCTCACTGTAAACACAAACATCCTCCCTCTGCAGCAAATGGCCAGGAGCTAAAAGAGTCACGAGGAGGAGGGATGAAGGGGCCTCCCTAGCTACCTAGTGTGCGTGGAGGAGGGATGAAGGGGCCTCCCTAGCTACCTAGTGTGCGTGGAGGAGGGATGAAGGGGCCTCCCTAGCTACCTAGTGTGCGTGGAGGAGGGATGAAGGGGCCTCCCTAGCTACCTAGTGTGCGTGGAGGAGGGATGAAGGGGCCTCCCTAGCTACCTAGTGTGCGTGGAGGAGGGATGAAGGGGCCTCCCTGGCTACCTAGTGTGCGTGGAGGAGGGATGAAGGGGCCTCCCTAGCTACCTAGTGTGCGTGGAGGAGGGATGAAGGGGCCTCTCTAGCTGCCTAGTGTGCATGGAGGAGGGATGAAGGGGCCTCCCTAGCTACCTAGTGTGCCGCAAGTGGTTAGCCGCTCACTTCATAGATATAAGTTGTTCGATATTTAACAAGAGTTTTATAATTAGAGAAATCGATACAATATTAACAATAATACAATGTTTTGCCAATTTACGAGATGATGTTAAAAATTATATCAAACAACTTGACTGGTAGTGAGCTTAAATATTTATATAAGAACACTACAAGTAAAGTTGCCCGACATACATTAAATATTTATATAAGAACACTCCAAGTAAAGTTGCCTGACATGCATTAAATACTTTCCTGTCTATCAAAATGTTAACCCATTACATTGGTTTTTATATTTTTGTTTCAGTCTGCGCAGTTTTTTTTTTTATTTATTGAACACTTTTTTCGCAGCTATACGATTCATGATTGTAAATTTGAATATTTAGTGTTTTTAATTTTTCAGATTCATGTCTCGAGATAGCAATATACCTTTAATTTTTTACCTTTGTTCTTTGCGTGCATTCAAATGTAAACAAAACAAACAGCACGGGAAACTTCTGCATGCAGCGATGGATGAAAGTTAAAATTGGAGAATGATCTTGGGACATAGAATCCAGAGCTGTGACCTCAGTAGGTCACATGCACCAACCAGATGTAACGGGTTCACAGAAAATGCTATTGTGGACTTGGCTTTGGTCTCGCGGCTTAAATCGAGGGTAATATTAAGTGAATATTTGTTTAAAATCAGATCAGCAGATAGGAGACTTAAGACGTGAACTGCGATGTAATGTCTGCATAGTGACGACACTGCAAAGTCGCGAATAGTAACAAAACGCCTCATTGTATCGGATATAAGATAATAATGTGAGCATGACTTTGAGTTATCGCCCCTGCGTGCTAAAGGTGTGGGTAAGGGCCCGAAACGACTGGACTTGGTCGAAAATTTCCCAGCTGTGTTTCGTGAATCTTGCTGTCGAATATCCCGGCCGTATTTCGCGAATATAAAGAGTTAACGTGCTGTCGAATATAATCTAGATCTCGTCTAGATCTGTCGACGTAAAAGCCGAGTGTCTCATTTCTTGTTTTCATTACATTCTCATATCTCAAATGAAATGTGTTAGCAAAGGCTACTCCAGATGAAGCCAGTACATTTGAAAGGAAAAACTGTGAGAAATATCACTTCCCCATGTGCACATGTTTCAACGGTCTCACTGACTCAACTGTCATGCGTCCAGTAAATTGTTAGCGACGGGCGGGAAAATAACGGGAGAATTAAAATAGTTGAGTAAATTTTTGCCAATACTGATATTATTTCATTTGATTTCTGTTTATTTTTATGCGAATAAGTACAAGAATTAGGAGATTTGAAGAGGAAAAAAATATTTTCTAATTGCCCAGGTGTACATGGTCGACGCATGAATAAATTAAAAAGGCCCATCCATCATGGCAATATTAATTTTACATCTGTTGGAAGAATACTCAAAGTGTATGTAAGTAATGTTAAGTAAGGATATCCAAACTGTTCAAATGACTGTGAACATCCTAGGCTCCCAGGTTGTTATGCTAGGAAACAGACGTGGGCGAGGTATGTCAGACTCGCGGTTCACCCAGCCGAAGTACCAGGCAGACACTGGCACGCATGTCCGTCAGTCTAGTCACGGTGTTCGTCAGTGAAACGACAACATGGCGCGTGACATTCTGTTTTGAGGTTATACTTGTATAACAACAAATGGAGCAGTCAATCAGTCCGATGAATTTTTGAAAATTATATTTGTCGACAGTTTTTCTGTAATATAAAGCTTGACAAATCTAAACTAACAAATCAACTGACAGGATAATTTTCTAAAGGTTTTACTTCATTCTAAATTGGAAAAACTCTAACTGACAAGCTATCTCACATACAAACATTTAGAAAGTATAGCAAGAGTTGTTTAAAGCCAAGGCAATTTACTACATTCTAAAAACTTAGTAGACAAGAAGAGATGCCATATTTCAAGTAGTAGACTACAACGCCGTGCCTCTTATTGCATTTGTTGATATTGCATGTACACTATTTACCACACAGGCTAGTGTTGTACAAGTTTAACATAGAGTGCTAATTTATGACATTTAAAACAGTAATAATTGCCACAGATTTTTGTTTCGTTTAGCCGGCCCGATAGATTATAACAACTGCAATAAGTTAAAAATGCGTATTCTCTGGGAACGTAATCGCTCCCCGTAGATCGCAGTTTCTGTGATGTTTGCAGACGGTGTGTTGTAAGTGTTGCGTCCTGTGGAGGTCGCCACGTGCCACCTGCCAGTGGTGCGATGTCTCTCTTTCATCGACCCACCAGCGCGATCCAGGCCTGCGCCCTACATAGCCAACAGCCCAACCTCGTGTGAGCTGCTTCAGACCTGAGCTGGCAGCATTCCACGCCATACATAGCCTCCAGCGCGCCTTCCTGCAAGCTGCTTCAGTACCGAGCTAGCGGCATTTAACTCCTTACATACTCCAGCCTGCTCTCCTACATGCTGCTTCAGTACTGAGCTTGCGGCATTCCACACCCTACATAGCCTTCAGCCCGCCATCCTGCATGCTGCTTCAGTTCTGAGCTTGCGACATTCCACGTCATACATAGCCTCCAAGCCGTCCTCCTTCACGCTGCTTCAGTACTGAGCTGGCAGCATTCCACGCCCTACATAGCCTTCAGGCCGCCCTCCTGCGAACTGCTTCAGTACTGAGCTTGCGGCATTCCACAGCCCTACATAGCTTCCAGCACGACCTCCTGCGCGCTGCTTCAGTACTGAGCTGGCAGCATTCCACGCCCTACATAGTTTCCAGCACAACCTCCTGCAATCTGCTTCAGTACTGAACTTGCAGTATTCCACGCCCTACAGAGTTTCCAGCTTGACCTCCTACGGGCAGCTTCAGTACTGATCTGGCAACATTCCACGCCCTACATAGCCTCCAGCCCGCCCTCCTGTGAACTGCTTCAGTTCTGAACTTGCGGCATTCCACGCCCTACAGAGCTTCCAGCATGACCTGCGGGCTGCTTCAGTACTGAGCTGGCAGCATTCCACGCCCTACAGAGCTTCCAGCATGACCTCCTGCGGGCTGCTTCAGTACTGAGCTGGCAGCATTCCACGCCCTACATAGTTTCCAGCACAACCTCCAGCAATCTGCTTCAGTACTGAACTTGCAGTATTCCATGCCCTACAGAGTTTCCAGCATGACCTCCTGCGGGCTACTTCAGTACTGAGCTGGCAGCATTCCACCCTCTACATAGCCTTCAAGCCGCCCTCCTGCGGGCTGCTTCAGTACTGAGCTTGCGGCGTTCCACGCCCTACAGAGCTTCCAGCATGACCTCCTGCGGGCTGCTTCAGTACTGAGCTGGCAGCATTCCACGCCCTACATAGTTTCCAGCACAACCTCCAGCAATCTGCTTCAGTACTGAACTTGCAGTATTCCCCTCCAACAGCCCTACTAGAGTGGAGCTTCCAGCAATTGACCTCCTGCGGGTGCTTCAGTACTGAGCTGCAGCATTCCACGCCCTACATAGCTTCAGCCGCCCTCCTGCGGGCTGCTTCAGTACTGAGCTTGCGGCGTTCCACCCCTACAGAGCTTCCAGCATGACCTCCTGCGGACTGCTTCAGTACTGAGCTGCGGCGTTCCAACCCTAAAGAGCTTCCAGCATGACCTCCTGCGAACTGCTTCAGTACTGAGCTGCGGCGTTCCACGTCCTACAGGCTTCCGCATGACCTCCTGGCATCTGCTTCAGTATGAGCTTGCGGCGTTCACGTCGTCGCTCGGCTTGGTGCTGGATGTGTGGATGCGAGGCGGTGTGAGAGCAAAAAAAATTCTGTATTGTTTTTCTATATTACTTAATTTTTAAAATTAAAATATGAAATAAAAAAGTATGATAATCGAAAAAATTACTCAAAAATTTACTAAAAAATATTATACGAATTATATAATTACATCTTTTTCCGTACATATTCTCAAACTCAAACAAAATTAATACGTTATTTTACAGTTGACAGTAATTGTTAATGTTAAGAATGTTGTATAATTTTTCATAGAAATTTGTTATGCAGATTGATTGTATTGTATTTAAATTTTAAGATTTGATAAAAAATTAAAAAATGAAATAGTTAGAAGTTAAACCATTCCCGTATGTTGAGGGGCGAAATACGAATGTGACTTTGAAACACTTTACGTGAAACCAAACGCAGTGTTGAAATAAGTTTTTGATATCTGTACGAAATAACATTTTAAGTAAAAAATGTCATTATTACGCTAAAATAGTATGATGATTGCAATTTTTAAAATTATTTGGTGTTTTAATTCTACTAGCACTAGTTTCGTGTCACAATGAAATATTGTCCAGATCAAAGTGTTGGCATTAAACAGCCTTGGATTGACAAACGCTTGTGTCTTGCACTTGCGTGAACTGTAGCAAAACATTATTTATTTGTGCTTATTACACGAGCTATCACTGTCAACAAATTAAATTAATCTAGATTCCGTAGCTTCGCATAAGCACGTTCAAAACTGCCAGTTTCAGCCTACTCTTTTTTGGTATTGTCCATTTCACGTAAGTGGGGCAAATTTTGACAGTTGTAGAAAAGTAGCGTGGCCACAATGTATTCTTCCGCCACAGCTATTTTGTTAGTGAAGAAAGACTTGCATTGACCTCCATCCTCGTCTTTCCTGTCATGGTGGGCACTGAAAGAGAGATGTTAGCTAACTTCCGTTCAGTAGTCAATGTAGGATATTATAGCTATAGACCGTCACACTCTTAGTTTGCAGTGTGCGGTGTAATGGACATCCTCTCTCTCTCTCTCTCTCTCTCTCTCTCTCTCTCTCTCTCTCTCTCTCTCTCCCCTTCTCTCTCCAATGCACGATTTCCGTCGTTAACGCTGTCCTTGTTCCTGCGGGCGCTGTTGCCTGATAAGTTATTTTTTTGCAACTTCGAAAAAGAAAACACTACGTTGTATGTATGCCTTCCAATCACAATGATACGGTTTCTGACAGGCTTGCAGTTTTAAAGGAACCGCTTTGCGTTTTGTCGCAGGACTGGATTCCTCAACGAGTTGGCAGGGAGGTAAACGGATAAAAATTATCTCTATCAGGTCGTTTCCTTCACCGCCCATTTGTTTCTCAGCTTGCCAGTTACGTCACAAAGCTGAAGCAATCTGGCAACAGTGAGCGCCATAAGCCCTGTACTGCAATCTAAGCGTGAGACGGACTATAGTTTGGAACTTCAACCTGTTTTATTTTTGCGATTGTCAAGTTAAGTTTGTTAGGGTTCTGTTAATTTTATTTCAAGAGGAAAAAGGGGGAGGGGGGGTGCTTTAATTTAACGGTGTTGTTGAGACGGTATTGTTTTCAATTTCTTGCGAGTGTGTAGCATTTTGAGTTGCTTATTGTTTTGATGGAGCAATAAAAAATTTTCCTCGTACGGAAATAACATTCAAATTATAGCAAGTAACAAAATTTTTACTTCAATGAAAAAAGTAAATGCGATTTATATGTCGCTGTTCGTATTCGTACAGATGTAGTAATACCCACACACACTTTGACCGAAGTTAAACTTACACTCGATGAATTTATGAAATACACAAATAAACAAATATCACTCACACACTACAAACGTGTTGAAACTTTGGCTTTTTCAGGCCACTTGTGTTTCAGTATTTATATTAACGGTTTACAAATATATTATTTACAAAACACGCAAACTTACCGTCTTTAAAATTCCGAACATTTTGAACACGTGTTTTTCTATGGAAATCCTTGCATGTTTACTTCATTAAAATCACGTTTGTTCCTCACTAGCATTGAATAATTTATCTGCAGAATCATTCAGTTAAATTAACACTGCGCACGTTTCCTGAAACCAACAAAATAAAATTTAGATAACATACGTAAATGATATTCGCGTCGCCATTGAGGGCGGAAGTTATTACGGAAAATTGTGAAACGAGTAGTTTTACGAAGCGGCAAACACGTGACGTGCTGATTAATATTACATATCACTCGAAACAATGCACTGCAACGGTACCTACAACAAACTATGCTTAAAGAAAGTAAACAAAAATAATTAACTACAGATAAAATATTCCGACAAAACCAACAAGATACTAGCATTATGAAATAACACACGCACAACGGCCTTCACGGGGCTGGAAACTGGAAACATAAACATCGCTAGCCATTGGCTGGAAACTGGAAACATAAACATCGCTAGCCATTGGATGGAAACTTTTACTGTTCGTACATGTCGACATGTTCTGTAATAATTGATCAATATGTTTTTAATGTCCGTTCACTGATATATATTGCTTTAAAGACATTATTTAAACCATTTTGGTTTTAAGTATAATCTAAATTTTAAATTACAACTTTTAGTTCTGAGTACTATTTTCTTCCAAAGCCATCATCAAAATCGCCAACTTCACTACGTGCATCCCGCAACTATTCATCAGCTGATACAATACTTTACAAATGAGAGCATTTACTGTTTACATAGTGTGTAGATTGGTCTCATTGTCTGTCAGATTTTATCCCATTTATATGAAATGGACAAAAAGTAAAATAAGCCAAACAAATTACAATACTTTGTGAATGGAAAAACTTGTGTGTCATTCTTTAATTGTTAATGGCTATTATCCTTTTCATAAGGGCTCTTGTTTGAAACTGTTTGTTTGCAAAGTCCCATGACATCGTGTCTGAAAATGTTAACCATTCGAGACGCAAACGACAAAACAAAACAAACTGGAAGGCGGCATCAGTCTACAACATAGACATCAGTCTACAACATAGACATCAGTCTACAACATAGGCAATGTATTGCCTCTGTTTAGAGGAACCGCTTTTCACGAAAACATTCAACAACTATTTGTACTCCAAAACACGTAAGTTCAGATCTACTTTATTGGTTGGGTGATTTCAATTGTCGAACGCCTTAGGTTTCTGTCCGCGAATCACGGACGGTCTGAGATGAACCTAATTCTGTTTAGCCCAGTCAGGAAACAACAGTATTCCGACAAAGACACGCGGCTAATCGCCTAACGAAAGTTGAAAGTCTGCACATGAGAATATTGGCGGATGACCTGCGCGCAAATAGTTTTGCTGGAGAGCAGTGGCTGTAATGTGGTGGCCTCTACGCCAGTATGTCCCACTAGTGTTAGATGGCTCACATAAAGTGCGATAGTGCACCCAAGCACGTAGGTCACCAATGTTAGCACACAACATGGTATCAGTCTGTGCGACAACAGCATGAAAGCGATGTGTTGTGTTGTAAAGCAAGACGACTAGTGTCAGGGTAATGTGAAGGTTGGCACCTCTGTGCTAGAGCAGGCCAGGTAGGAGCAGCAAGGAATGCCAACACTGAAGCGATGTTTGTGTTGTGCAGCAAGACGACTAGTGTCAGGGTAATGTGAAGGTAGGCACCTCTGTGCTAGAGCAGGCCAGGTAGGAGCAGCAAGGAATGCCAACAGCTGAAGCGATGTGTTGTGTTGTGCAGCAAGACGACTAGTGTCAGGGTAATGTGAAGGTTGGCACCTCTGTGCTAGAGCAGGCCAGGTAGGAGCAGCAAGGAATGCCAACAGCTGAAGCGATGTTTGTGTTGTGCAGCAAGACGACTAGTGTCAGGGTAATGTGAAGGTTGGCACCTCTGTGCTAGAGCAGGCCAGGTAGGAGCAGCAAGGAATGCCAACAGCTGAAGCGATGTGTTGTGTTGTGCAGCAAGACGACTAGTGTCAGGGTAATGTGAAGGTTGGCACCTCTGTGCTAGAGCAGGCCAGGTAGGAGCAGCAAGGAATGCCAACAGCTGAAGCGATGTGTTGTGTTGTGCAGCAAGACGACTAGTGTCAGGGTAATGTGAAGGTTGGCACTCTGTGTAGAGCAGCCAGGTAGGAGCAGCAAGGAATGCCAACAGCTGAAGCGATGTGTTGTGTTGTGAAGCAAGACGACTAGTGTCAGGGTAATGTGAAGGTTGGCACCTCTGTGCTAGAGCAGGCCAGGTAGGAGCAGCAAGGAATGCCAACAGCTGAAGCGATGTGTTGTGTTGTGCAAGCAAGACGACTAGTGTCAGGGTAATGTGAAGGTTGGCACCTCTGTGCTAGAGCAGGCCAGGTAGGAGCAGCAAGGAATGCCAACAGCTGAAGCGATGTGTTGTGTTGTGCAGCAAGACGACTAGTGTCAGGGTAATGTGAAGGTTGGCACCTCTGTGCTAGAGCAGGCCAGGTAGGAGCAGCAAGGAATGCCAACAGCTGAAGCGATGTGTTGTGTTGTGCAGCAAGACGACTAGTGTCAGGGTAATGTGAAGGTTGGCACCTCTGTGCTAGAGCAGGCCAGGTAGGAGCAGCAAGGAATGCCAACAGCTGAAGCGATGTGTTGTGTTGTGCAGCAAGACGACTAGTGTTAGGGTAATGTGAAGGTTGGCACCTCTGTGCTAGAGCAGGCCAGGTAGGAGCAGCAAGGAATGCCAACAGCTGAAGCGATGTGTTGTGTTGTGAAGCAAGACGACTAGTGTTAGGGTAATGTGAAGGTTGGCACCTCTGTGCTAGAGCAGGCCAGGTAGGAGCAGCAAGGAATGCCAACAGCTGAAGCGATGTGTTGTGTTGTGCAGCAAGACGACTAGTGTCAGGGTAATGTGAAGGTTGGCACCTCTGTGCTAGAGCAGGCCAGGTAGGAGCAGCAAGGAATGCCAAACAGGGGAGCTGATAAGGAGCGCCTTCATTGCCTGCTTCCTGTGCTGGCACTGTTCTCGCCGTGCATGTAATGGATTGTTCTCTCTAGCGTTCTCTTCTCCTTCGTCCGCTCTGGCTGCGCTGCGCTGCTCCTCCTACCAACTATTGTAACAAGTATCTGTTCATCTTACAATGTTCTCAGTCACATACACAATACCTGACACGTTGCAGAGCAAGTGTATTTTAAGGTGTACAGTGTACACAGAAGATATCACCGACCAATGAGGGCGCTTCCTCACGTGTAAGTGATGTCTTTCGTTGTTGACAATGTATTGCTTCGTCTCATAAACACCTGCAACCAGGATCGTTAAGTCCAAAAACATTTTTATTCGCAAAGGCTGTTCACGGTAAAGTAAGCGCTTTATAAATTATTCTTAGGAGAATGTCACAGTTCGTGAACAGCATACATGCTGCCATCCCCACTAACGTTCAGGCTGGCAGCCAATCAGGTAAAACAACTACAAGTCTTGACATTGTAATGTTTACATTTACAGCAAATATAGTTGGTGGCTTTATGCGTTTTGCAATTTAGAGAAAAAATTAGCGAATTAGTAACACATATTTATATTCTTAACAATTTCACATTTTCTCTGTATGGGTGCATGAATTATGGCACTAGGCCCACGGCTATGCAAATCTTACACATGGTGATACGAAGTTAAGAGAAAAGGAGATCCTCAGAAGGACTTTCAGAAGTGCTCACTTTATCGTGGAAAACTTTTACTAATATGTAACCCGAGTCTCGAAAGTATGCCACTACAATGACAAGAAACCCTATTTCAACTCCTACAACTATAGACTACATTTCTGTGATGAAATTGTTTAAGTAAGCTGTTATTTTTAAACTAAATGCATCGTAAGTCCGTAAATTGTTTTATCTATGGTAGTATTTTGCTGGAAGTATATGATGTTACGCTGTAAAAAAATTCTAAGGTAAAATTATCGTACATGTAAGGGAAGCTAATTAATTACCTCTACATGTAAGGCAAAATTACCTCTTAAATGTAGAGTATATTTACATAACAAGTAAAATACTATTCCCTAATCGTACGGAAATATTACCTATCAAAAGTGGGATAAAATACCACACAGGTAAGGGAATGTTAACTATATTGTATGATAAAATTATATTTATAAATATCCTGGATTACTAGCACTGTTAATTTTTTTATTACCTATAATCGTCTGACGAATAGTAACCGAAACCTCAACTCTAAAATCCTCGACACTTACTGGTGGATGGGCTCGAACCATGGTCCTCTTATCACGATAGGTCGATGTGCTGGCCATTACACTATGCCTACAGCGTGATAACATTAGTGAATATTAGTGTGTTAAAGGGTTGCTTCTGCCGCAATTAGCTGTTGAGACAATGTTGAAGAGTTGCACGCGTCGTAAGGCAATTTTCCCACCCATTTATGGGATTTTCCACCTCTATGTACGTGAATTTTACGCAAGGTCTTCTCCGCCTGTGCCTTGGCAGAGCCGAGTGGTCTCTGCACACAACGTCTTCTCAAAGCTCATCTCGCGCGTTATTATGTACTATAGGTTGTGACGGGCAGTCCCAAGTCACTGCACGTTTATGAATAATTATCAACTTGCAACTAGTAAAAACGCTCTTAAAATTATTGGGTTGGACCACGTCGCACAAGCCCTCGAATAATTAAAATAATAATGGACTAGCAGGCGAACCTTGTTGCAGTTCACCCATTAGAAAAATACTCACTGTGTTTGGTTGGCTGATAATTTGTGCAGCGTATTGTCTGATACGCACAGAAATTTTCACACGTTGATTTTGAGGTTTAGAAACTTCCGATGTGACTTGAAAATCTAATATAAGTCACCTGTAATGTTCTCACCAGTTTCAAGTCACTTTAAAAAGACTTTGAAAAACCTGGGGTGTCGAGAAATAACAGTTAATGCCAGTGCATATTTTCCCGTGCGGCAGCAACCAGACCTGGCACAGAAGTGTATAGCGGACCGATGTTTCAGCAATTCGTCACCGGATCGCAGCACCGTCGATGGCCAGCATGAACAACAGCTTGCTATGGTGTGTGTGCCGTCCCAAACAGTGACGTTTGGTTACGTCCCTTCCGGCAACTTGATCAAGAGGCCGGAAGTTGAGGGAATGCTCTAATATTATTGGTGTTTAAATTTTCAATTCATGAGACCCCCTAAGGGAAATTGGTGTCCGCTGCGTCGGTCACCATATTTGATAACGTCAACCACTATTGGTTATTTGATAACGTCAACCACTATTGGTTGTGACTAGCTTGATCCCTCCTAGGAGTAATTGAAAGCCCCAACGATTTCTTGGAAATTCGGGGTTTTGAGGGGAAATTAATTTGATTGGTAGAGCAGGAGGGGGACCTGTGTAATTAATGTCTGTGTGACCAGGTCCCTTTGACGTTAGGTGAGGGACAGGCTGGCCGGAAATTTTAAAGTATATATTATAGTTTTGTGTAATTTTGGCCTTTTAGTCAAAAATCCGATAATGTTACCTTCTGTAACCAGGGGATTTGTGAACCTATAAGGAGAATAGTGACCATGAGGTAACCACAAAGTTAGGTGGTTTTAACCGCTCGAAACCACTGGTAACCGCTTGTAACGGAGACCAATTGTAACCAAAGGCAATCATTGTGGTCTTAGCCTTTTGTAACCAAGTAGGCGATATACGAGATTCTGTGTATCTGCCCCACCTCCCGCCCCACCTCCCCACTACACCTCATGCTCTACCTCCTGCTCTACCTCCTGCTCCATCTCCTGCTTCACCTCCCGCTCCTCCTCTCCACTACACCTCCTGCCTACCCACTACACATCCTGCCTCACCACCCGCTCCACCTCTCCACTACACCTCCTGCCTACCCACTACACATCCTGCCTCACCTCCCGCTCCACCTCTCCACTACACCTCCTGCCTACCCACTACACATCCTGCCTCACCACCCGCTCCACCTCTCCACTACACCTCCTGCCTACCCACTACACATCCTGCCTCACCACCCGCTCCACCTCCCGATCCTCCACTCGCTCCTCCTCATGCTGTGCCTCCCACTCCGCACAGAGTGAAGTCATTGTAATGATAAAAGTTTACTCTTGGTTGTGAGTTTTGTAGAGCGTGTCATATGAGTGTAGATCTTGTGTTTAGCGAAGCACGACAGGTGATAGGGTTTCTACAGATACAGAACTCTGCAGTTGTCTGCTGGCGAATTAATTCGCAAAATGTTGGGACTGCTGATGATTTCACACACTATAAATAAGAGTGATATGCACTTGGCATGATTTTGGCTTAATTATTTCATCTCTACAAAGGATAGTCCACAAGTTACAATGCACGTTTATAGTCTGCTCACTGGTTTTCCGCCTTTTTTTTAAAATAAAACCTTTAAAAAATTACCCAGTGTATATGCATCACAAATATTTCATACTTCATGTATAAGTGATAATATATTATTTATAATAAATATGAATGAAAACGAAGAGAAAACAGTTGTGTTCGTAGCGCTTAGTAAGAAATAGTTCTTATACTAACTAAATTGTATTACTTTTAGTGCACTTGAATGCGATGCGTTGTCCTTTTGGTGTAATATTCTTGACTCGGTTAAGACTTGTTTGCACGAGGTGGGTCCTGAAAGTAGGCTTTTCGCTGGGCTGTAGGAAAGTTGTAAGAATTGGTGAATGGACAATAATAAATAGCTACAGCTGCCCGCGATTTGTTAGTGATTAGTTTGTTCGGGCTTAAACAGATGTCGGAATGGTGGACTAACCACTTCATTTAAAGGGGCGTTCTTATCGGTATTTCAGACGTTCGGTCTTTCAGACGCCCTGGATAACTACACAGATACACAATGGCTCGATGATGTCCTTTTATGTGGCCATATCCATTTTCTGATTGGCTGCGAGAGGCTCTGTAACGCGCCTTGCATCTGATTGGCTACTGGCTGCGAAGGGTCATCTACTGGCTGTGCTATCGGCTGGCGATTAGCTTACCAAACTCCGATTGGCGAACATCGTTTCAACGTCTTGCTCGCCTATGTGGTAATGCACTGGAGTGAAAACACTCGTTTTAAATAATAACACCCTATGGGAAATGAGTAAGTTCATTGTGAGACCTCATGTTCGTGTGTACAGTGTATCAGATATCAACTGTTCATCAGCTGATAGCTTGCATTGCACAAGTAGAGGTCGTGAATTGACTGGGACTTATATATGTTGTTCACTCACAGCAGTCCTTGAAGAGTAGCAGTAGGTAGTGAGACAACTGCACAAGTCTTACAAATTACAAGTGTTTGGCGGTTAACTTGTTGCGAAATTAATCAATTATCACATCTTCGTCGGCCACGCCGTAGCCTTTAGCTACATTACATTGAAGTTATATACAGACGCTTGAATTCCGATACACACCGCTGGTAGGGAGTTCATTTAGGAAATAAAGTTCTGAGCGGATAAATTCATTAGAACCAGACGTCGTCTATACAATTTTATTCCAACATACCAGACGGTATTTGTGCCAGACAGTGATGAAAATTTCTTGTCTCTGGCTTCGGAAATAATTTCGTATTTTTCTGAAAGCACAAGCAAGTATGTAAGAAATTTAAAAAAAAAGTAGTTTCTTCATTCAGAAATTCTAGCTGCCATATAAATACACACAATCACATTGTGTATTTTAAGAAATCTGCGTTTCGAAATTCAAATCACGACATCTATGGGCTAACATAACTATTAAATCCTAATAGCAAAATGTTCGGAAGATTCATATAGTACTTTTTAATTTAAATTCAAGTTAGCGAATTAGCGGCGGGAAACCGTAACATAACGTAGCTGTGAACACAAGTTGCTGGCGAAGACGAATGGAAGTCATACGGTGACCGCCTCCACATAAGGTCACTATCAGCGCACTACTGCTGTTTGGGTATTGTTAGCTACCACTTCCGGCAGCCTTTACTACTCAATTGCTAATCTCCCATTTTCCACGCAGTTCGTCTTTCGTGTGGTAACAAGCAGCCACTAGCGACGCCCACCTACCTCGAATTTTGCATAGTTGGATTCGGCTTAAAGAAAAATAAAAGCAATAACAAATTTGTTCGCGTGTATTTATGTAAAAGTAATGCAACCTAATAATTGTATGCTACCTTGAAGTAACGTCGCATGTGACGTATAACGGTTGAACGTCATAATACACAAACAATACATATTAAAGTGTTTTGCTACTGAAAACCCCAAGAATGTTCAACAGGCTTAAGTTATCATTTTCATTTATAGCATATTGCATTGTTTTTCAATGGGATATAAGAAAATAACCTGAGATGTGTGAAAATGGAGCAAAACTTCAAAAGAGTATGAAAAGAGTTACAGTCATTTTTTATGTCTATGACTTTTTCTTACGAATCTCAAACTAAATAAGTTCGGCTAAATCTCGAAATAATTTTTCATACTATTAGAACATCACGTATAAAATTTCTGTAAAATTAGTTTTGCTGTTCGCCCGTATTTTGAGTTTACATTTCGAGATAAATTTGAAAGTTACTCACCGAAGTGGCACCAATGTATTTCAAACAAATTGCAACATGCCGCCCTTTGAACTTCAAGGGACATTTCAAACAAATTGCAACATGCCGCCCTTTGAACTTCAAGGGACATTTCAAACAAATTGCAACATGCCGCCCTTTGAACTTCAAGGGACATTTCAAACAAATTGCAACATGCCGCCCTTTGAACTTCAAGGGACATTTCAAACAAATTGCAACATGCCGCCCTTTGAACTTCAAGGGACTTTTTCATGAAACCAAAATTTATATTAAAATAACTTATTTTTTGTGCAAATCACAAATTTAAGTTAAAGTGGTTATTCTTATATGCGCTAAGAAAAAATTAGATATGTTCTTCAAATGATTTGACATTTAATGAAAGGATCTTCGATGTGACGTCACGAAAGCGCGAAATATATTCAAAATGTAGGAAAACAAATTGGCTCTTGAACAATGTTGAGGCTACTCGCAAGTAAATAGCTGAAACCTTACAAGCTATTAGGAATAAACATGCGTTGACTTTGAAAGGCTTCAACATTCACTGTTAGTAAATGTCGTGTTGTCAGACCTGCAACAGCGGAATATCATCTTAACAAATGACACGATTCGATTGATTGAGGTACTGTTTGTTCCTTTGGGTTTTTTTTCCTTTCTTTCTTGAGGAAACTTCGCATAGAATCTCTCAACATACAAGTTTTAGCCCCGTTCAGTAATTATTTCCTTCTTGAGTACACGTAACTGAACAAGAGTGAACAGTGGAAACAATAGATGCGTTTCGTTTTATCCTTCCTAAGAAATAACTCACCTTCCTAGTACATTGATTTACTGAGAAATGCTTCATAAATTGCTGCACTATAGATTCCCTTTAACGAGCGTTGAGTAGCAGAACATTTCCTTATGAATAGTACGGAACATTTCAGTGAAGCGCTCTTCGCCTCATATCCAGTGTAATTGAAAATTTGCGAAACTATTTTTAGGAACGATACGTTAGACAAAACAGCGTTATTTGCCCCTCGTGATTGATGTATTTCAGAAGAGGTTGACTGTTAATGCGCAATCACAGATGCCCGCTGCTAACTTCCTCATGCATATACCAGACAGGGAACACAGGAAAACTATGTCTTCTTTGCCCTTGTGTTTACAGTATTGACCTCGACGCGTCCTCTACCTGTGTAGACAAACATCACGAGTGTCGCCTTTTCCAGCACTAAACAAGTTTCGATTACTTACATTTTGCATAACTTGATGTTAAAGTTGGGGTAATCTCCTGTAAATACAATTACACGACCGTTTAAATAGTGCCTATGTAATATAAAGGCGATTTTAATAATGTTCATCCTAAAATGTGTAAATATTTTTTTTATAAATATTTACTCGGTAGCTGTCTTGAATTTTCTTAAAATAACTACCGCCAAACCCAATTATGAGAGTTTTTTTTTTGTAACTGTCTTGTTTCAATAGTGTTCCAAAACAACTAATGTGAAGTCGACATGTTATAAACTATGGAATTTTTTTTGCGTGAAATTAGATAAAAAGGGTTTGGGACATATTACATCACAAAGGTTTGCGACATATTACTTCACAAGTGTTTGGGACATATTACATCACAAAGGTTTGCGACATATTACTTCACAAGTGTTTGGGACATATTACATCACAAGGGTTTGCGACATATTACTTCACAAGGGTTTGGGACATATTACATCACAAGGGTTTGCGACATATTACTTCACAAGGGTTTGGGACATATTACATCACAAGGGTTTGAAACATATTACATCACAAGTGTTTGGGACATATTACTTCACAAGGGTTTGGGACATATTACATCACAAGGGTTTGCGACATATTACTTCACAAGTGTTTGGGACATATTACATCACAAGGGTTTGCGACATATTACTTCACAAGGGTTTGGGACATATTACATCACAAGGGTTTGAAACATATTACATCACAAGTGTTTGGGACATATTACTTCACAAGGGTTTGGGACATATTACTTCACAAGGGTTTGGGACATATTACATCACAAGGGTTTGGGACATATTACTTCACAACGGTCTGGGACATATTACTTCACAAGGGTTTGGGACATATTACATCACAAGGGTTTGCGACATATTACATCACAAGGGTTTGCGACATATTACATCCCAAGGGTTTGCGACATATTACTTCACAAGGGTTTGCGACATATTACTTCACAAGGGTTTGGGACATATTACATCACAAGTGTTTGGGACATATTACATCACAAGGGTTTGGGACATATTACTTCACAAGGGTTTGGGACATATTACATCACAAGGGTTTGGGACATATTACTTCACAAGGGTCTGGGACATTACTTCACAAGGGTTTGGGACATATTACATCACAAGGGTTTGCGACATATTACATCACAAGGGTTTGGGACATATTACTTCACAAGGGTTTGGGACATATTACATCACAAGGGTTTGGGACATATTACTTCACAAGGGTTTGGGACATATTACAGGGTTTGGGACATATTACATCACATGGGTTTGGGACATATTACTACACAAGGGTTTGGGACATATTACTTCACAAGGGTCTGGGACATTACTTCACAAGGGTTTGGGACATATTACATCACAAGGGTTTGAAACATATTACATCACAAGTGTTTGGGACATATTACATCACAAGGGATTGGGACATATTACTTCACAAGGGTTTGCGACATATTACATCCCAAGGGTTTGCGACATATTACTTCACAAGGGTTTGGTTCTATCCACTGAGCCACTAAAGCCCCACTTGAAATCGCTCTATCCACTGAGCCACTAAAGCCACACTTGGAATCTCTCTATCCACTGAGCCACTACGACACTACTTGGAATCTCTGTATTCAATGAGCTACTAAGGCCCCATTGATATATATATCTATCCACATGGCCACTGTGGCCCGACTTGTTATAGTTCTATCCACTAAACCACTGCGGCCCCACTTAATATGGTTCTATCCACTGAGCCACTAAAGCCCCACTTGGAATCGCTCTATCCACTGAGCCACTACGACCCTACTTGGAATCTCTGTATCCAATGAGCTTCTAAGGCCCCATTGATATATATATATATATATATATATATATATATATATCCACATGGCCACTGTGGCCCGACTTGTTATAGTTATATCCACTAAACCACTGCGGCCCCACTTAATATGGTTCTATCCACTGAGCCACTAAAGCCCCACTTGAAATCGCTCTATCCACTGATCCACTACGACCCTACTTGGAATCTCTGTATCCAATGAGCTACTAAGGCCCCATTGATATATATATATCTATCCACATGGCCACTGTGGCCCGACTTGTTATAGTTCTATCCACTAAACCACTGCGGCCCCACTTAATATGGTTCTATCCACTGAGCCACTAAAGCCCCACTTGGAATCTCTCTATCCACTGAGCCACTACGACACTACTTGGAATCTCTGTATCCAATGAGCTACTAAGGCCCCATAGATATATATATCTATCCACATGGCCACTGTGACCCGACTTGTTATAGTGCTATCCACTAAACCACTGCGGCCCCACTTAATATGGTTTTATCCACTGAGCCACTAAAGCCCCACTTGGAATCGCTCTATCCACTGAGCCACTACGACCCTACTTGGAATCTCTGTATCCAATGAGCTACTAAGACCCCATTGATATATATATATATATATCTATCCACATGGCCACTGTGGCCCGACTTGTTATAGTTCTATCCACTAAACCACTGCGGCCCCACTTAATATGGTTCTATCCACTGAGCCACTAAAGCCCACTTGAAATGGCTCTATCCACTGAGCCACTAAAGCCCTACTTGGAATCTCTGTATCCACTGAGCCACTACGACACTACTTGGAATCTCTGTATCCAATGAGCTACTAAGGCCCCATTGATATATATATATATATATATATATAATATCTATCCACATGGCCACTGTGGCCCGACTTGTTATATTTCTATCCACTAAACCACTGCAGCCCCACTTGGAATCGCTCTATCCACTGAGCCACTAAAGCCCACTTTGAATCGCTCTATCTACTGAGCCACTAAAGCCTACTTGGAATCACTCTATCCACTGAGCCACTGCGGCCCCACTTTGAATCGCTCTATCCACTGAGCCACTAAGGCCTCACTTGGAATCTCTCTATCCACTAAGTCACCAAGGCCCCACTTAATTAATTCAACATTGAAGCGAATTATTTAAAGTAAAAAAAAATGGTATTTCATTACCTTCACGTCTCTATGCAATATTCTGTATACATTAATACAAAACTTTTCATAGGGAAAAAGTAATTAAAAAATGAGTTTTTAGGGTAAAAGTTAATGATTGAGTAATCTGATCTTGCTGAAATTCGAACTTGACCTGTATTTTACACTGAGGATTCGCTCTACAAAATTTGAAGAACTTCTGTTGAGTTTCAAGGGACTTGTATTAAATACGGACAGACAGAGATCGTCTACTTATTATGCAGGATTATAGTTCATTCGTGGATACTTGCAAAACTACTTATCTACGTAAGCTATACGAAATTCTTTAGTTAAAATTAATTGTCTTATTTCAATAGCTTCCCATCCGAGTCGCATATGAAAGCAGTAGGCTTACTACGTAAGGTGAAATAAAGAATCTGTTCTAGTATTGTTTATTATTATGCTGGTGTTCTTATTCTTCTGGTCATATACTGTATCTCTGATATATAAAACCAATTTACTTCAAACGTGGTGTTATGAATTATCTCTGTACTATTTGCACTCAATTAATTTAGTTATAGCTCCAGTCTTCTCCAATTCTTAGGTACTGACAAATCACATGTCAGTACGGAGTATCATTAAATCTACTTGCGCTTGAGTGTGAAGTAAAGTTAGTAAATAAGTTATATCGGTACATCTTGTTTTTAATTAAACCTATCCACCGTTCTTCAAACAGGTACACTACACGCGAGCGGGTAAATATGTGCATATAACTGGCGACCAACTGAGCTTCAAATACAGTTGCTCTACATGACCTGATCTACCAAAAGAGCGCACACTTGCCTGTAGATTATTTTAAATACATCGCGCACATTAGAAACACAATTTCAGAGTAATGTAATCCATCATTGCTAAAGCCGGCTTGTTTAAAGTGCTGCATCTCAAAATAAACGCGTCAGATATTTACAGAGAACCTGAAAATATTGTAATGGTACTGGCTTCATACTTCCCACATATAAAATGATAGGTCGACCGCTCAAAATGCCATAGGCATAGACATCATAACGACGAACTCCTAGTTTGTGGCGATGACTTGATGCATTGCATTCACTGCCAGGTTTCTATTTCCCAGAGGAGTGTCATGTGAACCTCAAGTTTTGTCAGCTGGACATACAAGTGAAGGGAATGATGTGCAAACATCACATGTAAGGCCCTATCCTCTCCGACGTCACAGTAGAGATGTCTCATCTTGTACATTTACTAAAATGACTCCTAAATAGTAAATGTGCGAATTTTTAAAATGTTCCAATCTTGTTTTTATATTCACATTGCCTTGGTTTTGCGGTCTGTAATAGGCATTTCGGAAAGCTAATGTTTAATTTTTACGTACAGTTTCGTATGTTAACTTGCATACTAACATCCAGTAGCCTAAGCTGACGTCATTTGATAAATTTGTTACTCTAAATAATGGGTTGCTGTGTTCTAATTTAAACATAGGTTTGTTAAAAGCCTGCTCTTGTTCAGTATTCCTAATAATTTCGGTTTCGGATCGTCAGTGCCCTTGTGCTTGTGTGCATTCTTCACGCGTTCTATGAATAGATTAGTAGTCTCATTCTACAAGACAACTTACAAAGAGGCAATATTATAAAAGTTAGCCATAGGCACAAGACACTGATACATGGGCCAATGACACATATAGTGACGGAGACGTGACGTTGCAAGGTCATGTGATCCAATGAATGTGCAGTGTTCAATGGACACAGCTTGCAACAAGTCTGTTGTAGCAGGGTCACAAATGTCTTCGTATGCGCTGTTGAGTTAATATGGTACAGTTTGTTACTCTTCAAGTCAGCCGTTACAAAGGTAGTAGGTTGTACTCAAGAACAATGAACAATGTGTCCCGTAAATCAACATGTTTACATCGCGGTAAGGTATCTGTCTGCTGTGGTCGTTGAATGAGTGGAATGTACTATACCTCAGAAACTGTGCCCTACATCGGAACACCAGATGATTCGTAATATTTGGTCTTAAAGTCGACGTTAATATATTCCCAAATATTATGAACGACTGTCGCTATGAAAAACATACAAGCTCCTCCCGGCTAAAAACAAAAATTGTTCATAATTTCATCTGTTGGAAATATTGACGCCAAATTGTACGAGTTAAGCTAGTCAAAATGACAAAGTAAACATTATTTACTGTTAGACATAAAACTAACTAGAACGTCTGTTTATTGTATTGCGTGTGCCTGTGGGCAATTATCTAGTTTGGTGGCTTGTAACATGGTCACTTATATTTACTGAACGTCAGCGCTCACAAACTTTTAAAACCAAGCCGTCTTAGTGCAATCATTAGGTTTCATTTAAGACAATGTCCAGGCGTTTCACGAAAGGGAACAATATCCCCAACATCTCCCTCACAGTACTCGAACCCATGCTTCACTCGGGATGACTCGGGCTCGAATCCCCAAACGACCTCCCCCTGATTTCGGAATTCCAGATATTGGTTTATTAAAGGTCATGGGGATTCCTTCCCTGTATTGTGAGCAACGTGCTGCGTTTCTAGTGCCCTCTTTTACGAGATGTTCAGACCCGACCCTGTATTGCGAGCAACATGCTGCGACTCTGGTGACTTCTTTTACGAAATGTTGACCCCGGCCCTGTAACGGTGAATAACATGCGACATCTCTAGTATCCCCGCTGGCTAGCTGTTGAGCCCCGACCCTGTACTGTGAGCAACAGGTCGAGTTTCTAGTGACCTCGCTGACGAGATGTTGACCACCGATCGTGTAACTGTGAGCAACATGCTGCGTCTCTAGTGACCTCGCTGACGAAATGTTGAACCCCGAACGTGTTACAGTGAGCTACAAGCTGCATCTCTAGTGACCTCACTGACGAGATGTTGAGACCCGACCCTGGAACTGTAAACAAAATGCTGCGTCTCTAGTGACCTCTTTTATGAGAAGTTGAGCCCCAAACATGTTACTGTGAGCAGCATGCCGCATCTCTAGTGACCTCTTTTATGAGATGTTGAGCCCCAAACATGTTACTGTGAGCAGCATGCTGCATCTCTAGTGATCTCGCTGATGAGAAGTTGAGACTCGACCCTGTACTGTGAGCAATATGCTGCGACTCTAGTCACCTCGCTGACGAGATGTTGAGCCCAGAACGTTTCCTAACTGTGAGCAACATGCTGCGTCTCTAGTGACCTCTTATACGAGATGTTGTGACCCGGCCCTGAACTTTGAGCAACATGCTGCGTCTCTACTGACCTCTTTTACGAGATGTTTAGCCCCGACGGTGTAACTGTGAGCAACATGCTGCATTACTAGTGACCTCACTTACCTGTGGCTTGTGCAGAGTTGCAATCCGTTTACCTGTCACGTGGGCAAGGTTGCATTCTGTTTACTTGCTGCATGGGCAGGGTTGCAGTCTGTTTACCAGCTGTGTGGGCAGGGTTGGAGTCTGTTTACCTGCTGCTTGGGTAAGGTTTCATACTGTTTACTCGCTGCATGGGCAGGGTTGCAATCTGTTTACCTATGGCTTGGTCAGGGTTGCAGTCTGTTTACCTGCTATGCGGGCAAGGTTGCATTCTGTTTACCTGCTGCGTGGACAGGGTGGCAGTCTGTTTTACCTGCAGCGTGCACAGGGTTGAAGTCTGTTTACCTGCTGCGTGGGCAGGGTTGCAGTCTGTTTACCTGCTGCATGGGCAGGGTTTCAGTCTGTTTACCTGCTGCATGGGCAAGGTTTCATTCTGTTTACTTGCTGCATGGGCAGGGTTGCAGTCTGGTTACCAGCCGTGTGGGCAGGGTGGCAGTCTGTTTACCTACAGTGTGGATAAGGTTGCATTCTGTTTACTTGCTGCATGGGCAGGGTTGCAGTCTGTTTACTAGCCGTATGGGCAGGGTTGTAAGCAGTTTTCCTGCTGTGTGGGATGAGTTTCAGTCTGTTTACATGTGGGTTGGGCAGGGTTGCTATCTGTTTACCTGCCATGTGGGAAGAGTTGCAATCTATTTACCTCCTGTGTGGGCAGGGTTGCAGTCTGTTTACCTGCTGCGAGGGCAAGGATGCATTCTGTTTACTTGCTGCATTGGCAGTGTTGCAGTCTGTTTACCAGCCGTGTGGGCAGGGTTGTAGTCAGTTCACCTGCTGCGTGGGATGAGTTTGCAGTCTGTTTACATGTGGCTTGGGCAGGGTGCCAGTCTGTTTACTTGCTGCATGGACAGGGTTGCAGTCTGTTTACCAGCCGTGTGGGCAGGGTTGTAGTCAGTTCACCTGCTGCGTGGGATGAGTTGCAGTCTGTTTACATGTGGCTTGGGCAGGGTGCCAGTCTGTTTACTTGCTGCATGGACAGGGTTGCAGTCTGTTTACCAGCCGTGTGGGCAGGGTTGCAGTCTATTTACCAGTCGTGTGGGCAGCTTTGTAGTCAGTTTACCTGCTGTGTGGGATGAGTTGCAGTCTGTTTACATGTGGCTTGGGCAGGGTACCAGTCTGTTTACTTGCTGCATGGGCAGGGTTGCAGTTCGTTTACCAGCCACGTGGGCAGGGATGCAGTATGTTTACCAGCCGTGTGGGCAGGGTTGTAGTCAGTTCACCTGCTGCTTGGGATGAGTTGCAGTCTGTTTACATGTGGCTTGGGCAGGGTGCCAGACTGTTTACTTGCTGCATGTCAGGGTTGCAGTCCGTTTACCAGCCGTGTGGGCAGGTTGTCAGTCTGTTTACTTGCTGCATGGACAGGGTTGCAGTCTGTTTACCAGCTGTGTGGGCAGGGTTGCAGTCTGTTCACCTGCCGCGTGAGCAGGGTTGCAGTCTATTTACCAGTCGTGTGGGCAGCTTTGTAGTCAGTTTACCTGCTGTGTGGGATGAGTTGCAGTCTGTTTACATGTGGCTTGGGCAGGGTACCAGTCTGTTTACTTGCTGCATGGGCAGGGTTGCAGTTCGTTTACCAGCCACGTGGGCAGGGATGCAGTATGTTTACCTGCCGCATGGGTAGGTTTGCAATATGTTTACCTATGCTCTGGGCAGGTTGCCGCATGGGCAGGTTTGCAGTCTCTTTACCTGCCACGTGGGCAAGGTTGTAGTCTGTTTTCGTGCCACACTCTGTTTACCTGCCGTGTGGGCAGAGTTACAGTCTGTTTACCTGCCGCGTGGGCAGGTTTACAGTCTGTTTACCTGCCGTGTGGGCAGGGTTACAGTCTGTTTACCTGCCGCGTGGGCAGTTTTACAGTTTGGTTACCTGCTGCGTGGGCAGGTTGCAGTATGTTTACCTACCGTGTGGGCAAGTTTGCAGTCTTTTTACCTGCCGCATGGGCAAGGTTGCAGTCTGTTTCCCTGCCGCGTGGGCAGGGTTGCAGTCTGTGTACCTGCTGCGTGGGCAGGGTTGCAGTCTCTTTACCTACGGTGTGGGCAGGGTTTCAATCTGTTAACCTGCTGCATCGACGGTTTGCAGTCTGTTTAAAATGTATTTTTCGAAAACCAATTTTTGAATGCCTTCACACTCTGCTTTTACACGATAATAAATAATTCCTGCTTCACACTGGGGTGAAATACAGCTTTCAACAGATCTCTCTTATTGCAAACACTTTTGTGAAACTATTCCTCGTGGTTAAAACTACATTTTTGGCCTGCTGTGGCTCAAAATATTTTGGATGAATACCTGCAAAACTAGTGTAGAGTCCCGGCAATGATCATTGATAATTACTTTCTACTAATAAAATTGTAGGTCCAACATTTAAAGTATTATTGTGTATAGTGTATAAGGGAAAGCCAGCCCGCCAGTTCGGGGCCCTGTGTGTAGATGTGACGGAGCATTAGATAATTTTGGTATGTTTCTCAAACAGCAGGCTGTGGAAAACTCTTTCGGCGGTGTGCTGGGCATATCCAGGGTGATCCGTCTTAAGGCGATCCTCCTCGGCCGTCAATAGATCAAAGAGGCCGGCTCGGTAACCTGTGTTCGGAGTACCCACAGGCACGCATGACGTCACCTTTCTCGCACAAACACATGCCAGTGCTTCATAAGAGTGTTTCACTGCAGGCAGGTATGCGAGCGACAAACTGAATGAGCGGTCTGCTGGTGTGTTGCAGAACCAGACCCAGCCGCAGAGTGTGAACGGGTCTGCCACAAGGCCTGTGCCACCTCCCAGGGACCACCTGCGAATAGAGAGGGATGGACGGTTGGTGAACAGGGCGCCGGCGCCCCAGGTGCCAGCCAGGACGGCGGCTCCACCCCCGCTGCCCGCCTACGCCAACCACGTGCCGCCCCTAGAGCCAGCTGGCCGCGAGCCCACGAAAGAGCAGCTCGACAGCATCCGCAAGTTCCAGGTAAGACCTCCCTGCTGACTCGTGCAAGCTCTGCTTACTACCACAGCCATCGCTGCATTTAGTTCACTTACCAACTTGTGTGCTTGACCAGTCATATTGCATTTACAAAGCTCCCGGTGACAACGACTTGGAACTTTATTGTTTTCGGCGAACCCAGTACTTTAGACCATTGTTTCGGTAAACACTGTCAGTAGGTCTTACTGCCATTCAGCATAAATATTTGTTTTTCATTACACACCAAACATTTGATTATATTTATATCACATTCAAATATAATTCATTTCTTTATTATGTGTTGGGACATGGCATATTTTATCCATCGAGCCTTTGTTCCTCCATCAGAGATGTCTTTAGAGTTGGGCCAAGGGCGGTATCCATCTCCCTGTACCACTCCCTCGACCTCCAGTTGGAGGAAGGATGCCCAGCAAGCGCACAATCTAAATTCTACATGTTACTTTACAATTATAGGGTTCTTCTTTAACCCCAGCATTGTTACTTCATCATACCTGCGACAGATGTCATTATGGGACCAACCAATGGCGTCAACTGCGAGTAAAAGTAAAAAATATATATATATAAAAATACACCATCCTACATCAGAAATTCATCATCATTTGACAGCACAGTAGCCATTGAATGGTTGTTGTCAAAGACAGTTCTTCCATAGATCTGAACAGCAACTTGGAACAAACTCAAGTCCTCTCCTTCAATCACATCCTTACCAAATCCAACAGTATATCTCTTTCTTATGGCAGATCGATCTGGGTGAACAGCAGCCTATCAGCAGTGCCCATCGCAGGAAAACATGACCTGTTCACTCCATCCATCATTCTCATAAATACTGCAATGCAGCATTCTTGGCATTAGTCTCGTCTATACGAGATAATTTTTTAGTCCTTTCCAACATCTTAAAGAGAGTTGCAGGCCCATATCTTTCATTGCTTTCCTTCCCGCCTACTCATGCCCTACCCTTCACATTGTGTGTCTCCTTCATGCCTCTTTCGACACAACCCAAATGGGGATGTCAAAATGTTCCTTACATAAACAGTGGGTGTCAAAGTCAGTAGCATTACCAACTTAGTCATCATTGGACACATACTGTTGGTCTTTCTCCATGAAAATAATTAACTTTTCAAACCTCTAATCAACCTGAGTAATAAAAGAAGACCGTCTAAGACAATACTCCTCATTCCTCAAAATCACCATAAGGTTCCAAAGTTCATGGCCAGGACATACTTTCATCCTGGGAAAAGTTTTGTGAATCCTCTTGCATTCCTAAATAAGGTGGAGTACCATGTCCTATACTCTTCATAAATAGGAGGCTAAGCCGACTTAAATTCAAACAATTTAAATTGAAATTTAACTTCACCTGTGAAATATTGGGCTGAGTAATAGTCTACAGGCAAACAGTACACTACTATTTTAACTGACACACTTAGAACTGCATACTTTTTCCTTCCTTATTTTGAACTAATCAAGCAATCCTGTCATATATCCCCTATAGAAGACTGAACTTTCCATTTCTTTGCCTCTACCTATAGGCTTTATTTACCACTCGTAGTGCTCGCCCCTTGCCATTACAACCTTTGTTCACTAGAGAGAACTTTCAGAAAGGCCGAACCGATCGCCCATAATACGATTTACTTTCTTTCCTCTGCACCTGTGGGTTTGTCAGGACAGACCACACGAACGCATTAAGACCAACAGACAAGACAATTGACTCAACCTATTACAGATCTGCAAAGACAGGACTTCACGTCCCGCTCTAGCAGTGTAAAGTATCCTCAGCAGGGCATTGAAAAGTCCAGCCTGGTATAATGTGTACACATATTACAGGTCGGCTTCTCCAATGCTTTCCCACCGGTCATTACAGAGTATGAAGAAGGGCATGCACGACAGTATTCCTGCTGTGGTTAGCCGGAATATGAAGGCGGGTCCCCAGGTTAGAAGTCAAGTCGCCCAAATACAGAACTGAGCGAATTGTCTAAGTACCCACAAGTCCAGGCTTTGTTGGTGAGCGTTCGTTCATTTTGAAGTTGTCTGTGCCATCTAGATGCTGCTATTTCCCTACAAGATTTTCAGCGTCCTTTCTCTCCCTACAGTTTTTACAGTGCATCCCTCAAAGATAGCCTTTCCCTCAAAAAAACCTAATTTTGGTTATATTGCAGACCGCGTCAGAACTGTGGGTAATTTCAGCATTAACTGTAAGCTTGGCTGTTGGTGAGATCTGCTCAGTTTTGCCGTTACAAACCGCAACCGTGTGTTATATTGAAGAACAGTTTGTACTGACGAGATAGAAAAAAGCCAAACCTTGTGGAGTGATGGTCTGGAAAATACTGTTTGCTAAAATATAATTTTTATATTACTCTTGTTCAACATTAATGTTTATCGCAAGTTCGTTAATTATAGAAACAAAACACTGAAAACAAATTACATTATCATGCGCCCGTATTTAAACAACTATTAGGTGTAAAAAGTTCATATTTTTTATAATTCTTTCATGAGAACATTGCAGTGAGAGAAACATTAATACAAACTACATATTCCGAAAGCACAATTTACCCTATTAGAAAAAATAAAACCGAAATTGAAAGACAACATGTATGCTCAAGAAAGAAAAATAAATTATGGTATCGTAAATATTAGGTTGCAGCGAATTTTTACACCCATTGTGTACTAATATTCACCAACATTTAATGTAATTTCATTGAAAGTTAGGAGTGACGTGTCACGACGTTGTTTCTATCGCTCATCCGTGCAAAATCCTTGGGTGGCGTCGTAACACTCGAGGCAAGTAGAAATGTTTAGGCATTTAGGAAAGCCAATAACCTATAGAAATAACTTGTGAATAAACATTGGACACAGTGTGAAAAAAGAATTGATGGGCACAACTGTGAAACATACTATACTTATTTTTCTAACATTACAAGTAATAGACAGGAAACACTTTACAATAGGTTACTGAGAAATATGTAAAATAAATGTAAAATTTTAACATGCAAGAATTGTATATTTCAAGTTTATAGTAAAAATACAGCTACATAAACAATGTTGTTCAATTCACAAAACAACGTGTTGTAAAGGTACATACAACCTCTCACTAATAACACATGCAAGCAGGCCCACACAGAGCCAATGGGTAAGTATATCAGTTGAGGATAGAGATGGGGAGTATTTTCAATACCTGTTATCAGCAACAGGTATTGGGCGAGAACAGTCAATACCTGTTCCTAATTTCTAGAGATATGTGTTGCCATCCTCCCTGCCTGTTACTGAAGCAGAACAATCACACGTAATCGCTTGTTACTCGTCACTCGTAGGATATCATTTGAGGATAGAGATGGGGGAGTATTTTCAATACCTGTTATCAGCAACAGATATTGGGCGAGAACAGTCAATACCTGTTCCTAATTTCTAGAGATATGTGTTGCCATCCTCCCTGCCTGTTACTGAAGCAGAACAATCACACGTAATTGCTTGTTACTCGTCACTCGTAGGATATCATTTGAGGATAGAGATGGGGAGTATTTTCAATACCTGTTATCAGCAACTGGTATTGGGCGAGAACAGTCAATACCTGTTCCTAATTTCTAGAGATATGTGTTGCCATCCTCCCTGCCTGTTACTGAAGCAGAACAATCACACGTAATCGCTTGTTACTCGTCACTCGTAGGATATCATTTGAGGATAGAGATGGGGGAGTATTTTCAATACCTGTTATCAGCAACAGATATTGGGCGAGAACAGTCAATACCTGTTCCTAATTTCTAGAGATATATGTTGCCATCCTCCCTGCCTGTTACTGAAGCAGGAACAATCACACGTAATCGCTTGTTACTCGTCACTCGTAGGATATCATTTCGTCATACCTGTTCCTATCGTCTAATATTAGAATTGAATATTGCATCCCAATAGTATTTACGGACGAGAATATTCCATATAAATTTCTTAACTTAATTTTGAACTTATTTAACAACCACATTCGCACAGTGCCCATTGTGCCCATTTTTCATGATTTTTTTTTTTTACAATTTATTTGACAACGAAAAAAATGTTCAAATTTTAGTTTGACGTTGATTAATTCATTAATTTCTCCTCCTCAGTATGCTGTTCTTTTATACTCCCACGCTGTCACATTAACAGCCGCCGGGAAATTGCTATTGTCACTGTCCTACCAGGAGAACATGAGATGCGAGGAGGTATAGGCTGTTCACGTTAAAGTGAGCACTTTTTAAGGCCTTGCTAAATTTTTACATTCACCCAGTTTCTAGTTTTCTGGTGATTTTTATAATAAACATTATGTTGTGACTATTAAACACAGTGTGTACATTCTACTACTGTCAAAAGTAAAGCCTGAGGCTGCAATAAAATACATTTATTAGTGATTAATGCCTGTAGAGAGGGGCTTAAAAAGTGCTCACTTTACCGTGAGCAGCCTACATAAATCGTCGTACCTAACCTCCTCGTGTGTCATGTTTTCCTGGTAGGACATCATAATGTCCGACGTTTACTTGCTCTCCCATACACCTTACTAATTCTCTGATGTGAAAAACACGGCCTAGTATATAGATTACCCATAGCAGGTATCAGCAACCAGTATCGGCTAGGAACAGGAACAGATATGGTGTGTTCCTGAGAAATACTGGTTTAGCTAATCTCTAGTTGAGGAGAGGAATTAGCATGGCCATGCACCCACGCAGCTCGGGTAGTGGTAAGTCCACGACTGTGGAGGGGAGAAGCCCCACACCTGCCTGTGTCAAGGCTGTGCAGGCAGGCAACCTGACAGCACCGCAATATGTACTGCGTCCTGCCCAGAGATGGTAGCAAGAGCTCACGGCGCCAGGTTAGTGTCTGCCCCACACAGCTCGCTGTGTTGGCACTATGTCATTACTTCGCAATGTCTGTGGTCAATATTGCTCATCATGTGCTTTCTGTGTTGGCGACGTGAGGAAGGTCAACGCGTGTCAAGATAATCAGCTCTAGCTACGATTTTTATTATGCTTTTTACGTCGATCGAAAATGTAATGAGATATTAATTAAATATATACAGTTTTTTTGTTCAAATTCTCAGTTATATTTATTAATAGGTGTAATATCAATTTTATATTGATGTGTTATGCTTTAGGTACGTACTTACCTTAAAGTGGCTATCACTTAAATTACTTCCTTGAAAATTCGTTTACATTTTCAAATTGCAATGTTTCTGAGTGAGTTGAAAAGTAAAATACGAACAAACTGTTTAGATGATCGCAAATAAAATTATGAACTGCACATCAATACAATAACCTGCGAATGGCTATACTACCGCTACGCTTTCTGTTTGTATTCTAGATTCGATTAAAAAAAAAACATTTGCAGTTTGATTGTATGATTATACTAGTATATGTAAAAATTTAATTTTCTGTTTTGTAACAAACAAATTTTCGTTTGGAACTGTGCTAGTATTGGCAAAACACTGTGTCAAATGTCGACATCAGTCAAAAGTGTTTGTGTTTCATGTTGTTGACATGAGCTGTGTATGTAGACACTGTGAGCTCTTGCCACGTTATTGGCTGTTATGTCAAGTATGCCTCACTAACTCTGCCTCCTGTGTAACGTTATAGATAGGCTGCCCCGTAAGTAATGGATAACCTGTAAACAGTTGACAGGTTAGGTCATACCCTACCGGAATATCGAAGGCCAATAAGGGTTCGTCTTCTAGATAATGACATATTTTTGTAAATATCACAATCCTCTACCTGCATTCGGTATTTTGTGCCTCACAACTATAAATAGACAGATATTGTTATATTGTTGTTTGCACATTGCCGAATAGTTCTGCTATCGAATTGGCATGACTGTTGCGTGGTTTTAATATCGTTTAGCGTAAACGACATGTATCGATAACAAAACACCTGGCATGAAACGGGGCCATTTTTTTAGAGTCTGCAAAGGTACAACTACTTCCACATTTCCATTTGAAAACAAAACTATTGCTATGCCGTTGCACACGGTCACAATGTTACCTACCATATTACTTTGTGAACAAAACTATTGCTATGCCGTTGCACACGGTCACAATATTACCTACCATATTACTTTGTGAACAAAACTATTGCTATGCCGTTGCACACGGTCACAATGTTACCTACCATATTACTTTGTGAACAAAACTATTGCTATGCCGTTGCACACGGTCACAATGTTACCTACCATATTACTTTGTGAACAAAACTATTGCTATGCCGTTGCACACGGTCACAATGTTACCTACCATATTACTTTGTGAACAAAACTATTGCTATGCCGTTGCACACGGTCACAATGTTACCTACCATATTACTTTGTGAACAAAACTATTGCTATGCCGTTGCACACGGTCACAATATTACCTACCATATTACTTTGTGAACAAAATGTGCGTATGTTAACATTTTTATGAATTAGAGTGTAGTTAACATTCACCGTGTGCACATAAAAATATATTGGAATTAAATAACAACGTTCTCATTCCCTTAACATTTTGGGTGCGGCAAATACGAGTATTTACTAACAATTACGAGAGTTTGAAGTGAGAAACCTTTTTTCACGACTGCATTGCGGCCATCACTTCTGTTAGTCGCTGTTACTTATTCCATTTTATAAACGTCCTATTGATTCGCACAACTCTGGACATTTCTTATCTAAACACGAGCAAATATCTTGAAAACGAAGCCACTTTGACTATGGTAAAATGGCAATGTTCCTGTAGGTCATGATGTATCCTATCAGCGGTTCACGGGTCAGCAAATTGCTTACGGGACAACCTGTATATAGGCCACTGTGCATGTGTATGAGCAGCGCTTGTCGAGTGTGTTATTTATTTCCTGTGCTCAGCTATTGTAAGATGCGCTGCGCGTCTTGTTCGATTATCTCCCTTGTGAGCAGTTCATAAAAATTGCCTAAAGTTAGCTGTCTATGCCAAAAAAATTGGCTAAGCATAGCTTCAAATGAATCAGAGCGTGACGTATCCGTCGCCATATTTATATTTTCTAAGAATGTTTCCCTTTACTTTATTTGTACGAGCAAAAAAAAACGATAAAATGTTTTGATATTAACGTGCCACTATGCGAAAAGTATGCGATCCAAGTTATTTTAATGCAGGGAAAGAGCAAGTACTTACAATGAATCTGTAAAGCTGAGCGGAATTTCGTACAATATAAAATAATGAATATTTTAGCGAGAAGTTCACTTACACATGGACTTGTTTTGCAATATTTCATTACACACACGCGCAGTGTATGACAACCGGACGCCTATACAAACATAATATGCTAGTAAATAAGTAGGGAGGGAATGTCACAGACTAGGTAAGTAGACAGAGGTGAAACAGCCCCATCTACTGCAGCCAGCCCGATAGTAACCTGCCATTAGGAAACCTGCGTGTCGCGGTATGTAGTAGCCAATGAGACACAGGACTCGTCCTAGAGCAGCCACTCAGGGAATGTATACTCGCACATGGACGGGACCAAGGCGCTTGTGTACAGCGTGGTCTGGCCACTCACTCACCGAGGCGGCAACTATGTATGCGTAACAAGCAGAGGCGGGAGGACATTACAGTCCAGCTTATAAGTTACACAACCTACGCACTTGTCCTGCTTCTAACAACATTTTACGCAGTCGATAAATTACGCCGTGTCCCGATAAACACTTTTTGTTAACAAAAAGGTCACGTGACCTTTTTCTCTATAAAATCTATGACGTGTTTTTGTATTTTGCTATTGTCAACTTCGAAGCTGACAAATTAAAAAATGTAAATTAACAAGTCACCGCCATTTTAGTTACTGGAATAAACAAATGTGTATTGTACTCACAATATTATTTCATAAAGCAAGTTGCTGAAATATTCTTGAAATAGGTCATGTTTCATAACATAATACTTGTTATGTTGGTAACAATGTTCACTATACTTCTTATATTTTGTAAATTTTAAATGTCAAACGGCACTCTAACAACTTTCAGGAATAAATGTTTCTTTCAATACTTCACGGACATCAAATTTCGGACTCATGATTACATAGCAACATGGCGTGCTGTTGCGGTCTGACTAAACCTTACAAAAGTACGGAATGCGAAACTCGAAACAAATTAGAACACGTCATGAGACGCAGCTTGGAAGGGGGAAAAATAAGGGGGGGGGGGGCTGTTGAGGGTCGTAAACATCCCCTCCTTTATTTCTCTTGTTGTCCGTAAGGTTGTCAGCAGTTAGAATTGAAATTATTAATACGCCTGTAACTGCAATAAAATATTATTTTCCTGTAAATTATTGTACATTTTATTACTCAGTAATGTATTTTTTTCCCTAATTAACACGTGATTAATACCGCTAACTGTTTTGTAATTTCCTCCCTATCCCTTCAGTCAGTGTTTCTCCCCCGCCCTTCGACTTCCCATATTGATAAATGTATACCGGTAGATATGTCGGAAGGGCGCACACATCTATATTTAAAAAAAAAATACGGTTAAAAGAAATAACACTAATAATTAAGTCGAACTAATGCATGTATGGTTTAAATAAATGATTTGGTGAAAAAAAAAATCTTATTAGCCAAGCCAAATAAATGCACGTTTGCTTTAACACAGGCATATATTTGGTTCGACGAAATTATTTTGTTAAAAGTAATTGTCTTATTAGTCAAGCCAAACAGCAGCTTGGTTGTTTTAACACAGGCATGTTGAAGTTCAACAGAATTACTTGGTTAAAATTAACTACTGCTGTGGTTCTGCCAAACCTGTGAACTGACTTGATTCAGCAGTGTATACCGGTTATTAATGCAGCAATATAACATTGTTGAAACTACTAAGCAATATCAAACAAATGATTTTGTTGCGCCAAGCAATGATCTTGATTGCTAGTAGACAAATATAGCATTTAGTTGTTTCAAACAAATTCTATTAGATTCTACCAAATATTTTTCTCAGTGTATATTCTGATGGACCTTATGAACACAATAGGATCTACAGCGACGTAATGAAACACACAATATAAGGAACAAAAAATGTTTTTACTATACGTAAATGACAAACACATGTCTATTGCTGCGGTTCATGTCACCCATGTATAATATCAATAGCAAAATGATATAACCTCCACAATACATGTTTGTGATGCCCATTTGATATCATTAGTGTTGCAATAGTGTCTTGCAACTCAGACAGCTCCTGAGGAACGCCATCCTTCATAGTAGCTTGCTCTTCCATCACATACCTTATGTGACATATTTCCGCCATCTACTATGTGCAACCTATGAACTCTTTCGTTATTTGATATCATTAGTGTTGCAATAGTGTCTTGCAACCCAGACAGCTCCTGAGGAACACCATCCTTCATAGTAGCTTGCTCTTCCATCACATACCTTATGTGACATATTTCCGCCATCTACTATGTGCAACCTATGAACTCTTTCGTTATTTGATATCATTAGTGTTGCAATAGTGTCTTGCAACCCAGACAGCTCCTGAGGAACACCATCCTTCATAGTAGCTTGCTCTTCCATCACATACCTTATGTGACATATTTCCGCCATCTACTATGTGCAACCTATGAACGCTTTCGTTATTTGATATCATTAGTGTTGCAATAGTGTCTTGCAACCCAGACAGCTCCTGAGGAACACCATCCTTCATAGTAGCTTGCTCTTCCATCACATACCTTATGTGACATATTTCCGCCATCTACTATGTGCAACCTATGAACTCTTTCGTTATTTGATATCATTAGTGTTGCAATAGTGTCTTGCAACTCAGACAGCTCCTGAGGAACACCATCCTTCATAGTAGCTTGCTCTTCCATCACATACCTTATGTGACATATTTCCGCCATCTACTATGTGCAACCTATGAACTCTTTCGTTATTTGAGCTACACAAGCGCCACGCAGCTTCGCCTTTCTTCCGCATGACGCCAGCGCCCAAGCCGACCTCCATGTAATGTTGTCGATTCCCCTCCCTTCATCTTTCTTTACACCAAAAATGTTAATTTTTAATTTTTCTGTTATTTTCAGTTGATATCCTGAGCAATACAGTATAATGGACGTAGTATATTGCTCTTTGCATGTCGTCCTCACATGTAGCTACAGTCATTTGTTCATTAGCGGATGGTGTTGCGTTGAAAAATTGGTTCGTTGCCAATTATTTATTTTTGCCTATTTAAAAGTCTATACATTAAACTGGAACAATGAAAAGAAAACATTAAATTTATGTAGGAAAAATGTACAGGTTTGTAGAGGTAGACATGAGTTTTTAACCAGTTCCCCTCCTGCATGTGTCACATTATTCAAAGTTTAGAATTTGGCGTGTAAATTTTCGGCTGGCACTCGCTACTTCTCCGCCGTGTCAGAAGGGCACGACTCCACTTTCAATATGATGCTTGGTTAGAGCTGACGAGGAATAGCTTCACTGTATCTGGATGAGATGTGGAACCAGCCCTGAGTCTTCTTCGGCAGCAGTAGCCCACAAAAATGCAATATCAACACTTTTTGGTAGATTTGTAATAGCTTGTTGTGACGGCGAATGAGGCATAGAGAAAGATTTTTCGGTAGTGAGTTGAAGGCGTAGTAGTTTGATTGGACCTTTTAAAAACATTAAATTTGTGTAGTCTATAGTGTAGTAGATCGAGTGATTTGAATTATACCTTTGTATTGTAGTCTAGTCGTTGTACTCATTTTGGAGTGGCGCTATTTTTTAATACCGCTAAATATTTTTCCTCGAGTTTTCAATGTAATTTCTACCAGGTTTGCTCTAGGTGCGGTCTGAGTCAACATTATGTTTATTTTTCAAGTCCCCGGCGTCATCAGCTCACTTAGCAGAAATTTTAATTATTAAATTTTTGTTGGTTTCTGTTTTCTATAAAGGGCCTTGATTAGCCTGTAATTATTATTATACAGGCGCCTCTGGATAGTTTGTTTGCTGTTAACTTTGTCATCTAAGTTTTTAACGTGTTCAGCTGTACGCGCTTTGATAGGGCTGCAAGCCGCCGTCTTTCAGTTTTGTGTGTTCAATTTTTTGATTGGTTTAGTAATTTTAATACGTGTGGTAAGAATCAGGCGAGAAATTTATATTCCAGTAGCCAATATTTATATTATAGTAGCCAATATTTATATTCCAGTAGCCAATATTCATATTCAAGTAGCCAATATTTATATTATAGTAGCCAATATTTATATTCCAGTAGCCAATATTTATCTTAAAATTTAATTACATATGTGTATAGCGGTAGGCTTTTCACGCATTGTAACAGACAATCACTTAGTTGATATCGTTAATACTGTTTCTGATATTGATTTGCCTTTGCCCTACTGTGTCCTTAAAGTAAATATACGCGGGTTTAGATCCCGCTCTTGTGCGAGCTTTTCCTTAGGTTTTGGCGTCGTACGAAAGCCAGCGGCTTGCCCCGTCGGAGCGAACGTTTAACGAGACAAAAGTGTGTTGCTGCCTTCACAACAAAACCACGTCCCGAAGTAATGAATTATTAATCAATCTTATAAAATAATGCTGTCATGAGACACCAACTACTTGATTTTGTATTACGTAAATGAAACGCACGGATTGTGTGAGAATTTACACGAACAAGACAAAGTTTAATAGCGGTGCGCTTAGGTGTGAACCTACCCTAAGGTATTTTTAACGGATTCTTAGGTGTGAACCTGCCCTAAGGTATTTTTAACGGAATCATAGGAAGATTTGAGCCGTTTATGGAACACGGCATCTACTGTGAAAGGAATACTATGCACAAATCCTACAATGTTTAAGTATTTGAAAGTAAATTGTGTCTTTTATATGAATTATTAACGTGGTCTGTTGTGTTCGAGCCACGACACTAGTACATTAACATAGTACCTTGTTTATTTAAAAAATTTTTATTCATCAGTATTTAAATTTTGCTATTGGTCAAGCCAAGCTTTTTTTGATGTGAAAAAAACTTTATAAAGTAAATTTTGAAAAAGCATTTCTGTTTTAATGCAATATTTCTTTCGTAGTCGTAAGTACCTATCACCAGTGTATTTATTGATTTTGTGTTTATTACAAATTTGGGCCAGTTGTTGGTGCAGTATTTACTTATTATATATATAATTATTGATAAAATAACGTTATATGTAGGATAATTATGAATAAAAGAATTTCATTAGGTATAAAATTAATTATATATGATATACATACATACATACATACATAATTACCTGCATGTTATCGTCTGGGGCGAACGAGTCTTTGGGTTTTCTCAGAGTGCACCAAATCGCGAAAGTCTTTTGATATTTTCTGCAAAATTATTATTTTTTGCTTAAAATTATGCTTTAAAATAGAGATGTTGTCCATAAGGTTGTCCTAGTATAATGTTAACACTTTACATTATGAAAACTCTTTTTGAACTTCTTATTTTGGCCGCTTCCTTGTGTGTGTAGCGTTTGTTCGAATCTCGCACCTGACAAATAATTTTCAGACATATATTGAGATAGTCGAGTTGGCATCATATACAGTTCGTCTGTCGTTCGAGTGGGAGTTGTCTTTCTGTGAGTGAGTTCGAGTAACACACAAACCAATTGTTCTGTTGTGAAAAGCGTATATAAGCATGCATCATGTAAACGGGCTTCATTTCGCCACCTACCGTGGTGTAAAGTGGATCGTTACGAGTGTAATCATCTACTACGAACGTGTACTCTACTAAAGATGACATCAATGTTTAAAGGCTTACTGCATGTGTGTGATGCACCTTTCGATTATTCGCATTTCCCATTAATGGCTATTCTGTCAAATTTCTCAAGTAATAACCCTGTACCTACTTAATTTCTCCCTTAACGGGTTCGAATCCCTACCAGGGGCATTTCATAACCTAATCAACTACACTACCAATGCGCCCTAACTTACATCACTTTAATGTGCTCGCTTAAAAAATACTTTAAAAGTTTCAATACGATTAAAACGAATTGTATTTAAAAAACAAGTTAATGCTGAATTCAATACAATTAACAAAACAAAAATTTACTTATCAAAAAAATAATAACTGCAAGAAACCATTAAAATCTAAGATGATGTTAAGGTCCATGAGAATATAGAAAATATTGAAATGTATGACTGTTTAAATTGTAGAAAGGAATAAAGTTTAGAATATGTTAAAGGTTAGAAAATGTTAGATATCGAAAGATATGAAAAATTAATAAACTTTCAAATACTCTAGCCGGGACTCGATCTCTGTGTCAATCGAATTACTGTTCCTTAGAGCCTCGGTCCTGTCGGCTCTCCGAGAGCCGTGGTGCACTCCGAGTTCTTTGGTAACCCCTCAGGGTGTAGGGTTATAGGTGAAAGTGCATGCATGTGTGTGTGTATGGCTATTACATGATGAAATGGTTCATGAGAGTAATTCATTGGAAAAATTCTGTGTATGTGTGGGTGATGGTGCATGTTGAAGCTGTATACACGATTATTTTTCCTGTTAGGGTTCATTGACCTGACAGGACTAAAGCAGGAATTGTTCTCGTTTGATAATATCCTATGGACAACCGATCAGGTAATACGATAGACAGCGAGTATAATTTAATACGATAGACAGCGAGTATAATTTTATACGATAGACAGCGAGTATAATTTAATACGATAGACAGCGAGTATAATTTAATGCATAAGAATGCTTTTCCCAGAATTTTTTAATATTATTAAGTGAGTTGCTCGGCAATTTATCTCAGTACTACAAAAATACCATTACATTAATTATTATAAGCAGGAATATAAAGCAAAACTGAATTTTTGTTAAATACTGATATAAAATAATATTAGGTGTTCTGACCGAGACGCGGACTCGACAGTCCAAAAATCACATTACAATACTTGCTTTAAGCAGGAATTCAAAGCAAAACTAAATTTTGGTTAAAATCGGAAATAAAATTATATTATTTGGGTAGGTATGTACTTGGTAAGTATGCATTTGGTAAGTATGCATTTGGTGAGTTGATGCCTAACTACGTTTACAAAAATACGTAATGCATGTTTGACCATGCCGCTCTTACCTACATAGGTGATTATGTGTATGTTATGAATTTGATCACTATAGCTTCAATGGTTTTAGAATTTTTGACTATAGTAACTAAAGGGCTTAAATGCATAATTAACCTGACCAGAAAGGGTTAAGGACCTAAAAGACCTATTGTAAGGTAAGCGATCCATTCTTTTTGACTATAGTAACTAAAGGGCTTAAATGCATAATTAACCTGACCAGAAAGGGTTAAGGACCTAAAAGACCTATTGTAAGGTAAGCGATCCATTCTTTTTGACTATAGTAACTAAAGGGCTTAAATGCATAATTAACCTGACCAGAAAGGGTTAAGGACCTAAAAGACCTATTGTAAGGTAAGCGATCCATTCTTTTTGACTATAGTAACTAAGGGGCTTAAATGCATAATTAACCTGACCAGAAAGGGTTAAGGACCTAAAAGACCTATTGTAAGGTAAGCGATCCATTCTTTTTGATGCTCGAAGTTATTACATAATAAATTTAAATATTAAAAAATTGCTCCTGTCTCTACTAAATACAATATGGCGATTCTTATAGTCACATAATCATATTTTCTGATGACATATTCTTATCTGTCTAAAAAAAAAACTATCATTAGACACGTCACTCAATATGCTTGTTTGTAAAAATTAAATATGTTTTTATATGTTTTCTTAAAAAAATAATCATTGAATATTTAGCTGCTGTGATCCCATAAACAAATACTTCATAAAAATACGAATTCGTAAAAATTTATTACGCTCGAAACATTTATGTTAGAATATTTTAAGTGATAAATAAAAAATATTAACTAAAAACATAATTTTTATACGCCTAAAATTACGATTTAACTTATCGATTGTTCAATTATCATATACTAGAGATCCGTTTAGAATGTCCGAGCTCATATTTACATGACTCTTTAACTTATATATCATAAAAAGCCCCGTTGGAAATCAATGTCTTGTAGCTCAGTCGACTAGAGGGTTCTTTTTACCGACCAAGAATTCCGCGGTTCGCCACCCCTCGGGTTCGCATTTTTTTTTATCAGGTATTAAAGCATAACATATAGTATGTAGAACGTTGTCGTAGCTTCCTGCCCATACCAGCACACCTAGCATCAGATGATGACATTAAACAACAGTGGCTCTGGAGGGCGGGCGAACCTAGACCAAAGTGCGAGTACTTGAGATGTAATCGATTAATAGAACTGATGCACCACCTACCAAAGAATTCAAGAAATAGGCAGAAGGCCAATAAATGATAGCGATAGCTGAGAAGTGCGGAGAGCCTACAGTCTCGCAGCAGGGACCTTGTTAATTCCAGAACTAATCACAGCCTACCTGGTGTTGAAGATCGGGGCATAGATGGACTGGTGTGTATGTGGGTAAAGGGATGGAGAGAGGTGTTAGTGGTCCAGGCGAATGGAGCAGATATTCGGAGGAGCCGGTGGCGGAGAGCCTACAGTCTCGCAGCAGGGATCTAGTTAATTCCACAACTAACCACAGCACACCTCGTGTAGGATATTGGGGTGTAGAGGGACTGGTGAGAAGGTGGGTAAAGATGTGAAGAGGATCTGTTAGTGTTCCAGGAATCTGGAGCAGATATTCGGACGAGCAGGTAGCGGAGAGTCTACAGTCTCGCAGCATGGACCTAGTTAATTACAGAACTAATCACAGCACACCTCGTGTAGGAGATTGTGGCGTAGAGGGACTGGTGTGAAGGTGGGTAAAAAGGTGGAGAGGGGTGTTAGTGGACCAGGCATCTGGAGCAGATATTAGGAGGAGCAGGTAGTGGTGAGCCTACAGTCTCGCACCAGGGACTCAGTTAAATCCAGAACTAATCACAGCAAACCTAGTGTTGGAGATTGGGGCATAGAGGTACTTGTGTGGTGGTTTCCCAAAGGGGGGGGGAGGGGTGTTAATGGATCAGGAATTTGGATTAGATATTCAGAGGAGCAGGTAGCAGAGAGCCTACAGTCTCGCACCAGGGACCTAGTTAATTCCAGAACTAATCACAGCACACCTCGTGTAGGAGATTGGGGCGTAGTGGGACTGGTGTTGTGGTTTGTAAAGGGGGAGTGGGGATGGGTGTTATTGGATCAGGAATCTGGTGTAGATATACAGAGGAGCAGGTATTGGAGACCTTACCAGCTCACAGAAGGGATTTAATTAATTCCAGAACTAATCATAGCATACCTCGTTGTTTTTGGGGGTTGAGGCGGGGAGTGACTTAAGTGTTAGTTGGTGATGGAGTGAAGAGGTGAAATAGTGGATCAGGTGTCGGGAGTATATATTTTTGGTCGTGCATAGAGAGAAGACCCTATTATCTCGTAGCAGTGACCCAGTTAATTGCAGAATAAAACACAGCAAACTACGTTGGGCATGGTGGTGGTTGAGACGGGAAGGGGCTGTGTTGGTGTTAGTGAAGGGGTGGAAATGTGTTAGTGGATCAGGCGCCAGGATTAGGTATTCGGTGGATCAGGGATCCGCAAACCTACAGTCTCGTAGCAGGTACCTGGTTAATTACAGAACTAATCAAAGCATACGTCGTTCTGGAGGGGTTTTGGGCAGGGAGGGGCTGGGTTGGGGTTGTTGAAGGTGAGGTAGTGTACCAGGCATCAGGAGTAGATATGCGGAAGGGCAGTTAGCAACGAGCCTACAGTCGCGCAGCAGGAAACCAGTTAATTCCAAAACTAATCTCAGCACACTTCGTGTAAGGGGTTTGTGCATCAAGAGGTTGGTGTGATGATGGATGAAGGGGTTGGAAAGGGCTGTTAGTGTACCAGGCACTAGGAATGTATATTCGGAGGAGCAGGTGACGGATAGCCTACAGTCTCTCATCAGGGTCCTAGTTAATTCCAGAAATAATCACAGCACATATCGTGTAGGTGGTTGGGGCTGATAGGGAATGGTGTGGTGGTGGGTAGAGGGCTGGAGAGGGGTGTTAGTGGACCGGGCGTAAATAGTAGGTATTCGGTGGAGCAGGGAGCAGAGAGACTACAGTCGCGCAGCAGAGACAGAGACCCAGTTAATTCCAGAACTAATTACAGCATACCTCATTGTGTAAGCAGTTGTGGCATGGAGATGTTGGGGGGTGAAGGAAGGGAGAGGGGTGTTAGTAGACCAGGCGTAAGGTGTATATATTCGGTGGAGCAGGGAGCGGAGATCCTACAGTCTCGCAGTAGGGCCCCAGTTAAATGCAGAACTAATCACAGCCTACCTCGTGTATTAGGTTTGGGAAGGGAAAGGTTAGGGGGCGATGGGTGAAGTGTTGGAGAGAGGTGTTAGTGGACCAGGCACTAGGAGTATACATTTCGAGGAGCAGGTGGCGGATAGCCTATAGTCTCGCAACAAGGTCCTAGTTAATTCCAGAAATAATCCCAGCACACCTTGTGTGCTGGGGTTGGGGTGTAGGGAGAAATGTTTGGTGGTGGGTAAATGGTTGGAGGGGGATGTTAGTGGACCAGGCATCAGGATTAGATATTCGTAGGGGCAGGAAGCGGAGAGGCTACAGTCTCGTGGCAAGAACCTAATTAATTCCAGAAATATTCACAGCACACGTCGTGTAGGGAGATGTGGCGTTACGGGGTTGGGATGGCGGTGGGCGAATGGTATGGAAAGGGGTGTTAGTGGACCAGGCGTAAGGTGTAGATATTGGTGGAGCAGGGAGTGGAGAACCTACTGTCTCTCGGCAGGGCCCCAGTTAAATGCAGAACTCATCACAGCCTACCTCGTGTATGAGGTTTGGGCAGGGAGCGGTTAGGGGGCGATGGGTGAAGGGTTGGAGAGAGGTGTTAGTTGACCAGGCATCAGGAGTAGATATTCGGTGGAGCAGGGAGCGGAGACCCTACAGTCTCGCAGCAGGGCCCCAGTTAATTCAAGAACTAATCACAGCATACCTCATGTAGGGGGTTGGTGCATGGAGGGGTTGTTGTGGTGATGGACGAAGGGGTTGGAGAGGGGTGTTAGCGGACCCGGTGTCTGGAGTAGATATTCGGAGGAGCAGGTAGCGGAGAGCCTACCATCTCGCAGTTAATTCCGAAACTAATCACAGCATACCTCTTGTAGGACATTGTGGCGTAGAGGGACTGGTGTGGTGGTTGGTAAATGGGTGAAGAGGGGTGTTAATGGACCAGGCATTTGGAGTAAATATTCAGAGGAGCAGGCATTGGAGAGACTACAATCTCGCAGCAGGTACTCACTTAATTCCAGAACTAATCACAGCACAACTCGTTGTGAAAGTGGTTGTGGCGTGGAGGGCTTGGGGTGGTGGTGGCTGTATGGGTGGAGAAGGGTGTTATTGGACCAGACGTAAGGAGCTGATATTCGGTGGAGCAGGTAACAGAGAGACTACAGTCTCGCAGCAGGGCTCCAGTTAATTAATTCCAGAACTAATAACAGCATACCTTGTAGTGTAGGGGGTTTGAGCGGAGAGGGACTGGGTTTGGTGATTGGTGAAGTGGTGAAGAGGTGTGTTAGTGGACCAGGCATTAGGAGTATATATTCAGTGGAGCAGGGAGCGGAGAGCCTACAGTCTCGCAGCAGGGCCCCAGTTAATTCCAGTACTAATCGCAGCATAACTCGTGTATAAGATTTGGGCAGGGAGTGGTTAGAGGGCGGTGGGTGATGAGTTTGTAGAGGTGGGTTAGTGTACAAGGCATCAGGAGTTGATTTTCGTTGGAGCAGGACCGCAGAGCCCAGAGTCTCGCAGCAGGAAACCTGTTAATTCCAGAATTAATCACAGCATACCTTGTGTAGAGGGATTGGGATGGTAGTTGTGAGAAGGGGTAGAGAGGTGTGTTAGTGTGCACGTCATCAGGAGTATGTATTCAGAGGAGCAGGGAGCGGAAAGCCTATATTCTCGCAGCAGGTGGCGAAGGGCCTGTAGCCTCTGTTCTTGGACTCGATTCATTCTGAACATAGGGCTTGTAGCCTCGCAGCAGGGTTCGGATTTAAACCAAACCCCCCTCGTCTCTACAACTACATATTTAAAATATCCCTGTTTCGTCAAGATGCAGGAGAAAAGTAAAATTGTTAGACGCAGATACCTATACATGCACATGTACATGTTTCGTGGCCGATAATACAGTGGTAATGTTACAACAAATGTAATTGGCAGATTGTAACGTAATGGCGACGACGGATGTATTGTACAGCTCCTTGCACATAGGAGTGATGTGACGATGGGCGCTCGAGTTATTGTCTCCCGTAATGCTGTCTGCAGAGCAATACCTCTGTCACATGTACTGTACTCGTAGAAATAAATACATAGTTGTTTTTACCGTATGGCCGAAGGTGGTGGGTGGGGGGAAGAGTTTTTGTTTTCAACGCTGCGGTGTTCTAATAGTGATTATTAAAGTAATGTCCAAAGTGACTTGGTAATGACTTGTGATCAGATGTGTGTTGTGCTGTGGGCGCTGTATTATCTCCGCGACCACCTGCTTCTCGCGAAAGTTTGTAAGCTCACGTTAGAATTCAATATTCTACTTTGTGAGAAGTCCATGTCTCACTTGACTTGGCCTATCAGAGATCACTTACTTGAGACTCTGAACGTCTTTGATTCGTGGGCAGATGCCTAAGACACGTAGCAAGTAAAATCATTCTATCACGTAAGTGTATCTGAAATAAACAGTTTCGAAATACAATCAATCGTAGAAGCTTTCGTCTAAGAACACGTGGCCCTTGTTATAACCTTATGCATAGAGTGTTTTATTAGGAGTAGGGGGCAAGTGTGCGGTCGCCTCAGGCTCCAGGTGTCGCTCCACTAGCGCCATAAACACTAGTTGGTCATTTAATCAGTGTGTGCTACCTTTTGTACACGGCTTGCCTTTTTTTTTTTTCAATATTCCTTTTTTATATGGATCTTTACGTAGCCAAACACACCAATATTTAATTGGAAATTCTTTTCTAAATGTTTAAGACATTGTCCTCCTTAAAATAATTGACATTTTTACATGCGTGCACAACCGCAAGCACAATCATATAGTATGACATAGGGAAGTTTGAGGGAGGGAAATATATTGTTTGAGCGAACATGGGCTCTGTCACAGTAAGTGTGGGACGTACAGAAATGAGTGGGCGCCTACGGCCTACAATGTTTCGCATTGCTTGCTGCTATGTTGTAGACGGAGCGGAGTTGCCCAGACATCTCATTCTTAGACTGTGTAATAGTGACGTGGCGTGTCCTTCAAGTGTGATGGCCAGAGGAAATGTGCGCTGTGGCGCTGCGTGGAATACATAATGGAGCTCGACTGTTGCACAAGACGGCAGGGCTTTCTCTACATTGCAAGTCATATACTTGCTGTATGTATGGGGCTGTTCCGTCTCCATGTAATTCTCTACAGATTTCAGGATCACAGTTCCAGTTTATGCCACTACATAGACTCCTTACACATATTGATTATAGTCAATTTATGGTCACTTCCAACTTTTATGAAGCCGTGATAAAGATCTACTTACTGCATATTCCCCCACCTCAATGCAAACAAAGTGAGTGAATATATTTCAGCGGTTCTTTACAGCGTGGTCTTGAGAGCCAATGAGAATGATGTGAGGTGATAATAGAACAGCGCCGGATTGAAAGGGCGCGGGAAACGGGAGAGCCCCGAGAAAAACAAGCAGACCAGCGGCATGGTCTGGCACCATTTACACATGCGAAAATCCGGGAGTGACTCGACCGGGTATTAAACCTGGTTCTCCTTGGTGGGAGGCGAGAAGGCTAATCGCTCTACCACCGCAGCTCCTGCAAACAAAGATTAACCGAGTCTAGAAAATGTTACCAAAGAGACAACCCACCACATTCGTGCTCATTCAGTGTAGTAATATTTTCCATAAGAACTACTTCTTACTCCTCATTACGAACACGTCTACATCCTCCCTGCTTTATGCATAAAATGAAATATTATAACTGATAATAAAATATGTGAAAAAGTTCAATTTAATTGAGCAATTGATACAAAAAGTGTGAAGAAACCACGAATAGATTGTAGGCCTCAACACCGAGTACTCAATTGCGACCTTCAACTGACGTACAATGTAACCACACTACAATAATACCTGTACATGGTGGGCGATAACACGGGGTAATTGGAGGTCGTAAGGATTGTATATTTGAGATCTGGATATATTTACTGTTATTCAAGACACGTAGTGTAGGTATGTTGTGTCTACATTCCAACTTACCACAACTGTACCTTAAAATGTTCGCTATTGGCTCGTCATCAGGTTTTTTAAATTTATTCTGCCCCAATCTGATATTCTTAATTGTGAGTAGATGGGAAAAGTATGTTCGGAGACAAGGACTGCGGCGCGGGGGCGCTGGCCGCCATGTTGAATTCCCGGGTTCCCGCTCTGTCATTCCGGCCACTCGACCACCATGTTGGTAGCCAGTACGCCGCCATATTGTGCCGCCATTTTGGTAACCAGTATGTTATTTTGTTCATGTTCTTGCATTCCGAAGATTTTCTCCGAGTGCTTCCACATTTTACTCTTTTGCATTCTTTTTTCTCTTTCGTTCTTTTCCTTTCGGCGGGTTTTCGCCGAGTGCACTCATTCTTTTCTTCCTCTTGCATTCTGTATTCCTTCTTTTGTTTTCTACTCCCATTCTTTCCCATTCGTTCGTCATTTGTTTATGTCGGCTGGTACTGGAGGCCACAATCTTTGTTTACATTTACATGGAGGCCACCATTTGGTTTTTCGTTTATCTTTTTTTTTACTTGTGTCTCATGCTCTGCTCCACCATCTTTGTTTTTCGTTTGTCACTTGTTTCTGGAGACTGCTATCTTTGTTTACATTTACATGGAGACCGACATCTTGTTTGTTCGTTTTTCATTTGTATCTCACCTTCGTTCGACGCCATCTTTGATTTTTAATTTGTTATTTACTCGATGCCATCTTGGTTTTTTCGTTTGTCATTCGTTTCTTACATTAGTTCTGGCATTGGCCGCTAGAAGTGCAGTCGTCTTTGTTCTGGCTTTGGCCACTAGGTGGCACTTCAGTCGTTTGATTAATCGCTTTCGTTGTAATAAGTTCTGGAGTTGCCCGCTAGGACTGCTGCAAATTTTTTAGAATTCAAATACCATCTGGAGTGGCACGGGATCCCACTGTCGGACCTTGAGTCCCCATACTAACATTGTAGACCACCCTGCTTTTGCGACATGTGCTTAGACAATAGTTTATAAGAAGTAAATCGCTTGGAGTCGAATAAAGAATATATATATCGATTCTTTTTCAATTATAATCTTTAAGTTTTTATTATTTATTATTTACATATAGTAATTTATATATTATTTTTTAATTATATTTTATTAATTTTTTATTATTTAGGTTTAATGTATATATATTATATAGATATAACTTACATATATATTATTTAGATTTAACTTGTATACTTTTTAAGTATTTGATTTTAAGTATAGATATTTTTCAAGTATTTTTTCATTGAATTTAACTTTTACAAACAAGTGTATCGATTCGTATTTATTTAGACGGGTAAAAATATGTCGTCAGAGAAATATATGATTATGTGACAATGACCAGCACCATATAGGATATTTATAAGCATATACAAAACTTTATTAGTAAATATATGCCAAGTGTTATATATAATGAGCGTTGATTATTCTCACTTTCCCAGAATTAAGAGTTTTATTTACGCATAATAATTCTTTTTTTTACTATCCCGGACTTAAGTATTTGCATGTAGGGACTTCGTACCCTATGTTGAATGTGGAATATTTCCTACCCCTATGGTAGGGCATGTAAATTTTTTCCAACACACCATCCCATAATCTTACATAACAAAGCAACCTAACTTCACCTAACCTAAAATGACCTAACCCTACCATAATGTAAGAACTCTGAATATATTGTACTGTCATTTATCTCGACATTCAACTCCTCTCCTTCCATTCTCAACAACCGTATCGATAATCGAATGATACTAAGTCCCAAAACAGATATAATACTGTTCACCATGACATTAGCTTGCCTCACTCACGCTATTAACAATACTGTCCTAATTCCTAGATACCATCGTATCATACTAACCAGCCATACCAGCTAAGCATTCTGCCCCTCTCATATTAACTAAACATCCCATCAAACCACCCCGCTTTTCAAACTAATAACTCAATTAAACCATTCTCCCCACACCATTGAAGCTACACTTTTGTCATACTGCGATAACAACCGAACATGTGATCAGGTAATACCAATCAACATAACAGCTATACGACCCATACAAGCAAACTAACTGTACAACCAAATCATACTTGAATGCGATCCACCTCGTATAAGACTCTAAAATATATTTTAATATATTTCTCTCGACATCCACTTAACCTAACTTCACCTAACCTAACCACTACACTCTAGTCACGTACGTAAGAACGTATAATAATTTTTTTCATTCAAAAAATATTTTATGTATATTTTTTGAAAAATATTACGAAAAGGTGTACTTATGGAGCGGGTCATTTTTGAGTCAAAATTCATGAGTTAAGAGTCAAAGAGTCAAGAGTCAAAGGATTAGTCTTGTGAGTGGCCGAGGACGAAATATATTTTCACACTGAAAAGAACTTATTCACTGGCAGGGCAACGATGATTAGTTAGCAGCTATCGTTGACCATGTAGAAACCAGTCGCTGTTACGAGTAGTAGTATAGCCCTCCTACGACATGCACTCGCATAAATTTAATTTTAAAACTCCACAGAATTAATAAGTCTTTTAGAGAAGCAGATGTACACGCGTGTGTGTGTCTGTGTGTGTGTGTATATATATAATGTGTGTGTTTTATTTTATTATTTACTTTTTTCGCATACATATTATGCTATTTAAAATATAGATCCCCACATTTTTGTAGAATGTCTGCTCTATCAACCATAATCCCAGCATATTACAGTCATGCTACACGGATCACATTGTTATCTACTTATATATAAATGTCTGGCAGGCTGCAAGTATTTCGGATGAACATACATCAAGTACTACCATGTGCGAAAATATTTTGTTCGATAGTTCATTGTGTTTGATACAGAATGTGCCCGATGGTTATATATGCAGAACACATATGTTTTTTTTTAAATTGTTTATCATGTCGTATTTTTACCTGCGAAATTATTGGACACTATATGGGGGTCGAAACTGCGATACCTTATTCGCAAGGATGGTCCACTGTCTCAAGGGGGGGGGGGGAGGAGTCACTCGTCAGGCTACACGAGTTGTTTCAATAGCATATGTACGTTTTGTCAAGCGTGTCGTAATTAGAGTAATGTAAATTTGAATGGTGTACGTAGAAAAGTAAGTAAGCACATTTTATCAACGGTAGATGATTCCGTCTTCATATTGAAGTAGAGTAAATGACCACAGAAGACGTAACGATCTGCTTTCTGTCACTACACTTGCTGCCGAACTAACGCGATGTTGGCTTATATACTGTTCATATTGTTTGCTAGTTTGCGTTGTTCGTCTCTGGTTGCCTCAGCCAGATCGGCTGTGTGATGCCTGCGACTACATTGTTGCTGGTCTGAAATATGTTGCCTTATCAAGGCGATCACTGCCTAGCCTGCGAATTCGGCCTCTCAACTTCATTCTTTACACCCGTTCATCTTTCCATGTTGGAGGTGCCTTTTTTTCTGCTTGCGCCCGTGGTGTCTTCACTGGCTCCTGAGATGTGTAGTGTCTGTGACGGCAGCACTACCTTGACAATATTCCAGACAGGTTTGAATCTCTTCACCCTGTTGCAGATAGACGGGTAGGGACAGACTTTATGTAGTGTCACACGAGAGTAGGAATTGTTTTAGATAGGTATGCAAGCTCGGTATCTTTGTCAAGTGCAGCAAATGATTTAATCTTTCCATATGTTACGATAGCTAATAAAATTGTCTGACCACTAGGCCTGGATGCCACCATTTTCACAGTGTCATTCGACGAGAAAAAGCAATTCGGAGCGATGTGTGATGGTACGAACTGATTATGTAGACCTAAAAGTGAGTAGGGTGGGCATAAGCAATATGCTCTACCAACACCAGTTTATTCGAAGCTGTACTTTTTTTGGGACATGTTAATATTTACAGCTAAATGTATTAAAACGGAATAAATTATTACCTTGTACTGAACTGTAAATAACATGTATTTACAACGGAGTAAACTGTTCGCCTGTACTGCATACCTGAATTCCTCTCGTTAGTGAAAAGCACATGTATGATTCGGTTAGTCTACAATCCAAGAGCTCTGATGCATCTCTCTCTCTCTCTCTCTGTTGGCGTTCTGTGCCATCACTTCGACTTGACGGGGCCTGAACGATGCCTGCGCTGCCAGTCGGTCACTTGTGTTGCCTTACAGATTCTCACATTTTTATTTGATCGTGCAATGATGGTCAGGTCGGACATGTCCTGCTGCGAGTGTTGTAAGTGTAAGTTTCACGCTGAATTTGCCGTATTCGTTTCACTCGAATTGTAAGGAAGTCATTGGCTATTCTGTCAGACTAGTCAGGGCTGCCTGGTCTTGATGAGCAATATTTGTAAGTGTTGTAACTAGTTTACTTTACTATCTGTTTGCATCGGTGTGTAGTAGTGGCGACCTTGCCATTGCCGCATTTCACAATGGTAATTTTTTCACCTGACAGAATGTACAGCACTCGATGCTCGTGCAATCTACACAGTGTGTTAATTGATGCTCGTGATGTACTGACGTACCTACCAGTTCTTATATATCTTAAACTGTTCTGAAATTACAGTTAACTATGCTTATAAGTGTTCTTAGGACATACTTGACTCTTTTCATTGCTCGAACTGATGCTTATATCATGAATTTGTAGTATATATATATTAAACAGTTCGGAAACTACATCCTACTATGCTTATAAGTGCGCTTAGGATATACATGACCTCGCGATCCTTCTTGTTATTGTAGATGATGTCTATGTTGTGAATTTGGCGACACTATCTTAAGTGGTTCTGATGTTACAGCCAACTATGCATATAAGTGCACTTAGGACATAGTTTTGTGACTCTTTTTGTTGTCTGGAATGATGTATAGTTATGAATTTGTCGGCTATATCTTAATGATTTATATATTATAGACAACTATGGTATTCGGTAGATATAGGACAGCGACAACTAGGCTTATCAGTAGACATAGGACAACTTGGCCCTACGGCCCTTCTTGTTGCCTTTGGTGAGGTCTAGTATGTTGTGAATTCGGGAACTATATCTTAAATGGGTCATAAAATACAGCCAACTATGCTTATAAATAGACATAGGACATACTTGGTCTTGCACATCTCTTTATTGATGAAGATGATGGATATGTTATGAATTTGACAACTATATTTTAAACAGTTCGGAAGTTACAGCCAACTATGCTTATAAATATGCATAGGACAACTTGGCACTATGGCCCTTCTCGTAATCTGGGGTGTTTCTTATGTTATGAATTGTATCATAAACTGTTCGAAAAATATAGACAACTATGCTTATATGTACAACGCTAACCTTTTTCTCGTGATTACAAGTTTAGTCTGATGCGATGCATGTATATGACTTATTTTAAGTCCTATTAGTCCACATGCAATGGTAGTCTTGTGGTTAGCACACCGGAATGGCGACCCATGGGTCGCCGCAACGGAACCACACGACCCCAAATCTCTCACTTTGATTTCGGTAGTTGTATCTCAAACAATTCGGAAATTACAACCAACCATGCTTATATGTAAGTATAGGTTATACTTGACCTGAGGCTGGCTGGGAACCTTGGAATAGGGTCTCCCCCTCCAAGTTGAATGCGTGAGCGGGAATTCCGCAATTTCGGTAGGTCAGAAAACTTGGTTGGGAGCACCCATAGAACAACAACCAAAATGCCAGAGTGGGAAGTTCTATGGTGAAATCCCACATCCCACATGAGTAAAACGCCACAATGTGGAGGTATCCTTGCCGGATTGTGCGAACGTACTTCTGGGGTGCGAAAGTCAGACTCATTGTGCTAAATTGTACGAAAAACATGTTTCTTGTGCAAAATTTGGGTGGTTTTGCAGTCATTTCTGACGATTTTGGCCATTTTCTGTGCGAAAAGCTGGTTTTTTGGTGCGAAATGGCCCCTTGTTTCGACATCCAAGATGGCGGATGGGATCCGTAGCCAGGAGCCATTTGCAATAGTTTCACTGTTTTTATACTGCTTCAATAGCACCATAACACACGTCGTGCTGTCCTAATCCTTTTATGGAAACTTTTGTTTAAACCAAACTTGTCAAAGCCGAGTGTGTAAAGATGTACGCGGTTAATACGCATTGACTGCCGAGGTGTCATACAAATAGGCCTATTTTAACACAACACTCAGTTGCAACTTGTTCCGCGTTTGCCGGTATTTTCACGTTTTATTACAACATGCCCATTAAAATTAACTAAGACATCCACAATTCTCGTCACACCCCCGACAACGTTAATGAAAGACGCACATTCTTAACGTTAACGTCCGGTTAACATAATTGACACATCAGATCGTTCATTGTGGCCCTTTCCACCTATCCAACAGGGAACATATCACCTTTACATACATAGTGCAAACATGTAGTTTTCCTTAGCTCGCCTCACCTGACGAAGACACTACCTCGACTCGCGACATTCACCCTAGTGCCACCTCACTTATCTCCTCACTCTAGTGCCACCTCACTTATCTCGTCGCCCTAGTGCCACCTCACTTATCTCCTCACCCTAGTGCCACCTCACCTATCTCCTCACCCTAGTGCCACCTCACTTATCTTCTCAACCGACGGTGCTTGTGCCCTATAGTCTATGCACGGTTACTTCTAACTTTTCTGAATCCGTACTAAATTTCTACTTCCATCACATTCCTTTACCTCAATTAATCTAAGCTTAACAGAATATGGAAAATTACACCATAGGGATAATGTACCGAATTCGTACGCACTCAGTCTAATAATGTTTTGCATTAGAAATATGACGTACTGCACATTACCAACTCACCTATTTTCTCTCTGTTTGTATTTATATTAATTATAAATAACATGTCATAATTTATAGATAAAATAAAAATTTAAATTTAACCACAAATAAAGAATGTTTATGTTAACACAAACATAAAACGCTTGTGATACGTGGCAATATTAGGAAATGACTAAAAATGTCTTATGTTGGCTGATTTTCCAAGGGTGAAGATATTACTAATTGACTGTACCAGCCTCGCGCTGGCCAGCATGATGACATCCTGCTACATGCTCAGTATAAGTAATTTACAAAACAGTGTTAGCACCCAGTAAGAAAAAAAATTACCTTGTTATCGCCCATAATGGCAGTGTAAAATACAAATAAAAATACTTATGTTGCTACTAGGCGTCACAGTTTATCGAAATACGGCACAATAACTTCATGTTTTCGTTTTGTGCTATCTTACGAACTGGCGGGCAAAATTAGGTTATGTATTTGCATATGTGATGCTTGTAGTTGAAGTTTCCATCACGCTACAGAGTACTTCATAATACCGAGGTGAAGTTGCCTCTTATCTCGCAAACTCCAGCAGCACCTGCTTGCAAAATGGCGTCACTGATCAGCAACACGTCGGAAGTTCATTTGCCAATCAGCGCTTGGCATTATAACCAGCAGGTAACTTTCTGCAACACACGGTAGCCAGCCAGACCCAAGGCGTGCTACCAGAACGTCGGACAGTAAATAAGAGAATGAGTACGGCCAAATCACAGCCATTTCGTGTATGTGTATTGGTTGCCTCTGCGGTCATTCCTACCAGTTGTTGTATAAACTGGTTAAGTTGTGTGCTATACATACCAAAGGAACCTAAATGATTTACATGTCTGCCATGATGAAAATAAGCGTATTATACATTTATGTCGCGTATTGTAACGTCGCCACCATGATAATAGTTACCGGCATGTGTATCTACTTCTTTGTTTCCGAGATATAACTTAAAAGCTTAATATTTTTATTTTACAAAATGACGGACCAATAACAATATACCTCCCTAAGCTAAATATTTTCACGACGAAAGGTCAAAATACGAGATATGTAATGGAGCACTAAATATTAAAATGGTAACCATTAAAACAAAATGGCGTGGTAGAAAAGTTTTAAAAGCATTACTAATTACAATACTTGCATCTAGTTTGGTGAAATTCGGTTCAGGGATTCAATACTTATTAAGGAGTACAGACATCTCAGACAGACACTCGCGTGATTGCATAAGTGCATCTTTCCAAGGAAACCTTGAGTGAAAATGGACGAGGAATGAAGGAAACAGCTCGTATTTCACATAGTTTCCGAGTGTCAACTTCTGTTGGTCGAGCAATATGTGCTCGGTGTATTGTGGCACGCGCTTGAAGAGAGCAGTGTAGAGTTACAGCGGCGCCGTATCTGGAAAGTAGAAACGGGCATGTGAGAGAGCAGAGCGGTAGTTGTGCGACATGCCGCCAGGGGCGTGGCGCTACTAACGAGTTGTTATCAGCAGCAGTGTGCTGTTACACCTGCTGCAGACAGCCAGCCCGCCAGCCACATGCCACGAGATAGCAGCTCAGCTGTCTGTAGTGCAGTCTCTCTGTGTAGAGAGGAATGGTGAAGATTGTGAATGTGACTCGGCCTGTGTCTGCATGGATAACCACGCTGCAGATCTTCGTAAGTGGCTCTTCATAACGTCCGCCGCCTCATATCTCTAGCTATCCCTACGTTAGAGGCCGATAAGTGCGCCATCGTCGCTAAGTGCGAGGGTATGTTATGGCGCGCAGTCATCTCCTCTTGCTGCCTCTATACATATGGCCTATTAAGCTGCGACCCCATCGTTTTATTGGTGGAAAGTTTGTAGCACTCTTTAATGCAGTCCCCTGGAATACTTTTTATATATCTGACAAGTATATTTTAAGAGACCGCGCTTTGAAATTCTTTTAAAAGTCATACACGGCTGCTTTGGAAGTGTGTTCTTTTCGCCGGTGAACACATTGGATGTAAGCTTAATAGTTTCACGAAAGAATGTGTATCTCAAGCGCTCTGCTTCTCAGTTCAAACGCTGCGCCGGGTAGACGGGAACCTTAATGTAGAAGTAGACTGCACCCGACTGCCCTAACTTCACAATTCATTTAAAAATACTACACACATACTACACAATTTGTCAGAAAACAGTATGATTTAAGTTGCATATAAAATAAGAACATGTTTATTTTGTAACACTATAAAATATGTTGCTTAAAAATTATTTAATATTATATTTATTTTTATAATTTAAGCACATTTCATTTCTTAATGTTTCGAAAAGCACATTTTGCGGAAAAAGACCCACTTCATTAATCCAGATTATTGTAACAATCACTCCGGTTATATGTATTAAAAATTAGTACTAATTTTTATCAAGTATTTTTAGAAACAGATGTTAGGTTATGTAATTATATTTGAGCCACGAAAGTTATAATTTTATAGCTAAAACGATTGGAGAGAAATAAACTACATACACAAAATATTATTCTACATTTACAAAATATTATTCTAACATTAGTTACAATATTTTCTTACAAGCGACCATAGTTAATGATTATGATCGCCCTACTTGACGAAGAGTTTCTGGTAAATTGTACTTTCTTAAGCTTTTACAGTGGAAATAAACTGAATTTTGTTTAAAAATAGAGTATTATTAATTTTTTCAAAAACTTTCAAATAAGTATACTATACAAAATGTTTTTACAGTGCTGTATTCTTTTTTCCTACACAATGTAAATTGTACTTCTATTTTGGTAGAATGTGTATGACGTTTCACTGGAGTACTGGAGTAGTACTGGAGGCTAAACATAGCCGCTTATTGCGCGAGTAAAATGGCGTCTCTGGCCTGCAACAAGTGCGAGTGCCTTAGCCAATCAGCGCGTCGTATTTTTTTGTTGACTTACTCGCCAGCAGGCATACCTACCAACAGAAAATTTTTCACTGTGCCAGTTAGAAGTAACTTCATCTGAGGTTAGTTTATTGTTGAAATACTCTCCTCTGACCAAGATTACGTTTCCATTTCATGTTCTCATCTTAGCTAAATGTTTCAAATATTAACGAACATCTTTGTTGTTGGAACGTCTGAAGACGTCGGTTTGTGAGCCGCCCAAACCCTCCTGCTGTTTGAACACGTACTGTTGACAGTTGTTGAGGCACCTATGCTGTTTGAACATGTGCTGTTGACAGTTGTTGAGACACCTCGCCACCGCGTTGTCTCTCTTGTACATGCGCAGAGGACTGATATCTGTCTACTTCAGTTAACGTAGTCGGCAGTGTTTTGTTTATAATGTGCATTCAACACAATCATTTTGCAAATATATCAGCTGTATATAATGTCATATTAATTATAATCTACGTAAAACGATAATAGAATATCCAGATAGGCGAGATATTTTGCCATAATTTAAACTCTATGAATAACCGAAATTGTAAACCACAAATAAACTTGTTTTTGAACTTTTATATTACTTTATTATTCAGTTCTTTATTGAATATAATTTTTAGCAATGGCGGCTTATTACTTATATTTTGCAAACTAAAATTATCCGTATTTCACACTAACTTGGTACTAATTAAGAAGTCGTTTCATATCATTCACTTAATTTATAATAGTAAAATCATCGTGTAATGATTTCTATTTGTGTTCTTCCTTTATAGCGAATGTAATGTAGGAAATAATACCGCAAGAATAACGAGCTCTCATGGGCTTTAGACATCTTGCAATCGAGCAGTCGGCAGTCGAAGAAGTTCCAAGAATAACTAGCTCTCATGGGCTTTAGACATCTTGCAATCGAGCAGTCGGCAGTCGAAGAAGTTCCAAGAATAACTAGCTCTCATGGGCTTTAGACATCTTGCAATCGAGCAGTCGGCAGTTGAAGAAGTTCCAAGAATAACTAGCTCTCATGGGCTTTAGACATCTTGCAATCGAGCAGTCGGCAGTTGAAGAAGTTCCAAGAATAACTAGCTCTCATGGGCTTTAGACATCTTGCAATCGAGCAGTCGGCAGTCGAAGAAGTTCCAAGAATAACTAGCTCTCATGGGCTTTAGACATCTTGCAATCGAGCAGTCGGCAGTTGAAGAAGTTCCAAGAATAACTAGCTCTCATGGGCTTTAGACATCTTGCAATCGAGCAGTCGGCAGTTGAAGAAGTTCCAAGAATAACTAGCTCTCATGGGCTTTAGACATCTTGCAATCGAGCAGTCGGCAGTTGAAGAAGTTCCAAGTTGCAGCATCGCCGCTTGCACAACTGCTCTTTGTAACACTTCACACTAGTGCACACGTCCTACCATCTAATGCTCAATTGCTCATTGTGGGCTGAGCCTTTAAAACTACCATCTAATGCTCAATTGCTCATTGTGGGCTGAGCCTTTAAAACTACCATCTAATGCTCAATTGCTCATTGTGGGCTGAGCCTTTAAAACTACCATCTAATGCTCAATTGCTCATTGTGGGCTGAGCCTTTAAAACTACCATCTAATGCTCAATTGCTCATTGTGGGCTCATTGTGTGCCTTTAAAACTCTTCAAGAATACATTTTTTACCAGAATCTGAGGACATGTTATGATTACTTGACTTGGCATCGATGATAACTTCATAAGAATTCCAACTCATAAAAAAAAAATTTTTTTAATAAATTATATTTCAGCTAAAGAATTTTATTCATACGAACTTAAAATAATTGTTTTAAACATATATATCAGCAGAAGTGTTTATTGAAGCGCGAGGAGTAGCAGAAGTGTTTATTGAAGCGCGAGGAGTAGCAGAAGTGTTTATTGAAGCGCGAGGAGTAGCAGAAGTGTTTATTGAAGCGCGAGGAGTAGCAGAATTTTATGATACTTTGTTCACTAGTGGGAAGTGTTCGACTACTAACTATTTAAAATTTAAATTTAATTTCAGAAGTTAAAACTGAAATAAGGGAGGATAACTTCACAATTGACAAGTAATATTCTTCATGACATGTTAACAACATTCCCATTTATTTTTATTTAAAGCATAATGCTTTAATTTGGTTCCATTTATAGATTTGTAAAAAAAAAAATATTAATGTAACAGTTCTATGATTCGTTTTATTATTCACTGAAGTAATTTTTCGCCATTATGTACATTTTCAGACTATTATTTCGTATAAAAAAGAGATATATATATACATACACACACACACACGCAGAGAGAGAGAGAGAGAGAGAGAGAGAGAGAGAGAGAGAGAGAGAGAGAGGAGACTGTTTGGAAATTAAACGCCCAAACTGCGGAAGGTGATTCATTATGAAAAATAAAGTCGAAAAAAATATACAGGGCACCTCACCAGAATACCTCACCAGAATATACCTCACCAGAATATATAGGGCACCGTATACCTCACCAGAATATACAGGGCACTGTATACCTCACCAGAATATTATAGGAGGTATAAGTCTGTGAAAATTGGGATTTGAAAAACGTATTTTCGCTGAATGCCTCTCACGTTCTGCTAGATGTAGAGATGGTGGGGATGTACCCACAGTACAGGTTGAATGTGACACGTCCATTTGACGCGCTATGGAGCGTGTACTAGTGGAGATCTTGTCTTGTATGTGCTGGCGTATAACTTCCTCGCGCCGAACAGTGCGCACAGACCAAGGACGGCCAGCATTAAGCATGTGTCTATGCAACATAGCAAGCGTATGTCACATATTGCTGCGGACTTTGTAGACGCGCGTGTTTGTGTATATAATGTTATGCTCTTGAACACCCATATTGGGTGTTCCAAGACTTGCTTTGCAGTCTTTTCGTCTGCAACTGGCCGGTGTGGCACTCGACGATCTCTCATTTTACGCCGTCATAAAAAACAAGACGTTACTGATAACTAATGAACCTTCTTTCCTCTACATAGATGCAAATAAATTTTAGTAAAATTCTTAAAAGCTTGTATGGCAGGTAGGGGTTGACGTCTCATTGACAGCAATATCATTATAGAGGTACAACATCATGTGAAACAGTACCAACACAATTGAAATACACGAGCGACTTACTCGGGATTCGAATGCAGAAAAACTCGTAAAATTAAGCTAGCTTGCAATCAACTGTATCACGGAGGTAAGATTCGGAGTATCAACCTCTGGTGTACGCAGTCTAACGCTTTTAATGATAGCGTTCACTGACCTGAAATATTTGCACCACCATCATTTTTACAACGAGTGCCTGAGTCACTAAAATACATACGTTTACATGGCCTACCGTAAAGCCACTTGTGTGAAAAATCTGGGGGAAATCGGTTGATTGGTCTTAGAGATATGCCATAAAACCTCCATTGGTCATGTGACGATCTTCAGAAATGTCGGACAAAACTTTTAGCACATTTTATAATTGTCATAGATAAAATAATCAAAGATAAATTTCAATCTGTTACATAGTTACGTGTATATATATATATATATATAGCGCACTAAGGTAAATTTTTTCGATATGTGCCATTCGGAAAGCAAGAGACTTACAAACTTAAAACACATAAATTAATATGGCCTACCACGGTACATCTTCTTCGCCAAATTTGAAATTAATAGGGTTATTGTTACCCGAGATAAGACATAATTATTGTATTATTTCCTGTGGTGCTATCTTACAAAATAGCGGAGAAATAAGGCTTTGCGTAGACAATTTTGATTTATATAATTGGTACTGTTAGCATACAATGTTTAGTTGAAATTTGTTATGTAGCTTCGTATATAAAATTCTGAACTAAAAGTTTTATTTTGGCGCCATTTTGAAAATGTGTGATTGACCCTCGCAATTTTTACATGGCCTACCATAGTGATAATTACTTGCCAAATTTGGTAGAAATCGTTTGATTTTTGGCAAAGGCCCGTAATTTTAACTTTCCATGTAATACCATTTACAAAATGGGAGAAAAAGAGTTAGTGTGCGCACATTTGATGGTTGTAACTAGTATATGCAGCCAGCATACAAAGTATAGTTCGAATTGATTACATGGTTTCCTAGTTATAGAGTACATTGCTAAAATAGCTAGATAGCCACCATTTTGAAAATAATTGCATGACACACTTGATACATATTTGTACATATCAACTGCCGTAGTACACACTTGATACATATTTGTACATATCAACAGCCGTAGTACACACTTGATACATATTTGTACATATCAACTGCCGTAGTACACACTTGATACATATTTGTACATATCAACTGCCGTAGTACACACTTGATACATATTTGTACATATCAACTGCCGTAGTACACACTTGATACATATTTGTACATATCAACTGCCGTAGTACACACTTGATACATATTTGTACATATCAACTGCCGTAGTACACACTTGATACATATTTGTACACATCAACTGCCGTAGTACACACTTGATACATATTTGTACACATCAACTGCCGTAGTACTCCTTGTTTCCGAAATATTGTAGCAATCTGTCAATTTTTTCCCGAGATATTACACAAAAACTTTATTAATTCATTTAGTGCTATCTTTAAAAGTGGCAGACCAAAGTGTTTGTATTTTGGCATTATGGTGCTTATAATAGATACTGTCAGCGTACCAAATTTGGTTGGAATTGGTCAAACGTACGATCGCAGCAAACACAACCTGTCGGCAAAGTGTCAGCAAATTGTCGGCCCGATACCTGTACTGTCGAAAACTGTATTTTTAAGGCCAGAAGATAGCCATCTGACAACGGCGTAGCATCTTTTTCGAGACAGTATGTTTGCCGTTAGAAAAAAGTCAATGGCCCACTGTATTTTTTTTTTTTTTAGGATAACAGGTGGCTATCACCTAAATGATAACGGCATGATATCTCACAGCTAACATGTCGCCAATAACAAAAATAATATTCTGGCTCGATTCTGATACATCATCTTAGTTTCTTCGCTAAGCTGGCCGTCATCTTATTTCTTCCGGCCCGCTAATGTTTTCGAGACATGGCTCTTATCACAATGAAGATACAAATATGACATCTTTTTACGACAAACTTTTTGAAAGTGTTTTTGAATGTGGCAAGATGTTAGCAAGCTGTTAATAACACGGTGTATTTTTTTGAGACCATATGTTAACCGATAGGAAGTTTTTTTCATGATTATATATGAGTCATGTGGTAGCCCATAGCAATTTTACTTTGAAATTATTTTAATTTGTACAACCATCCGACAGATATATTAAAAATTAACAAACACTATTTTGTTTGCAAGCCTTTGATGAAACGAAGAAACAGTCTTTAAATAATCAGTGTTTTAAAATTATTTGTTATTCTGTCTTGGAATTTATATATTCACTTATAATAATTTGTGTCATGATCAATTAGAAATTACTGGAGTATATTAGCAACTTACGCCGTGGTGTATAGGTTAGCATTCTGGACTATTAACTCACAGGTCTTAGGTTTGAACCCGGCACTCAGCAAGCAAACGATTTTCATATCATATAATATGTTGAGAAGTAAATGAAATGAATATATCTAAAGAGGAAATAACAATTACTAACATTTTAAATCTAAAAATTAAGGTTTTGTCATCGTTATACTGCTTATTTCTAGACATCAGGCCGCTGCAGGAACGGCATCATAATGACATCCAGCCGCCGCTGGCCCCGCATCTAGTCACCATCCAGCCGCGCAGGCCCGGCATCTTGCCACCATCCAGCCACCACAGGCCCGGCATCGTGCCACCATCCAGCCACCACAGGCCCGGCATCGTGCCACCATCCAGCCACCACAGGCCCGGCATCGTGCCACTACCCAGCCATCGCAGGCCGGCATCGTGCCACCATCCAGCCACCACAGGCCCGGCATCTTGCCACCATCCAGCCACCGCAGGCCCGGCATCGTGCCACCATCCAGCCACCGCAGGCCCGGCATCGTGCCACCATCCAGCCACCACAGGCCCGGCATCTTACCACTATCCAGCCACCGCAGACCCGGCATCTTGCCACCATCCAGCCACCACAGGCCCGGCATCGTGCCACCATCCAGCCACCGCAGGCCCGGCATCGTGCCACCATCCAGCCACCGCAGGCCCGGCATCTTGCCACCATCCAGCCACCGCAGGCCCGGCATCTTGCCACCATCCAGCCACCACAGGCCCGGCATCTTGCCACTATCCAGCCGCCGCAGGCCCGGCATCGTGCCACCATCCAGCCACCGCAGGCCCGGCATCTTGCCACCATCCAGCCACCGCAGGCCCGGCATCGTGCCACCATCCAGCCGCGCAGGCCCGGCATCTTGCCACCATCCAGCCACCGTAGTCCAGGTATCTTGGCACCATCCAGCCACCGTAGTCCAGGTATCTTGGCACCATCCAGCCACCGTAGTCCAGGTATCTTGGCACCATCCAGCCACTGTAGTCACGGCATCTTGACACCATCCAGCCACCGCAGGCCCGGCATCTTGACACCTTCCAGCCGCCGCAGGCCCGGCATCTTGCCACCATCCAGCCGCGCAGGCCCGGCATCTTGCCACCATCCAGCCGCGCAGGCCCGGCATCGTGCCACCATCCAGCCGCGCAGGCCCGGCATCTTGCCACCATCCAGCCACCGTAGTCCCTGTATCTTGCCACCATCCAGCCACCGTAGTCCAGGTATCTTGGCACCATCCAGCCACCGTAGTCTCGGCATCTTGCCACCATCCAGCCACCATAGTCCAGGTATCTTGGCACCATCCAGCCACCGTAGTCCCGGTTTCTTGGCACCATCCAGCCACCGTAGTCTCGGCATCTTGACACCATCCAGCCACCGTAGTCCAGGTATCTTGCCACCATCCAGCCGCCGTAGTCCCGGCATCTTGCCACCATCCAGCCACCGTAGTCCAGGTATCTTGGCACCATCCAGCCACCGTAGTCCCGGTTTCTTGGCACCGTCCAGCCGCCGCAGGCCCGGCATCTTGCCACCATCCAGCCGCGCAGGCCCGGCATCTTGCCACCATCCAGCCGCGCAGGCCCGGCATCGTGCCACCATCCAGCCACCGTAGTCCAGGTATCTTGGCACCATCCAGCCACCGTAGTCCCGGTTTCTCGGCACCGTCCAGCCACCGTAGTCTCGGCATCTTGACACCATACAGCCACCGTAGTCCAGGTATCTTGCCACCATCCAGCCGCCGCAGGCCCGGCATCTTGCCACCATCCAGCCACCGTAGTCCAGGTATCTTGGCACCATCCAGCCACCGTAGTCCAGGTATCTTGGCACCATCCAGCCACCGTAGTCCAGGTATCTTGCCACCATCCAGCCACTGTAGTCCAGGTATCTTGCCACCATCCAGCCACCGTAGTCTCGGCATCTTGGCATCATCCAGCCACCGTAGTCCCTGTATCTTTCCACCATCCAGCCACCGTAGTCCAGGTATCTTGGCACCATCCAGTCACCGTAGTCTCGGCATCTTGCCGCCATCCAGCCACCGTAGTCCAGGTATCTTGGCACCATCCAGCCACCGTAGTCCCGGTTTCTTGGCACCATCCAGCCACCGTAGTCTCGGCATGTTGACACCATCCAGCCACCGTATTCCAGGTATCTTGCCACCATCCAGCCGCCGCAGGCCCGGCATCTTGCCACCATCCAGCCACCATAGTCCAGGTATCTTGGCACCATCCAGCCACCGTAGTCCCAGTTTCCTTTCACCGTCCAGCCACCGTAGTCTCGGCATCTTGACACCATCCAGCCACCGTAGTCCAGGTATCTTGGCACCATCCAGCCACCGTAGTCCCGGTATCTTGCCACCATCCAGCCACCGTAGTCCCGGTATCTTGCCAACATCCAGCCGCCGCAGGCCCGGCATCTTGCCACCATCCAGCCACTGTAGTCCAGGTATCTTGGCACCATCCAGCCACTATAGTCCCGGTTTCTTGGCACCATCCAGCCACCATAGTCCCGGTTTCTTGGCACCGTCCAGCCACCGTAGTCTCGGCATCTTGACACCATCCAGCCACCGTAGTCCCTGTATCTTGCCACCATCCAGCCACCGTAGTCCAGGTATCTTGGCACCATCCAGCCACCGTAGTCTCGGCATCTTGCCACCATCCAGCCACCGTAGTCCAGGTATCTTGGCACCATCCAGCCACCGTAGTCCCGGTTTCTTGGCACCGTCCAGCCACCGTAGTCTCGGCATGTTGACACCATCCAGCCACCGTAGTCCAGGTATCTTGCCACCATCCAGCCGCCGCAGGCCCGGCATCTTGCCACCATCCAGCCACCATAGTCCAGGTATCTTGGCACCATCCAGCCACCGTAGTCCCGGTTTCTTGGCACCGTCCAGCCACCGTAGTCTCGGCATCTTGACACCATCCAGCCACCGTAGTCCAGGTATCTTGCCACCATCCAGCCACCGTAGTCCAGGTATCTTGCCACCATCCAGCCACCGTAGTCCCGGTTTCTTGGCAACATCCAGCCACTGTAGTCCCGGTATCTTGCCACCATCCAGCCACCGTAGTCCAGGTATCTTGCCACCATCCAGCCGCCGCAGGCCCCGCATCTTGCCACCATCGAGCCACTGTAGTCCAGGTATCTTGGCACCATCCAGCCACTATAGTCCCGGTTTCTTGGCACCATCCAGCCACCATAGTCCCGGTTTCTTGGCACCGTCCAGCCACCGTAGTCTCGGCATCTTGACACCATCCAGCCACCGTAGTCCCTGTATCTTGCCACCATCCAGCCACCGTAGTCCAGGTATCTTGGCACCATCCAGCCACCGTAGTCTCGGCATCTTGCCACCATCCAGCCACCGTAGTCCAGGTATCTTGGCACCATCCAGCCACCGTAGTCCCGGTTTCTTGGCACCGTCCAGCCACCGTAGTCTCGGCATGTTGACACCATCCAGCCACCGTAGTCCAGGTATCTTGCCACCATCCAGCCGCCGCAGGCCCGGCATCTTGCCACCATCCAGCCACCATAGTCCAGGTATCTTGGCACCATCCAGCCACCGTAGTCCCGGTTTCTTGGCACCGTCCAGCCACCGTAGTCTCGGCATCTTGACACCATCCAGCCACCGTAGTCCAGGTATCTTGCCACCATCCAGCCACCGTAGTCCCGGTTTCTTGGCACTATCCAGCCACTGTAGTCCCGGTATCTTGCCACCATCCAGCCACCATAGTCCCGGATTCTTGCCACCATCCAGCCACAATAGTCCAGGTATCTTGGCACCATCCAGCCACCGTAGTCCCGGTATCTTGCCACCATCCAGCCACCGTAGTCCAGGTATCTTGCCACCATCCAGCCACCGTAGTACCGGCATCTTGCCACCATCCAGCCACCGTAGTCTCGGCATCTTGGCACCATCCAGCCACCATAGTCCAGGTATCTTGCCACCATCCAGCCACCATAGTCCCGGTTTATTGGCACCATCCAGCCACCATAGTCCCGGTTTCTTGCCACCATCCAGCCACCATAGTCCAGGTATCTTGGCACCATCCAGCCACCGTAGTTCAGGTATCTTGCCACCATCCAGCCACTGTAGTCCAGGTATCTTGCCACCATCCAGCCACCGTAGTCTCGGCATCTTGGCATCATCCAGCCACCGTAGTCCAGGTATCTTGCCACCATCCAGCCACCGTAGTACCGGCATCTTGCCACCATCCAGTTGCCGCAGACCCGGCGTCTTGCCACCATCCAGCCGCCGCAGGCCCGGCATCATCGGACAGAATTTTCTGGCTTTCTTTTACCGGCCCGATTCCGGCCCGTACTTATCGTGTTTGTTGGGGTAGTTATACCAAATAAACCTAAACTTTTTTATGGCCTCCATTTTGAATTATGTGCATATTATCTTCAATTACTTAATTAACCTTGACTATCATAGTACTACACAAGTGCCAAATTCTGTGAAAATTGGTTGAATAATTTTCAAGATATAATGTATAGACTAAGCTTTATTTTTCCATGTGGCGCTATCTTCCATAATGTCGGGCCAACAGCAATATTCACCTCTGAATTGAATGCTTGCAACTGGTGCTGCCATCATACAAAATTTGGTTTTAATCTAATGAATGGTTTTCGAGATATATATTACCTTATAATTTTTAATGGCCGCCATCTTGAAAGTAAGTGCCTGGTGTAGTCGAAAGCTGTAAGTCAAGTATCCTTATTTGGCAATATTTGAATACCATGTTTGGTGTAATTCGGTTCAAGCGTTCATAAATTGAAAATTAGGTGTTGGTTAATGAGAGTGATGATAGGCAGGTGGTTTGGGTGGGGGGGGGGGGGACACAGCCAGGAAAGTGGTTTTATAACCCTTTCTTTCGTTCGGAATGCAGGCCAAAAACTAGATCTGCACGCCGTTGTTCTATTTTAACTATCGCCTACAGCTGTTTTCTTTAAGAAACGTGTCTGCGAAAACGTTCTGTTTTAGCCATTTTCACTGAAAAAATGAGTGCTTAAAAGTACTTTGTGGAGGCCACATAATATTATGTTGGTATCCATTCCTGCTAATTACATAATATTATGTTGGTATCCATTCCTGCTAATTACATAATATTATGTTGGTATCCATTCCTGCTAATTACACAAAATGTTTTGTAACGACCAGAAAATAAATATTTAGTGAACACAAATGTTTAGTGGTGACAAAAGAATGTGGTGGCGAGAATACTAACAGAACGTTGCATGGCCTTCACATAGTAGCGTAGATTACAACAAACAATATTTGATAGGCAGATAGTTAGAAACTTTGCAAGTTTGTTAGTCATTGTTAAGACAGCCGTCTAGCTTAAACAGCTCGTAAAACTTCAATCACATTCTTGTCGTAACTGTTCTGTATTTGTTTCTGCACACAGATAACATTTAAGAAATTTTTCGAGTTGGAATAATACTTTCCGCTTTATATTTCCTTTCCTAATATACATTTTTTAAAAGTGAAATAAGCCAAACATGAGTGTTTCACAATAATTTCAGGCTTGAAATTTCCTGTACGGGCTATTTAACGTAGCACAAGGACAAACAGAACACATCTGTCTATATTATTACATAAAATGCTAGGTTTTGAAGTGATTATTTTATGAGTCGAGTTGACACGAGAAAGACTGCAGTCAGTTAGTTCTAATTATATTCATATAGAGTTTTTAACAGAAAAATATTAAATTTTGCCAAAGCTCTAAGTTGATTAATATCGTATTCTCGTAGAGAGACAAACATTGGCAGTCGACACGCGAACGTTCATGCCGTGTTCTTTCCCCTGAATGACTGTAGCTAAAGGCTGTTCACGTTCAAGTGAGTACTTTAGAAATGAACCCTAGAAAAAAGTTACTGCCCCTGCATGCATACATTTTAATGGCCGCAATTAGTGACATTCGCACATTAAAGATGTAACGATGGATGGAAAGTAGTTCCATATTTGAACGTCGAAGGAAAAGTGTTACGTTACCATTTATGATAACTTAAAATAATTTCTTTCGTTTTCTGCTTTTTTAATGCATCGATGTGTAAAAATGAGTGAATAAGTTAAGTATTTAGTTTCTTAATTTCGCAATTTAATTTGACCGACGCATGAATAAAGCGATGAGCGTAATTGCAATGTTAATTTTACATAAGGCGGAGGAATACACAACGGGTATACAAGTAGATCTTAAGCAGTGCTTTCAAAATGGTAAATTTACAATGAACAGCCTATACTATAAAACCCGCGTGTTGTTCCATTACCAGATGACTGCAGGAATCCAACAGGGAACACAGCAACAATGCGCTTATTTCGGCGTGTCATTTGAAAACAAGTATGGAAAATGTACAGTGCGTAAACAAACTTGACATGACAGCACGGGACAGTTACATGTATGTGTAAATTCCCATTACACGATGTAAGGGCTTGTAGTAGGGACCAAGGCGGTTACGTTATGCATAGGAACGTACCGTTTCCCCGCGACAAGCTAAACACCACATCACATCACATGTTGACCTCTCCCACGTCTGCAACACTCTGTACGTTGTTTATCTTCTGGGTTGACTTACAAGAAGGGCTCAGTGTGACGACTACACAATCACGGTACCTATGTTACACACGATCACCAATACCTGGGAGTCCAAGATTCGCCGCAGCTATAATCCGCGTCAGCAGGTCTTCCTCTGATTCCACTGGGGTCTGGAAAATCAAGCCCTTCATGTGGCCCCACAGGGAGTTGTCTAACGGAGTCAAGTCGGGTGAATGTGCATGCCAAGTAATGGTTACCTTGCTCGTATTGCACATAGTATACGAGTAATAGTTACCGTGCTCGTATTGCACATAGTATACGAGTAGCAGGTAGGAAAATGGGCACTGTTGCGCAAGGGGACAGGATTGTGATTCAGCTGGTCGCCATGTTACGTCAATATCAGTCATCTTGGAAGTCATCGACCATTGACCCCTGACCAATGACCTTTGACCCCCGCCCCCCCCAAAAAAATCCGAAAATATTATAAAATATCATAAAATATATATTATTAAAATTTCTTTAAAAATTAAAAAAATATTAAAATTTAATAGAAATTGTTTAAAACCCTTTTAAATCAAAATAATATTAAAATTAAATAAAAATTGTTTAAACCCCTTTTAAAAATTTAAAAAAAAATTATTAAAAATTATTAAAAAATCGTTTTAAAATTTAAAAAACTTGACGCGTTACTGGAGGCCGCCATATGTGTTTTTTTCTGTCGCCATTTGTTTATACATAACTCGAGGTGGCCATATTGGTTTTTCCTTCGTTATTTGTTTTAGAGTTTGTCTCTCATCTTCGACCAATTAGTCACGTCAGTTCCACACTCTTCAATATATTTATGTGTTCATCAGTCACATCTGTTAAAGCTTCACTCTTGCTTCTCATTGGTGAATTACCCCCATCAATGATTCTCTTTTCCTAATTAGTTGGCAGGCGTCCACCCACATATCAATCTACCCGACCATTCGACAAGCCTCTACCAACTTCGTTCGATCCCGGCCAATGATTCTCATTGGCTAATTAGTCTACGAGTCTCCATCCACTATAGTCGCGCTGAGACTATGTCATCCCCCCTTAAATTTCGTCTTTATAGATGCGCCTTGAGCTCCAGTCTGGAGAAGTTGTACTTTGCTTTTCGAGAGGACAGTCCGGTTGTCATTTCGAAACTTGTAAGGTTTCAAACGTTTGTTATGGTAGAAATGTCGTCAAGTGCAGAAGAAATTATCAGCAACGCAGAAGAAAATAGAGATAATATCCTTGGGCTCATCCACACGATATTGACATTAGGCGCAACTTCGTCCATATCGACCCTTACCAGCCCCCGTTTCGGCCTACAGTGCATTCTCGCCCAGCTTCTCATGGACCCCCATCAGCTCCCAATTCGAAGACAGCGACATCGAAGAAGAGATGGAAGAGACCATCGACTAATTCTCTCCATTCAGATCAGAAGGCGTAAGAATACAGTGAACTGAATTAAGTGAACCGACGCGTAAGTTTTCGAGATGCTTGAGGCATTCTGCAAATTCAATTTTGTGACGGTTCAGGTCACTGGCTATGCTGCTACGGTGTGTTTGGAGGCTGATACGTGAGCAAGGCAAGAACGTACGAAGGCTTAGTGTATGAACTGTTCCAAAAATGTACGCGATGGACACAATCACGCCGTGAAAATGCAAGGATTTCCGGACTGGACCGCCAACTGCGTGCAAAGTGTACCTAGGCTCGAGTCCAAACCATCCGCCATGTCTTATCGCAACGGCGGAGCACGTACTGGTGATAAGTTCAATCTAGTGGAAATATACGTAAGTCTATTTCCGCTACTGCACGGCGTAACCTACATGGACCAGCCGTCTACTACAACGGTAAGGATGGAGTGATGTGCTGAAAATATTCATTTCGTATTCCTCGAAAGAAGATTCATACATGGTAATGTGTTTGAATTAACACTGCAAGATTACGATAGTGACGAGTGTACGGTTCATTTGTGCCGTCCACAAACGAAGTTCCCACATACATTGGAAATATGAAAAAGAAATTGCGGGCGAAAGACGTTCAACCAAGCACGACAGGGAAAATTGCAAAATTATTCACAAAATAAAAAAAAAATAAACTCTTTAACTTATGTTCGAAACTATGTGTTGATATTAAACGTGATATATTAAAAACAACTATTGCACTTAATTGCTTCTTCTCCAAGGAAAAAGCAAGTACAATATGCAGATATTTTTAAATAACTTATCTTTCTTTTTACATGGAGAAAAAAATAAAATACTAAACGCACAGTTATCCTACTATATAAGTAGACGATCTTTGTCTGTCTGTATTTCTGTCCGCCTTTAATACCTCTAAGTCCCTTGAAACTAAACAGAAGTTCTTCAAATTTTGCAGAGCGAATCCTCAGTGTAAAATACAAGTAAAGTTCGAATTTCAGCAAGATCAGATTACGCAGTCATTACCTTTTACCCTAAAATCTCCTTTTTTGATTATTTTTTTTCCTATGAAAGTTTTGTATTAATGCGTAGAGAATATTGCTAGAGGTATGAAGGTAATGGAATATCATTTTTGTTTACTTTAAATGTCTCACTTCAATGTTGAATTAATTAAGTGAGGCCGCAGTGGCTCAGTGGATAGAGAGATTCCAAGTGGGGCCTTAGTGGCTCAGTGGATAGAGAAATTCCAAGTGGGGCCGCAGTGGCTCAGTGGATATAACTATATCAAGTGAGGCCGCAGTGGCCAAGTGGATAGATGTATATCAAACTGGGCCTTAGTAGCTCAGTGGATAGAGAGATTCGAAGTGGGCCCTTAGTGGCTCAGTGGATATAACTATGTTAAGTGGGGCCGTAGTGGCAAAGTGGATAGAGAAATATCAAATGGGGCCTTAGTAGATTGTGGTAAGAGAGATTCCAAGAGGGGCCTCAGTGGCTCAGTGGATTGAAAGATTCGAAGTGGGGCCGCAGTGGCTCAATGGATAGAGCGATTCCAAGTGGGGCTGTAGTGGCTCAGTGGATAGAACGATTCCAAGAGGGACCATAGTGGTTCAGTGTATAGAACTATGTTAAGTGGGGCCGCAGTGGCCAAGTGGATAGAGAAATATCAAATGGGACCACAGTCGCTTTAATGTTGAAATAATTTCACATCATTTCATTATTACCTATATATATCTATGCAATATTTTTTTTCAGTTTTTGTATGATAACCAAATTTTTCTACATGGCAACTGTTCTAGCCCCGTGACAATATAAAAAAAAAGGTAATTGGCTTACCCCTAGTAAGATACTATCATGTTGTATTGAACTAGAAAACCACATACAAATAACCCACTAAGAAATTAGGATAAATCTGTGTCTTTTTAAAATCGCATTAAAACCATATAAACGTTTCTATTGAGCTGCGGACTCTTGTTCGGTAGAAAATGTAGCACAAGTCGGTGCACTTTACATTTCATGTCCGTAAGAACACGCATACAGTAAGTTCTAGGTACACATCAGCAACGTAGTTACGTAATGCGAGTATATTTAAACACTGACGAATTTCTTCGCCGTCGAGCCGCGGGGAGGGAGATACAGCATCGAGAGGCAGGAGAGACCACATGTCCTCCCATCTATCGGCACTGGTATAAGCAATGTTGGAGACTGGATATTACTGGCACCATCGTGTCTGTCACTCCGTGAGTACGCGTAGTAGTTTGCACGTGTAAAATAGTCGTTTCGGACGATCTGCGTTCCCGCTGCGGTACATTGCCAGCTTCCAGAAACAGGGAACCCTCAGTAATGTCGTATGTCATCCGTCTGGAAGCCACTTAAGGGCAGCGACTGGGAGCCCTGGGAAGGCACTCTCTGGGTATTGCCTGGAAGGGTAGAGTCTGAGTGCTCCGGAAGAACGTCTCCGGCGCGATGTCGGACGCTGCTATAGTGCCAGATTCCATCACGGTTTCTGCTGGCGCAGCACCGCATCGTCCTGAGCATTGTCACCCTCGGACCAGAAATAGATTGTCGAAGTTACGAAGATGGCTGCTAATATCCATAACGTAGCCGCAGCACCAAGTCTTCAATACCAATACGATAGCGACGGAGGACAGTTCCTAGTGCGGCGAAATTACTAGTCGGCCGTAGACCAAGGCATCTAGAAAAAACATTTGCGCATGTTCTTACAAGTGTCACACTGCGTCATCGTCTTTTAGCATCACGCACCCCGTTTCTTCTCCCAGTGTACCATAAACGATGATGAGGTTGCCAAATGTACGTAGGCTCTAGTTCATACCAATTACAATCCGTGCATTTCTCGTACCCTCCAAAACACAACAAGCACTTTGTAATATTCGCAGCCCAATGCAGTACAAAAATAATGCACCAACGTCCAAACTAAAGCTTGTAAGCGAGTGTCCCTCTCCCCTTTCTATAATGATCTGCATACTTCCACACAGCCTGCCTGCTCTTCAGTATGTGCCTGTTTGCTCGCGAATACGAAGAAATTACCTATATATTCGACTTTATTTCTAAGTAGGGGGTACCCTTAAATAAGTTGACTATAATAGTTTGTATTTTTAAACTGTATATGCAAATTTTACCATTAAAGCATCTATATTTTATCGACGAAATTCGACCAATAGGCAATAGCAATGTAATGGAGTGGGAGTGATGGTCCCAGGCAAGTAAATGAAGTGGGTTGTTCCTCGTCACAAGAGCCACTTCGCAACTCCCAGAAGAGGGTACCGCCTCGGCGGAACTGTCAACCATGCATAAGAGCTAGTCTCCAGGAAACACATATTGGTTCTAGCAGGGCTATATTTTTTTGGTTCAGCTTGAGGTGCACACGTTACAGGCGATCCAACATGAAAATAAAGAGTTTAAAAAAATAAAATACGCGGCCAAGTCAATTTTGTTATACATGTATAATTTATTTACACTAATTAGAAATACACAAATGAGAGAATTTTTTTTTTTAAATCAATGGGACAGTCAAATCACATTCGTAAAAAATTATTAACAGTCTTTTATGTTCGATACGACACAATAGAACTGGGATCTTACAATATTTTCACGCAAGTTGAGGTCGGCCTTGGATGAACCTGTGTCGGTGGCGGCAGAAGGTAATGTAACACGTGGTCGTTTGCGGGGGCGCACTTCATAGTCCCATGCAGGTCCTCTGGAATTTTCTTCTTATGCATTGCGATGTCGGCACGACCTTCGACGTTTTTCTGGGTCAGTTTGAGTCGACAACATCCTGATATTATTGTGTGGATGATATACACAGTCCTGGGGGGGAGGTGAGGGCAGTCAGGGGAGGTGAGGGCCGTCAGGGGAGGTGAGGGCAGTCAGGGGAGGTGAGGGCAGTCAGGGGCGTGAATTTCGGTGCTCGTAGAGTCGCCTCGGCTCGAAGTTGACGCAAATTCTAGGACATGATCCACCATTGCTGGAAGAGGTATATCCCGCTTCATGAGATGAACCAAGATAATTCTTGGGAGTTTAGCACATTTTTTTTCATAGGTATGTAGCGATTCAGACTCCCAGAACAATTAGCCGTCCGGATATGACGAGACGCACAGGTTCTCAGGATGAAATGGTGTCATCTTGCTCGTACGGCCACTCGTTCTCGTCAGACAACCAATTAATTTCTTTACATTATTTTTTTCCCATCGTGTAATGACATCATATTTCACAGGGCCATGTAACTATGTTACATTTCCGAGCATGCCAATCGTAATGTAACTGCGCGATTTTCGAAGTTCTTACCAAAGAACTCGGAAATTTTCGGGACTCAGGATGGGATGTAATATGAAGATTGAAATTGTGAATATATATAATATGCCATTAGTTACTGTCGATTTTCAAAGTTCACATTCAAATCCACGTACGGGTAGCTTTCTCTATTCAAAAATATTTTTACGTTTTTGATCTTATATTGGTCGAACATAGACATGTCAGCTCTGATACTATGATGTTGTTCGTCTGAAGCTGCAGTATGATGTAGCGTTGTTTTTTAGTGCTTGAAGATGTCTTCACGATCCAGTGATTTCTTGCGGTGGCAGTGGACAGGGCCGGGCAAGTGACCAGGCTCCAACTTCTGATTGATATTTCGGTGACTTTGTCTTTCTTGACATAATTCAACAGCTTGACACGTTCGCAAGTGCTCGGGGTCACGTGAGGGACGAACCATTCTATGGTGTTCAAAGTAAGAGAGATGAGCTGTGTGTTTTCTCCTTCTCCCAACATTTGCATCCAAATGCGTTGTGGCTAGCATCACCAACTCCTGCCTAGCTCCTATTATTATTTTCTTATAATCTTCGTCAAATCCCAGTAGCATAGAGAGCATACTGCATACTTCGAACCTCCCTTCGTCGTAAATGGGAATGCTGTAGTTGGCTTCGATTCCCCAGCCTGCCATCTAGGCTGCAGAGAGATGGTTGGACGTGAGCAATAGGTATATTTTTATCGACGAGGTCTCGTCCCTGTCTCGCAACTGGTGGACCGCGATGCCATTAATATCGTACACTACTCGCTCGACGAGGTTCAGAATCCCACAATGTACCAACTTGGTTGTGGTCGAGTGGGTCCCGTCCACCTTCATTTGCCTGCCTCTTACATGCACAAAGGACTGGCTAGGCAGCGTGTAAATAAATTTTTGTTGTGTAGTTATTCTAACCTCCCTTCTGAAAGCAAAAGATCCCGTAAGATATGGCTTGTAGCAGTGGATTTCGATTTTATGGAGTTTATCGTCGAATCCTAGATGCTGATCCAAAACGAGAATTTCGTCTGTCGTGGCAATTTGCTTATAAACCGAAGACGCAGAGTAACTTTGCATGTTCAGGTGTTAGCACAACTTTTCCTTGCAGCTTACTGATCTCAGGTTCGATGTACCACGTTTCCCGTTTGCCCCGCCCTTTTATTCCGGCGCAACTCCATACTCACCTCGATCGCCGTCATTGGCTCTCAAGACCTCGCTGTTACGTGCCATTACTCTCTCTTCACGCATTCAGCGGGGACTCCCCGCTGAATACCTCCAGGTGCGAGAAGGGTTGCCTACTCACTAGGCCATGCTATTGCTACCACTGTACCCTTTGTTTGCGATTTAACCGGAAACGGTTGGTCCTAGAGAGTTGCAACGAGGGGGACTTATTTGCTACTTACATCGCCATACTTCATTCCGAGGTATCCACAATCAATTTAACCTCCCGGTGTACGTGTTGCATGCAATCAAATGGTTCCAACCCCTATCATTTACATTATGGGGGTGTGTACGACGCGCCATACCTACCGTGTATCCAAGATCTTGGTTTACTTTCTCCGTGTACCAATTTGTGTTCTTATAACACAAGTACTTAGCATAATATCCCAGTAATGTCCTTGGCGCACACCGCCTTTAGGAGCTGCTACAGTTCGTATTATTTGTGTTCTTATAACACAAGTACTTAGCATAATATCCCAGTAATGTCCTTGGCGCACACCGCCTTTAGGAGCTGCTACAGTTCGTATTATTTGTGTTCTTATAACACAAGTACTTAGCATAATATCCCAGTAATGTCCTTGGCGCACACCGCCTTTAGGAGCTGCTACAGTTCGTATTATTTGTGTTCTTATAACACAAGTACTTAGCATAATATCCCAGTAATGTCCTTGGCGCACACCGCCTTTAGGAGCTGCTACAGTTCGTATTATTTGTGTTCTTATAACACAAGTACTTAGCATAATATCCCAGTAATGTCCTTGGCGCACACCGCCTTTAGGAGCTGCTACAGTTCGTATTATTTGTGTTCTTATAACACAAGTACTTAGCATAATATCCCAGTAATGTCCTTGGCGCACACCGCCTTTAGGAGCTGCTACAGTTCGTATTATTTGTGTTCTTATAACACAAGTACTTAGCATAATATCCCAGTAATGTCCTTGGCGCACACCGCCTTTAGGAGCTGCTACAGTTCGTATTATTTGTGTTCTTATAACACAAGTACTTAGCATAATATCCCAGTAATGTCCTTGGCGCACACCGCCTTTAGGAGCTGCTACAGTTCGTATTATTTGTGTTCTTATAACACAAGTACTTAGCATAATATCCCAGTAATGTCCTTGGCGCACACCGCCTTTAGGAGCTGCTACAGTTCGTATTATTTGTGTTCTTATAACACAAGTACTTAGCATAATATCCCAGTAATGTCCTTGGCGCACACCGCCTTTAGGAGCTGCTACAGTTCGTATTATTTGTGTTCTTATAACACAAGTACTTAGCATAATATCCCAGTAATGTCCTTGGCGCACACCGCCTTTAGGAGCTGCTACAGTTCGTATTATTTGTGTTCTTATAACACAAGTACTTAGCATAATATCCCAGTAATGTCCTTGGCGCACACCGCCTTTAGGAGCTGCTACAGTTCGTATTATTTGTGTTCTTATAACACAAGTACTTAGCATAATATCCCAGTAATGTCCTTGGCGCACACCGCCTTTAGGAGCTGCTACAGTTCGTATTATTTGTGTTCTTATAACACAAGTACTTAGCATAATATCCCAGTAATGTCCTTGGCGCACACCGCCTTTAGGAGCTGCTACAGTTCGTATTATTTGTGTTCTTATAACACAAGTACTTAGCATAATATCCCAGTAATGTCCTTGGCGCACACCGCCTTTAGGAGCTGCTACAGTTCGTATTATTCGTGTTCTTATAACACAAGTACTTAGCATAATATCCCAGTAATGTCCTTGGCGCACACCGCCTTTAGGAGCTGCTACAGTTCGTATTATTTGTGTTCTTATAACACAAGTACTTAGCATAATATCCCAGTAATGTCCTTGGCGCACACCGCCTTTAGGGACTGCTACAGTTCGTATTATTTGTGTTCTTATAACACAAGTACTTAGCATAATATCCCAGTAATGTCCTTGGCGCACACCGCCTTTAGGAGCTGCTACAGTTCGTATTATTTGTGTTCTTATAACACAAGTACTTAGCATAATATCCCAGTAATGTCCTTGGCGCACACCGCCTTTAGGAGCTGCTACAGTTCGTATTATTTGTGTTCTTATAACACAAGTACTTAGCATAATATCCCAGTAATGTCCTTGGCGCACACCGCCTTTAGGAGCTGCTACAGTTCGTATTATTTGTGTTCTTATAACACAAGTACTTAGCATAATATCCCAGTAATGTCCTTGGCGCACACCGCCTTTAGGAGCTGCTACAGTTCGTATTATTTGTGTTCTTATAACACAAGTACTTAGCATAATATCCCAGTAATGTCCTTGGCGCACACCGCCTTTAGGAGCTGCTACAGTTCGTATTATTTGTGTTCTTATAACACAAGTACTTAGCATAATATCCCAGTAATGTCCTTGGCGCACACCGCCTTTAGGAGCTGCTACAGTTCGTATTATTTGTGTTCTTATAACACAAGTACTTAGCATAATATCCCAGTAATGTCCTTGGCGCACACCGCCTTTAGGAGCTGCTACAGTTCGTATTATTCGTGTTCTTATAACACAAGTACTTAGCATAATATCCCAGTAATGTCCTTGGCGCACACCGCCTTTAGGAGCTGCTACAGTTCGTATTATTCGTGTTCTTATAACACAAGTACTTAGCATAATATCCCAGTAATGTCCTTGGCGCACACCGCCTTTAGGGACTGCTACAGTTCGTATTATTTGTGTTCTTATAACACAAGTACTTAGCATAATATCCCAGTAATGTCCTTGGCGCACACCGCCTTTAGGAGCTGCTACAGTTCGTATTATTCGTGTTCTTATAACACAAGTACTTAGCACAATATCCCAGTAATGTCCTTGGCGCACACCGCCTTTAGGGACTGCTACAGTTCGTATTATTTGTGTTCTTATAACACAAGTACTTAGCATAATATCCCAGTAATGTCCTTGGCGCACACCGCCTTTAGGAGCTGCTACAGTTCGTATTATTTGAGATGGACCATGGGGATCCTATATCAATCTTCCTCGTTTCCGATAAGGAATCACGTGCCCATGTTTGTACACATGTTTCCTATATCAGCTCATATGCCCCGGTGGAAATTGCGATTTATTGTAGATCTTCTGCCACTATCCTATGTACCGGAATGCGGAATACACATTTTCTTCTATTTTGGATATGGAGTTGTAAGTCTGAAAGTCCACTATCCCCACACACTATTCCCCCTCTAGCCCCAAGGGAGGGTCAAAGCTAGCCCTCAGCTCGGACATTTTACTACTCAGAATGATGGGCACTGACATACTGACGAGAATGGTACAACTGACACAGCCTTTTTATTCTCTATGTATTACCACTTTAAATGACGATTGCTTAAAAATCGCAGACACAAGTACCCACAGTTCCAAGTGTTGGCGTATGCTCTATTTCGTAATTCTACATTAGTTTGGTATATTTCAAATTCCTAGGCAATTCAGGCGGAGGATGCAAATTCCCAAAACTGTCGTAGTATATCGCACATTTGCACGTTTTAAGTAAGCTACCCAGTGCGTGCTTGGTCTGGCTGTCATGTTGACATTAATTACGGCACATTCATGTCTCTTTGGTTTAGGAGGCGAAGCATATTTCCTAAACACTCCGCGAAAATTAGTTATTTTTAATTTGCGTGAAAACTGTCCATTGTCTACGTTCGTCAGGAGATGTGTAGGCAGAGTCACTTTGATTTCCTTCTTCTATTTTTTCGTATTTTCCTCCCAGCTATTGAGTCTCAGCTTCCCAAATAGAGGTGACTAATGTTGTGTCCTTGACAGTTTCTTTTACCCACAGCGATAGCTTCCAACGTTCTGTCATGGCGGCATGTTTCCTCTACCTGTTTGCGGTCGTTCGAAGCTCACTTCACGGCAATAACGATATTCGTGTCTACCTCAGCGATATCGGCCAGAACACTGACTGCAGGAACCCATCTACCGTCTTCTTCCCTTTCCTCTTAGAGCACCTTTTGCTTGTAAGTAGATCCATGTCTAGTTTCACATTCCTTTCACGATATCGGATAAGAAGCCTGCCTAGTGTCCAGATCCTTGTTTAGGGAGAAAGAGATTTTGTGTTGCTTGCAAATAAGCCTCGTCCAGGTCGTTTATACTTCCCGACGTGATGCATAAAAGACTCGCTTTGGCCTTGAGGAAAACCTAGGTTACTGGCCGAGGCAGTTATCGTCTCGGAATACACGCGCTCTGGGCTGTTGGTAAAGGAAGGAGAGAGAGGGAGTGAGAGTGAGGGGGGAGAGGGAGAGAGACTGAGGGAGGGAGAGGGAGGGAGGGAGGGAGGGAGAGAGGGAGCGAGGGATGGAGAGGGGGCGTGGTAGAGAGGGAGGGAGAGAGAGTGAGAGGGGGGGGAATGGCCTTGGAAAGGGCAGTCCTCCAGCCAGCAGTAAATGCACTCTAGGCTGGTGTCGGGGGTGCGTAGCCGCGGACAGGGCAGTCCGAAAGCGCGTTCTGACCTTGAGGGGGCCGCGGGCAGGTTTTGCGAAGTGAGGCGTTGGATCGTTAGTGGTGGGGGGGCTGCGAACATTTCTCGCGGGTTGCCACCATGTTAGATGTTAGTTCTTCGTAAACATTTGTCCAGGGTACACCTATACATCGCTCTTTCCTCTGAAGCATTTATTCACCGGACGCGGCGGCCAGCGGGCTTCACCTCTCGTTGAGTGATATTATATATACATTTTAAAATAAAACATTTTTACAAGTTTTGTAATTTATCGGGAATAGATTATTTTCGTGTGATAAGCATATATAGTGCGTTTATCGTGTAAACCCCCTTTCTGAGTTCTGGTGACGAAACTTGGTAGCATTTTCAACTATCGTTTCGGTAACTAGTGCCGTGAATTTCACAGACTTAATGGAGAAATTTGTCGTACGTGCGTTGTAGGACGTAGTGTACTCAGAGCTTTTGTCGTAAATTTCAACTCAGTTGCCTGCCAGACATCTCATTCATTGACTGACCTCCCAGCTAGACAGATGTCGGCCGCGCTTATAAGTCTCCGCGCGTCATACACTGCAGTCATTGCTTCACTGAGCTCGCAGGCGGACGGACGGGTTTTGGGAGAGGTGATTGTGCGATTTCATTTATTTAAAAAACAGGATTTATATGGAAACATTAATTTTGTGTTTTTGTTCATTTCCGAATTTTTCACCTCATTCTATAATAAAACGTAGGCCGACGCAGGTTATGTTAGCTCTCAACACAGCTTATAAGTTGACGTAAGTGCTATATCCAAGTCAGTGCTGCAGCGACCTCTTGAGCGAATTGACGTACATTATAAGTTGACATAAGTGCTATATCCAAGCCAGTGCTGCAGCGACCTCCTGAGCGAATTGACGTACATTATAAGTTGACATAAGTGCTATATCCAAGCCAGTGCTGCAGCGACCACCTGAGCTAATTGACATACATTATACGCTGCCATAAGTGCTATATCCAAGCCAGTGCTGCAGCGACCACCTGAGCTAATTGACATACATTATACGCTGCCATAAGTGCTATATCCAAGCCAGTGCTGCAGCGACCACCTGAGCTAATTGACGTACATTATAAGTTGACGTAAGTGCTATATCCAAGCCAGTGCTGCAGCGACCTCCTGAGCTAATTGACGTACATTATAAGTTGACATAAGTGCTATATCCAAGTCAGTGCTGCAGCGACCACCTGAGCTAATTGACGTACATTATAAGTTGACATAAGTGCTATATCCAAGCCAGTGCTGCAGCGACCTCCTGAGCGAATTGGCGTACATTATACGTTGACATAAGTGCTATATCCAAGCCAGTGCTGCAGCGACCTCCTGAGCGAATTGACGTACATTATAAGTTGACATAAGTGCTATATCCAAGCCAGTGCTGCAGCGACCTCCTGAGCGAATTGACGTACATTATAAGTTGACATAAGTGCTATATCCAAGCCAGTGCTGCAGCGACCTCCTGAGCCAATTGACGTACTAATCACTGACTGTTAAACGTTTTCCTCTTCACGTGTGTTAATAAATAAATTTATTTTTTAATAATCGTCGTTTAACTTAGTGATAACGTTTAGAAAGTCCCTCACTAGTCTCACAGGCGGACGGACATGTTTTAAAATCATGTCAGGTACGTGCGACAGGCGTCGAGTTGTGTAATTTTTCAAATATCTTGTTATTGTGTTCGTTACCCGTTTAATTTGTACGGACATTTTTGCTTCGTTAATTAAATAATTTCGTACTCGAGACTCACGTAGTTGTGATCGTTTAGCACTTGTCGACACCAGGTTATTCACTTAGTTAAAATTATCTCTTGTGTTATTTATTCATACGTAGAACTTGTTTGAAATATATCTCGTGTATTACGTCAGCACTGTTATTCATTCGGAATAATAGTACCTTTCAAAATCGCCTATCTCCCAACACCGTCTACGAGCAATATCACTACCAACCCAAAAAATTAACTCTTATGCCACTCTTGCACAAAACTTACCACATATATGCTCTGTCCCCAACACACTACACCTCAGTCGAGTGCCCCAGTTCCAAGGGCGAGGACGTATGTGAGCTGCTCCCCAACCCACAAAAAGAAAGATAGAAAATAATGTATTGGTCCCTTAGCACACTCTTACACCAAACACACAAAAAATTTGGATTAAAGTTTTTAATCGGATTACAATCATATTAAAAATTTTTTGATCGGATTTAAAACTAACCCTTTCAACCCATTTAACCATTTTTATCCCTTTGACCCTTTCAATAACTTTAATTAACCCTTTCAATCAATTTAACCCTTTGATATCAAAAAGACAGCATCCCTCTGATCTAGGACCCGTGCACCCCTACTAGTATGTTTTATTTTACTGTGTGTATTAGAAAATACCTTACTCAGAATAAGATTACTGGTCTACACTAATAAAAATTAATGGGATCTGGGTGAGGGGCAATACATAGACATATCTAATACGATCGTGAAACAAATAAAATGCACTTGTCTGTATGTAATGAGCAGGAAAGAAAAACATCCCTGCAATGAGCAGCCTGTTTAATCTGCTTAGGTTCCAAGATAATATTCATTAGTCACAAAATCCTATACTAAAATTTTTGTTATTAGTATATTTTTGACATTTGTTGGGTAAAAAAGGAATCAATCGCTTTTCTTGGAGAAACAACAATCGGTTAATCGATTGGTTTGTGACTGATTAGCCTAATGTATGCCTAATTTTCATCATAACTGGTATATACGAAGGTAATTATTGAGGCCGTGTTCCAACTGGTTTAGAATTTAGTTATTCATAATTTGTAGATTGTGTTTTGTGAGGTTTCGATTGATACACTTCGACTTTCATCTGTTGGGATTACAGTGTTATTTATTGTACACCGCATCTTAATGGTTTATAGAAAAAGTAACATTATAAGAATGAAAATAAAAACGGTACGCTTCGTAAAATAATCATCTTTCTTTATAAAAAAAAACATTGCCAACAGCACTGTTGGCCATTTAAAGTCATCCACATTTAAATAACTGAAAAATACAAATCTTATTAAATTATATAAAATTAATATATATGTTAAATAACTGTTCCGGCAATTTACATCACAATGATTGTGATACACTTCTATTTATTATGATAATCCAAATTTGCATGTGTTTTTGAGACTTCAAATCGGCAAAACTAACATGACAAAGACTATGTTATTTTTAAGCTTCAAAGCTAACAAAACGCAAAATACCTAAAAGATTTTGTACACTAAAATGGGTAGTGTAACCAATTTCTTAACAAAACTTGCAAATGGAATACAGCCTGAGATCAGGATACAGCTTGTGGATTTATGCATGATAAGTTGGATTTTTCTAACGACCTTATAACTAAGTGTTAAGAGAAAGCCCGTGGGGGACGAACATGAGATTTCTATAATAACCGATAGATAGCAGCAAATGTTGGAAAAGTACAACGTGTCAAATCGCCATGAATGCTTGGAACCATGGCTGTTACATAATGTACGCACAGTGAATGCACCTTCGTTTACCTACATGGCAAAGCCACATCAAAATAACACAAATTGTTCTCTCACCTGTCAAACCTACAAATAGTATTGAGTAACTGCAAGTTTCACACCACACACTTGCCTCACAGTAACGAACCAACTGCGACCATACGTAGTTATTCCAATGTAGCCAACTGCCAGGAAATGGCACTGCGCACTCTTAGGTGTCTTTCCCCTTATCTGTGTTACTATATGATCCTGATAGGGCATTAATGTTGCAAGGTGACACAACAGTAACATGCTGAGCGTACGTGTGACAGGTCCAGGGTTCGAGTTCTGTACGTAACGATGGCTGTTTTACTTTTCAATTGTTGGTGATCAAAATCGCTATTTTGTAGTTGCCATTAATTACTAGAATAATAAAAAACTTTGGTTGGTGCTAAGAAACATTCTGTGATTTGGTGCAGATTGATCTCGGCGTACTCAGCACTTGACACCTGAAAAGCTGGAACTCCACTCGTGGCCAGATTCAGAGCTGACTAAATTTGAGCTGAGTTGAGAGATTTGGGTAGCTTTTAACACGAGGTCTTGAGGAGCAAGGTGGGTGAAGCGAGGCGAGTGTGGAGCAGCGCCGGAATGCTAGGGCGGGGAGAACAGGCGAGAAAATCAGCCAACCAACAGCAGAGCTCACTGAAGGAGATGGGACACGACATTCCATATAACTTCATGTCATCATTTCAGCTGCTGAAGAGCTGTTTCTTAGTGAAAAGTGCTTGTGTTGTGTATTCCTGTTGTTACAACATAGTTGACAGTTTTCAGAAAAAATAATTCATTACATACTGCAATAATTTATTGGAAGGTTGGCTCATGAACAGTTAGATACTTAAGTTTTTACCTGTGTTGGTTTGGTGTGGAACTGACTATGTTTTCTCATTTTCTTTGGCCTATTGTGGGGGGGGGGGAGGTTATTGTTGGGAGGGAGAGGGTATGTACAACCGTGAATTAGCTTAAACGTTCCGTAAACTCCGCCTTATCTTTACCACACACGTAGTTCATTCGTATACTTGTACACTTACGAACATGTATATATATATATATATTCACATTATATGTATATATAATTATCAATAAGATAGGAGTATACATGCAATGTGTTTTCTTCTGGGTGAATGTGTCTTTGGGTTTTCTTAGAGTGCTCCCAATCGCGAAGTTCTTATGATTGTTTTCTCAAAAGTAAAAATTTTGGTATAAATTATGTTTCTGTTGTTTCATACAGCAGATTTTAAACATAATGTTATGATCCTATTATGTCAATCAATGAAAAGGTTAACACTTTTCATTATAATAAAACATTTTATGCAATTGTCAGGTTGGTTGAGTAAGAGGCTAGATTTAAGCTCTGGTTCCTTGTATGGTTGTGTGGGTTCGAGTCCCACACCTGCCAAATAACTTTTAAGACATATATTGAGAATGTTGAGATGGATTTTTCGCCTTTCGTATGTTCGACTAAGAGCGCTCTTTCTCTGAGTAACACACAAACCAATTGTTCTGTTGTGAAAAGCGTATATAAGCATGCATCATGTAAACGGGCTTCATTTCGCCACCTACCGTGGTGTAAAGTGGATCGTTACGAGTGTAATCATCTACTATGAACGTGTACTCTACTAAAGATGACATCAATGGTTGAAGACTAGCCATCTGTAACACGGGCAGAGAGGATGTCTGAAGAGTCTGTGCAAGTAATATGCTATCAATGTTACTACTGTGATCGCATACTCGTCTATAATATGAAGATAGTCAAGGACTTACCATTTGTAACACCGTCAGCGATGAGAATGATGATAAAGACTTCAATATAGAATGTATGGCTAGTTGAATGTCTACATAAACTTTCATTCTACCTATACGTATAAATTTTTGGAGACATTAGGTGAAACGTTTTTCTTATATGTATGGATAGAGAAAGCCGTTGGATTGGTAAATATAGTTAAAGATTGGTTGAACGATTGTTAAAGATTGGTAAGGATTGATGGCAAGATTGGTAAAGATTGGTAAGAATTGATAAAGATTGTTAATAATTGATGGAACGATAGGTAAATATTGGAAAGGATTGATGGAAAGATTGGTAAAGATTGGGAAGGATTGATGGAAATTTTGTCAAAGATTGGCAAAAAGTGATGGAATGATTGGTTGAGATTGGTAAAGATTGTTGTGTGTGTATGTGTGTATAGGTACGGCAAGGCATGGTATAATGTTCTAACCTATGACCTTTCGGATATGGGGTATTTGTCTTAGCGGGGTAATTGACTAATATATAAAAAATGTGTATTTCTTGTATGTGAGCTGTACATGAAAATAGTTATTTTAAAGGGTTTTTGCATAAATAAAAAAGTAATGAATTATGGCTCTTATTGTTCTGTTTAATTATCCTGGGGTGGGTTTTAAATATGATATATTCTTCCTGGTATGTTACTATGTTCACAAAAAGTGTTAATGGTTGGTGTGTTTAGATATACGGGAGTGTTAGAAATTGATGTAGGTCTTGGATATTTTTACTTCATTCTGTGTGTGTTTCTTGGAGTAGATTTTGGTCAGTTTTGGACAATTTTGGGTTATTTTGGATCAGTTTGGTTCAATAGGAACAAGTCTTGGGTGTAGCGGGTTTACCAATAGGAACATTTAAAGTTCTTTGTGTGATAGTTTGCGTTATTCTGTAAGTGTGTGTGTGTGTTGGAATAGATCTATGGATGTTTTGTTGTATGTTGATAGCTTGTTAGATATGTCCTGTAGCGTGAAAGATGTGTTGTATACTTTCCCTCGTGGGATGTTTTATAAGGTCTTTGTGATCTACTCGGGTGTTAGGTATTAGATTTCTTGTCATTGACATGCATGTTCTAGCGGCAGTGTTGTAAGTAGATTCGCTGTGATCTCCTTGGTTTTAATTATTTTTTTACACTACATTTTTCTTTAAAATTATTATTTTTTTTTTAATTTGTATACATTAAATATATCTGTTATACAGTTTGTGATTGTGTAGCCTTCCTATATAAGTCACTTACCTACATCTTTTCCTAGAGATCGTTGTTCTCCATTCTAGAGATGATGATAAACTAAGTGGGTATGGATAGCTATTCCTTTGTTGAATTACTATCGCTGTATAGGAGTTGAATATATAGTGAGGTAGTTAATGGAAAAGACTTATTGTTTAGGTGTTTGTTGTGTAGTGCATTACAAGATGGCTTGTGTATAAATTATGCTTGATATCATGCATATGTTAATCAGAATTTAGCTTTCGTTATGTTAAGATATGTACTTAGAGTGAAATTAATCATGGCAGATAATCAATACATAATACTATTTATAAGTGTTCTTGACTTCCAATGAAGTAATGAGTATTTTCTCAAACCTGTAGTTGTCTTCTATCCGTGTTTTTTTTTGTTCTTTGTTTTCCATCGGTCGATGGGTATTTGGTTTCAGATCAATACATACGTAGACGTTGCATTTGGATATTCATTACACCAATACTTTGGTTAATTTACTTGATATGCGATTTAAAAAATATCTGTCTACCCTGTAAGGTTTGTTGAATCGCTATATATATATATATATATATATATATATATATATATATATATATACACACACTAATTATATATCTCAATATTCTCAATAAATATGTAATGTACTTTTGTTATGCGAATATACATATTTTTCTCTTAATGTTGATAATGAGTGTGCTCAACTCTTCTGATGTAAGCCTAACCTATCATGATCGATACCATTTTTTTAAAGTTTCTCGAAATATTAAGTTGTATACATAACAATTAAATTGGTGTTCTTCGGAAGATTGCGAAAATTAGCTAGCCATTCACAAAACATTCTCCCTAGAATAATTAAAAAGTTTCAAATGTCTCTGGTTATGATAGGGACAGTTAGGTAATTCGACTTGCATTATGTACTGTTGATGTTTGTTGTGTAATGAGTGGTAAGCATTTGTATTATTGCACTATATTAAATTATCATGTCTTTAACTTACAGATAGATGAAAAGAGCGATAATTCTAAATGATCATATAATATTTATATGCATATTTACCTCTTTTGGGAATTCAAACAAAGTATATGTTAGTATAAGTGTATATGTCTGAGTTAAGGTTGAAGTTTTGACTAAATCAGTATGCATACTTGACTTTTGACTCTTTTCGAAGTAGATAACTGTAGTTTCACTTAAACAACACTTAATCTTCGTGTGTGATGAAAAAAGTTTTAAATGTGTAAATACTTGTTACGCAGATAAGATCTAGGTATCCTAGAAGTGTCGAATTAACTGTTAAAAAGAGCAGATCTTAAGAAACATTCTTTGATTATGGAGTTTTTAATGTAATAAACATGTTTAGGGTGTTATACGTAGTATGCGATAGCATGATTTGAGTGCGATGAGTGTTTTATTTGGATCTTAATTTGGTTTTAAATTATTTTATGTAGAGTAAATTAGATAAACTGAATCGTAGTAAGACTTTTTTTTTTTATTTTTGTATATAATTATACTTTATATTAAATATTTGGGATAATGTGTACTGGAAGACAGATGATGGAGATTTGTTCATTTGAGTTGTTTGATATGTTGATGTAGTTTTCAAGTATTTGGTTTTGCTTGTAAAGTTTGATGGTGTGGAGTTTTGCAATTGCCTAGTATGGTATGGAGTTTTGCAATTGCCTAGTATGGTATGGAGTTTTGCAATTGCCTAGTATGGTATGGAGTTTTACAATTGCCTAGTATGGTAAGTGCACATGAGTTCTGTGTGTGTATTATCAATTTCATACCCGTAGCTTCGATATACGGTAAATTATGAGTTAGTATGCTTATAAAAGAGCTTTATGTGTGTTTGACCTTGTAGTCTTGTTTGTTGTCAGGGTTGATGTGTGTGTGTGTGTTTTGTTATTACATGATGAAAGGGTTGGTCGAGTAATTCACTGCAATATTCTGTCTGTAGTTGTTCGTAGATGTTGAAACCGCATACACGATTGTTTTTTTTACTGTTAGGGTTAGGGTTCGTTCACCTGATAGGAGTAAAGCATAAACTGTTTTAGCTTGAAAATATCCTATTACGGTGAGCTGTAGTTCCTCGGGAGCAGACATATATCTCTCTATAGTCCATTCCCCATTGGAAGCAACTTTCTCGGAACCCTGCTAAATATATACTTGCAGGCCCGTTTCGTATCATTCCGCCATATGTAAACAAATATTGCCATGTGACTGCCATGTAGCATCTGTCAAAATCAATGCCATTGTGTGTGTACATGTGTTCGTATACTTTCGCTACACCTAAAAATAAACATTGAAATGTGACTTCTACTTTTATACCTGTCAAATGTGTTGTTTACTGTTTACAGCTTTTCAAAGAATTCTGTCATATTCCAAAAACCATTCCATACGAATATTCACAGTTTAGGCCTCTAACATTATTTAGGTCAGCTTTATGGCGTTTTAAAAATGTCTGAATTTACGACAGTTCTTACGGTTATTTTAGATTAACATATTTGTTTTCCACAACATAGCTCAATACATGTAATGCATGTCAGTATTTTGCCGCGACTGTGTTTCACACTGTTACAACTGCGAGGTAAAGGGCCGTACTAATTAATTATCCTTTTGTTACTGATATTTGCTGGGTCATTTCTTTAAAAAATGGCCTCAGTTGGATTAAATATTAAAACGAAGGAACAACCAGTCAAACGAAAAAGCCACATTAAATTCAAGCACGCAACTCGTGTTTCCTCATTTTTGTCATACAAACTTTAAAAGATAGCAGTGAACATGCACACAAATAAGCCTACGATAACTTTTATTCCGCTCATATTTCTATGTATTGCTACTTACTGTTTATTAGGTTTATTGAAATTTATCGGGCTGAACTTAGTATTTTGGCAAATTACGTTACACGACTGTGTTTAAAACTCCTTAGGGCAAAGGTACAACGTTGTGATAAATAAACAGACGTGGATGGAAATAATTAACTTCGTCATAATAACAGTTCACAGTTAATACGTATAATAGTGCTAATCAAATATTTGAAATCACGCACACACAGGGCCAGCGTATCGACCACGATGCACAAAGGCACGCCATTTCACAGACGCAATGATTAACGAAACACACGTCACAGTATATTTATTACTGCGTGGAAACACAGTTTTATCACAACATCGTAATTTGCCTAGGTAGGTTTAAAAAACACATCGTCTACTTACGTGATGTGGTAATTTGAAGTATTTTTCGGAGTAAGAATAATTTACGCTTCGTTTGGCAAACAGCAACACGCCATGACGTCATGGCTCGCCACGCCTGCCAACTTCACTTGGTAACTTCCCCGCCATCATATCTAAATATATTAAATAAAGTAATCAGACATTAAAATCTATTTTCAGTTGTAAATTACAAATTCAAAAATCGTTATTTTGCTGTAATAAGTATGAAATATGCTACAATTGAAAACATGTATAAAGGGCCTAGCTTACTAGCGAAGTGAAATTTCCCGAGTTTGAAAGCGACGAAGGAAGAAAGAAAGAGAGAGAGAGAGAGAGAGAGAGAGAACAAGCCTCGCCCAGCAGACAGTTATCAGATGCTTTGTCGCTCGATAAAGCAACACCGTACCATTACGGCCTACTCTCGATATTTTCCGCTGTTATTTTAAATTGTAAAAATTATATGTGTTACCATCGGGGCTACCTACATATTTAAATATGTACCGTTTAATTTACAAATTGTATTCTAAACAACTAGGTTAAAATAATAGTTTTACTGTGAACTATTTCTCACCAGTCGTTGCCAACACGTCGCTGCTCTCGCTGTTGTTAATTCATATTTAAAGAGAAATAAATATTACAGGTTATAGAAGATATTAAGGTGTTATTTATTTCTGGAATACAGGTTATTGAAAAAAAAAAAAAAACAAATTGACATGTTATGCCTAGTGTGTTTTTGCAAAGGTTGATATTCATAAGTCGCTTCCTTTCGGGAATGGACTATACCTATACTTGATAAGTGTGCACAGTGAGTAATAGTAATAGTAAGTGTAATACCATCCACACCTAATAATAATAAAAAATAATACTAATTGCAAATTCTGAAACAATTGAAAAGATATGAGTCAAGTTTGGCTGTTTTGCTGAGAGGATATATCACTTTGGTGAATGTTTAGTTGTTAATGATTCATGTTTGTATGTGCATACCTAGTAAATATTCATTACATGTTTATGCAAGTATGGATTTTCATGATTATGTTAATTACCAAATTACATCATATAACTGCGTTCTCTGCCATTCTCGGCCTTTGGAAGTTGACATCGAACATATAACATGTGAGTTGAGCAGTATACACCTATCACGTAATGTGATAGACACAGTGATCGTAAGTGAATGCGTAAAAATGCATTTCCCAGATTATTATTATTATTTTTAACTATTAAGTGTACCTCCTGGGAATCTATCTCGGTAATCGAAAATAAACATTACATTAGTTACTATAAGCTGGAATATAAAACAAAACTAAATGTTTGTTAAATTCAGATATAAAATAATATTAGTTGTTCTGACCGAGACTCGAACTCGATAATCCGAAATTACTATTACATTAAGTATGTCTAGCACCTACACAAGTCACAAATAAAATCTGGTTAAAATCGAAAATGAAATAATTTTATGTGCCATGACCTAGGATGGAACTCCAAAATCCGAAATTAACATTACATTAATTATCCCCAACATCTACCCAAGTCACGAACAGAATTGAGTTAAAACCGGAAATGAAATAATATTACGTTGGTAAAGTTGTCCTTGATGAGTATGTATTTCCCCAGTTTATGACTAACTATGCATATAGAAGGGCTTAAATGCATAATTGATTTTGCCAGAAATGGTTTAGGGCCTAAATATCCTTGACATTATGTTGTATGTCGGGTACGGTGTCTGTGTTATGAATTTGATGAGCATAGCATCAATGGTTCGGAAATTATGACTATATTTACAAAAGGGCCTAAACTAATAATTGATGTTCTACCACAGCCAACGACCAATCACAGCACAGGATTGTCACCGCCTCCTGAGGAAACACCACAACAGCACCAGTTTAGTAGTATCCTCCTGTTCAGACCCTTCCCAGGTTAATATTATAGCACTACGCCTGTCGATGACCAATCCCATCTAGGATTCTTACATCCCTACTATTGACATGTACATTTGAGAACCTCCCCAGAGAAAAAAATACGTAATAAATACGTCACTGTTAATACCGATGTGGGGAATGCACATTGTAAACATATTAAGAAAATTTAACTTCTACGTAAAAATCGTTAGAGTTTCAATGAAATAAAAGTCCCAATACATTTCAAATAATCTAACAACAATTTAAGAAAACATTATTTACAAACTACACAAACTTACTGTTTTTCGTAATTCCTGAACACATATCGGACTTTGGATGATTAATAACGTGTCGGCTACTGACACGAAATAATTTATTTGCAGACTTATGCAATTATCAAAACACTTGAGCTATTTCCTGAAACCAACAAATTCACACTTAACAACGAAAATTAATTTTCGCTCGCGCTTTGTGATGGTCACAGAAAATGGCGGACTACATCACACAACAAACCAATTTACAAAGCGGCAGAGACATGTCGATAGTTCATTTCACCGAGGAGACTGTTCTAAAAAGGTACCTACGACGAACTACACATAATGAAATACGTAAATACAAAATTAATTAATTGTATATGTAATATTCCGACATCACCAGCAAGGAATATAAATAAATATGATGGAAGAGAGCTCAATGGCAACGGCTTTTCACCGGGCGGGTGGAGACCAGAGACTCAATGGAGATTGGTGGAAACCTTTCACATAACCGTGATGTTAGCGTGCTCTACCATAATATTTCTAAATATTTTTAAAGCCCTTGCTCTATAATTCAGAAAAATTGCATTTTAGTCTATGAACGTAATTTTAACCATTAATTTTCCACATTATAATTTTTAATTCCGAATACTGTTTTCTTTTACAATCATGGTTAAGAGCGCCAACATAATAACACGCATCCTGCAACAACCACCAGCTGGCACAGTACTTAGTAAATGGGGGAGTTTACTGTTTACATACTGTGTAGGTTGGTCACAACGTCTGTCAACATTTTATTGAAGTTTGATGAAACGGAGTATATATAACGAATGACATGAAATTTTGACACTCAGTTTCGAGGCGTCCGTCAAAGAGGGAGGGTCAACGTATCGTTGCTGTGCGGTCTGACATCTGACGAGTTACTTTGGAAGTTCTGAGCCGCTATTCTCAGATTGATATTTTCTTATGGCTCTCGACTACCCGCCGTTTATTGAAATCAGTATTCGCACACTGCCAGAAACTCGGGTAAGCGTGATCACGTCTTCCGACTGCTTGGCGTAGGGTCCCAGGGCTGCCGAGCTGCTCCAGGCGGGAAGACGTGTGTGCTGGCTCAATGCATGCAGTGTATGCTTTAATATCATTCCAACGCGAATATATATTCTAACCATAATATACTTACCATTTTTCTTTAAAATAATAATAAATTTTCGTTCGCACATTGGACTGGAATACACATCTCTTTGGCACATTGGACTGGAATACACATCTCTTTGGCACATTGGACTGGAATACACATCTCTTTGGCACATTGGACTGGAATACACATCTCTTTGGCACATTGGACTGGAATACACATCTCTTTGGCACATTGGACTGGAATACACATCTCTTTGGCACATTGGACTGGAATACACATCTCTTTGGCACATTGGACTGGAATACACATCTCTTTGGCACATTGGACTGGAATACACATCTCTTTGGCACATTGGACTGGAATACACATCTCTTTGGCACATTGGACTGGAATACACATCTCTTTGGCACATTGGACTGGAATACACATCTCTTTTCTTAATTGTTACTCGTAATATCGTGGCGCGTGCGGTGCGTGTTTCGATAATCGAACGCAGTAGTTCCCTAAAACGTCGAGGCATATCGCTGTTGTATTCTCAACATTCGATCAGCTGGTGTCACATCACTGAAGATCGTGCGAAATATGGACGAATGCATGGCCGAGGTGAAGTTAGTTTCGAATCCTAGCTTCATTTTGATATCGCCAACATCGGCAAAAGAAACGAACTATGACTCACTCCGCGTCAGTGAGGAGGAGTATTGAGAACTCTGCGCAATAACCGCACATGTCTTAAAAGAGTCTCTACATTTTTGTGAGTGCAAGAACAGAACATGGGTAATACTTCTAGGTAAATGTATGTGGCAACTGGTATAACGATCTAGCTACATGTATGTAATATATATGTGTTGCTGTAATTAAAAAACGGCATGTTCATACGACACACCTTATTGGAAAATTTTAATAAGCTTGCAAACATGGGTTTTAGCCACGCTTGTGTGAACGAACGAAGTCCAATATTTATGATCTTGTATTTATCATATTTACGGTTTCAAAATTATACTTTTTGTATAACATGTTTGTAGTGTTAACCTACTTGCATATCAGATGCATTTCTCCTACAGTCTTTTCCGATTATAACAGCCACAAAACTTAACACACTGCTCATTGAAAGCGACCAAAGTGACAAGTTTATCGTCCTATAAAACCGTAACGAAAATTCGAATCAACATGAGACAAAATCATAAATATTGGACTTAGTTCGTTCACACTAGCCTGATAGACAAGTTTGCTGCCCTCTGTACTGAAAGTGAGCACGTTTTGCGCTGGAGCTGTTATACTACTGTATACTAACCACCGAGCTGTGATACTACTGTATACTAACCACCGAGCTGTTATACTACTGTATACTAACTACCGAGCGGTTATACTACTGTATACTAACTACCGAGCTGTTATACTACTGTATACTAACCACCGAGCTGTTATAGTACTGTATACTAACCACCGAGCTGTGATACTACTGTATACTAACCACCGAGCTGTTATACTACTGTATACTAACTACCGAGCTGTTATACTACTGTATACTAACCACCGAGCTGTTATACTACTGTATACTAACCACCGAGCTGTTATACTACTGTATACTAACCACCGAGCTGTTATACTACTGCATACTAACCACCGAGCTGTTATACTACTGTATACTAACCACCGAGCTTTTATACTACTGTATACTAACTACCGAGCTGTTATACTACTGTATACTAACCACCGAGCTGTTATACTACTGTATACTAACCACCGAGGCTTATACTACTGTATACTAACCACCGAGGCTTATACTACTGTATACTAACCACCGAGGCTTATACTACTGTATACTAACCACCGAGCTGTTATACTACTGTATACTAACCACCGAGGCTTATACTACTGTATACTAACCACCGAGCTGTTATACTACTGTATACTAACCACCGAGCTGTTATACTACTGTATACTAACCACCGAGCTGTTATACTACTGTATACTAACCACCGAGCTGTTATACAAATGTATACTAACTACCGAGCTGTTATACTACTGTATACTAACCACCGAGCTGTTATACTACTGTATACTAACTACCGAGCTGTTATACTACTGTATACTAACCACCGAGCTGTTATACTACTGTATACTAACCACCGAGCTGTTATACTACTGTATACTAACCACCGAGGCTTATACTACTGTATACTAACCACCGAGGCTTATACTACTGTATACTAACCACCGAGCTGTCTGAGAATTGAAATGGGTAAACTTGTCACTTTGGTCGTTTTTAATTACCAGAGTGTCAAGTTTAGCGGGATGTAAAATCCGAACAGACTGTAGGAGAAATGAATCTGATACACGCGTAGGTAAACACTACAAGTATTATCAACATTATATGAAAAACTTTAAATTTAAAGTGTAAATGCGATGATGATGATTATTTCACACAAGCATGATCAACCAGTTTGCCATTCGTTTCTCTTACTACTGTCTGAATGCAGTACTTAATAGACGGTATTGTTACTCGGCGCACGTAACTCTGTTGCTCAAGGCCGCGGCTCATGAAAGGTATAAATACCCGGCGTGCGTCCTGTTGTTGCTTAAGCGGTTTTTACATCGAGTTGCTGACTTCTCTTGTGTTATCACCGTTCACTTTTTGCGGGGCGGCTTCTTGTCAATAAGCGGTTGTTACACTGAACACTTAGCTTTGTTTGCGCGCAGCGGCGCAGTGCTTTTCCTCATGGGTTGTATGTTACTACATTCCAGTGGCGTGTCATCACATGGAGCTAGGATGCGAAGCTAAATTCACTTCAGTGAATGCATGCACAAGGCGACATTGCATTCAGTATGCTAGCGAGTGAGATTATAAACCTTTATTCAATTTTTAGTGGCCGAGGCTTGCATGTTCTACTGTTACATTTGAATTCGTATTTTAAACAGTAGTTCCACAAGATGAATGATGACTTTAAAAGCGACATTGTAATACCTGTATTTAATAAATCTTTTCAATTATGTGTGTTACGTGAGATGTTAGAACTTGTTTGGGTATAATAAGAGACCTACCTACGCTCGCTCTCAAAAATGTTAAGACTGAGAACAAAGTCAGAAAGTTTGTACAAACATTTAATCCTGATCTTTACAAAACAAAGTTTGGTTGTGCGGTAGTGAAACACCTTATTTTAGAAATATATTCAGCTATAGCAAATATTGTGTGTAGGTGCTTGTGGTACATCCAAAAAGTACGAATATTATTTTTTCCCGCTGAAGACTTAATTAATTTAAGTTTCTGGGTACAAGTACTAGGATATTAATGTATGGAAAATGACGTTAGTAACGGCACTGCTTAGGTATAAAAAACACGGTACTGTATTCACATTCATGAACCACGGACATGTATGCGACTAATTAAAACATTATTAACTACTTTAAACATTTCAATTTAATAAGCTTAAAAATCCATCTTATACCTTCCGTAATTAAACAAACTTATACGATTACTAACAGAAGGCAAAAATATCACAATACTAAAAATAAGGCTTTTATGTGTGTTCATTAACATTACTCATTCTACAAAGCTCAAATTAAGTTTTTACACAATCAACTCGTAAGTTGTGAGCGTAGCTCAGTGAAACAGTATTGCTGTTTATAATTTAAGTTATTGCCAGAAAACGTTTATGTCGAGAATATCTTTGTGTAAAAGCAATAATAAACAATTAACTGCACTGTGAAATCGGCTGCCTGTAGTTATTTGATTTAGCTTTGCTTTGCATTATTTGTTAGTATTATTGCTTTTAGACTAACGTATTCTATCGCGACGGATGATACCACGACCCGTGCTGGGACAAGAGTTTATAAGAAGTATATAGCTTGGAGACGAATAAATATCTTGTCTCTCATTGAAGACATTTCATTTTAAGTATTATTTTATTATTGATATTTAACTTGTGTAATTTCTAAGTATTTTTTATTTACTATCACAGTACAATAAGAATTCTTTTCATTTAGTCATAGTTACTTCTGAAGAATATTGGCCCCAGGAGCACAGCTAGTCTTACTGCCAAATAATACCTCAACACACTCAACCTCCAAACAAATCCACAGCCCAACAACTGACTTCATATTACGTAAAGGGAAAAATAACACAAATTTACTCAAACATTCATATAAATTCGCTCCCAAAGATACTGAGCAACATAAGCTGAATATTGAGCCATTACCTGAGTAATCCCAGAATTATAGACCATCTATATGTTTTACATTAACATTTTTTTTCATATAGACATAATTATTTATTAAGTTTTTTTTAGTATCCCAGATTTACTTTTATTATTTAGTTATATATACATATAAATTTAGAAGTGTGCGAGCGAATGTGTGGATTCAATTAACTCATGTACCGTTACCAATATTCAGAGTGGTTTTGGATCATAAGATTTTCATTTTAATATAAAGCTTGTTGCCTCAAAAATATGATGTCCGTGATATATAAGCTGGTGGACAGTTTAAAGCATTTACAAGAAATAATTTGTACTATGGGTGATGAAGGTAATGGTAACTGTCCGTCAAGATGCATGTGACATCTATATTTCTTGTTGTGTGAATTTTTGCATTACTCTATAGTGTATGAAATATGTAGTCCCGGGTATTCTATTGAATAAGGAAAAGAGCTATGTGAAGGGTTTGCCATTTTATGTATTTTTTTGTGATTAAATTAATTAGGTAACTGTTGGTCACGAACTATGACTTTTGTTAATGTGCGATGTAAAAATATTATAGTACTAAATAGATTTAAAAATCATGTAATAATCACCTTACACGTACAAATGAACAATAGGATCAAGCAGAATTTTATTTATATATATATATATAATCCAATATAGCCAAATATAAAGTCAGATACTATCACGTCTACCCAAGCAACCATAAATTCAAGGTCAGCCCATATCATAATAATCCTTACCATCTGTCAGCATAACATAGTCGACTGATACCAGCCACCATGTATGACATCACCCAATCGCCATTTGGACCCAAGTGACCTTGCCCTTTGACTATAACTTGGGACATTTGACCTCGAACCCCAAAAAAAATTTCTAAAATATTTTATAGAATTCCAACAAAAAATCAAAAATTAATTAAAGACTTGTTTTCCATCAATCTTTCACAATTTTTCCATCAATCCGTGGGTTTCTCATCTACCTCTATGTATACGTATAAAAAAACGATTCACTAACAGTATCCAAAATTTGTAAATATCAACGGAATTAATGTCTTGTATGCATTTTTATACATATATATGTATTATGTATGTAGATCTGTACATTAGTAGTTTAATGCTCATAGGACTACTTTAAAGTCGTGAGGAATAAAAGAATACAACGCATGAAGAAAAAAGTGGAATTTTTCGATATTGAAATTAAATTTTGTAATTACATTTCCAGAAGTAATCAGTTCAATACATCATCTGATATAACCCCGATTCTTAAGTCCTTCGATGATTGAAACCACATTTTTCGGGTTCGAGTAAGTTCAGCGTTTATGAAGCTCAAGAAATCATTCGAGTCTGTCTACATGTTCATTTGGGTGTTCGGTATACGTGTAGCGAGTATTCGCGCCATCTTCAACTCTATCGCTCCATTCATCGTTGTCGTCTTCACTTCCTGTTTTGCTCCTTAGTATTTAGAGCCGACGACTGTTTATTTTGATGTTCCAGCTTTTACGCAAAGTCTTGCGAGTGTACATTTCACACATACTGACTGTACTGCACTCATTCCGCCATTAATATTTACTGTCCCATCATAGTCGCCTGTAGAACAAGTACCCATCGAAGGGGCAGGAGGTATTGGCGACATCACATGCTACCACCCAATATATTAATCCTTGCTAATCTCACTGTGTTCCTTCATTGTATCACCTTGTCTAAACTGCATGTGACCATTGTCTTAATGCTTCATCACGCGGAAAGGTTTCTTCGTACAGGCAGTTCCCTCATGCCGATGGGCATTGCAAGTTTGACTAAAGGAGCTGGCACAGTAACAGCAACGAAGTCATCGATTGCAGCACTGCTGTAGGTGACCAATTCGAAGAAATCAATGGGGGAATTGCTACCATTCCCATATCAGACGGAAGGCAGCCAATCCGAAGAGGTCAGTGGTGCTATCGGTGTCATGTCTGAAGAAGTCAATGACACTGTTGGTACCACTCCCGAAGAAGTCTATGGCACGGCCGTAGATCCCATTAGCTCTGGAATGTCCCAAGACATCGCAGATACTGAATATTTTGACGACTATAGAAGCTAGCCGAGATGCTCTACCTTTTACGGCAGCCGTTGCCGAACTAAGCCTCTCAGCTGACCTCCATACTGATTATAACATAAGAGTATGCAAGCCCTATGTTGTCATATTGACTTTCAGTCAATCATATTACACCATTAATACATTATTCGGACACCGGTCAGCCTGTCTCCATGTGGCCACATGACTGCAGCTAACCAATAGCATGTATGTACTGACACATCACACACAGTCATGGAAGCTAAGCTATTCAACGTTTAAAACAATGGCAATATCTGCTGTCATTTTCACAAGCCTGTACCTGCACTGTGTCTGGTAACTGGAATCTCTATGTGCTTCCACGTCGTCCTCACAACCTGCATAGTATCAGATAGCCTAAGACATCACATAGAATTTTCACAAGCCTGTACCTGCACTGTGTCTGGTAACTGGAATCTCTATGTGCTTCCACGTCGTCCTCACAACCTGCATAGTATCAGATAGCCTAAGACATCACATAGAATTTTCACAGGCTTGCACCTACTCTGTGTTTTGTAACTGGAGTTAACTAAAGAGAATGAGTGAGCAGGCTTCACGAGAAAGTATAAGTCTGCAATGAAATTGAACATTGGGTCAGTATGAGTGAAGAAGATGGGTTTTTCAGCTTGGTTCCAGCACCAAGCAGCTTTATTACCTGCCAAGTGTACCAACTCCGGCGAGACTCGAAGCTTCCCTGCACTACCAGCGAGTTGATAAGTCAAGTGAAAGAAGAACGCCTACATCAAGTTTGAGGTAATAGCAAAAATAGTATATGAACTCAGAAGTCCAGACAGCTACAAGATTACTTTGTGATCCGAGCACTGTGATGGAGAACGCCTCACCGCCATTTTGAACCATGGCAGAACAGCTTGGGAGACTATGTGCACTCCACTAATCTGTGACGTTTACGCTGATTCGTACTCTTAAGCATTGATCTTCATCCAGTCTTCGGCTGACAATCGGCCATGTTTTATCCAGAAACATATCGTAGCAGTATCGTAGCAGCATATAGCAGTAAATGCTAGTAGTGACTCCACCACCACCACAATCAACGGTCATTTTAGAGCCATTTTGAGTCATTTTTTTAGTCATTTTGCATTTTTGAGCCATTTGAGTCTCTTTGAGCCAAGAGTCGGGAGTCAGAGTCATTCTTGTGAGTGGTTGGTCTGCCAGTAGTCAGTTGTATGCTTTAAGTGTGACCATTAGTTCAAGCTAAACAAAGATAACACGAGGACGAAATATATTTTCACATTAAAAATAATCTGTTTTTTGGACACAACGATGATCAGTTAGCTGCTAGCGAGTCGGTCAGAAGTTTTTTTCAACTCCTCTGGTAGGACACATCCCAGGCTAACCAAAAATATACATTATTTACGAATTAAAGCTAATTTTTTGCCTTTGGTAACTTGCATGCGAGGTTTTCTTTTTCCTGTAGATTATTACAAAATTGACTTCAGTGTAATATTTTTTGCTCTATGTTTATTCACATTTGATGTGTCTGTATATAAGCATTATCGACCAAATTAATATTTATGCTAGAATTTATGTTACAAGTGTGGAATATTCCAAGCCTTGTTAGTTAGAGATAGTTAGTTGGTTGTCATAGACATGACTTCGTATTCGCAATTCCTCTTCACTGTATAGCGAGAGAGTGCGTCCAAATCAGTGTTAACTTCCCAATGTCTAAACAACAACTAAGGTATCAGCATGCATCACCGCTCTATATGTAAATGCTCACATCAATCGCAAAAAAATGTCGTCCAAGATTTTCCAAGACCAAGAGAAAATAAATATTATTTTAATAAGTTTGGGCTTTGAACTCGGCACCCATCGCCATACATAACACATACAGATTGCTTAGAATCTTGTACCAGTGGCGCATGAATACTAAACTAATATCATTACTAAAAGGGCTTAAAAATTTCGGGTCATCAATCGAATAGCGAACCACATCTCTTACCCCGATCGCCATATCCGATATTTACTACCATCTTTCGTTTTTAATATAACTTACTATAATATTCACTAAACACTGGAAAAACAATTTAGTTACTTTGCCAATATCTTCAGTAAAAGCGTCATTAACATTACACAGGCCTGAATCGTATTCAAGCATTTACACGAGCCCACTCCCCCCCCCCCCCTTCCTTTTCAATACTAGTTATTTTGTCAGAAACTTACTATGTGTAATATAAGGTAATCATTTTTGGCTAGTCAGCTTCCCCTCCCGGACAACTCTAAACTATGTAGGAAAAAAATACCAGGTGAATTTCAGGCAACCAGAATCGGATGATATAGTATTCATTGTGTACTAAAATAAATAGTATTTGAGTGCTTTATTAATTTTTTCAATATTAAATTCTGCTTGGATTATAAGGAGGAGTGAAATTGTTGTAGTGTTAGCTGATTAAAAAAAAAATGGTATTCTGCAATCGTTATCCAATTATGGTCTTTGTAGATCGGAATTAATTATTGATGTTCTGGGAATGAACACTACAGACGCAATAGTAGTATGTTTATTGGCCTACCAAAGGTCCAAACCAAGGTATAGCATAGCCCCTGTGACACACGTAAAAAGTATTTATTCACTGACAGTGAACTTATTCACCTGTAAGTTGTATCGTAGGTACGTACAATACACCCTTGCGGCTGTAATTTGATTAATTTTGGTTTTCAGAAAAATAGCGAAGAGTCACTTATTATCCAGTAAAATCCATCCCGGGTGTGAAGCAGTGTTGTACGGAGAACATGTAAATAAAAAAAGAAAATGTACAGTAGTTGTTCTTACGGTAGACGAGTTTATCGTAATTTAGTGAGTGCCAATTATGATGTAGCGAAGGTTTACGATATGTTTTGTCGTAAGAAAGTTCTATTCTGCTATCGATGTTGTTTCGTTTTTTTGAACTTCAGGGTATGACAGCAAAAAAACCAAAAACTGAACATTATAAGTTGGAAGACTGCTGGCAAGCAGTATAGGCTGTTCTCGACGATAAACACTTTCGAAAGTCCTGCTTCAGGTCTACCTACTTGTATTCACATTGTGTATTCTTCCGCTATATGTTTGCAATAGGACCTGATCACTTTATTAATTCACCGGTCAAGAAAATTATTAGAAAAGTAAATATTCTTATTCGAATACCTAGCGGATTTTTTTTCCATTTATTCCAGTTCTGTTCTGCCCTAAACGGCTCTTAGGACCTCGTCAACTTACACATTATTTTTTTCGCACCAGGTGTTGCAATTTGGAAATTTATGGTTTGAAATGTACTTACGAATTAATTTTAACAACTGACACTCCAGAGCATGTGGAAAGGGTTTCAGTAGGTCCTGGGCGCAAGCAATATCCAATAGCATTATCCAGGGGAAAATGCGCTATATTTTGTTTGTACTGTCTTCTCTAGCACCAGTCATGATATTTTATTTTCCTGCAACATGCCATACGTGAACCGAATATACTCTGGATAATATGTTAAAAGCCGCCCAACATCTATATATTATTTTTAAAATTATTAATGGTTTTTGCTAACCCTTAATTTTATAGTTTCGTAGTCACTGTTCGGCTTTTGTAATGTTTTTTAATGCCAAAAAATGAATGCGGTAATAAGGGCAGAATATGAATAGCGCACACCATTTTGAAGGTACTCTGCACAGACAAAAATTTCGTTTTTTTTTCAAAACTGTTCGAGTTTAATATATTCCTGAAGATCTGGTATTGCATAGAATTTTGCATCGGTATGAGGATCGTAGTCTAATAAAACCTCGTTTTTGCTGTATTTTATTCTCTAATCCTGGATCTTATTATAAAATAAAATATTATAGAAATTAATACACAGCCTGTGTAAAAGTAAATCGTTAATGATATGTGTATTTCAACCTAACATACTCCAGGCACGACTGTAATATTTTTTTCTTGTTATTTCAAGCACGCATCTGTATATATGCATGTTTAGGTGCGACACTGTGCATACAGAGCCAATAGCTATGTGTAAATATCTTTTGTTAGACATAATGCGAGTACATACATAAGATGCCAAATTGAATTTGTTTTTTTTTTTAGAGATGTTACTATGCTATTTCTGATTTTCTGTGCAAGTAAACACTAAGGTTACTTAGATGATTTTGTTCTGTAACTCGGGACACATTGCTTTACTTATAGCGAAAATTTCAAATATGTCCTTTAAAATAAACTGTTGTTTCCTTTCGTAGAAAATTGCATTCCGTTTCATGGATGATTATCATTTCAAGCGAAGTTGTAAGGTAATTTTAATCACATGTGTTACTTGCCTCTGTTACATACATGGAAATATTCTTGCAATTATTTTTACACCAACACATCACTTGACTTTGTGAATTTAATTATGTAACATAAATTATACCCCGATGCATATCCGATGCGCATACATAAAATAACATGCGCAGACATTGCATGTTAAGGTTAAGCTCAGCAATTATCTCTAATATGTTAACCGGTGTTCTTCAGAACACGTAAAATTATGTTCTTCTGGATTAGTCACAACATGAACTTAACCATCGTGAAAATAAACATTTATCATGTTAGTTACATTTTCCATGTAGGGGAGGGGCTCAGGAGTGGTATAGGTGTTACATCTTCGAAGTCTTACACAAGGGTGAGCTCTGGAGCAGCATAGCTCCTTCCTGTTCAGAGGTTGACGAGCGATTGAAGTTGGAATTGTGCATTGACCATTACAATTTTGAATAGTAAAATGCAGAAATTAATGGATACAAGCAGATGTCACATTAATACAAAATATGAAGTGGCTTTGTTGTTGGTAAAGGAGACAGGAAGCCAATTGCAAGGCTTCCTGACTAACGATCTAAAATGACACACTCCAAATGGCCTAAATCCCTTTTCCATACAGTTACGGGTCTTGTAGAAGTTAATCAAAAATATGCAAGAAAATTCCCTGAAACATTAACAATAAAGTGGAGCCAAAAATAATGCAAAATAGTAAGTTATTAATTAAAATACAAACAAAAGAAAATCTAGCTATCTATTTCAATTAAATGTTACTTATTGCCATTCGTACATTTAAGTTTAAATATAATAATCATATGAAAAATTAATAATAAAAATAACGAGAAATTAAACCTATGTGAAACATAGGTTTGATAGTATTATGTATTATGTTTGATAGTATTATGATAGTATTACATAGTATTATGCATGACTGTCCAATATGTGAAAGAAACATTAATTATTTATTACAAATAGATGTGGATAGTGAAAAATATTGTGTTACAATACTAACTTTGATAATTCTGGGGAGTTGTCAATGCTACTGCCTGTGCTGTGATTGCTGGGACATTCCGAAAATGATTCTGAGTCTTCCTGCAGTAAAACTGCACCGTCTACTCAGATGATATTCTACAAACATAAGAAAAAATTCTTATTATTTTGGCACAAATATCACATTTCAAATTACAGCTATTCCTATTGAAAACCAAATGAAAATTGTCGTTTCATTAAAAATAAAACAGAATAAAAAGTTATTTGTAATACATTTCAGTAGAAGTGACCGAATCAAAGAGATATTGTTTGCGCCTTTTTTTTTTTTTTTTTTTTTCAGCTTTCTTGAAATTTTCGATCGTTTCATTCACTTGGTATCTTGCTTAGCGATGTTCTCCCAGGCATCATGACATTATTTCTGTGGTTGTTAGAAATTCAGTTTGCTTTGAAGAGGGAGGAAGAGTTCACTGTCTTCACCTCCTCTGAGAGTTTCGTGTCCAGTCACCAGGGTCTGCTGCGCAGTAGCGACCCTATATTCTTGAGGCAGCTGCGCGGAGAATTTCCAAATTCCCACATGCTGTCAAAATTGCCATTCCAGAACGATTGTTTGTTAGATCACAACCAAACAAAAAGGCAATAGAAATTGAAACCTTGCTCAGTGACTACGGCTAATCGTGTGTATGTTATCGTATATCAGCAATTACAACAATTCGCCTAAATTTAAGAGACTTTGTGTGACAAAAATTAACGAAATTTGTTTTGATGTGGACGCCTATAAATACCTCTCCGTACTACATTCTCTACAGCTCAAGTCATTATTATTATCGGACCCGTTAATCTTCATGGTTAAAAAATACTTCAGTTTCTATACTTTCTTGCCTGGCATAGAAGAAATATTTGTATGTTTTCTATAGAAAAATGCCAGAAACATTTTTTTTTTTTAATAATTGTAATACACATACTTAATGTAGTTTAAAATTTATTACTAAACAAATTGTGTAATGTCTTATTATTTTAAACATGAATATACACTATGCACCAATGGCCTTAAATATGCCCTTTAATCCTGACACATGTGCAGACAGTGAACAGACAGTATCAGTACTGTACTCTAATGTCCTGTCAATTGTATAGTGACGTCTTCATATTGTTTCTTAAACTTCGATTCGACTGCGTTTTTCGTCTTGGTAAATTACTTGTAAACATTAAATGCACTGCATATTATTTGTGACAGTATCTAAGTTTTCACTTGCCAAAAAATTTGGTGTGGTTGAGTGGACAGAATTTGGTGTGGTTGAGTGGACAGAATTTGAAAGACCCACAAAATGTTTAGGGAGAGGAAAGTCTTAATATTTGCAGCATCCAGCAAAATAACTTCTTTTGGTTTTTACGAATGATCATGACATTTTTTTGCAGGTTTGCTTGTACTTAGGGTATGTGTATATATGGTTCATGTATTTTATTACAATGTTTTAACTAACGTGTCTTGTTAGTTAGTTTGTTAGTTAGCAAGTTGATTTTAAACCACTTCCCATTATCCAATTGAGCTGAAATTTCACATACATGTGTAGTTCCGATGACAATACAATGTGATGGTACCACTGAGCTGATCTGATGATGGAGCCGGAAGTTACAGGCTTATAATGTAACTTCACATATATGTATGTTAAACTACTTACCGTTATCCAATTGAACTGAAATTTCGCGTACATGTGTAGTTTCCATGACAATATAATGTAAGGTACCACTGAACTAATCTGATCTGATGTTGGAGCCGGATGTTACAAGCTTTTAATGTAATTTCACGTGTGTTACGCCCTTAGGGCGTAGCATGGCTAAAGGAAGGCAAGGAGAAGGACGCACTCCATTAAAAAAATCAAGAAAGCATAAATGCAAAAATTCCAAAATCAATACAAATATATTGAAGCCCATCTGTACATTATCACCAAGAACAACTACTTTGCAACTTGATTTGAAAAATATTTTGCATCTGTAAATATCTGTTGCTACTAAGTGGTGGACTAGGGAAAGGAGAGAACACACATGCACTGGAACAAACACAAAAACAACAATATTAATATATCCTGACAAATCACCCAACCTTAATAATCCAATTAAAGAAGGTAAAATGACTCCCTGAGTAAAGCAAGCACCAATACAACTTTAAAAGTAAAGTACACCTGATGATTCACTAAAACGTACAACATGGAATACGAATTTTAAGAATACCATTACAGTTAACCATGAGTATAAAGGCACGCCATAAAATATCCACTAAACTCCTTGGCAGTAAAATTCTTTTGGCAAGCCGTAGTCCAGGAAACCAATCCTACAGCACGCAAAAAAAAAGGGGAAGAATCCATCTCTTACAAACATTCCCAATAAATAATGTATTGAAAATACACACATTCAAAACAGTGAAGAAACACTTCCCTACAAAAATCCATATACACAAATACCGCTAAAAACACTACTAAAAAGGGAACTCTACCCCCGGCATAACAACAACTACTTTCATTGCAATACTTAACTTCAGTAGAACTCATATTACACGAACACGCGCCTAGCATGGAGTACGAAGTGGTGTAGACATGATCTATCGTCGACCAGCCCCGCAACTCTAAGAGGAACACTGCACACTTGCTCGGGCTGGGGACGAACATTTATACGCCAAAACGCTGTTGGGGAATGTTAAGGAGGCGGCGGGAATAGCGGAGAGGCGAATGGAAGGTGCCAGAGTGTGCGAGGCTGAACCCGTTTTTCTGCAGAAAAAATATTGCCTCTTCAAACAGTAACCCCTCTTCAAACAAAATAACAGTTTATCAATCTGGGCTACCAAATACAGACGTGGCAAATAACCAAGTTCATTAACGTCATGTAGTTCTGTAAACACACCAACCCCAAAATAGTAGCATTTAATCGTACTCCAGGAAATTGTAGGCATCACACATTTCTCCAGCTGTTGGGACGAAAAATAAATCGTTCGGGCAGACGGGAGTACACACATAAAATTGCTTGAGTTTGATAATTGACATGCGTGTCAGACTTGAAGCAGGGCTTCACGTGTATATATGTTAATCCACCTCTCGTTATCCAATTGAACTGAAATTTCGCATGCATGTGTAGTTCCGATGACAATACAATATGAAGGTACCACAGAGCTGATCTGATGATGGAACCGGACGGTGGTCATAGGAACTCTACCACTACATGCAGTAAACGTCGTATCGAGTTTGTTTTACAGAATAGAGTAACAGTAAAATTGAGACTAGAAGTGTCACTGCTGTTGTGCGCGTGATCTATTTTGTAGCGGTAAATGGTTCTGAAAACTATTATTACAGTTTGCTCCTACAGTATGTCCGGTGTCATAATGAAAGCAAAGTACTGATCGATCACGATACGTCATTGGGATCTTTCTTAGCAAGGGAAAGCCATATTCGTGATACAAACACATGGTTGGAGACTAAAAAGTGATAAATAAAATATGTGTAAAAACATTTTAAAACCTACCTTTTATTTATAAATGCACTAAAAAGATAAAAATTATTATAATAGTAATGCAATATGTAGAACTTGTAAGATGTGGTCGAACAGCCGTAATAAACTTTACTACAAATTAATATGTTTGTATCAATTTATATTTAGTATATAAAGCCTTGGCGCGAATAGTCAACAGCCTTACACACGATATATTCTCCTATGCTTATGCAAATGTGATATACGTTCTATATTGCGCCAAGCTTTTATGTACTAAATATAAATTGATACAAACATATTAATTTGTAGTAAAGTTTATTACGGCTGTTCGACCACAACTTACAAGTTCTACAAATTGTGTAACTAAAATAATCATTTTTCTCTTTTTAGTGCATTTATAAATAAAAGGTTGGTTTTTAAAGTTTTTTTTACATATATTTTTGTGTTACATGCCGAAGGAAAGTTATAAGTATACAATAATTCCAGTACGTAGGACCACCATTAGTCTTCGCTTCCAAACAGAACGCAGATCTTAAGTCCTGTAGATGTAATTTAAAAATTGTTTTATATTTCTGAGCGTCGTCTGCTTACAACTGTCATTTATGACATGTGTGTGTGTATACACCCGAGTAATAGTGTCCGCTTTCTATTTCGGTCCGTGTTCTGCATTTTTTTAAATTGAAAAACGGCAACAATAGGCATGAAATCCCCGGTACAGTCTCATTGATATAGCATAGCAGAAGCGCGTGAGTAGTAGGGAAATGGAGAGTTGGGCGCAAAGGATTACGGATTCGGAGCCTTGGAGCCGGCCGGACGCCATGTTGTTAGATAGCGAGCCATCATATTTCCCTCAAAATTTCCCTTTTTTCCCCTCAAAATTTCCCTTTTTTCCCTCAAAATCAACCTTCCTAAAATTTTCCATTTTTCTCTAAAAATTTATTTATAAAATTCGCGTTTTTGCCAGGCGGGTCAGTGACTCTGGGAGAGACAGAACATCGGCCTAGGTGACCTTGGGTCAGAGCAAGCGGACAAGTAGGACCTTTGACCGCAAAAATTAAATATGAAATCCGAAATATATATATAAACAAAAATTAGAAAATAATTTATTATTAAAAAATATTAAGAACTTTACCACAATAATTAAATTCCCTGAGGTTTACCTGTTACCCTTATCACATAACAAATTTGTCGGCGGGCCTCCAACCCCTCGCCCATGACATGTCGTTCATCTTTGGTGCTGTCATCCACCATAGCAGCTATTTTGAATTCAGATGAACTTACCTTGACCGCATGAGCTTGAATGACCTTGAAAATAAAAACTCGAGAAAAATGCATAAAAGTCAACAATCATTATGTTACCATATTGGATGCAGGTAACCTTGACCCAGACCCCATGACATTAAACTCAATAAATAAAACAATCCAAAAATTGCTAAATTTATATATTGCAATACATGCAACTGTGTTGAAGGTTATAGTCTTTGTTGTATCTCGCTATTACACTCGTGTTTTCCGTGTGCGAAAATATGGTGACATTTATTACACCAACATGCTATACATGATAGATTACGTATATAACTACACTTTTGAAGGCATGTACCTCCTTGCAGCAAACCCAGTACTGATGAGTGAAGAGATTTGGGCGGCTCTTAACAGCGAGGTCGTGAGAGCCGATGAGGGTCATTGAAGGGAATGTGGAGCGGCGCCGGAATGAAATGGTGGGGGAAACAGGAGATACCCGAGAAAACTCGCTGGCCAACGGCATCTCCCGGCACAATTTCCACTTGCGAAAGTACTGATGAAAAATGCATTTCACCTGAACAGGTCTTTGCATGTCTATGTAAACTATAGGTAAAGCTGAACTGCTTGCCGCATCTGTCACAAATATGTGATATGCGACAGGGAAACCTAACATAATTAAAGCACTCATGTTGCCTTACATTATGGTAGAAAGTAAATACCTTATCATAAAAGTGATACTGATGACGACATTGTGGTCCAGGCAAAGACTCGGGCAGACGTGTTGAAGATGTAGTTGCTGGGGCCAAAGAAGCAGGTAATGCCGGCAGTGATATCCTAGGTACCACTCCTGAATAAGTGGATGACACTGCCGTGGCTACCATTATATCTGGAGCAGCGACCGAAGACATCGCAGATATAGAATAAGACTAAGATGTGAAGAGGAAGAAGCTAGCCAAGACGATGTATCTTTCACGATAGCTATTGTCAAACTAAGCCTCTCAGCTAACCCCCCTACTGCTTATAATATACGCATATGCAAGCATTATGATGTATTGACTTTGAACCAATCATATTACATTATTAATACATTGTTAGGACACTGACCAGCCTATCACCGAGTTACTACATGATTGCAGCTGACCAATCACATGCAGGCATTGAAACATCACTTGCGGAATTCAATATCTGACTCCTACATACAGACTTTATATTGACTTCAAAATACTCATAATGACACCGAAATGACTCATAACGACTCAAAATGACCCCAAAAAGTCTCCTGATTACTATTGCAGTACTGATTGAGGTGCTGCTTGTTATTGTGGTGATGATTTCTGTGCTGATTGTGTTGCTGATTGTGATTGCAGTGTTGATAGTACTGATTGTGATTGTGGTGTTGATTGTGATTGCATTGCTGTATGTGGTGCTGAGTGTAGTGCTAATTGTGATTGCATTGCTGATTGTGGTGCTGATTGTGATTTCTGTGGTAAGTGTAGTGCTAAGTGCAGTGTGTATGTGTAAGTAGCAAGTTAAAATTAATTTTCTATATTTTAGGATAAAATCATATCCTAAATCCAGAGCTGAAATGTGAATAATTTATTTAATAATCTCGTTTTAAAAAGTATATATCCAAGTCCCTCAGTATATTCAATCACTTCCTGTGTAAACCATATTTGCAGTTTGCAATAAAATGTCTACAACTACAGCAGACTCCCACCACGTTACGACATTGGTCGATGCACAATTTGGACTTTGTATTGAAAAATCCTGTGCAATAGCAGGCCACCACCATTCTTCCCAATCGGCCGTCGAGTGAAAAGTACTCTTTGTACAGACCGCCCTCTCATGCCGATGAGCATTTTGAACACAGGTGAAAATTCGATCGTATAATGGGTACTGGCAGGAACCAGTTAGCGATTATGCATGTCCTGGCTCCATGATCGTCGAGGTCAAAGGCAACCCTTCGTATTCACAATTCACCTTCGTGGTATGGGAGCACTCTGAGAAAATCCACATAAATCTTTGCCCAAGAAGAAAACAGGAAGGTATTACTATATCTATATAAGATAGCTATATATGTATATAAAATATTAATATATAAATTATTATGTATAGAATAACATATGTATTTATATAATATAGGAATATACATAATTATGTATAGGTGTATAAATATGTATAAGTATATAATTATATCAATATTTTCAGTTTATTTTACACATAAATATGTATAGCTATATAAAATTATTCCTAATTTATTTTATACCTTATTATGTATAGGTATATAAAATTATTCCTAATTTATTTTATACCTTATTATGTATAGGTATATAAATATAAATAAATAAATATAAATAAGGTTTTTCTCAATTTATTTTATACATTATTATAGATAAATATAGGAATATAAAATAAATTTTAATTTCTATTTTTACATATAAATATGCCTACAAGCATACTTAAAAAAACATATTTTTATGTAGGTACCTGCATGTTTCCTTCTTGGGCGAACGAAAATGTGAATTTTGTTAAGAGTGTTCCCATACTGTGAAAATGAATGTGAATAAAAAGGCCGACCTTTGACCTTGGCGATAATGAAGATGCGACCTACATCATCTCTAACTGGTTTCCGCCAGTGCCGATTCTGCGATCGAGTTTTCGCCTATGTTCAAAATGCTCGTCGGCATGAGAGAGCGGTCTGTACGAAGAGCCCTATTCTCGCGACGACCAGTTGGGAAGCATGGCGGTGTCCTGCCATGGTGTTGCATTGTTCAGTACAAAGTCCAATTTGTGCATCGACCAATGGCGTAGTCTGGTGGGAGCCTGCTGTAGTTATAGGCATTTTTATTGCAAAGTGAAAATACAGTTTAGACAGGAAATGATTAAATATACCAGAGGATCTGTATATAAACTTTTTAAAACGAGATTAATAAATAAAATGTGAACGATTCAGTTTTGGAGGTAGGCCAATACAATGTTATTCTAAAATATGGAGAATTAAGTTTGACTTGCTACTCACACACACGCATTGCACTAAGCACCGCAATCAGCACCACACTTAGCACCTCAATCAGCACCGCAATCAGGAGTCATTTTGGGGTCATTTTTGAGTCGTTATGAGTCATTTCGGAGTCATTATGAGTATTTTGAAGTCAATATAAAGTCTGTATGTAGGAGTCAGATATTGAATTCCGCAAGTGATGTTTCAATGCCTGCGTGTGATTGGTCAGCTGCAATCATGTAGTAACTCGGTGATAGGCTGGTCAGTGTCCTAACAATGTATTAATAATGTAATATGATTGGTTCAAAGTCAATACATCATAATGCTTGCATATGCGTATATTATAAGCAGTAGGGGGGTTAGCTGAGAGGCTTAGTTTGACAATAGCTATCGTGAAAGATACATCGTCTCGGCTAGCTTCTTCCTCTTCACATCTTAGTCTTATTCTATATCTGCGATGTCTTCGGTCGCTGCTCCAGATATAATGGTAGCCACGGCAGTGTCATCCACTTATTCAGGAGTGGTACCTAGGATATCACTGCCGGCGTTACCTGCTTCTTTGGCCCCAGCAACTACATCTTCAACAAGTCTGCCCGAGTCTTTGCCTGGACCACAATGTCGTCATCAGTATCACTTTTATGATAAGGTATTTACTTTCTACCATAATGTAAGGCAACATGAGTGCTTTAATTATGTTAGGTTTCCCTGTCGCATATCACATATTTGTGACAGATGCGGCAAGCAGTTCAGCTTTACCTATAGTTTGCATAGACATGCAAAGACCTGTTCAAGTGGAGTGCTTTTCTCATCAGTGTCGGGTTTGCTTTAAGCAGGTCTCTTGTGACTTCGGTATATGTCCTCACAACTATAGTTACCTACATAACCTGCCCTGCATATTATGTTGGTGTAATTAATGTCACGATATTTTCGCACAAGGACAACATGAGGGTGAATAACGAAATGCATAAAAGGCTAACCTTCAACAAAGTTGCGGGTATTGGGATGCATATATATTCGGATTTATTTATTTTTTGGGTTTAAGCTCATGGGGTCAAGGTCAGCTGCATCTAATATGGTGGTAGTAGTCTGTAATGTAATATGCGTGCTGACTTTTAAGGATTTTTTTCGAGCTTTTGTTGTCGAGGTCATTCGAGGTAATGGAGTTAAGGTTGAGGTTACCTGCATCCAACATAGCAGTGGTAATCGCTAATGTCATATGCTTGTTGACTTTTATGTATTTTTCTCCAGTTTTTGTTTTCAAGGTTATTCACCGTCATTGGGGTCATGGTCATCTGCATCCAATGTGGTTGCTACGATGGCTGACAGCACCAAGATTGCTTACTGGGATTTGGCGAGGTGTATGCCGCCCACTGATGATGTTATGTGAGTCGAGTCATGGTGGAACCTCAGGGAATTTAATTTTTTAAATAAATTAAAAATACTATTCTAATAACAAATTGATTGAAAGTATTTGCAATTGTTTGTAATTATATTTGTAAATTTTTTTTTGGTGTTTTTCGGGTCAAAGGTCAAGGCCAAAGGCCTTGACCGTACTGCTGGCCTTGACCCAATGTCACCTTGGTTGCTAATCCGCCTCACGTGTCTGACCCAGGGTTAGAGTTCCGCCTCGTTCTTCCAGCTCGGAATGAATGATTCGCCTTGGTAAAACGCGACTTTTTTTAGGGACATTTTAAGGGAAAGGGGGTAATCTTTAGGGGAATTTAGTCGATTTTGAAGGAAAAGGGAACGTTTTGAGGGAAAAAAGGAAAAATATTGCAGGTGCTAATGTAGCAACATGGCGTCTGGTCGCTCCGTTGGTTCGAATACCCAATTCCTTGCGCTCAGCTCCCCATTTCCCTACTACTCACGTGCAGCACATCTTCGTTTGTATTGACACCGTAATGATAGGCTCACCACAGAAGGTTCTTTAGAGACGAGTTGACGAGTGAAAGACTAGCACGCTATCTCTGTGTTGTTCACGTAAGGGCGACCAGACACTCGATTCGTGCAACTAGTACGCCCTTGTCGCTTCCACGTTTTTACACCTCGGACACGCAAAATATCTTAAGGCAATCGGTGCTCTTAATATGTGATAATAAAGGTTTAACCCCTCGATAATTAAGCCTTTCAACGTCATAAACAATTATCAGTATATTTAGACACACCTATTAAAACAGAACAGATTTCCACGAGCTTATAATCGGCGGCAGAGTTCGCATAAATCTGGCGCATTTCGTTTCTGGGTCGCCATTAGCCAGTTCCATCTGCTGCGGTGGCCTTTGCGAATGTTTAACAGCCTCAACTAGGCGATAGTTGGCCGCCTGTGGCCCTGGCTTGCTAGTAATTGTGTTGATCATAGCTGCTTGGAAGACCAGTAATCCGTCTCCCACAGGGCGTGGCGTTATTTCAATCTCCGTCGTTAAAATTCGTAATTAATTAATGGACCACTTGATTAGGATTAACGACTTTTAAGTACTCTTCTGCTCGGAGGCACTCTTATTTTTAAAATTATAATATTTCAGGACTATAATTTCTTTCCAGCTTACGTAAGTGTAGTAATGGCGGTCATTGCACAATTGCGAAACAATTATTTATTAGTCCCATCGACACTCATCTGGGCTATTGTACGTAACATCTTTCAACAATTTATAAAATGTCTTTTCGTGGTACTAAGGTACTTCTACGTTGCGCAGTATTTGCGAGGAAATTGTTCTGATTCATCGTTGCATGCACATCATTGCATTTCCATCACTCTAGCTCTGATCAGTCGTGTGTACCAACCACATGTGGTCTGGGACACCAATACTTCGTATACTGCTTAATGTTGGCGAGAACTGCTGACGGTAACACGCTGCTATACAATATTCACGGCAAAGTGAGCACTTTTGAAATCCCTCTCGTTCGGAATAATGGTCGATAAATATATTTAATTTTAGCTTATACATTAACTTCCAGATGCGGTGGAATCTAAATATTGCGTTTAAGTATTACTTACATTACAATATGTGTTTAAAAGGTTAGTTAAAATGTAAATAATGGATGAAATAAAAAGTAACGAGAGTCTCTTAGGTCCTCACTTTACCGTGAATGCCTGTAGTTATATTAGAGCGATATAAATTCTTGGACAGTGCTCTTAGTTACCACAAATTAGGTTAGGAAGTTGACAGTGCCTTTATTGATGTCGCTACCTACCTTGGAGATAGACGTGTGCACTAGTGTAGTCTCCAGTACGGTTAAAGTACGTGAATTACTTCGACGTTGAATTATCCAAAGTAATATTAATGTGTGTCAAATTTCTATGCGTTCTATGCAGTGTCCATTGTTAATTTGAACCAATTTAAAGAAATAAGCTCAGAGTTGTTATCCGCTACCTTGTGCAATCAAGCATTTCAGGAAGGAGAAGAGTGGATTCTAAGGAAACACTCCACTACACCAGATTATTCTATCTGCACTAAAAACTAGAGTACATTTACTGCCTATATTTCAAGGTAAATACAAATTATGTAGCATATAAAAGAAGAATACGTATGTATTTACTCATTTAAAAGTTTTGAAAAATAATGAGTGTTTTTTTATTTAAATGTAATAGTAATTCCATTCAGGATGTTTCATAAAGCACATTTGCAAGAGAAACTTTGTCACGTAGGGCAGCCATAACTATTAATACGGTTGAATGTAAGAAAACATTGTTAATTGTTACTGCTGGTAACATATCTGCAATGATTAATATTATGTACATTAATTTCAGTTTTAAAACTGTAACTTTCGTGACTCTAATATCCGCCTATCCCATATGTTTTGATGGAAAGTTTCCTACATTTGTTTAACGTTTATGTTTGGAAACTAATGAAAAAAAGTATATTGTTTTGTGCGTGCAAATAACATAAAAAATAACAACTGCATTTTATATAAAGTGGTGAGGTAACTTAACTCGGTTGTAAGTAGGAGGAGCACAAGAATACTGGGCCATAATTTATTCAAAATGGCGGCGATGTATTTGCGTGTGCAATTGTAATTGCGCATGTACTTCCTCCTCCGCCTTGTTTGAGAGTGCCGGAGATCTAAGGAGAGTATTATGGTGGCCGTCATGGGGTGTCAACCACCAGGGGAGGGGGGGATTGCAGCGACGGGTGGTTGGTTAGGAAGTGAACTTATATTTTATTTCCGCAATTAGTATGAACACATGTTATCTGGTCAGTAGCCAGAGGCAGACTCAGGAGGATGGAAGTGGAAATGCATTTAGGTGTGGAGCAGCTGGATGAGGGGGCGAGGGGGGTAAATGCAGAAGCATAGATGTAGTTCGAGTAAATTGCTAATGGAATCGCGCAATAAATAAATAATTTGATTAATTTAATTTGTGCACTTGCTTGTGCAGAGAGAGCATACACTTGCATATGCAGTAATGAAATATTTAATTGTGCATTGAATATTTAATCGAAAACTTGCATCTGCAGAGAGAGAGAGAGAGAGAGTACACACTTGCATATGCAGCAACGAACATGTACTAAGTGCAAAACCTCCTGTGCGTGTCCACTCCCAAGAACGGCCAGCTCTCAAATGACCAGAGTTCGATAATATGTAATACAATTACCTATGCCGGCCGACGGCCATATTGGCATGTGCTGGGTTTTCAGCACATTTTCTCTCACATACCATCCTTACTAGTATGTAAATCCGAAAGTGTGTTTGTTTGTCCTTGTTTCATGTCAAAACGGAGCAACGGATCGACGTAACTTTTTCCGCAGAGATAGTTGGAGGTCCAGAGAATGACACAGGTTACTTTTTATTCCGATAAAATATCTCATCCCTTCAGGAAAAAATTTAATTTTAAAAAAGGTAATGGATTAAGCTTGATTACTGCATAAAAAAGCATTGTAAAAAAACTAATTCATCATATCTCCTTTCTTTTTTGTCTATGAACTGTAAAAAATTCCTTCAAAAAAGCCGTAGTGGCCAAGTGGCTAGAGATATTCCAAGTGGGGCTAAAGTTACCCAGTAGATATATATATATATATATATATATATCAAGTGGCACCACAGTAGCTTAGTGGGTAAAGAACCCAATAGTGGGGCCGCAGTAGCTCAGTGGGTAGAGGAACCAATAGTGAAGCTGCAGTAGTTCAGTGGGTAGAGAACCTAATTTTGGGGCCCCTGTAGCTCAGTGGGTAGACCCACTAGTAGAGCCGCATTAGCCCAGTGGTCAGAGAATCAAATAATGGGGCCGCAGTAACTCAGTGGGTAGAGAACACAGTAGTGTGGTCGCAGTATCCCGGTGGTTGGAGCACCAAATAGTGGGGTTGCAGTAGCTCAGTGTGTAGATAACACATTAAGGGGGCCGCATTAGCTCAGTGGGTAGAGAACCAAATAATGGGGCCGCAGTAGCACAGTGGGTAGATCACCAAATAGTGGGGCCGCAGTTGCTCAGTGGCTAGAGTACCCAATAGTTATTCCAGGTCCTAAATTTTATGCGAGCGAAGCCGCGGGTATAAACTAATATTAAAATTATATTTTATTTAAAAAAGAGTGTCTGTGGAGTAAAATTTTTTCGATTCTCTGAAGTATAAGTTACGACTCTTGTTTGCTATATTGTTCCATCGCATCATTATTTTTAAACTATACTTTTATTAATTTTATTATTTTATTTAGAATATATATATATATATATATATATATATATATATATATATATATATATATATAAACCCATCAATGTATGTAGCCTAAGGCACTCTTTTCTCGAGTGCTTGTTTTATAAGCGACTTGTGGACATCTTGTTATATTGTATGGTAAGGTAAATAATAAATGAAACGAACAATCGGTTTGAAATAATTTTACTGCCCATCAACCACAAAATTTTTTTTTTAACAATATATATGGTAAGATCAATCTTCTTTGCCATATACACAAAAATTATATGCAACACCTTTCTGGATCAGAGTTCTATTTATAAAAAAAAATCTTTATAAATTTATATTCAACACGTCTTCTTACAACACTTATCTGGATCACAGTTCTTTCTCAAAATTGATGTACAAAAGGTAATCTTCTTTATCATATATACAAAAATTTATGTACAGGAGCACAGGGGCGTCTCTTTCAGTTATATTTATTTACATAAAAGATATTTACACATCTCTTCGATTTATTTATAATTTTAATTTATTTATAATTGCACACTGCACTTTGCATTTCTTTTACTTATATCACAATGGGTATATCACATTTATGTTGTCTTTATTCGGTGTTAGAGGACCTACCTTCAGAACTGCATATGTTGAATGATGTTAATGATGTTTAATTATTAACACTGAACTCACCATTGAATGTTGTTTGGATTTAAGCCAGTTATGCAGTAACACAGTCTTCACAGTTGGATAAGAATGTCAGAGCAGGAAACATGTTGATTGTCATGTAGTTGGTCTCGCAGTGAGATGGTGACAAAGTCGATGGTCTCGCACTTAAGGGGATGATGTTGACATTGATGACACTGACAGTTTTTGGTGTGGTTAGGCCTTCGCAGTGGATTGTGGATGTTGAGAGGGTTGACAGTTGCTGCAGATGATGTGGTTGGATGATATTAACTAGTGGGAAATTTATCTAAGAACCGTGTAGTGCCCCCAGGGCAATGTCGACATGTTGTCTGGTCCGGTATACCTTTTGTCATCATTACTTGACAAGGCCACTTATTCGGTATAGACATCATTACCACGCGAATGGAAGTGAGATTGGGTCCCCATTACCCTTGAATTTAGCATGAGGCATTCCACATAATCTCAATACAGAAGATACTGCAATACATTATCCTTTGCCCCCTTAATTTTACACACACACACACACTGTTAATTCTAAACAATGTATGTGTAAACTTCAGGGTGTAAGCCTACAAAGTGTGCGATGATGTGACCAGTGCATTTATCCTTCATAACTCCTATAATGCCTTTGTTCACCAATGAGAATTTTGGCAGATTATCTGGCCCATAGTTGGAAGTATCAAATCGTGTGGCTAAATCTGGGGAAATACTCTTGTAAACATTATGGCAATGCATTTCAGAAATGAAACTATTAGTATCACAATATAGAAGAAGCAAGGTCTGCCGAGGAAACTCCTGTTTCATATATTTATACTGGAATTTGAAGTGATACAATTTGGATAAATCTAAAATGGCAACACCATTGTATAAATGCTTGTTGAATGTAAAAGAGAAATTTTCCATTTTGATCAGGACTAGATTCTCATGTAGGATTTGCATTCCCTTGAATGTAGGTCGCACAATCAGTTCTGCAACCTCGTAAGTTGTGTCATACCACAATATGAATCTGATGTCCATTTCCCAGGAGACATTCTTCGAAGTCTTTCCATAGATTGAATTGTTCATCAATTTAAAAACCGATTTTTCATAAGTATTCGCCACATGAGCACATTTCTGAATAATGAATGCGATGTAAGGAGCCATTCATGCTTTCTGCTCAAAGCAAAGTACTTGATGAAGAGAGTCGAGTTTGGTTCCATACTTCAAGTAGTACGTCAGTGTTTCCCTATGAATAATATACTTCTTCTGCAGCACGAGAGTAAAAAGCTGTTTCTCAGTTTTTCTGTTCGGAGGTATGCTGGAAATGGGACAAGATGCAGATCAGCTAGGGCATCATGACATTTATTCGGAAAAGACAAATCCACTTCCGCGAAAAAAAATTATTCCCATCATCATCATCAGTGTTGGCGAAATTCCACGTCGAAAACACTTCTGACTCAACCCACTGAAAATTTCCAATTGGTAGCTTGCACATCTTAGTATGACTGTTCTGGCCATTTACGTCAAAATAGCAAATGCACTTGTCTGCACTAATGGGGTCGTACTTTTCTCCCATGTAAATATTGTTGGCTTCTGGATGCCTTTTGTAAACCTGGGTAATAACACTCCTGACCCCACGTTCCACAAAATTGAACTTATCTACTATATGTATGTGATCCACACCAGTTGCACACCTCATTTGCGCAAAAGAGCATCTCATGAGAGAGAGGGAGCTGTCATGTACATTGCGGGATCAAGACAGTATCCTGTTAAACATTCGGTTATGAAATTCTCAAATATATTTTGCCAACAAACACATGTCAATGCGTAAATACTGTATTGCATACTCTGGCAAATTCTGACAATTCAATACAATCCACAAGGATCTATCATGATCATAGTCTGCATCGCTAATTTCCCTCACCTTTCATTAAATTATGAAGCACATGGGAGTGAGTTACAGTTCAGACTCTTGATGAACTTAACAAAGTCATATGAAAATACTTACTTTCTTTGAGCCAAATCAAACTGTGTATTGTCTGGAAACTGTGAGCAGGTGATACTCATTTTGGAAGAAGACAAATTTCCTGCCAATGTTTCCAGTGATGTGCTCACGAAATTAAAAGAGTTAATGAAGCACAGTTACTCAGATTGAATACCTACTTGCGAGCTTTTACCATGGGGAATGTGCTTGATAATGCAATTGTTATTTTCCATGGTGGTTCCAGTCACCTTTGGGTTTTCGATTACCATACTTACATCGGACCGAATGATGTGGTTCAGTGTCACAGCCTTCAAAAGTAAGTGGGTATCTTAACTCTGCAGATGATGGAATACAGCTACAAGTTTGTTCTTTTTCAGTCTGGCCAAAATATTGCATTGATTATGTGCGTGACCTCTGACTGTGCCCATCAAATGGTCATGGTCAACTACAAAAACTTTTCTGAGTGGCTTATTACAGATATGACAACTTGATTGACCCATAAGCCTAGCACTCTCAGCTATTGTCAATGGCTTTATTGGAATGATTATACTGCATGTGTCTGCAACCCACTTTGTCAATTTTAATAATTTGTCAACCATCCTGTACATACAATCTTCATCCACAATTGCAATGTATTGAGATAAACTGGAATCATAAGCACACACGAGTAGAATGCAAGAAGCATATGGTACATGCTTATTGATGGTGGTTGTGGTGCTACTGTTGTGTGGAAAGCAATTGGACATAGGTTTCATATGAGCTTTAGTATTGCAGTACACAATAAAACCCATTATTTGCTGTTTGGCAAAATGTGTGAATTCAATGTATTTGTTCTTCTCAGTAGGGAAACTATACTTCACAGCATCGTGTTGTTGGCATACATTCTTATAGTTTGCGAGTGTCTTCTAACTTCTGGAATATTGGAGAAAACGCTTGCATAACATGTTTTTTTGTGGTTTTCCTTAGTAAACTGACTGTAAGGCAGTCATGACAAACTTTTGATCATTGCAAAATGCAAGTGGGCGGTACTACCACTGGCACAAGTAGAAATATTATTCAGCTTCTCGAAATGTTTGATCTCGTGCAATACTACAGGAGTCTACAATACTTGTGTATTCAGAACCTGGTGAGGTTTTGGATATACAGAGTAACTGTAAACATGATCTGTGGTAGGAAATGAAACTACTAGAGCAGTATACAGGAAGCACTTGTCTTCTGCGCACTGTGCATTAATGCAATATTTCCTATCAACAATGAATTTGGGTATTTTTCTATGAGACACAACTAAAGTAAATGGTCTGTATTACGGAATGTAAACATCCATTTGCAACACAGTTTCATTCCCCACCTGCACCCCTCGCACAATACTCACTAATATTCGTAGTGAGATGAGGGACTATAAGTTTTCCTCTTAAATTTCGCCAACATCGGACTAATGGAGGATGGGTTGGTCTTACTGGGAAAAAGGAATGTCTCCATAGCATTCTCCTCACCTGCAGTGTTTTTACAAAATTTTACCGCTACAGAGACTAAAATTTTGAAATGTCTGGGTGCCTCATTACTGATTGCTTAAACAGATGTCTTTGCATCTTTGAAAATAAATAACACTATCTGGATCTGTCTCAAATTTATCGTTATATATCCGCACGTCGATTATTATGCACCGAAATGCCACATGCAAAAGGATGTATGGTAAGTCTTAGGACAAAGGTATGTCTTATGACGAATGAAAATCTGAATAGGAATCTGATTCAGACTAATAGGATTCCAAACCAACGTACCTACGCTTCACTACAGGGTATCCTGACATCCTAAAAGTGACTACTTACCAACATCACCGACCAAACCACTCATCAAAGTCTGGATCTGCAACAAAAGAGAGAAAAAAATAGTAACATGAAACAGCAGCAAATAGAAATATGTGTTTTTGTATTTGTTTGTGTGTGTGTGTGGGTGTGTGGGATTGGATATATACATAACAAATTATTCACATTTCCCCCATTAAGCATTCCTACATGTACTGAATGATTCACATTTCCCCATTAGGCAATCCCTACACATATCGAATTATCACATTTCCCCATTAACATTCCCTGTAATAAACAGTACATGTTTCTCAACTAGTAACCTTGAAACCAACTCATTATTTTTAAAAATTCTGTAGGGGCTCGAATCCCTACCAGGGATTCTTTACAACATATGACTTAACGAACTACGCTACCGAAGTGTCCCCATTTTACAACAGTTTAAAACAAAAATATAAAAAAATTTTAGTGTTAAAAATTCTAATATTATTACAAAAGTTTCAAGCTAATTAAACATGAATTTAAAAAGTTAACACTCAAAACAATTTAAAACATTTCCAAAAATATATATATTAAAGTATTTACGTACATTTACTAGTATGCTTTGCGAAGTAAATGCAGAATTCACGGTAGTACCAGTGATCTTGGTTTTGGCGGAGCAATGTGCGAACAAGTGCCACCAAACACCTCCTCTCGACATCTATTCCCACTACTAGGTGGGGTTCGATGGCATGGAGAGTCTATGCAGAGTACGCAGATATGATGATGATGATGACCAACTGTAGTCTCATTCATTAATGAAGCGTGTCATGTGCAGACTTCCTCCATGTCGGAAGTTCAAGAATTAGTGATAGGAAGTGGGGAATTATTAACCCCTTTTATACTTTCCTCCTGACCTCTATCACCACATTTCAATAGAAGCTTTTAGGAAAAAGATAACTGACAGGGTTTGTACGCCCTCGCCAACAAATAACACATTTCAATAAAAACTTTTAGAAAATATTTCACTGTTACATACTATGCCAAACCCGCACAATGATAAAAGAAATCCTACGAAGTGTGCATGCCTCGACCCCTTAATTATCAATGTCAAACATGGGCTTTTAGAAAAAGAGTGATCAGCAGGTTTTAGTATCCCCAAGCAACTCATTTCAAAAGTTGTTTTTCAAAAAAAGCCTTTAGAAAATACTCCCTGCGATGTCAAAGGACCTCAGCGGGAGTCGCCCCAAATTGTCACACTTCAAAAAAATATGCATAGGTAAAAGCTTTTTGTTTGGGTATAAATAATTTCAGAAAATATTTCGCTGTGTCACATTGTGTCGCCTTTCTCATACAAATATATCTACTAGGTTTACAAATGGTAATTAGGTCGATCCTGTGTGATGCAACCACCTTCCATTTACGACAAAAGCTGTCACACCCATATCACAGTTTTAAATAAGAGATGCCAAAGCCATCCCATTTGGTCAAGATAACAGAAAGCATCTATTTAGGATAACAATTGCAGACATCAGCCATCACCATCCCTTTGGGCAGTCCCATGTCACATTTCTAAATAAGATTTGAGGAATACCTTGTTGGAAGATTTATCTAAGATGTGAGTGGTTATTTGTTCGGGAGAGGGTTCACTATTTACAAAGGCGTCACATAGAATTCGGTTTCGGAATGTGAGTGAATTTATGCTTTTACAAAGATGTGATGGACTCTTTGTTCGTGCAGGCGGAGTGCTATTGCTTGTCTACACACGGAAATGTTTAGTCATGCATGAGGTGAGTACTGTGAGCCTAGCTACTCATGCAGAAGCTACCTGTTTTTCAAAAATATGTTGCCAGATTGAATGTTAACTTATCATAAGTTCAAAATTTATGTAATGTAATTGTGTTACATTTCATTTGCAATGCTAATAGATTTTACTGATAAAATTTATGTGTTACAATTCAATTTCAAAATTTAATCCTCACGCACATTTAATGTAACAGTAAATTACACACTTTTATATAGCATCATTTTATACATAATGTATTTGTATATGTGTTGTTAAGTCAATTAAACACATTTAAATACTTTTTCAAAGACACTATTTATTATGTACGAAAATGTCATCATTTTAACGTAAATTTTTTTCTCTTGAACAATTTTGATAGCAATCTTTTGTTGACATGACACTTGACAGCAATCATTTTGATTATGAATTTTGGCAAGATATTTGCAACATACAATACGCACTTTTTGACAATAAACTATTTTCTTTACACACACACGCACACACTGAAATACTCATTAACTTACACTGTTGACATTTAAACAATTTTGAGAAACATTACACATTTTGATACACATTATGACAAGACACTTTCACATTCATTTTGACAATAAGCAAATAGAGAGATAATTTAGACACACAATTATTCACAGGATGCTTGCGATTTCACTGAACATTTCCTTAATATATTTTTTGGCATTCCCTTCAAAATCCTGCTCCTATAAAGTTTCAAAATGCATGCGTATCCTCCGACGTCCTGTTTTAGACTTCTCGACACTTTCTGGGTACTCACATCTTTACTATTGCAGTCGGTAGCATGTAACAAGAGATTATCTATCAAGTCTAGGTAAGTTTTTTGATAGTTCATGAAGACTTCATCAACACTTGCTGGTAATAAAGAAGTTGGAGTCATGAAATGAACCAGACATTTTTTAAAATCAGAACACACTATCAATTCATGAGTTTTCTTATTTCCCAATGGAAAATGAGTTTTCTGAAAATGAAACATCGAATCACAAGACTCACTAAACTGATGCAATGTTCCACTAGACCAATAAGAATAATCTGTTGTAGATTTTCCAGGAGTTACGGACACATACAGGTTGGCAGGATGGAAGAACGTCATGCTTACTTTTTTAAAGCCATCTTAATAGAGAGATGCAGGTACAACTGTTTCCCCAAAAATAATAAATAAAATAAGTTAAAATATTAACATGATTTATATTATAAATTTCTAACCATAAAACAGTTTTGAATGCAATACGTATCCAACGAACTTGGTAATATTAATTATACAATTTGACTTTGTACACAAATACATGAAAAATTTACTTCATCACTATTTTCCTCTAATATCCTAAGCTGCATACAAGTAATGTTTGAGGTACTGAACCTTGCTCTACCTAATTTCAATTTCCTATCCACGAAACAACTAGCTGACACAACCACTGAGTAATAAATACTCATTCACTACTTCAAAAATATGAACGTTCCCAATAAAATGTTCAAGGTAATGCAGTAGATCTGTACGGCTATGTCTATAAATAACATATTTCATACTCTGACTTTCATTTCAATACCTTGTGAGAATATGCCCACTATTATGCTTCGTATTAGATTTTTTCGCATTTATATGTGGTCTGCAATTATTCACATAATATTTTGAAGTATCACATTCAGTTACACTTGATTCAATCACAGAAGGTTTACTACTGGTTAACCTAGACCCAGGACCATACATACATTTAAAATTAATTTATCTTCACACAATTCCTGAAGTTCATTTTGGATGAGAGTTGGCGATGTAGCTGTTGCACATAGATGGAAACAAGTATCTTCCTTGAGGAAAACTAAAGGTATGTATATCACCATCGCACAGTTCCTACCATCGGATGGTGACTCCTTAATGTTGACGATAAAGTCGATAGCAGACTTTTCTCTTAGCTCGTGTTTCTTCCACAATCACTTCACATGGGCAGTGGCAATTAAGTACAGTATGTGTGCAGGGCAGGGATCTATTGGGTCTTAAATACCACACTGCAAAATCTTCGGGAAAGCAATGTCCACAATCAAATCCTTCCCTGAATATGATGCGTTGGAATGTATCAAAGCTATAGCACCAATGTGTAATGTCATTACATATGTGCACTTGCATCTCTCTGTAATGTGGCTTGAAGTACACTCGCCGATACTCCACAAGTACTAGTTTGTAGTCGGCTGTATGATAGAATCTGCATGCCATGTTTATATACGACTGACTGAAGCTTTGTCACTTATTGCCTTTGTACAGGCTAGTGGCTATCTTGGGTTTTTTCAAAACTGCAGTCACATATCTTGCTTTGCTATGCTCTACAATACCATATTCCACAGGGAGACTCTTGTCAACGATTTTTAGTTGGTAGTTTCGTGACATGTTCATTATTGTCGCATTTTTCTACCCATACAAAAGGTTCGGCATAGCACACTCTTCGCAAATTGTAGTTAATTTGGTATAAACATATTTGGTTATGTTCTTCCATATCCCACACTAGTCCAGTTAAACTAGTCAACAAATCAGCGCCAGGTCTTAAATTAAACACCACAATTGCGCCCAATATAATCTCCGCATTCTTCATACATATAATCCATAGTAATCACACTTTTGAATTTGCAAAGGTGAATTCTCATTAATCCGAAACTATACCTTTCTGAAACCTGAAGTACCACTCGTGTACTCAAACTCTCGATTTAACTTCTCCATTGTAAGTTGAACTGAATTATTTTCGCGAATCGCCCCTTTATTTAAATATCAATATCATCTCTCAATTCCCCCTCCATTTCCCTCTATATTTATTTATAATTTTCCCTCTCCACCCACCAGTCTCTAATGACCATTGCGCTATTAATTTCATATTTTCAACTGTGGCCTATGTCGGACTACCCACTCCTCCTCCTCCCCCTACACCCCTGTCTGTTAGCAACAATTTGTGCATTAATTTCGAATTTTCACGGGCTGAGATGAAGGGTGATTTCCAACCAAACAGTTTATGTAACTTTTTGAATGGGGCAATCATACTCTTTCTGCATATCAATTATTTTTCCCTTCCACACAGTTGCTAAAATCCTTTTTTGTTCAAGTCCCCACATGAATATCTCCTCATCTTTGAAGTATGCATTGCAATTATTCAGTACTTCCCCGTACTCAATACATCCACTTTCCCAAACTAATCCATGATTATTCCTTGTAGCTCATATGTTTGTTCGCTTATTTTTGTAACTTAAACATTTCCAGTCGAAAGGTGGTTTGAAATGGAACAGTTTTTGAAATGGAACAGTTTTAATATTGTTTAAGTTGGTAATAGCCATTACCTTAATTATGAATCTATGTTTTGCTTGGTCACCTTGTATATTGCAGAACATGTTTACTAGGGGAGAGTTGAAGAGTGACTGATTCACGTTAATACTTTAACTAATTTATCTCGGACATTATATGACACTAATCTATCATGAATGATTAATGTGTAAGCTCGAGTATTTGAGGGGAATAGATGTGTTTGCAATTGTTTCAAGAAGTGAATCAATGACATTGTTACTAATATAATAATTTTGTTTACTTATATTAAAAACGAATAAAGATGCCCAATTTTCAAAAGTTTCAGGATCCAATATCAGTGCACAATCTTTTTCGTAATATGTTTCTTGTAACTCTTTGTACATATTGTAACACATAAGGAACTCCCCATTTTGAAAATGTGTATTAAAAACCATGTAGTGTTAAGCTTGACAATTAATATATAATTCGATATTTTGAATATGGTAATCGTCAAGTTATACCCTGTCTGCCCATAAATTGTTTTGTCAGTTTGTTTGGAAACATATACTAACACATCTTGGGTTTTCATTGCAGAAACTACAATTCATATTCCGAACGACTTTCTCGCTTGCTGGTAGTGAAGGAAATGTCTCCAGACTCCACGATCTGATTACAATGTTTAGGTTCTTTCTTTTTTCGATATATTTAAGAAATTTGATGTGTCCATTAGTGTTAATTTCGATATAAGGCATCGACCATTCTACACTACTTAGTTCAAAAGTTACACCCTCATTGTCATTAATCTTGTTCCGTTTACCATTCATATGTGTGTTGCTAAATATAAATACTATTTCTTGCTGGGTGTTTATGATTGTTTGTAATATTCTGCTAAACATAATATCATACTTAATTGTATTAGAACTTCGTAGTTCCCACTGCGGTTTTTGTAGTTTATAATTTTCAGCATGATTCCACCCAGACATAGTGTGTGCATTAACATTGTTTGTAGTTGGAGCGAGAGATAATTCTTTATTGATGATGGGATGCCCACATTTCGAGTTTGATCAATTTCAATTCCATTCAGTAAATATGCAATTCTCGCAATCAAATTAAGTATGCCATTTCGAAGTATTCCCGTACTTACTGGGTTAGTTCCATCAGCTGTATTTGTGTATGTTCCTCTGAACCTCAAACTTGATTCCGAAGGAAGCCTATAAATGTCATGATTCGGGATAGGTATGCGTATTTCTGAAGGGAACATGTATGGCCCTGCTCTGAGTGGTTAATCGCACAGACGGGATGGATAGGTCGAGGTGGCCTGATTGCTTGGCTTGCACATTCACCCGACTTGACTCCGCTCTAGACTACTTCCTGTGGGGCCACATGGAAGGCTTGCTTTACGAGATCCCCGTGGAAGTGTTTTGTTTGTCGCGGGGAAATTGTACGTTTTCGCACCTAAGTAGTGTAATGAGAATTTAGACATCATGTATAAAGGTGTTTATATTGTTTTTATATTAATATACTTATTGCTTGATTAAAATGAAGGTTGTGAAACAAAGTGTGCAACTCCCCATAACTGCACATGAGTATGAAAATGTATTTGAACAGAAACATGGTACGCTATTACCATCGAACATACATTGTATTAGTGGACCGTCATCTTGTGGGAATACATGTGTCAATATGTCACTATTAGAACTTCCAAATGGACTAATGTTTGAAAATATGTAGGTTTCAATATTTTATCCTCAAATGCATTAATGCAATTTCTCCCATTCAGTTGTAAAGATGAAATTGTAAGATAAAGTGAAGCATTGCCGAATTCAATATTTATATTTGATGATGTTTGGAATGAACTGCAAGGAGAGATTCAACAATATTTTAGTTTTGGAAGACACTGAATTGTTGACTATATGTCACAGGGTTACGTTCGTATTCCTAAACAAAATTAGTGGGACAATTTAAATATATATTAATTGTTTTTAAAGTGAACAATTTAAACCTAAAATACATGTGTAATGACGATATTTTAGGAGACATGTAATTCACTAAGGTTAAATTAATCTGTTTCTATTGCTGGAAACAGAAGTACAGATTTCTTTTAATTATTCTGGAATTTCCTTTATATAAAGGTAGGCATAGATGTGGTTATGACAATTTTTTACTAGCAGACGAATATAATCAATATCTCAAATTTGGATATAGTGGAATAAGACAGACACATAGTATAACCAGAACTCGTGACGGAGATTATAGTTTTGCTGGTCATAAGTAGTATGATTATGCTGATTCTGGCACAAGGGCATGGGGCTTTGGAGCCAGAGCCGGCCAGTGGCCATCTCGTTACGTCACCCGACTGCCATTTTTTCCCTTTTGCCTTAAAATTTCTCTTTTTCCTCCAAAATTAAGAAGCCCCCAAAATCGGTAGAAGGCCCCTCGTGAAAAACAAGCCCCTGAAATCAAATTTTCGTCAATTGTATGCAGATGACATTGGACCCCGACCATGCCCTTTGGCCCATGATCTTGACCTATGACATTTGGGGGCTTCTATCTTTCTTTTAAAAGAAAAAAAAAAGGAAATTGTTAGGGAAGAAAGGAAATTTTGAGGGTTTTTGGTCGATTTTGAGGGAAAAGGGAAATTTTGAAGGGAAAAAGGGAAAAAAATGTTTGTCGGGTGATGTTTCAAGATGGCAGCCGACTCCGGCTGCGACGCCCCACGCCCTTGCGCCGGAATCATCATAATCATACTACTGCCATGTTTTGCATAATGTTTGATGGACCAGTGAAAGATTCTGTTGCAACAAAAAAAGCATTTGTTGAAATTTTGTACAGTATTACATTAGAAGTATTTAAATCGCAAACGACTGTCATACAAGAAAAGAGAATAAAGTTAAGTGAAGGAAATGATGATGTTGATAAGAACATAACTTTAATTTCAAATATATCACCAGTATTCTGACATACTCTGTCATTACGCCACCACGGCAAGCAGAGTCAACATGGGCTGCTTAGATACAGAGACCACTGAGAATGTGAGAAACATCATTGTTAATTTGTTCAAATAAGGCAAAACCTATTCCAAGATCGCAGCTACAGTTAACAGAAGCCGGACAACAGTATTTAACATTGTTCAGCGATTTAAGAAGTTCTGTACAGTCCTGATTCGCCCCAGGACTGGTAGACCACAGAATCTTAGCAAAAGGGAACAGAGAAAAATGTTCCTCGAGGTGAAGAAATTCCCATGGTTACTGCAGTAGAGGTTACAAGAAGTCGTAGGCAAGCACGTTCATGTGAGGGCTGTTCAGAGGGTCCTTAACAGAGCAGGGTATAATGCCAGAGTTCCTACAAGAGAACCATACGTAAGTAAGGTTAATCAAAAGAAACGTTTGCCACACTGTATGTTTCTAAATATGCTGAATTCTGGGATAAAGTCGCTTGGTCAGATGAAAGTAAGTTCAACGTCTATCGCAGTGATGGGCGATTATCAGCGTGGAGAAAGGCTAATACCGAATGGGACCCAAAGAACGTGGTAGGCGCAGTCAAACATGGGGATGGAGGGGTATCGGTTTGGGGCTGTATGGCCTCGAATAGTGTTGGTAATCTCGTATTTATAGATGGCATAATAAATAGGTTTTGTATGAAGACAGCTTGCAGAATAATATCCAAAACAGTGCTGAGAAATAGGGTTTAGTACTCGGCCATAATTATTCAGAAATGGAATGTATGGAATACACCTCATGCATTAAAAATCCTTCCACTATCCCCAGGCTGCAATCAGATTTAAAACTTATCAAATGAACTTGAAACCAGAGTGAGAATTCAATTAATTTATTAAACATTAAACTATTTCCACGTAATGAAAGAGTACTGCAGTTAAGTTCCATTCAATACCTACAATATGAAAAAGAAACATATATGTTGAAGTATAGCAGTTGATAAGGGCGCCGGGTTCTGTGAACTGGAGTGCGTCAAGCGGTTTCGTCACACTTTTTAAATCAAACCATGGAAAAAAATTCCGCATGTGTAATGTGTTTGGATATTTCCTAAATATGTCGTGTAGGTATCACAAACATTTCATACTTCTATTAACATAAGAATGCCTTATTTGTTAGTTAAATTGAACGTTTAATTATATTTTCTCTGTGAATTATAATATATAGTTTATAATAATTAGGAATGTAAACAGGGAGAAAATGTGTTGGTATTGCTTAGTAATAAATAGTTCTGTTGCAGATTATTATTACCCGTAGTGCTTATGAATACGGTACGTTGTGATTTTGGTGTAATTTTCTTGACTGGGGCATGCTTTGTTTGCTTTAGGCGGAGGAATGTCTAGGAAATAGAACTTCAGCATTATTTCAGAAAAGTTGGGAATAACCATGAATTGGACTACAACATCCGTTTCTTGAGAATGGAACACTGTCGCAACATTCTATTACTTTTACTGGCCGTAGTTAAGATAAATGAGTAGCACTTTGGAAAACGGGTTTAATAAGCAATCATTAACATATCATGTTTACAGATACGCGTGTCTAAAAGATGATTGGCGTAGCTTTAATACTTGAAATAACCTCGCTGACATAGAAATTCAAAAATTGTTACAAAAATGCTAAATTATTGTACTATAATTTACAGTATATATGGCATGAGTAACGATATTATTGCATTTAGGGTGCGACATTATATTGCGTGCGTCACTACCGTCAATCAAAATTCGCTTCTTCACTGCTGTCTGAACGACCGTTCGTCACTAACTATTCTACCACATTATCTGAGTTTAGTAATTTTCCACATTTTCACAAGTACCAAGCAATGCACAGTTAATAATTGGGTCTATAAAAATTGGGTCTATAAAATGCAGCATCTCGTAAAAGTAACGTCATTGCTAAGAAAAAAAGTCGGCGAAAAGAAATGTAAATTGCTGTTAAAGCAGCCGTATATGTACTTACCTAAAGACATTTCCCGCACTTTATAACAGTGGGAGAGTTTATGTAGTAGGCTATCGTGGTAAAGATCTTTAAAATATCTTTTGTAATATTTGTAATCTGTTGGTAATGGTTTTCCGCTCTATTCTGGAGTGTGCGAATACTCTGCGCGCGCACGTGAAATAGTTTGTTCTGAAAACGTAGCTCGCACACCACGTGGACAGGAGCCTTAACTTGAATAAGTGTAGTTACGTAAACTCAGGCAGCGTTTGTTGTTTGATAGGTGTGCTGCCTTTAGATCCGGTTTGCCGGACAACAGAAGACAACCGGATGTGGGTGTAGTGGAGTTCCGTGTTCTGTCAGAGCTTGGGCCATGCTTGATGTCACCTGGCCACTCGCATGCAGCTCGCGGGGCAAGGCTGTACTCTACATCATTACAAAGACTGCTTTTAACCCTCTCATCACGTGCTCTGTGTTTGTGTGGAGCGGAGCGTGCTTTTGCCAGTTGGTCAGCATCAACCACTCACAAGTTAGAGATGCACGAACTGCACGCTTCCTCCCACCTGCCTAGAGATTTCTACAGAGTTTAGAGGCCGAGAATCAGGTAAGATATAAGGGCGACACTTCCCCACGCATCAAGTGCTCCCTCGCCACTAAGCGCAATGCTCTCAACTAACACCAGGCAGTGTTCTCGTCAACTTGCGTGCGAGCACCTATGGGACGTTCACTGGTTACCCAATTATTTTATTGGTGGAAAATTTGTAGTCTGATGCGTTGGTCAACCTGTTATTCGCGAGAATATTTATATTCAAGCTCTACTTAAACTTCTTTCGTGCAAACGTGCAGAATTGTTCTGGCTATTGTTTGCGTTTCTATGTGGGAATACTTTCCTACTTAACTGGGCTAAGCACAATTAAGTTACACAAAAAAAATCTTATGTTATGGTAATAATATTGATGTTACTACAACATTAATTTTGTGTTATCTGAGCTGTCAGTAACTAATTTTGCTGTGTGCGTAATATAATGTTAAACTATTAATGTTAATGTAACATTTTAGGACAACATTACCTCCTCACTGTACTAGCAACACTAAGGTGTTGTTATGTTGCGACAAAATAAACTTTATGTTACATTGATGTCTCGTATATATTTTTTGCTTTAAATAAACATCGCAGTGTTAAATAAATTAAGCACAATAATTTTTTCGCAAAAAGAAGAATTACTAACAAAAAAATCCTGGCAGGCAAGCGGGCCCTCGTGCTGTCGCAACAAGCGCTCCTGCCTGCGCGGCCAATCAGGGGCCAGCTGCGCGTCCATTGGACGCGCATGTTCGCTCGCCTCCACTACAAAAAGGGCCCGAAAACGGCTCAGCCAGCTCAGTGGCTAACACTGTTGACATGGGATTCATCTTCAGTCCCTCAAACAGATGTTTCCTCAGCTGACACAGAGCAGATATTTTCGCAAATTAAGAAAAGCCCCCTCGTCCAGAAGACCTCAGTTCTGATGGAGATTCTGGAGTCTCTTTTCAAATTATTTGTCGTTTGGACAGATCCTGTCGAAGCCAGGATGGTAAAGCCCAGGTCCTCATGGGATTCGCCCTCTCGGTGAACTCCAAGGCAGCTAATGGCTGTTAGAGGGCATGACACCAGTCTACCCTCTCTTAGGTTCAATTTAGTCAATAGTATTGCTTACTGGAATGCTAACGGCATTCGCAGAAAGAAACTAGAGCTGATTTTATTTCTCGCCACCAGATTCCTATTATCACAGTAAATTAAACACATCTGATCCCACAGCATAGATTTTCAGTTACTGTATTTAAATGTTACAGAAAAGATGGCGACAATCGAGGCGATGGTGTTTTAATATTAGTTCATAACTCCATTACATGCAATTCCGCGAAAATTTGCAACTTCAGACACTTGAGGCAGTGGGTGTCACAATTAAATTAGGAAATGTACATATCGCGATTTATTCAGTTTATTGCCCGCCAGGCCGCACTCTTCTGCGCGCAGACATTGATGAATTAATTAATTCTTATCCAGTTTTACTTGCTGTTGGCGATTTAAATGCTAAACATCCCACTTGGGGCTGTCTCGTGCGCACAGCCAATGGGAATACTTTTTCTATACATCAGGAGCAACATAATTAGTTATGTTGTTTATGCGCCCAGCGAATCTACTTTTGATCCACACCAAGTAAATTATAGGCCCGATATATTACATATCGAGCTTAATAAAGGCCTTAATATGACATTGGATTTTGAAGTGCTCCACAAATTGGGTTCGGACCATTACCCTGTCCGCTTGTCTTTCGATGAAATCGACACAGACAATACACCCATTCGTAAAATGAAAAATTATAAGCATGCGAACTGGCCGGGCTTTAGGGATTATCTGGACGATGAAATTAATCTCCCATCTCCAATTAGTACTCCCGACGAATTGAACTCTGCTGTCGAACACGTCACAGAAATTATTCAGACATGAATTAATAAGTGTGTCCCGGAGAAAACACCGAGGACTAGCACAGATAAGCTTCCTGATATGATCAGGAAGCTTATCTCACGCAAAAATGGGCCTCGTAGGCTCTATTCCCGCACTAGATTTCGGTAATTAAAAGCCCAGATTAATAATATTAGAGAGTGTGTTGATATCGAAATCACTGCTTGGCAGGCTGAAATTTGGAATGATAAATTGTCCCTTTTATGTTCCTAGGATAATAGTCTGCGGCACATGACTAAAGCGATTACAAAAAAAGCGCGATCCAATCCCGCCTCTTCAAGGCAATGCAGGAGTGGCCTATACGCCGCAGCAGAATTAGAGCAGGTTTTCTAACCCAATAATAATCCAGCTGATCCAGCTTTTGTTGCTCGTATTTATAGGGACCTCCGAGTGTGTCTGAGACAGCCCACAGTGGCTGAACCAGACCTCGCGCATACGGAGGAAGTTAAGCGTATTATTAAATATATGAAACCCCGAAAAGCACCTGGGTTCGACTCCCTGCAGGCTATAGTGCTCAAGCAGCTGCCTAACAGCATGTTTGGGTCTATAGCAGAGTGCATTAATGCAAGTTTTAATATTGCCCACTTCCCTACTCCCTGGAAATGTGCCTCAGTAATTGTATTTCCCAAACCGGGCAAAGACCCAACTCAATTACAAAACTACCGCTCAATCAGCCTGCTTAGCTCGCTCTCTAAAATTATGAACGAGTTTTATTGTGCCGCCTACACACTCATATTCGCGATATTAATATTTTTCCTAATGAGCAATTTGGCATTAAGAAAAGTCATTCTACTGTACACCAGGTAGTCCGCATGTAACTAATACTTTCAATTGGCGCCAATATACGGTTTCAGTATTCCTAGACGTGGAAAAAGCCTTTGACAGGGTTTTCCACGCAGTGCTTCTCTATAAATTCTACCAAAACAATTTCCCAGATTGCTATATCAAGCTTCTGGCCTCATATCTTGATAAACATTCCTTCTCTGTTTCCATTAAAGGAGCAATATCTCACAAGAAAAATATTAGGGCAGGAGTCCCCCAGGGCAGTCTCTTAGGGCCATTCCTTTGTAATATATATACTCACGATATTCCGCGTCCCTCTAATTGGTATATCAACTTAGGAATGTATGCAGATGACGCTGTCATCTACACTCGGTCCCTCCGGGCTGAACTTGTCACTCAGCGCGCTCAGGCACAGCTCAATGAGCTAGAAACGTATTTTCGCCTGTGAAGAATCAAAATAAACGTGGGTAAATGCGAAGCACTAGTCTTCACACGCCGCAACATCCCCCCTAATCTCCAACTTACTCTCTTCGGGGAGAATGTCCCTTTTAAAAATGAGGTAAAATACCTTGGCCTCACAATGGATAAAAGGCTAACATGGCAGGCAATGCGAAGTCCAAGCGAAAGGTTGCTTATGCCCGCATGATAGCCTTATATTCACTATTAAACTACTATTCTGGTTTGTCCCGTAAAAATGGGATTCAATTATATCAGACTATGATCCGACCCATTATTACTTATGCAGCCCCAGCCTGGGCGTACTGCGCACAAACCCATCTAAATTCATTGCAAATGATGCAAAATAAATGCCTTAGGATGGCTGCTCATGCATCATGCTATGTACCTAATAGGTGCTTGCACGCAGAACTCAAGATCTGCGGCAAGACGTAATTCGAAAACAGGCCCAAACCTTTTACAAGTCAAATGAAGATCATGCCATTCCACTAATTACTGCCCTTGGAGAGTATGATATAGATGAGACACAACGCTATAAGCGACCAATGTCGCTCCTAGCGCATAGGTCCCCTTAGTCCTGCGTGTAACACACTGCCATTTCCATTCTGATGGCGCCTACACAGTCTTAAGTAGTCTATTGCAGAAGAATAATCTGATCAGCCCTAAAGAGGCTGATCAGCCTCGATTAAATTATTAATAATTTAATGTTTTAAATTATAATAATACACCTCTCTTCCCATCTTCCCAGCCAGCTGCTTGTAGGTATGGTCCGTTAATGGCTACAGGGATTGGCCGCTGCGAGGTAGCACATCATTAAGTTTAGATACATATGTCCCCGAGGACTATGTTAATATAAGACACTTAGGCTATTTTAAACTTAGTTTAATTATTAACCTTTTCCTTTTGACAGGCTGTACCGTCTCTTCCCGTACATCAAAAAGCCAGTAAGTGTTGGCCCTGCTGACACTTGCTGACTTGCTGTCTTCAGTTTTCAGGTTCTACTGGGGAATCAGGGGTAAGCCGCCCAATAGCGCCACTTCCCCCACCACAGAGGTGTGCAAGCACCTCTTGGTCAAGCCAGCGCCAATCTCACTTGCAAAGGCAAAAGAACAATAAAGCTCCCATTCTCTCTCTACTAGTTTTTTTTCATCTCTACTAACACGAGCATGTTACACACACACACACACACACGCTGTCTCCTGTAGTATTTCTGATTAGTGCATGAATATTTTGAATTCTATCCTGTCGACTGGGTTTTGTACGTTGTCTATACCGGTTTTTCCCAGTCTCTTATAGCTTAGCTATAAGTACACTTAGGGAGGTAGTCATGGCCCCAATCGCAGGTCATGGCTGCCCAATCCCTCTCTGCTGTGATGCATGTCTCCTTGCATGATTTACTATCCTTGTAGGCGTAAGGGGTCTAGCAGTGAATTGCAATAAAATCCCGCCCTACCCGCCGGGCATTCACTTAACACTTAGTTGTAAGGTAGTTAGAAAAAAATTGCACTCCAGTTCACAGAACTCGGCCGGCGCCATACCAACTGCTCTACTTTAACACACATGTTTCTGTTTTATATTGTTGGTATAGAATGGAATTTAACGATGAACCGCGGGTCTCTTTCGCTACGTGGAAATACTTTAATGTTTTATAAATATATGCATACTTGGCACACACAAACTGCTTTGCAAGGTTTGAGAGCTAGTCTAAGCTACATTTAGTTTTCAAACTATGCTATACAAATGTAAATAAAGGGGTTTCATTTTACGAGGTTATCGCTGTTAACTACTATCCGCCATTAACCAACGCCAAGTCAGTGTAACCTTGTGTTGGCTGGACATTTCTTTAGTGTCGCAGTAACAGAACATATTTTGTTCTTCGTGTTATTTTTAGTGAAATACAACTTTTGGTTGCGGCAAGGTTACTCACAGGCTTTGTTAACATTAACGCGTCAACATTATGTTTGCATTAGAGGCATATAAGACTTTGTAAAAGGTTAAATATAAGTAACTTTATCGCAACATTATTAATGTTACTACACCATAAACTATTAAAGAAACGCTCCAATAGTAATTTTTCTGTTGCAGCAACATTCGACCTTTTTCTGTGTACACTGACATTGAACGTCCGGGATTGGCTGGCAGACACTTAAGACGCGTGCGGGTGAAAACCATCCAACCTCGGTATTGGTTCTGAACTAACTAATGTGTTTTGGTGTACAACTAGTCGTGGAATCTTTTCGCGAAAAACAGGCGGCGCTACTGACATGCGGCTCTACTGACAGGCGGCTCTACTGATAGGTGGCTCTACTCATGTGGCTTTACACATATGTGGCTCTTCTGACAGACGGCACTACTGACAGGTGGCTCTACTCACATGTGGCTCTACTGATAGGCGGCACTTCTGACAGGCGGCTCTACTCACATGTGCTCTACTGACATGTGGCTCTGCTCACATGGCGCTCTACTGACAGGTGGCTCTGCTCACGCATGGCTCTACTGACAGGCGGCTGTACTGCCAGGCAGTACTACTGACAGATGGCTCTACTCACATGTGGCGCTACTGACAGACTGCTCTACTGATAGGTGGTTCTACTGATAGGTGGTTCTACTCACATGCGGCTCTACTGACGGGCGGCGCTTCTGACGGGCGGCTGTACTGACAGGTTGCTCTACTGATAGGTGTCTCTACTCACATGCGGCTCTACTACTAACAGATTGCTCTACTGACACGTATATTTTGGATACAGTGCTTTAGAAGTTATTTTTAGCCGTTTGAAGTACTCTGAAATAGTGTTTGTAACATGCGTGACATTTAGAAAGTTCTCTAAAGCCCTCGTCTGAAGTGTGTCGTAGATGATCGATACATTGGATCTGATACACGTTGAATAGTTTCGTAAGGAAGAATGTATGTTTGAAAATACACTCTGCCTTGCAGTACTGTACACCAGGCAGGCAGGCACCGTACACCAGGCAGGCAGGCACCGTACACCAGGCAGGTAGGCACTGTATACCAGGCAGGCACCGTACACCAGGCATACAGGCACTGTACACCAGGCAGGCACCGTACACCAGGCAGGCAGGCACAGTACACCAGGCATACAGGCACTGTACACCAGGCAGGCACCGTACACCAGGCAGGCAGGCACCGTACACCAGGCAGGCACCGTACACCAGGCAGGCACCGTACACCAGGCAGGTAGGCACTGTACACCAGGCATACAGGCACTGTACACCAGGCAGGCACCGTACACCAGGCAGGCAGGCACCGTACACCAGGCAGGTAGGCACTGTATACCAGGCAGGCACCGTACACCAGGCAGGCAGGCACCGTACACCAGGCAGGCAGGCACCGTACACCAGGCATACAGGCACTGTACACCAGGCAGGCACCGTACGCCAGGCAGGCAGGCACCGTACACCAGGCAGGCAGGCACTGTACACCAGGCATACAGGCACTGTACACCAGGCAGGCACCGTACGCCAGGCAGGCAGGCACCGTACACCAGGCAGGTAGGCACTGTATACCAGGCAGGCACCGTACACCAGGCAGGCAGGCACCGTACACCAGGCAGGCAGGCACCGTACACCAGGCAGGCAGGCACTGTACACCAGGCATACAGGCACTGTACACCAGGCAGGCACCGTACACCAGGCAGGCAGGCACCGTACACCAGGCAGGTAGGCACTGTATACCAGGCAGGCACCGTACACCAGGCAGGCAGGCACTGTACACCAGGCATACAGGCACTGTACACCAGGCAGGCACCGTACACCAGGCAGGCAGGCACCGTACACCAGGCAGGCAGGCACCGTACACCAGGCAGGTAGGCACTGTATACCAGGCAGGCAGGCACCGTACACCAGGCAGGCAGGCACCGTACACCAGGCAGGCAGGCACTGTACACCAGGCATGCAGGCACTGTACACCAGGCAGGCACCGTACACCAGGCAGGCAGGCACCGTACACCAGGCAGGCAGGCACCGTACACCAGGCAGGCAGGCACCGTACACCAGGCAGGCACCGTACACCAGGCAGGCAGGCACCGTACACCAGGCAGGCAGGCACCGTACACCAGACAGGTAGGCACTGTATACCAGGCAGGCAGGCACCGTACACCAGGCAGGCAGGCACCGTACACCAGGCAGGCAGGCACTGTACACCAGGCATGCAGGCACTGTACACCAGGCAGGCACCGTACACCAGGCAGGCAGGCACCGTACACCAGGCAGGCAGGCACCGTACACCAGGCAGGTAGGCACTGTATACCAGGCAGGCACCGTACACCAGGCAGGCAGGCACCGTACACCAGGCAGGTAGGCACTGTACACCAGGCAGGCACCGTACACCAGGCAGGCAGGCACCGTACACCAGGCAGGCAGGCACTGTACACCAGGCATACAGGCACTGTACACCAGGCAGGCACCGTACACCAGGCAGGCACCGTACACCAGGCAGGTAGGCACTGTATACCAGGCAGGCACCGTACACCAGGCAGGCAGGCACCGTACACCAGGCAGGTAGGCACTGTACACCAGGCAGGCACTGTATACCAGGCAGGCTCCGTACACCAGGCAGGCAGGCACCGTACACCAGGCAGGTAGGCACTGTACACCAGGCAGGCACCGTACACCAGGCAGGCACCGTACACCAGGCAGGCACTGTACACCAGGCATACAGGCACTGTATACCAGGCAGGCACCGTACACCAGGCAGGCAGGCACCGTACACCAGGCAGGCAGGCACCGTACACCAGGCAGGTAGGCACTGTACACCAGGCAGGCACCGTACACCAGGCAGGCACCGTACACCAGGCAGGCACTGTACACCAGGCATACAGGCACTGTACACCAGGCAGGCACCGTACACCAGGCAGGCAGGCACCGTACACCAGGCAGGCAAGCAGGCGGCGGCCTTAAACAACTCGGTTTTCTCACAAGGAAGACGCTTCAAACATGGGCCACTAATGCCTGGCCGGGTGTACAGCGCTGACCACAAATATGCAAAATGTCCTCATCATGGACACGGCGAGTGATTGGATTATGAATATCTAGATAGGTGAAACTTCCGCTTAGAGCGTGAGCTGCAGCCACACACTGGCCAGCAACATGGCGCCGCTCTTCAGCAACATGCAGGAAACCCGTCAGCGCCCGGAAGGGGGGAAGAGGGAGGGGTATTTGGAAATGAAATGGAAATAACGAAATGCAGGCTGGGATTTTATATTTCAATCGCCATATCTGTACGAGATGTTTCTTTCGTCAGCGAAATCAGCGCTGGAGTCGTGATATATCGCTGCGAGGAAATGTCCGTCCAAGTACATAATTGCTGCAAGTCGTGGCCTGCTCCAAGCAATACGCAACTCTAATCAAGATCGTGTTCGCTGGCGCATAGTAGTCGCAGACCACATCTACTTGGATCGTTATAATGTACGCGATGTTACTTCGACGGGATGGATGACGCTGTAGAAGTTACATAGCATAGCCCCCGCGCCCTTTCCATCGTGACGATGCTTGCTCCACGTGTCTTGTCTGATTGTAAACATGTATTACAGTCCAATAGGAGGTTAGAGGGCCACTCAAATATTGCCTTAAAGAAATAACATAAGCTTTTCTTTCCTCAAAGATCCAGTCAATTACAACCTACTTTTTTTCATTATTATCGAGAGCATTTAATGATAAGATCGATTTTATTTCTGTTTGTAAAACTGTGAGATGTTGTGAAACAAATGCCTTTACGTCTACCACCTGTTAACTGTGAGAACATTTCAAAATCGGATACTTTGGTTCTAAACAGGTCTGCGCCCGTACACATTAAGATCGCAACTTCTTGAAAACCGCTATTTAGTATTGCCCCTACTTCGATTTTCTATTTCTCGTCTTCCAAAATCCATAGACACGAATTGATGTGTTTGGAGTTAATCTGTTGTCCCGCGCGCTGTTGAAAATCTTAGTTACGCCTTGTCTATTTGTCTCTCGTACTTCGTTGTGTGCTGTTTGTGTTTGCCATAAGAAAGGCAAGAAGGCGGGGTATTGTTTGTAATAAGACAGGCAAGGAGGCGGGGTATTGTTTGCCATAAGACAGGGTATTGTTTGCCATAAGACAGGCAAGGAAGCGGGGCATTGTTTGCCATAAGACAGGCAAGGAGGCGGGGTATTGTTTGCCATAAGACAGGCAAGGAAGCAGGGCATTGTTTGCCATAAGACAGGCAAGGAGGCGGGGTATTGTTTGCCATAAGACAGGCAAGGAGGCGGGGTATTGTTTGCCATAAGACAGGCAAGGAGGCGGGGCATTGTTTGCCATAAGACAGGCAAGGAGGCGGGGCATTGTTTGCCATAAGACAGGCAAGGAGGCGGGGTATTGTTTGCCATAAGACAGGCAAGGAGGCGGGGTATTGTTTGCCATAAGACAGGCAAGGAAGCGGGGCTTGTTTGCCATAACACAGGCAAGGAGGCGGGGCATTGTTTGCCATAAGACAGGCAAGGAGGCAGGGCATTGTTTGCCATAAGACAGGCAAGGAGGCGGGGAATTGTTTGCCATAAGACAGGCAAGGAAGCGGGGTATTGTTTGCCATAAGACAGGCAATTAGGCGGGGAATTGTTTAGTGTATAGAGTCGCATGAAGGTTCTTACTTTCGACGATGCGAGTTAGCAAATAGGATTGCATGACGTTGGCATTCTAGACTGGCATTGCGCGGTGTCGGTCATGTGGGAGGCAACTTCCTACATATACGTCCAACGTTGTGAACACAGTATTCATTTTACAAGTACAGGAAGAAGGCGGGGCATTGTTTGCCATAAGACAGGCAAGGAGGCGGGGCATTGTTTGCCATAAGACAGGCAAGGAGGCGGGGCATTGTTTGCCATAAGACAGGCAAGGAAGCGGGGCATCGTTTGCCATAAGACAGGCAAGGAGGCGGGGTATTGTTTGCCATAACACAGGCAAGGAGGCGGGGCATTGTTTGCCATAAGACAGGCAAGGAAGCGGGGTATTGTTTGCCATAAGACAAGCAAGGAGGCGGGGTAATGTTTGCCATAAGACAGGCAAGGAAGCGGGGCATTGTTTGCCATAAGACTGGCAAGGAGGCGGGGTATTGTTTAGTGTATAGAGTCGCATGAAGGTTCTTACTTTCGACGATGCTAGTTAGCAATTAGGATTGCATGATGTTGGCATTCTAGACTGGCATTGCCGCGTGTCGGTCATGTGGGAGGCAACTTCCTACATATACGACGACCGTTGTGAACACAGTTTTCATTTTACAAGTACAGGAAGGAGGCGGGGCATTGTTTGCCATAAGACAGGCAAGGAGGCGGGGTATTGTTTACCATAAGACAGACAAGGAGGCGGGGCATTGTTTAGTATATAGAGTCGCATGAAGGTTCTTACTTTCGACGATGCTAGTTAGCAAATAGGATTGCATGACGTTCGCATTCTAGACTGGCATTGCCGCGTGTCGGTCATGTGGGAGGCAACTTCCTACATATACGACGAACGTTGTGAACACAGTATTCATTTTACAAGTACAGGAAGGAGGCGGGGCATTGTTTGCCATAAGACAGGCAAGGAAGCGGGGTATTGTTTGCCATAAGACAAGCAAGGAGGCGGGGTAATGTTTGCCATAAGACAGGCAAGGAAGCGGGGCATTGTTTGCCATAAGACTTTCAAGGAGGCGGGGTATTTTTTAGTGTTTAGAGTCGCATGAAGGTTCTTACTTTCGACGATGCTAGTTAGCAAATAGGATTGCATGACGTTGGCATTCTAGACTGGCATTGCCGCGTGTCGGTCATGTGGGACGCTACTTCCTACATATACGACGAACGTTGTGAACACAGTATTCATTTTACAAGTACAGGAAGGAGGCGGGGCATTGTTTGCCATAAGACAGGCAAGGAAGCGGGGCATTGTTTGCCATAAGACAGGCAAGGAGGCGGGGTATTGTTTGCCATAAGACAGGCAAGGAGGCGGGGTATTGTTTGCCATAAGACAGGCAAGGAAGCGGGGTATTGTTTGCCATAAGACAGGCAAGAAGGCGGGGCATTGTTTGCCATAAGACAGGCAAGGAACCGGGGTATTGTTTGCCATAAGACAGGCAATGAGGCGGGGAATTGTTTAGTGTATAGAGTCGCATGAAGGTTCTTACTTTCGACGATGCGCGTTAGCAAATAGGATTGCATGATGTTGGCATTCTAGACTGGCATTGCCGCGTGTCGGTCATGTGGGAGGCTACTTCCTACATATACGTCCAACGTTGTGAACACAGTATTCATTTTACAAGTACAGGAAGGAGGCTGGGTATTGTTTACCATAAGACAGGCAAGGAGGCGGGGCATTGTTTGCCATAAGACAGGCAAGGAGGCGGGGTATTGTTTGCCATAAGACAGGCAAGGAGGCGGGGTATTGTTTGCCATAAGACAGGCAAGGAAGCGGGTATTGTTTGCCATAAGACAGGCAAGAAGGCGGGGCATTGTTTGCCATAAGACAGGCAAGGAACCGGGGTATTGTTTGCCATAAGACAGGCAATGAGGCGGGGAATTGTTTAGTGTATAGAGTCGCATGAAGGTTCTTACTTTCGACGATGCGCGTTAGCAAATAGGATTGCATGACGTGCGCATTCTAGACTGGCATTGCCGCGTGTCGGTCATGTGGGAGGCTACTTCCTACATATACGTCGAACGTTTTGAACACAGTATTCATTTTACAAGTACAGGAAGGAGGCGGGGTATTGTTTGCCATAAGAAAGGCAAGGAGGCGGGGCATTGTATGCCATAAGACAGGCAAGGAAGCGGGGCATTGTTTGCCATAAGACAAGCAAGGAGGCGGGGTAATGTTTGCCATAAGACAGGCAAGGAGGTGGGGCATTGTTTGCCATAAGACAAGCAAGGAGGCGGGGTAATGTTTGCCATAAGACAGGCAAGGAGGGGGGTATTGTTTGCCATAAGACAGGCAAGGAAGCGGGGCATTGTTTGCCATAAGACAGGCAAGGAGGCGGGGCATTGTTTGCCATAAGACAGGCAATGAAGCGGGGCAATGTTTGCCGTAAGACCGGCAAGGAGGCGGGTTAATGTTTGCCATAAGACAGGCAAGGAGGCGACTTATTGTTTGCCATAAGACAGGCAAGGAAACGGGGCATTGTTTGCCATAAGACAGGTATGAAGCGGGGCATTGTTTGCCATAAGACAGGTAAGGAGGCGGGGCATTGTTTGCCATAAGACAGGCAAGGAGGCGGGGTATTGTTTGCCATAAGACAGGCAAGGAGGTGGAGCATTGTTTGCCATAAGACAGGTAAGGAGGCGGGGCATTGTTTGCCATAAGTCAGGCAAGGAGGCGTGGTATTGTTTGCCATAAGACAGGCAAGGAAGCGGGGCATCGTTTGCCATAAGACAGGCAAGGAGGCGGGGTATTGTTTGCCATAACACAGGCAAGGAGGCGGGGCATTGTTTGCCATAAGACAGGCAAGGAAGCGGGGTATTGTTTGCCATAAGACAAGCAAGGAGGCGGGGTAATGTTTGCCATAAGACAGGCAAGGAAGCGGGGCATTGTTTGCCATAAGACTGGCAAGGAGGCGGGGTATTGTTTTGTGTATAGAGTCGCATGAAGGTTCTTACTTTCGACGATGCTAGTTAGCAAATAGGATTGCATGACGTTGGCATTCTAGACTGGCATTGCCGCGTGTCGGTCATGTGGGAGGCAACTTCCTACATATACGACGAACGTTGTGAACACAGTTTTCATTTTACAAGTACAGGAAGGAGGCGGGGCATTGTTTGCCATAAGACAGGCAAGGAGGCGGGGTATTGTTTACCATAAGACAGACAAGGAGGCGGGGCATTGTTTAGTATATAGAGTCGCATGAAGGTTCTTACTTTCGACGATGCTAGTTAGCAAATAGGATTGCATGACGTTCGCATTCTAGACTGGCATTGCCGCGTGTCGGTCATGTGGGAGGCAACTTCCTACATATACGACGAACGTTGTGAACACAGTATTCATTTTACAAGTACAGGAAGGAGGCGGGGCATTGTTTGCCATAAGACAGGCAAGGAAGCGGGGTATTGTTTGCCATAAGACAAGCAAGGAGGCGGGGTAATGTTTGCCATAAGACAGGCAAGGAAGCGGTTCATTGTTTGCCATAAGACTTTCAAGGAGGCGGGGTATTTTTTAGTGTATAGAGTCGCATGAAGGTTCTTACTTTCGACGATGCTAGTTAGCAAATAGGATTGCATGACGTTGGCATTCTAGACTGGCATTGCCGCGTGTCGGTCATGTGGGAGGCAACTTCCTACATATACGACGAACGTTGTGAACACAGTATTCATTTTACAAGTACAGGAAGGAGGCAGGGTATTGTTTGCCATAAGACAGGCAAGGAGGCGGGGCATTGTTTGCCATAAGACAGGCAATGAGGAGGGGCATTGTTTACCTTAAGACAAGCAAGGAGGCATGGCATTGTTTGCCATAATACAAGCAAGGAGGCGGGGCATTGTTTGCCATAAGACAGGCAAGGAGGCGGGGCATTGTTTGCCATAAGACAGGTAAGGAGGCGGGGCATTGTTTGCCATAAGACAGACAAGGAGGCAGGGCATTGTTTAGTATATAGAGTCGCATGAAGGTTCTTACTTTCGACGATGCTAGTTAGCAAATAGGATTGCATGACGTTGGCATTCTAGACTGGCATTGCCGCGTGTCGGTCATGTGGGACGCTACTTCCTACATATACGACGAACGTTGTGAACACAGTATTCATTTTACAAGTACAGGAAGGAGGCGGGGCATTGTTTGCCATAAGACAGGCAAGGAAGCGGGGCATTGTTTGCCATAAGACAGGCAAGGAGGCGGGGTATTGTTTGCCATAAGACAGGCAAGGAGGCGGGGTATTGTTTGCCATAAGACAGGCAAGGAAGCGGGGTATTGTTTGCCATAAGACAGGCAAGAAGGCGGGGCATTGTTTGCCATAAGACAGGCAAGGAACCGGGGTATTGTTTGCCATAAGACAGGCAATGAGGCGGGGAATTGTTTAGTGTATAGAGTCGCATGAAGGTTCTTACTTTCGACGATGCGCGTTAGCAAATAGGATTGCATGATGTTGGCATTCTAGACTGGCATTGCCGCGTGTCGGTCATGTGGGAGGCTACTTCCTACATATACGTCCAACGTTGTGAACACAGTATTCATTTTACAAGTACAGGAAGGAGGCTGGGTATTGTTTACCATAAGACAGGCAAGGAGGCGGGGCATTGTTTGCCATAAGACAGGCAAGGAGGCGGGGTATTGTTTGCCATAAGACAGGCAAGGAGGCGGGGTATTGTTTGCCATAAGACAGGCAAGGAAGCGGGGTATTGTTTGCCATAAGACAGGCAAGAAGGCGGGGCATTGTTTGCCATAAGACAGGCAAGGAACCGGGGTATTGTTTGCCATAAGACAGGCAATGAGGCGGGGAATTGTTTAGTGTATAGAGTCGCATGAAGGTTCTTACTTTCGACGATGCGCGTTAGCAAATAGGATTGCATGACGTGCGCATTCTAGACTGGCATTGCCGCGTGTCGGTCATGTGGGAGGCTACTTCCTACATATACGTCGAACGTTTTGAACACAGTATTCATTTTACAAGTACAGGAAGGAGGCGGGGTATTGTTTGCCATAAGAAAGGCAAGGAGGCGGGGCATTGTATGCCATAAGACAGGCAAGGAAGCGGGGCATTGTTTGCCATAAGACAAGCAAGGAGGCGGGGTAATGTTTGCCATAAGACAGGCAAGGAGGTGGGCATTGTTTGCCATAAGACAAGCAAGGAGGCGGGTAATGTTTGCCATAAGACAGGCAAGGAGGCGGGGCATGTTTGCCATAAGACAAGCAGAGGCGGGGTAATGGTTTGCCATAAGACAGGCAAGGAGGCGGGGTAATGTTTGCCATAAGACAGGCAAGGAAGCGGGGCATTGTTTGCCATAAGACAGGCAAGGAGGCGGGGCATTGTTTGCCATAAGACAGGCAATGAAGCGGGGCAATGTTTGCCGTAAGACCGGCAAGGAGGCGGGTTAATGTTTGCCATAAGACAGGCAAGGAGGCGACTTATTGTTTGCCATAAGACAGGCAAGGAAACGGGGCATTGTTTGCCATAAGACAGGTAGAAGCGGGGCATTGTTTGCCATAAGACAGGTAAGGAGGCGGGGCATTGTTTGCCATAAGACAGGCAAGGAGGCGGGGTATTGTTTGCCATAAGACAGGCAAGGAGGCGGGGTAATGTTTGCCATAAGACAGGCAATGAGGCGGGGCATTGTTTGCCATAACACAGGCAAGGAGACGGGGTATTATTTGCCATAAGACTGGCAAGGAGGCGGGGAATTGTTTATTGTATAGAGTCGCATGAAGGTTCTTACTTTCGACGATGCTAGTTAGCAAATAGGATTGCATGACGTTGGCATTCTAGACTGGCATTGCCGCGTGTCGGTCATGTGGGAGGCAACTTCCTACATATACGTCGAACGTTGTGAACACAGTATTCATTTTACAAGTACAGGATGGAGGCGGGATATTGTTTACCATAAGACAGACGAGGAGGCGGAGAATTGTTTAGTGTATAGAGTCGCATGAAGGTTCTTACTTTCGACGATGCTAGTTAGCAAATAGGATTGCCTGACGTTGGCATTCTAGACTGGCATTGCCGCGTGTCGGTCATGTGGGAGGCTACTTCCTACATATACGTCGAACGTTGTAAACACAGTATTCATTTTACAAGTACAGGAAGAAGGCGGGGTATTGTTTGCCATAAGACAGGCAAGGAGTCGGGGCATTGTTTGCCATAAGACAGGCAAGGAGGCGGGGTATTGTTTGCCATAAGACAGGCAAGGAGGCGGGGCATTGTTTGCCATAAGACAGGCAAGGAAGCGGGGTATTGTTTGCCATAAGACAGTCAAGGAGGCGGGTATTGTTTGCCATAAGACTGGCAAGGAGGCGGGGAATTGTTTATTGTATAGAGTCGCATGAAGGTTCTTACTTTCGACGATGCTAGTTAGCATATAGGATTGCATGACGTTGGCATTCTAGACTGTCTTTGCCGCGTGTCGGTCATGTGGGAGGCTACTTCCTACATATACGTCGAACGTTGTGAACACAGTATTCATTTTACAAGTACAGGAAGGAGGCGGGATATTGTTTACCATAAGACAGGCAAGGAGGCGGGGTATTGTTTGCCATAAGACAGGCAAGGAGGCGGGGCATTGTTTGCCATAAGACAGGCAAGGAGGCGGGGCATTGTTTGCCATAAGACAGGCAAGGAGGCGGGGCATTGTTTGCCATAAGACAGGCAAGGAGGCGGGGAATTGTTTAGTGTATAGAGTCGCATGAAGGTCCTTACTTTCGACGATGCGAGTTAGCAAATAGGATTGCATGACGTTGGCATTCTAGACTGGCATTGCCGCGTGTCGGTCATGTGGGAGGCTACTTCCTACATATACGTCGAACGTTGTGAACACAGTATTCATTTTACAAGTACAGGAAGGAGGCGGGATATTGTTTACCATAAGACAGGCAAGGAGGCGGGGCATTGTTTGCCATAAGACAGGCAAGGAGGCGGGGTATTGTTTGCCATAAGACAGGCAAGGAGGCGGGGCATTGTTTACCATAAGACAGGCAAGGAGGCGGGGCATTGTTTGCCATAAGACAGGCAAGGAGGCGGGGAATTGTTTGCCATAAGACACTCAAGGAGGCGGGGCATTGTTTGCCATAAGACAGGCAAGGAGACGGGCATTGTTTGCCATAAGACAGGCAAGGAGGCGGGGCATTGTTTGCCATAAGACAGGCAAGGAGGCGGGGTATTGTTTGCCATAAGACAGGCAATGAGGCGGAGTATTATTTGCCATAAGACAGGCAAGGAGGCGGGGAATTGTTTAGTGTATAGAGTCGCATGAAGGTTCTTACATTCGACGATGCTAGTTAGCAAATAGGATTGCATGACGTTGGCATTCTAGACTGGCATTGCCGCGTGTCGGTCATGTGGGAGGCTACTTCCTACATATACGTCGAACGTTGTGAACACAGTATTCATTTTACAAGTACAGGAAGTTTTTGTTGTCTGCGAGTCCTGGAATGTTGTTTGCAACATAAATGGTGTTTATGTTGCGGGAAAAGTATTTTTTGTTTAATTGGTGTTAACACTTTTGTTAAAAATTGTCTTGTATTGACTTTAATTTAGCCATACTTTCGTTGTAAAATAAATCATGTACAATTATTTTGTCATTAAAGAAAATTACCTATAGTTATTAAAAAGAAAATGTAGGGGCAGAACCGAGCACGCACTTTGTCAACCATCTTTACTTTACGAAATATAACTATATTTGAACAACGTGGTTCTTTGTGTTCCATGTTGGATATATTATAGAAAATATAAAAATGCAAACTGCAATAGTATTTAGCTATGTGGAAATAATTTATGACTCAGAGATATAAGCAGATTTTCAAGGTATGAAGGCTGATCTAAGCTATATTTAGTTCTCATTCTATGTTTTAAAATTTAGATATACTGGTTTAACTGTACAAGGTTATCCGCTATTTTGCAAGCTCAAGTCATTGTAATAGTGTGTTGGCTGGACATTTCTTTTAATTTTAACTTAATACATTTGGTTGCCAAACATAACGTAGAGGTTTTGTTAACATTAGACTTAACACGTCAACAGTAATCGTTATATTAGACTTAAAATTATTTACTTTTCAACAACATTTATATTTCACTACAACACAAACGCACAGAAATGCGAATCAACAGATTGTAACACAGTTATACTTGTGTTCAATGGTTACAGTACTTCGGCAGCGGAAAAATAGCTAATGCATCTCCGCTGCTAGCAGACTACACACTACATAAAAGGCATAAATGGTTCCACAAATATATCGATATTGTTCGTGTGATGGAATTACATGCAATACTTTTAGACATGAGATATTCACACAATTGCATGAAGAAGGCGCACGATATTGTGAGGAGTTTGTACATTGTTACAAATCCGGACGATTTTTATTTTTAATCTTGTTATGGTATTAACATCTAAATAAACTGAGAAAGAAAAACACATTCAATATCTGAAAACAACACAGAAACAGAGCATATGAAAGTCTTTCCTTCAAAAAAGAATTCCTTTCTTGGCGCCATGAATGAGAACCTGTTTGGTTGCTTGCAACAGTAACAAGCGCGCTGCAGTAACAGTCTGCATGCCGGACGGCCCTAAGATACTCAGGAATATATGGTTAAGAATGCTTCTATATCAAGCTAATATAACCGAGCTCTGCTTGCAACAGTAACAAGCGCGCTGCAGTAACAGTCTGCATGCCGGACGGCCCTAAGATACTCAGGAATATATGGTTAAGAATGCTTCTATATCAAGCTAATATAACCGAGCTCTGCTCGCAACAGTAACAAGCGCGCTGCAGTAACAGTCTGCATGCCGGACGGCCCTAAGATACTCAGGAATATATGGTTAAGAATGCTTCTATATCAAGCTAATATAACCGAGCTCTGCTTGCAACAGTAACAAGCGCGCTGCAGTAACAGTCTGCATGCCGGACGGCCCTAAGATACTCAGGAATATATGGTTAAGAATGCTTCTATATCAAGCTTATATAACCGAGCTCTGCTTGGAAATGGGAAAGTAAATATTTAACGCAGACCTAGTTCCGCTACAGCAGGTGGATGGTGCCACACTGTCGCTAATCTGCGTCTAAAGTCCATCGTTTAGCAGAATGAAGACAAAACTACATTTATAACTAACCTGGCGTATCTATAGTAAATGCTTATGTAATGCGTTTTTCATTTAACTATTTGCTCAACACTTTGTCAGTATTTTGAAATTGACAACTCAAGTTATTTAGGATTGAGTTATTGAAGGAATTGGTGTCGCAAGGTATTTACGGAGGGATAGGCCAGTATAAAAAACGTATAGGAACGAGGACAATATTGAATTCGATTGAGAAGAATTTTTCCCAGTTTAAGGAAACGTGACATGACAAAAAATTTCCCCAGTTGTTCCTGAAATGTTGCTAAAATGAACTATTGTTATGTTTGAGGAGTATGATGGGGGGGGGGGGGTTGGTGTTTGAACGGGGTATAAATTCTATATTGTACCTTACTCACAAAACAAAGGGTACAATGTACCAGTGTACCCCAGTTCCTGAACTCCTGGGACTGGAAGAGCGGACTGCTGCCATCACATGGCTGTCGTGGAGAGCTCACTCACCCATCCTGGACAGAATGTGTGTAACTTATAAACCATGCTCTGACCTCGCAGCGACACCTTCTATATGTTGTGAATTTATTCCTAGGAAATATTTTTGTCTAATGTTTAGCGAAGTTAATCTGATATGTTATAATTTATTACAGTAACTTCTTAGTAAGGCGTGTTAGCGATTTTTGTCGACCGTATTTCAATCCATAGTTAGTAAAATCTTAAAAAATAAGCCGAGTATCAGGGACAGAGAGCAACACAACGAGAGTGACAGAGAGGGATTTGGGGGGGGGGGGGGGAGTAGATAGGGGACGTATTCCGGGCCAACGCCTTATGAATCCATAAGTTTTCTCTCCGATTCATAAGGTTTACATTGATTGAATGAAGAAAGTCACTTACTTAAACGTGTGTCTACTTCATTTGGTAGTGTCCATTACACTGATACAGATTCCTGTAGCTGCGTCTTCCCTGCCCCCAAAATGTGCTGGTCTGTGACTGGCCTGGTCTT